>OY365783.1:6463832-7663832 GCA_959347405.1 Napeogenes sylphis
TTTAATTGCCTGAGACCTACGCCTCGGATCCTGTACTAGAAGACTTCATCAATACCGAACAAGCCACGAATATTGCCTCCTATCTCCGACATATATATCGTAAAGATTTTCAGTACTTGTACCTTCCTTTTATATTTAACAGATCTGTAATTTAATTGAAATAACTAAAGGGATTTAAGAATCAATAACCCACAATGTAATATTTACAATAATTAATTGATTAGTAATTAAAAGAAAAAACATAAGAAAAGGATACAAAATAAGTAGTATTTTTTTAGGACAATTAAAGTCTTTATGTCAATAAATGTAAATTGTAAGTAAATGGCTATTAAAAATGGTACAGCTGCAAAAAATCGAATATATATTAAAAAAAAAACATAAATTAAACATACAATAAAATGCTTTGTAAAGTAAGTATATTATTCTTACCACATATTTTTATATTATAATTTATAAATGTCAACGCATTTATTTGATAAATATTTTTAGGTAACCATTACGTTATTTCCCAAGGGCCGTATGTGGTTCAATTTGAAGTAAGAGTCAGGAATTAAACTACTTTAAGTACATATTATGTAATCGCCCTGTTGGTCGAGTGGTTAGCGCAGACGCCTAACGTGTCACGGCACAATGGGGCTCGGGTTCGATTCCCAGCAGAGACAGGCATTTATGTGATGAGCATAGATATCTGTGTTTCTGGGTTTGGTCGTTTATTTAAATATTCTCAGCATTTATATATGTATTTCTATGTATTTGTATCGTTGTCTAACACCCTTAACACAAGCAAACAATTTGTTTACTTAGGGGTTAGATCAATGTGTGTAATTTGTCCTGATATTATTATTATTATTATATTGTACAGATAAAACATCTGTTGTTACGCACTGGCCACGGCAAAATCCTGAAATCCGTTAACAGTCGATCCGTTCGATAGATATTTGCATTGACCTACAAAACAAAAAATTTAAGCAATAACATACAAATCGGATACGTTATAACAATAGTGTAGTAACAATACAGTTGAGAAACAATAATATAAATCGAAATACAACAAACTCTGAATAACAGTAATGTGTTACACGACTACACCAATAAATAGCATACTTTTAAAAAATATGAGATAACCTTATACTTTATTATGATTTTTCAAACATACATACATTTTAAATTTAATTTAATTCGCTTCTATTAATATTGTATATAGTTGGCGGCAAGAAATATAAGAATCAATGCGTAGGGAGATAACTATTAAAAAAGGTGAAAATGTCAGTTGTTGAATATATAACCTTTAGTTCATTGATATTCCATCCACTAACCTACACTTGACGTCCATGCGTTTAACATTCGTCTATTAACCTACCTATTGGTTGCCAGTAAAACGTAGGCTAAAAATAGATTTTCCGTACAGCTATAAACTATTATGTAGGAAGTTCGAATTTCAAACGAAATTTGCGTTCAGAAACTCCCAAATGATTTAGAAAATTTCAATCAATTTTATTTTGAAACTAAAAATAAATGAAAACCTATTCTATAAAGCTATTACAAATAAAATCATTTAATATATTTTTTGTAAGCAAAAATGACTATGGCTTATAAAAAAAAAGTAGGTACTTCAATATGTCATAATATATTTATTGCCTTATTAAATTTTATTCAGACTATTCCTTGACATAACCATTCCACAAAAAAAGGGCACCAATGGGCTGTGCAAATGAGTGGATTCAGTTTTTATAAAGGTTGTTTGATTGAATTGTAAATCTAAAGGGCGTTGGCATGCTATATTATATATATATATATATAGCATGCCAACCTGTGTTACAAATAACCTATGTTACAAATACCGGGTGCTTCAAAAAAATGTATACACACTTTGAACTATTGTAGTTTTCCCGCTCTACAAGGCTAATGTTATATTTCTTCGCCAGGTGCTAGCATAATCAACTAAAGAATAATATAACATAAAGAATTTGTAATATCAACATGGGGGACGTACGTTTGAGTTTTGAAGAACGTAAGCAGGTTATTAAGTGGTACTGGAAGTTTGAGAATGTAAATGAAGTTCAAAGACAGTGGAGAAGGGAGTATGATACAGAACCACCTTCAAGATTAACAATTACACGCATACGAGACAAATTCGAAGTTCATGGAACAGTGTGTGATGTGCATAAAGGTCATTCAGGTCGGCCTCGAACAGCTACAAGTGATGAGTCACCAATTTGAACAGTATTAACATTTGTTATTTATGTTTCATTTACATTGGACTTTCAGCTTTCTATTTTCCTGAAATTTAACTTTGTAGAACGGTAAATAAATTTTGTATGGAAGTTCAAAGTGTGTATACATTTTTTTGAAGCACCCGGTATGTTTGGGAGCCGTTGACAAATTGTTTATATGTCGATGTTTACTATGTTTTTGTTCAGTGAGTTTGATTCCGTTTGTTTATGAAGAATTAAATAATTCTTAATTAAGTATTCCAAACAATATGATGACATTATAATCATATTTTATTTTGTAAATTTATTGTAATGTAAATATTGTTAACTTAAAAATATAATAAACCTTTTTAATAATGTATATTTCCGAAAACTTAGAAAGTGTTTTATAAGTTGAAATAACACATTTCATACAAATATAATTCTATTATACTCAAAAATTTTTATCCAAAAGTTATTATATTTTTTTTAAGCCTTTATTTATTTATTGAGGGTTTTTCAAACATTGAATATGTCACCCTCTAGAGGCTTATGTCACTTTATTCTACGCTTGACTACTAGTTTATATAAATTATATAATGATAAAGCCTTTACCTTACAACGGTTTGCTCTAATTGACATTACATAAACCCAAATCTAATTTACAACAATGTATAATATCTCTATGACCCGAACACTTTCGATCAGAACATGGTAATCTGAAAGTTATAAGATAAAAAGAATTTATGCATACAATAAAATTGTCACTAATCGATTTCTACTACTTGCCGGAGTTTAATAAAACTTTGAACGGGTAGGTTACGGGGAACCTACCTTTTATCGAAATCGAAATCTTTCCGTACGAAGTCGCAGGCACAGCTAGTATATAAGTTTAATATACTTTGAACGTATTAGCAGGTGAGCAATCTGGATTGTATATAAATTATTAAACAAGGCAATCAGAGACGCAAATAATTAATTTGTTTTTAGTCAGTAAAATAGTTGAAAACACCTTAAGAGTTCAAAATACTCTGTAAATTAAATCTCAAAATAATAATATGTTATTACAAACCAGAGTGAAATATAAAATTATTAAGAAACAGAAACCAAGCTTATTAATTCTGTCTTTATAGAAATAACACGAACTTCTTAACACAATCACTTATTGATTGATAACGATGTATTTTGTGAAAACTCTTAACACTTTTACATGTTTTAACTATTAGGTTTCTTCCAAAAATCCTAACCAATGTTTCTAAATTTGCAGTATAGATAAACATTGAAAAAATGCCACTACCGAAATCAATGTTTAAAAATATCTATTAACATGTATAGCCATGTTAAGCTTATTTAAAATTATATAAATATAGAATGAAAAATAAACCGATACGGGCAGGGATTCCAAACCGCGACTACTGGGAAACCGTCCCGCCGCTCTACCGACTGTCCGCCTCGGTGAATTATAAATTTGATCGTCTTTATCGGGACGGTGGTGACATCTATTAGGTTTCTTTCGAAAATCCTAACAACGGACAGCGATACGGTAGCTCAGTTGGTAGAGCGACGGGACGGTTTCCCAGTAGTCGCGGGTTCGTTCATTAATTAACACATTGAACCACTATTTAATTTTTAATAGGGCTAGACCATATGGTTAGGTCCAAAATTAAGTGAAATCAATATTACTAAAAATAAAATTGTATCCTATCTCATCATGTCAAAAACAGAATTCAAACTTTCGTAATGTATTGAAATTGTTCCGAAAGCAATTTCCTAAAACGCTAAATAGTCTTTGTACGTGTTAGATACAAATATGATAATGTTTAGTTATAGCTATAATCATAATATTATTAGAAAATTGCTTAAAACAAGCAGTTGGAGACAAGAATTCAAAAAATCAAAATTAACACGTGAAGTAGCTTTTCATTTAAAACTCTAGTTTTGTTTCAGCAAAACTAAATTTCTGTTCTTCAAAACAGAAATCTTGTTTTTGATAATAAACTGTCACAAAGAAACTTTAAAATGTTAAAAGGTGCTTTTTATCGCTCTGGTTTTATATTTCCACAGCTAGAGGTATGAAAAAGGCATGTGCAAACATACATAAAATCTGCAAAACAGAATAAGTGTCTATTCAATTTTCATCTTATCAATTTGAAATTTAGTAAATAAATTATTTTAACAATAAGATTCCGTTTTCTAAATTGTTGAATTGTTTATTTTGTTTATAACATAAATTCTTCGCGAAAGATAATGAGTGATATGTATTATTCCTTTATATTTTATTAAATATAAATTTTCATTAATTATGATACTCTTACCAGTGATATATGTTTAACACATGAATAAACAAATTTAAAAACTAACGCTGAATAACACATGAACAAACAAATTTAAAAAATTAACGCTGAAGTCCTTACATTTATTTCTTACTCATGTTATAACCTGCACTATATTGTGACATGGTTGTGTTCTATAATCTTCAACTATGACGTCATTCATGCACGCATTATTTTTGTCCCAAGTATTTTGGATGACCAAAGCTTATTGACGTATATTCCTAAAGACGATCTTAGGTAACATAAAATGCCATTGTAAATAATTTTGAAATGGTTAATATTTTTATTTTTTATAGGTTATAGATATTTAACATGTTATAATTTTTCCTTATGCTTTACTTTATTTCAGTATACAGTTGTTTGGATTTGTTTATTATAATTGGATGTGTATTTCAGAATTTCGGTCACGTTTATTCACTAAAGCCGGTGTACGAGAGGACAAATGTTTCGCTTTTATATCATGCACTTCGTCTTCAGATTGTTCAGTTCCTGATATGTGTTATTGTGTGTTTATCAAATATTATATAAAAAAAAAATCCATGACTTTAAAAAGCAGTTTCTTATTTGTTCCATTTCTTATTTTTTTTCTTTCTAGTAATATTTAAGTTTGTATAATAAATAATATATAATAATCACTATAACAAACCTATTGTTGATTGGAAACGTCTGTTCAATTCAATTCAATGTCCTTGTTAAAAAAATCCTATTTAAGTTAATTAAATTTATGTTAAAAATAACATTGTTACTTTTATAAATAAATAAAATCAATGTTATTTTTAAGGAACTCGGTCAAAACATAATAAGTCCTATATAGTTTCAAGGAATATAAAAAAGTGTCTTAAATATAATTTTAAAGCGTGTACGATTACATAATTCAAATATATTTAACTTTATTATATTAATTTTATCCTCAACAATCTCATGTTACTACCACGATAACTAAATATATCTTTAGTTATAGAATATATAATTAAGGGTAAGATGACACCAGCTTTATATAGTATAGAATATATCTGTACCTTTAAAATTAGACATGAAGATAATAACATGATCCTTGCAAAGGTTCACGTCGTAGTTAATTGGTAATTAATATATGATTAATAACTTTTCCAATAAAATAATTAAAACATTTTTTTTCTTTCTCTTACATTTACGACTCAAGAATAGACATTGCTTTTTCCGCAACATTTGGAACCCACAACTCGGCTTTTTTTTTTCCTTATCACATAAACAAACTTAATTAAATAAAATATAAGAAAAACAAAAAAAAAGTAAACCAGCCTTCTATATGTAATAATGATTAATATAAAGCTTTTTAGAAGGTTAATTTAAATCTATGCAACTTAGGTATTTTAAGAAACGTAGAAAATCTAGAACCGAAGCGTTATTTGTTATTCCTACACTGTTCATATTCGTTATGTGTGGAAATTTAACTATATTACAATTTATTTATTTTCTATTCCAAACGAATGATACGTTTGATAATTATTGCTTATTTTTTTTTAACCTCGTTACATGATTCTAAGCCCATTGTGATTTATAAATGGCTAGCTCACTAGACTGTAAAAATGATATTTTGATGGTTAGGAACATAAGACATAAAAATATTACTTTCGATTATTTTTGACGTATTTACAGATTCCTCAGACGTCAAAATCCTTTAATCCGTTTAGACTGTAGCAGGGAAGAAAGAATAGCATAATTGGCTATATTTCTATTAACATAAGTATATTTGAATAACATAACACTCCTTCTAAAATCGTCGGGTAATGAGAAGGAATTTCACAAATAATTATGTAAAATTCAGTGAACCAAACGATTAAAATCAAGATCTCCCGTATCAATTAGTTATCGCCCTACAATCTTTGTTATGTCACAGCCAAAACAAAAGCTAGTATTTCTAAAGTGTATGTATTATTTTGGTACATAAGCTTATTGCTTAGTTTCATCAAAATCCGTTTAGTAGTTTTGTGCGTGATTGAGTAACAAACATTCATCCAACCAAACATCCAAACAGTCGCACTTATATATTAGTCATATTAGTTTTTAATTTTATATAGATAATTTTGATTAATTCAATGTGATTAACGTTTTTAAAGAAATAAATTTTATATTTCTTACAAAAACAAAAACTAAACTAAACAAGAAGTCAAATAACAGATATCAACTTTGTTTATTTTTAACCCCCGATTAGAAAGAGGGGTGTTATAAGTTTGACCTGTCGATCTGTGTATCTGTGTGTCTGTCTGTGGCAATGTAGCGACCAAACGCGTGTACGGCTTTGAATGCGGTTTTTTTTTAAATCGAAGGCTATATTCGTCGAGATGGTTCTTATCTATGTTTGGTCGAAATAGAAACAGTCGTCTCCAAGATATTGACGTATTGGTGCGGGTGAAAGGTTTTTATGCAATACTAGTTGTCCCCAGCGGCTTTGCCCGCACTATATAGGAAAACAGCCTTTTTATGTAGGCCAAAAGGTTTTTACACTTACTTACTAAAGTAAAGTTCTTTATTACGGATAGCTGTTGCCCGTGACTGCGTCCACTTAGACTGTAAAAAATATATTTATATGGCTTATGATCGTAGTCATAAAGAGTCACGGGCAATAGCTAGCGATAATATAAATCTTTTCATCATAGTGTTATTAGTAATTATAAATCATATTAACTCCAAATGTTTATATTTATTAATATTCGTATATAAAAAATTAAAAATATATGAAAAAGTCTTGAATCATGTTACTTAATACAATTATAATTTATTGCATTGTCGAAATTTTCACGCGGATCTTTTTTTTTCTCGTATTAAATATAACCTATGTTCATCAGAGGAATAATGTAGGATGGATTCTAAAGGTAAAATATTTTTTTAATCGGTCTAATAGTTTCGGAGTATATTCAATTCAAACAAACAAACAATAAAAATTTTCGTCTTTATAATACTAGTGA
The DNA here is from genome assembly GCA_959347405.1 of Napeogenes sylphis. Taxonomy (NCBI): domain Eukaryota; kingdom Metazoa; phylum Arthropoda; class Insecta; order Lepidoptera; family Nymphalidae; genus Napeogenes; species Napeogenes sylphis. The sequence goes on from OY365783.1 coordinate 6,471,306, forward strand.
TAATGGTGATGATGATGAAAAAATATATTCTCATATTCATTAGAGATAATGTAGGATTCTAAAGGTAAAATATTTTTTTAAATCGGTTCAGTAGTTTCGGAACCGTTTAAATTCAAACAAACAAACAAATCTTTAATAATTATAATATTAGGATAGATTGATGGAAATACTTAAACAAATGAAAATTTGTGTGTCTGTAGGTTCATTTAGTACTATAAAGAAATCAGTAACATAACTTTGAAAACAGAAAAAATAAATAAATAATAGTTAAAAAAATACAAAAAGACCTCAGAAAAGAATAGAAATAATATTATTATGTACTTATTAAAGTCGTTGTGTCGGGGGACCATTTAATTAAGGAAGAAATTAAAATGCAAGTAATGTATGAAGGCTAATAAAGAAATTACGATATCGAATCGTATAGTATAAGTCCTCAATGATTAACTTCGTAAAATAGACACCATCGTCAACGTACGGACAACGGTCCCCCGTCACATCGACTTTAAAAAGTACATAATAATATTATTTTTATTCTTTTTAGAGGTATTTTGTATCGGGGGCTTTTTAAAATTTTTATATAATTCTATATATATTTGTCATAAGAATTTTAGCACGCAACCGACTTATTTTAATTAATAGAGTATTTTTTAAAAACTAACTTGAATAACACCGACTCTAAAATTGCGCATTTTATAAAACAAAGATAAACATCTGACCTGTTTTCGTAAATTACAATACAGCGTAATATACTCGAATGAAATAAAAAATATGTATGCTTTTAAAAAAAACCTTACCTTTGGAGTAGCTTTCATAAAACGAGAGATGTGGAACGAGGAATATGTGTGAGTGAAGTGCTATTTTCTAAGCATGTTTTGACTGACTGATATTTTGCATGACTGGCGATATAAAGTGGTACTATGAAGAAAATCATGGAGTCTAGCTGGCTACGCTTCAATATGAACAGCCAAACAGAATATTCAATCAAATTTATTCTTATTATCTCCTGTATTACGAGTTGCTTATTCCCAGCAAACATTACTATAGCTCTCTAGCCGAGTTCTAAAATACTACTCGATAATGCTCGTCTGCATGTTGTGGTTCCAGTCACAAATTAATTGAAACACTTGTTTGTAAAGTGTACCCGCTATATTCAATAAATTAGGCGCCGTTTAGCTAACTAGCTTATATTCCGATTGACCGTATATGGTCGTCCAGATCGGAGCGAGTTGATACGAGATTTCTAAAAAGATGTAGAGTTCTTTAGCTTAAGAGTTATTACCTGTTATCCAAAAGATGCTTAAGAGATAATAAGAAAAAATATTGTGACGTTAAAACAGATTGATAGCAATTCTCTCCCTGTAGTTAAGCACAGATGAAATGATTTTATTCGTTTGTGAAATATTGTTTTTCGATGGTAGTTCCTCAAGAACATAGACGATCATTATTTTTTTGTTTGTATATAATTGATGATGATGCTGCTATAGAACAAAAAAACCCGATGACCATCGCCGTAGTTCAGGAGAAAAAGCATCAGGGAGATTGCATTGAAGAGAACTACATGATACTTCACTGTATGTATCGTTGTAATGTACAGTTTACAATTTAATTTAAATCGTAAACTTTTATTACTATTGCTAAATTAAATTTTTATTGTTTATTTTACAGGAAATGTAAGTAGATAAAATGACAATACAAAAATATCCTTCAAAATAATGATTATTAAAAAATATATTACTTTACTTATTATTCAAATTGCAACACGCATTATATTCTATTTTGTTACTGAACCAAATAAATTCGTTGTCTCTAATTAGGATTTTAAGAAGATAGCTTTTGTTAAGTTTTTTTAATGTTTATATCGATGTATTATTGTCTATTATTATTAGTGAATCAATAATTTTTATAAAAATAATCGTTCAATGTAGCGTAAATATGAATTAACTTTTTAAGTGGACAAAATAAAATAACTTTTGTACTTTACATAGTAATTTATTACAAAATGTATCTACAATACACAAAGTACTGTACCTTTTCCAGAACCACTCAGCATGTTCTTCTAAGTGATGATATTGGAAGAGAGAAAACTTCAATATTCACGAAAGTTTTCCAAGTAGGGAAAATTTTGTTCTGCATCAAATGTCAAAGATGGCAAAAGTGAATAAAAATCAATATTGTATTTAGTTTACAAACTATACAAATTTTATTTACTTTAAGACTCTTTGATAATTTGTAAAAATATTTATCGTGTATTTATTTATTTATTTATTTTATTTATTTATTTATGTACCATCAAAACTTACAAAATATTAACATATACAAAGAAAAAAAAAACATGTACAAAGGATGAACTTATCTCTTTAAGAGATCTCTCCCAGTTATCCTCCAAAGTAGGATAAAAACATTTTAAATATGCGGTCGGGTACGTAGATAAGCAAAAATAATTTTAATGATATTTTTAACATATAAATTATACATACTACATAAAATATATACGTTATGTATAATAATAATAATAATAATAATAATAATAATAATAATAATTGTAAATATATTAAAGTTACATATTTACATACATATATACATACATACATACATACTTCATCATATATTAATAAGAATTTAAGTTATTGAAGAGAGATAGTGCTCTTTAACTCTAGTTTTAAAGGTGCTAACAGCTGGATTATCTTCAAAAATATGTTTTGGAAGAGAGTTCCAAAGGCGAGCTGCAACAATAGTAAAAGAGTTCGAATAGAAAGTGGTATTGTAAGAAGGTACTTCCAGAGAATTTAGTGAGACACACGAACGAAGAGGTCTCGTTCGTGGAATTGGAAGTTGGAAACGTTCACGTAAGTAGGAAGGAGAAGAAGTTTTAAAGATTTTATAGATCAGGGATAGAATATTTACATTCCGGCGAAGGCGAATAGGGAGCCACTTTAATTTGTTTCGGTATTCGGACACATGGTCGTATTTGCGCAATCCGTAGATAAAACGAATGCACAAATTTTGAAGTCGATCAAGCTTATTAAGTAACTCCTCAGAGACATCTAAGTAGCAAACGTCGGCGTAATCGAGAATAGGAAGTAAAAGAGTTTGTGTTAACATGATTTTTGTGCTTAGAGGAAGGAAATTCTGCAACCGCCTAAGTGAATGAAGAGAGTAGTGCAGCTTTCTGTTAACATCATTAACTTGCTCTGACCAAGAAAGATTACAATCGAGAATGATGCCAAGGTTTTTCGATTTGTCTGTAAATGGTATGGGAATAGTATCATAAAACAAAGTGGGTAAATTTACATTATTAATTTTATTGCGCAATCGTTTGCTATATTATTAGATTTATATTATTAGATTGAGATATTTATGATTTTATTAAGTATAAAATCAATTTAATGATACTAAAAGCTTTATTTAGATAATAATTTTAACGTTGGTAAGTTGATAATTTGAAAAAAAACATGGTGGTTGCGAGTTCATGATAAATTGAATTAATAATTAATCACACATCGTAAAGGAACGACGTGACTTTTATACCAAGAGAGTTAGGTACTGGTCGATAATGATTGAGAAGAAAAATATATTTTATTCAAAACAAAATATATTACTGGGAGACCGAAGCTGGGCCTCTAAGGTATTAATTTATTAATACATATTTACAATATATAATATAAGTACAAAAAAATAGACAAATCTGAATCTGTTTTCATAACAATGAGGAAAATAATGTTTCGGCTATTATAAATATCCAGCACGCACGCATGTTCATCAAGGCATTCAATTATTATGTTAATTAATAAAATTATTTGTAAAATTTTCAATGGAGTAAAAAAAATATATTATTGTTGTTTTTTGTTATAAACATAAGATGCCATATGATGTCATGCAATGTCACCAAAAAATCTAGCGCTTATACACTTAGTCACCAAATCAGAAATTACTGTCTCGTCTTAGAAGTTAAACGATGCCAAAAAAACAAAATATGTGTCCACTCTTGATTTGAATAGTAAGGTAGTAGGGTAAACCTGCGGAACGTATGGTGTAATGACAAATAAAGCAAATCGCTTCCTGCCAATTTCACATATATTTCATATATATATATATATATATATATATATATATATATATATATATATATATATATATACATATACATATATATATTAATTAGAATATCCACCATCAATCTGTAGAATTCCAAGCGGGTATTGAATAATTCCTTTACCATTGTTACCTAATGTTACCTTTATTATTACAATTACAAACTCATTCAGATAATCACTTTAAATTTATGGACTTTCCCCAAAATAAGGATGACTGTAAAGCTTGCATAAACAGGCTAAATGTCTATAAAAGATATTCATTTTGATTAGGGTTACAAATTAAATGTACTGTAGTGTAATAAAATGGGACCTTTTCAGAAGTGGATGGTATTTCCGGGGTTCATCCAAGAATAATTTATTTGAATTGTCTTTGTTTTGGAGCAATTAATAAAAATTAAAAAAAAAAAGATCTTGAGGCTCCTATTCCATGGTACTGAAGATATTAGTTCTCAGTATCATATGGTGTGCGACAATGTAACACGTGCACTATAGATTTTACAAATCTTGGTGATTACTGACAGAAAGTTCCTTGACAGCCGCACTATTGAAGAACGCCTAATTCTTTATAGTTTCAAAAATGTCCCATTATTTTTTTTTACATAATTCTGACGTGCTGAACTCTATCGAGTTGAACCTTTTGATGGTCCAAATATTCTCGTAGATATTCAATAAATACATCTGAATTTCTAATTTATATGCAGTATAAGTCAAAAACTAATACATATTATTTGGATATGTATTAGTATTTGACTTATATCCTCGTGAGGATACTGTACTTGTACCATACGTATTATACCTTTACTGCAATAAATTAGTAAGCTAGTAGCAAAAATAATTTTGTAGAACTTTTACGTTATCTGTATATATTGATTTAAAATTTTATAATTTTAAAGATCTAAAAATATTCTTTCTGAACACTCCAAAAAGGTTTTCAGTCGTTACATCTAACAAGTCTAAAAAAGTATATTAGTTCCTATTATTTTATCTACTATAAGGTCTGTGTGGCTAATATAGATCAATATAAAACGAATATAACATGAGGATATGTTTCTGATTTTTATAAAATTATACTATTTTACATTATTTTCGCATAAACACTGCCACATGAAAATTCTCAAAATTTCAACTGTAGTGCTATTCTATGAGAACATTTTATAATCTTGAAAGCGGAATGCGCGAAGAAATATTATTCTCTAATACACGACAGTGCTCGTAACGCCACATTTTTAAGTATGGAAAACGAGATCAAGAGATATCTACGTCTATTATAAATCTTATAAAAAATAATTGAGTTATTTTTATTAATAAAGCTTGGACAAATTGGACAATAAGGTTTAGACAGACAAGGGTCTTAATCTGAAATGCCAAAATATAAACAGGAGCATTCCCTTTCGAAGTGATTTTTTTCATTCAGATGGAATTCGAATTCGTGTTCGGTTTTTAGTGAATAGCACAGCAGACCCTCAAATTTATTTTAACGTACAGGAATAATAAACTATATGTGATTGCTTTTGTCACTTGACTATTTTAATTATTGGTTTATATTTGATATTGAAGTTATACTATTTTAATATAAGTTTAACACAGCATGTTTTTGTATTTCTAATAATGCAAACAACTAATACTATTATCCAATAGTATTTTTTATCAACTTTATTTTAGTAGTATAACTTGTCTATATAATCTTGTGCTTTACAAATAAAACTTATGTTCTATTCCATTAGATTCCCGCGGGTAAACCTGACTCGGAAGTTGTCACCCTTGGGCATAGGAAAAGTCGGCAAAAACAAACAACTAATCGGCCACCATCATCCTATCAAATGAAAACTTTTATGAAGGTAGCGCCAGACTTGAACTATACCTTTATGAATTGGATGTTGAAAAGGTATTTTAATTTAAACTTATATATGGGTTTAGATATAACTTTTGGGTTCATTATTTTTAATTACAAAACCTTAATTATACGGTTTGAGAATCAGGATCCCCTAAGAATATTTATTAAAGTGAGAATATTTTAATTTGAAACATACATGCATATGTTTCATAAAAAAATCAATAACAAACAATAATGATATAATTAAAATGATAATAATATAGTGTATGAGTAAATTAAGTTTGGTGGCAGCGAAGGGTGCAAAGAAAATCAATTTACTTAATAAAATATATTTAAAATGAAATTAAAACTAATATAAAATAAGGTAATGTGCTTGTTAGTCAGCGATTGACCCAAGAATGAATGTTTTTTGTCCTCGATTCCCATCGATGCATCACGATGGTGAGAACGCAGGCCGTGTGGTGTCGTCTTCAGGATACACGAGGCTTCGTGTCAGCATTAATCGTGTGAAACCAAGTTGGTTCTTGCTATATGAATATTTCGTGGCTATGCTTGCGTAACACCTCCCCCCGTAGAACAGTGACTATTGAAGACCTTGGTCGTAAATTGCGCTGGAAGTTCTGATTCATCCCTTTGAGGTTTTTGGATGATGTGTTTCGTATGTTTAAGTCGGTATTTTCGGTATGCAAGGCTTGTTAGTCAGCGATTGACCCAAGAATGAATGTTTTTTGTCCTCGATTCCCATCGATGCATCACGATGGTGAGAACGCAAGCCGTTTGGTGTCGTCTTCAGGATACACGAGGCGTCGTGTCAGCATTAATCGTGTGAAACCAAGTTGGTTCGTGCTATATGAATATTTCGTGGCTATGCTTGCGTAACACCTCCCCCCGTAGAACAGTGACTATTGAAGACCTTGGTCGTAAATTGCGCTGGAAGTTCTGATTCATCCCTTTGAGGTTTTTGGATGATGTGTTTCGTATGTTTAAGTCGGTATTTTCGGTATGCAAGGCCGCTAATTAGTGCACATGCACCGAATAGTAACGTATATAAAGGTATTGTTCTATGGTAGACGCCACTACCGTTGTTCTTGCTTAACCCGGCGTGAATGAGGTGAGTAATTGTTACACCAACTATGAGGTGGGGTATGAGATACCCAAAACTTTAATGTTATTTTTTGTTTATACAAACGTTTCATTTGCATTACATGTAATAAAACAATCAAAACACAATTTTAAACAAACAAGATTACAAAAAAGAAAAGAGCTTTAAGTACAAACAGTTTGAATAATTATTAAAATAACTATGTTAATAAATATTCTATGAAAAAAATACAAGTTTTGGTGGTTAATTCATTTTTTGCATAAAAATCTAGCAAAATTCTAACTTCTTTGTTAAATCAACATAATAAGACTATTTTCTAATAATTCTAACTCAAAGAAGAACTGAACAATCTTATGAGATCATGTAACATATCGCTAAAGTTACACCTAAAAATCAGCACAATGTCCGCACACAAAAATTGCGTGTTCCATACATATTGGCTTTATACATTTAGAACAACAATGTTTTATCTTTTTTTTCTTTTTTTGTGGACAGCCTATCTAACTATCTAACATATTTGCTAAACATTTTTTTGGGAACTGCCGATAAAGGTGATGTGCAATTCTCTTTCGTATTTCCGCTGGAAGAAGAACTTCTTTTGAATGTTGCAAAAACTACCTGTTATTAGGTTCAGACTTCAGACCTAAATTACGAATATAATCACGGTGCATAATGCGTTTTTTGCCCCATAAGTGATTTTCCCTGTAGATTATGATAGTTTATAGTAGCCATATTGAGTATACCATATAACTCAGGTGGGTATTTCCCTGCGTATTTTAGAATGTAAAACTTTTTCGCATATTGAACTTGAAATTTGAGTCGGTTTATTAGGAATTTATACATGAAACGATAGTTACATTTCATCAATAGTAAAGTTCTCGAAAGGCACATAATGGTCACTAATATTGTCGACTAAATTATCCATAATATTCCTTATTGCAGCTAGATTGTCAACCTTCTTCATTTTTTTCATAATACATCTTGATAAATCTTAAAATAAATCACAAAATACTAAAAATAAGAATTAATTATAAACTTACTGTCACCCCAAATATGTGACACCAACTACGAGGTGGGGTATGTCATACCCTGGTGAAGTTTGCAATCGTATATCTCAATTCGCAATTGGTGAATAACTAAATTTGATGCTGAAACTCACCCAACACACCCTTACCTCCAGCTACTGCAACGGTGGGACTTGCATAGCAACAATAACATTAAACAATTTGCGTTTTAAAACTTCGCGGGTATGAGATACCCCACCTCATTCACGCCGGGTTAAGTTTACTGGTGACTGTAGAATAACTTCTCTATTGGTATCGTGGAGATTAGTCAAATTAATAGAGTTTAGTTTGAATATCAGATGTGCTGCTGAACTGAGTGTATTTTCTTTAGGGACATCTATTATCTTCAATGCTTGACCTTTTATTCGATCATTGAGGTTTGATATGATGAACTCTTCTGTTTGAATGAAGCAATCATATGGAATTATAGCGAGATAACTTCCTTGCAACATCTTGTAGATATCTTGATCGCAGGACAAGCGTACTTTAGTTACAGTTGGAAAGCTGATGGTGTAGTGGCGATCGTCAAGTTTCTCGTAGGCTGACGTAAGTAGGGATACAGTGACTGATTTACATTCCGGAAGTTTTTGCTGCGTAGTAACGAGGGCTGTTACAAAATCAAGTGATGTATGGCTATGTATATGGTGTATTTTTCTACATAGATATCCTTTAGTGAACTTCGGGCATTCTGCCTCTATGTACTTGAAATCTTTCAAATAGGTTGCAAGGAATTGGTATTGAGGAACAAGAATCTCATGATTTTTATTAGGGATAATGGATATCTTATATAAATTATATATTTGGGATTCGATAATTGGGAATTTATATACTATAACTATTTCATTTCCTACATAATATGAACCTAATTGTATTACGTCATAATACTCTCGGGCCTTTATATCTAATACTTTATTACTACCATACATACTACGTAGCCTTCTAGTTATATTTCTAATAGAACTTAAACTAATGACATCGTGATGAGCCGTGGATGTCCTTATAAATGCTAGAACATTCTGTAACTTAGTTATCTCTTGTGACAACTTATCAACATTATCATCGACTATGAGAATAGTTTGTCCTAAATGAGCGTATTGATTAGATTCATAGATACCTTTTTCAAAACTTCGACTAATGTTTTTTACTAGTGCTGCTAATTTGTTCTGATTATCTACTACATATTTATCTTACATGATTGTTAAATTCCGTAACTAATTTATTATCGTTTTCTTGTAGTAATCTTATTTAATATACCATTAATAAGGGCCAAATTGGTTAACTCATAACCCGGTTCTGTTTTAAAATATGCAAGTACTAATTGATCACATAAATTTATAAATCTTGTTAGCACATGGGGGTTACCGTCAAAATCAGGCAAAACTCTAAGTGACTTGTATATCTCACCCATTTTATCTTGAGACATTTTAATATGAGGTAAAACAATATTTTTTAATTGCCTAAATTCGTCTATAGTATCGAGACGGCTAGATCTACCCTTACACTACCTACGGCTACTGGTTTCTCTCGGATGAAAAATTTTGGACACTAATCTAACACACTAATTTAATTTAATTACATATATATCTATTTATATACTAAATTACTTGAAAAATCTACTTAAAGTAAAAGTTTATTATAAATGAAAGTTAATTGGATAGGATAAAAAAATAATGTTAAAATTAGGATAGGTAAGGACTTGAAAGATTCAGAGTACTTACATAAACATGATTTTCTTGCTGAATCGATGCCTGGATTCACCTCTGCTGACCGCCAGGATGTATGTAGATTCGGATACTCGAAATCGGTTAGCCACGCGGGACTTCGGTCCGATATTAGGGGAAAACTTGACGCGACACGCACCGAATATTTATCGAGTATCCTACCGACTGCGCCAATTAAGTTTGGTGGCAGCGAAGGGTGCAAAGAAAATCAATTTACTTAATAAAATATATTTAAAATGAAATTAAAATTAATACAAAATAAGGTAATGTGCTTGTTAGTCAGCGATTGACCCAATGAATGTTTTTTGTCCTCGATTCCCATCGATGCATCACGATGGTGAGAACGCAGGCCGTGTGGTGTCGTCTTCAGGATACACGAGGCGTCGTGTCAGCATTAATCGTGTGAAACCAAGTTGGTTCTTGCTATATGAATATTTCGTGGCTATGCTTGCGTAACAAGTAGATATGTTGTCACATATCGTCATATATCCTGAACACAATTACAAACCAAACTTTCAATCTTATTTATTCAGGATTCTAATAAGGGTTTGTAGAGAGAAATCATTTGACGCGTAAAACAAATGTTTGATTTGATTTCAGTTTGAAATTACGAAGTATATCTATTTTTATAGAAAGTAATCACTACATTATTGTATTCACAAAATATTCGGGATACATTATTTAAACATTGTAGTGTTGTAAAAATATTTAATTCTAACACTAAATTACATAACGATTTAATTACAAGATTAACTTTTGATTATAGATATGATTGACATGAGAGCCCTTATTATTATAAATTATATATATTAACTAACTTACCCTCATAGTTAAATCCTATTAACGATCATTAAGTCAGTTAATACTCAATGGTTATAAAATAATTAAATTGAGATATCATGTGAACCTAAACAATATGTAATTATTTCAAAGATACAGTAGACAAATTCATAATAGCAATATATATAATAAATATGTTATTTTATTTTTATATAATAAACATATTAATTTTATTTCATGAATTAGGTCCAGATTCTAGATAAAACGTTAATTAGGAAAATTAAGATTTATTCATATATATAATTGTGATTAGAAGTATAACGAACTAATATTCTTCAAAACTTAGATAAAATATTTATATAATATGTTTCGACAGTTTACTAATAAATAACAGATCTGTGTTATTCATATAATTTCGCATGTAATTTGAACTGATGTTTGAAACGTTGTTTATGTTTGACTTTTGTTTATTTAGTTCTTTGCTTCCTAGGGAACGCTTCAATAGAAATAGGTAATTAGACTAAGTTCCAAGAGCAAGCGAACGATATTATTATATTAGACATATTTAAACCAAACTGAACACTTCCGGTTAGTTAGCCATTGCTTCATTTGAGTTGCACAACATTTTTTTTACTTACACATTTTAATTGACAATTAGATACTATGAACCTGGATAAATTATTACGTTTTCTGATCAATGTGATACAAAAACCTGTTATTAATACAATATATTATGTTATTGCAAAAAGGCTGATACGGTATGATAATATGTTATATTAGTTATTACAGCTCTAAAATATTATTATATTTTAGAGCTGTAATAACTAATATATGATTGAAAAAACAATAGAATATATAAAAACTATAGCATACATTACAAAAAAAAACGACTGGTTTAAATTTAATAAAAATAACTGTATAATCGACCAATTCATTACAATTATAATACAGTTTTCGTTTTTTGGCATCAATAATATCTTAAGAAGAATTTACATAATCATACATAATATCTAGAATACACTACATAAGTGAAGATAGTTTAGGCTTTTTTAACCTAGGCACCATGACTGTGCAATTTCGGACCTACCAAAATAATAACCTTTTTCCCTTTCGGTTCTTAAAATAGATTTCTATTTTTGTGATAAAGGAGATCATTTAGTTTTATTGTTTGGTTCTACATCTCCGAAAAACCGGTGGCCCAATTTTCAAAACACAATAAAACACTTTTGTGGCTTGTTTTCAAAATAACAATATTTAACTAATTGCACCTGGAGTTATTTTTAAAAGAGACAAGGGTAACAATGTTCAATTAATTCTCGGGACATAAATTATAATAAGATCTGAACATCATCCTTTTTTGAGAAACATCATTAATATGAATGTTAAAACGTCTAACCAACTAATCATTATTGTCATTATCGCCATCTATGGTTGTTAAATTCATAATTTCTTATTTAATATAATGAATATATAAGCCCTTAGATTTCATTACTTCATATCTTTATAAAAGAATTTAAAAAAGAGATAGAAATGGAAAACGTTCCCCCAGTTCTTTGGTAAAAATAGGTGTGCCACAGGGCTCTATCTTAGGACCTTTCTTGTTTCTCATTTACATAAATGACTTACTTCACCTAGTCAGGGAAAAACATGGGATAGTATTGTTTGCTAAAGATACTTCTCTTATTTTTAAAATTAAAAGGTGGCAATCTGTTATTGATGATGTAAACGATGCTCTCTCAGATGTTGTACAATGGTTTAACACCAATAATTTGTTGCGCAATGAAAAAAAACAAAATGTGTCAAATTTAGTTTACCAAATGTGAAAATACCAATACACAATTAAACAATGTGGAATTAGACTTGGTCAAATACTTTTTTGGGCATTACTTTAGATAAAAATTGCAATGGGGTCCTCATATACTTGATTTATCAAGCAGACTTAGTTCTGCTATATACGCGGTTAAAAAAATACATCGATTAACAAATATGGAAACTGCTCGATTAGTTTACTTTAGTTACTTTCATATTATAATGTCATACTATTATGGGGTAATGCAGTCAACATTGATACCATATTTACACTGCAGAAGATGGCTGTTCTGTTGAAAAAACTTCTTTTGAAAACAAAAATTTTGTTGAGTTTTTCAACAGAATTTTTGTTTTTCCAATGAAAGAACCCAATCCATTGAAAACAGAGTACATATTAGATAATCGGTAATTCTCTTTGTAGTCATTCTTGCAATAATGAAGGTAACATTGAACTTGGTCGCTAATTACGTTCCAAAATTATAATGTATTATCTAAATTCTATTTTCACTCGTTATAAACTTTTTTTTAATTTTATAAGTTAAAAAAATATCAATATCCGATGAAAAGTTTAAGAAAAAGTAATGTTTTGCTCATGTAAGATTGTAAAACAATATTACAAGGGAATAAAATTGTATATTAATCAAGAATACGTACTGACCTAAAGAAACATGGTTCATTCATACAAGAATATTTGAAATATATTTATTTAGCCTTTAATTACACTTACGTTAATTATATATGATTTTGTCTGTTTTTAATCCATATGAAATTCTTGTAAAATAAAAAATATATAGCTATACATATACATATACTTCCTAATTTATATATTTAACACAATACATTTTAAATAATATTACTTTATATAATTACTTAATTTAATAATATTACCTCTATATTTATATAAATTTAAATAAGCTTAACATGGCTATACATGTTTAAAGATATTTTCAATCATTAATTTCGGTGGTGGCATCTTTTCAATGTTTATCTATACTGCAAAGTTAGAAACATTGGTTAGGATTTTCGAAAGAAAGCTAATAGATGTCACCACCGTCCCGATAAAGACGATCACATATAGAATGCTTAATTCACCGAGGCGGACAGCGATACGGTAGCTCAGTTGGTAGAGAGACGGGACGGTTTCCCAGTAGTCGCGGGTTCGAATCCCTGCCCGTATCGGTTTATTTTTCATTCTATATTTATATAAATTTAAATAAGCTTAACATGGCTTTACATGTTTAAAGATATTTTTAATCATTAATATTACCTTTCCTCATACCATCTGTATCTAGATGATCATCAATTCTATGGTGATGCAGCATGCTAATCAATCAATCAATCAATCAATCAATCAATCAATCAATCAATTTCATAATTGCTAAAATCTACAATAGTTTTCGACAGACATAGTTTTAATAATAAAGATAATAGACATTTGGTTTTCACATAACATTTGGTTATTCACATAACGATTCGTTTTTATTATCTTTTTCTCTCATTTGGTATGTTTTCATAGTCGAGTTATTTCGCAAAGTGACGTGCTCGCTTCGTTTGCTCTTTCAACACGAAACTTTTTGCCCTTCAGCTCAAAACTGTGTTGGTGCTGATTCTTATTCATTGACTATGCTGATTTATACTGCTCTAACATCAAATAGACCTTAATAAATTAGACTAAACCGTAGCTAAAGGATTTCTTAGTTTTTTTCTTTACGTAAATTTAAACAAATTTCTGATTATTGCTTTAAGGTTAAATTTCTTGATACCTGTAAAGCAATATTTTGAACATCTTCTGTCAACTATTTTCCACCTTCTCTTCGATACTTAGAATCCAAATTTCATTTATTGGAAACAACCTCGTGGCAATGAGCCAAGTGTCATTAGAAAATGTTACTATAATTATCTTCTCAATATAAAATAATATTTATAAATAAAGATATTTTAATATAAAGATTTTATTACTGACATTTTTGGGGAACTAATTAAATCATTAAATTAACGTAAAATATATTCCAAAGAATTGAAAATAATAGTATTGAAATAAAATATCGTCTTATATTGAGCGGTAGTAAAAAGTTTTTACGAAATTAAACTGACAGGTTTAGTTTACACTAGTGTAAAAATTTTATACTTTACTATATTATATATACACTTGTATATTTAAAATAAGTTCAGCAAAATAGCGTTGTCGTCATTTGCGACGTTGTCTTTATTTGCGACATTGTTTACTTCCGTTGAAAGTTTTCTCGTTATAATATTTACATTTCTTGAAATTACTTACATATATTTTTATTGTATTTTTTTATATTTTTAACATCAAGAATAATTAGAAATGGAGAAATAAAAACCACCACTTTAGATTCTTAATATTAATACTTATGTATTAAGGAATAGATTAAAAATTATAACGTAAGCTAAAGTTTTATAAAACATTTTGCTTTAGCCTTATTTAGGAACTTTTTATTTTAATTAAACAACGCAATAATAATTGTACAATTATTTCTCTACAAGTAAAGGTATATTTTAAAGTAATGACAATTAATGATATATTCTTTATCCTATTATTAACTTTGATATTTTTTGTATTCGTATTTGATAAAATTACGCTACGAGCCAGCCTTCTTAAAAACAAATCTAATAAATATTTTTCTTAAGCTACCATTGCCTTCTATAACAAACTTTATAAACAGAATATTAATTAGAGAATCATAACCTAACATTTCAAATGTTTAAGAAACTTACAAAGACAATGAAAAATAAATAATTATATTAAAAGACAGCCCGTTTCGTAAAATTTAAACTCGCCCATAACTGAGAGTCAGGAGACAACTAAATCCATTTATAACAAAACATACTTTATGTAGCGACTTTTAAAATTTAACGAAATGAGACCTCTCTCAAGCGCTAGCAATATTTTCTTTTTTAAAAGTTGGTTTATTGTTCCTATGTAAAAAATTAAACTTTATGCCAACAGATTAATAGCTTAATATTTTTAATTTGATTAAGTTAAGTTTCGCTGAATGAAAAACGTATTAAAACATTTACTTGACTAAGTATTTAGTAATTAGAACTGATTGTTTGAAATTGCATATATATTATTGTATAAGCATAGATATTTTTTTATACCACATCGGCACTTCCTTTAAAATATATTATATTTATTTCAATTGCTCCTTGTTGGGACTAGTGATTTTAAAAGAGTTTATTAAACTCATTATTATTATTATAAAGTTTATTATTAAAAAAGAAGCCTGTGGCCTTTTAAAGGTTAACTAACATTCTTTTGGCATTAAAAAGACTGTCTTAGTGTTACTTTGTATATTATGACCAGGTAACTGGTGTACTTATAATTATATAATGTTTTTAAGAAATTATAAAAACTAAACAAATATACGACATTTTATAAGAATGTTATTCATATGTGACTTATGATATAAAAACCATGAGACATGATAGAAAAGCGTTTTTGAGGCTTAGGATAAAATCAAATTCGTACAAAATACGCAGATACAAAATACGAAGATACTAGGCAAATATATTACAAATTTGATTAGGTAGGGAGAGGAGTGTGGAGGGTGAAGGTGAGCGTTTTTGCGCATAATAAAGGGGCCCCTTAAACCTACTCCTGGGTCGCAAGTCCCAGGCACTGTTTGCACTCCTCTCCTTGCAACGCGATGGGCCCAGCACCCGCACGGTGAATCCAAGCTTCGTCTGTGTCATGATAAAATAATGTATTTATTTAGTGAGTTAATTTAAAACAAATATCGTCTTTCGTTGATATATTTAACAACTATCTAATTGTATTTGCAGTATATTGATAATTTAATTTATCAATATATTACAATTTATCAAAATAATATATCGTCGATAATTTGTAACACGAGGTCTTATTCAGTTATTATTCGCAATGAATATAAGATGTATAGTTATCGAAAATTAACTTCTTATAATAATAGGATTTTAAAATAATAAAAAAGTTTCTAATTTTATTATATTTTTTCTAAGAACTGAGTGAAAATATTTATGTGAACAGTGTCAACTTCTCTTGACTATTACTTAAGCAGGCTTTTCACAATTACATTGCTTTAATGGTTATATTTGCGAAGGCCAAATATGAACCTTACGCAAATATTTTGGACGTGCTCAAATTTACTTAACTAACCCTCCCAAAAATGAGGATAGCGTCAGTATAATCTAAAATAGGTAAAAATACATTATATATAGTCCGCCAAAAAATATTATTTATTCATTAAAAAACTATTTCAATAAGATAAGTATGAAGAATATGACATTAGAATATATTATATTGACAGAAATATTTTAAATTTTATAAAGTATCAACATCGACAAACACAACTTTTTCACATCGTCTTTAACATTAAAACCTGTACTTCAAAAATTATACACAAATGTCCTGCGCAAGACCTTTCAGGTTTTGCTAACAATATTGTTTCTGTCAGTATGCTGTGTTATCAATCATATTTACATTAAAATCCCTTGAGTAAGTTTAACTGTTCCAACTACTAAAAATAATATAAAGGCTTTTGTATTCTGTTTCGAATTCTAAATGTCTATATAATAACAATAATACTATTTAATGGCCTTATATGGCCAAGTTATTTTTCTATTATCATATATATGAGGCAGATATTTTTTTACTCGACATTACTATAGAAACGTCTATTGGTTTTCTTTAGTTAAAATTCCTTTTCGAACAAACTTTGAACTTATTTTATTACTTCTACTTATTTAATCCAATTTAAGACTAAACTTTTTCAAAGTTTTTGTTCTTAGTTTAAGTACTAAGTTAAAAAGGTTGTTTTTTACTTTATTAGATTGAATTAATGAATTTGTTATGTAACGTGAATTATTT
This sequence comes from Napeogenes sylphis, assembly GCA_959347405.1. Taxonomy (NCBI): domain Eukaryota; kingdom Metazoa; phylum Arthropoda; class Insecta; order Lepidoptera; family Nymphalidae; genus Napeogenes; species Napeogenes sylphis. Next base: position 6,488,580 of record OY365783.1, read on the forward strand.
ATTGGAACGTAATGTGTTTTTAATTTATATGTACATCTCATCATTACATATATATCACATTCAGTATGAACTCCGAAACTAGCTATCCAATTTCACCTTGTTTTTAACACCCTATTAGTTTGGTATTTATCTTAGTATACTAATATGCTTATGTAAAGGAAACTTTGAAAATGATGTTGACCTATTTTTAAACGTCTGATTAATTTGAGAGTTTGCATACCTTGAAAAAGTAGTAGTTTTCGTCTAAATTATTATGTGCATTTTTTGTTTACCCTCATAAACTTTTTAAGCATAAACATTACTACACGTAGTAATATAGTTTTATGATTTGGGATAAAAATAATAGTACAAGAATATAACCGCTTGTCATTCGTCAATTTATATATTTACTTTACAAATTCAATCAACCAATAGGTGTTAGAAATGACGATTAAATAGAAAATAAAGGAAGCAGACAAGCGCAAGCCTTTACACGGAGAACAATTTAGATTAATAGGTTGCGGACGTAGCAGCAATAAGATAGCAAAAACGATCACTGTACCTAAGTATAATCGAATACAGTGTTCATGCGAATAAGATATTTAGCAGGATACGATATTTCACAAGAATTTCAGCGACTCCATCCGTGGACTACGGGAGAGGGTTATGTGTACGTATAGATGCCACAATGTTTTAAGGTAATTTATTATTAAAGGTAGCATTTAGTGCTGTTATTTCTTTTTTCACACTTTATACATAAGTGTTAGAGCCTTAAAAGTACCTGCGACATTTGATATTAGCCAAAAGGGCGAGAAATTATTTATGTTAGAGTCATATTATTCTCTCACGTGAGAGGACAATCAACTACTTGAGACTTTTAGGCAACATACTAATGTATACTTAACATTGTCAGTGTCGTGTAATATTTCACATTGTTGTATGTTTAGTATTATTATATAAAGGTAATAGTTTTTTTGCACTTCTTTACTATAAAAGTTTTAACAGTTCCAAACTTCATACTCCCCCGTTTGCGTATTTATCCTAAAAATACAAACCAATGGTACAAAGTATAATTTTTTCTTTGGTACTTCAGAAGTAATTGAACGTTATACTTGATGTCGAGGTCAAATATTAATTTCTTGAGAGCATTTCGTATAATTTTTACTCATAACAATATTCTTAGTATTTCAATCGCTTTAGATTGATTATTTAAAATATTTCATTTTATTTATTTTTTCTATTATCAATAAAATATGATCACAAGTTAATAGTTTCTTATCTGTAAAGCATGCTGTCGGAGTTGTGACGAAATTAAACGAACGAACAGACAAATTTTATAACTCTCTACAATATATGATTCTTACATCAAAATAGATATAATATTAAAAGGAGAGACATATTTAATCTTCAAAATAATGAACGTAAGCTATACCCTGTCCTCAGTAAACTGCAAAAGTATATTTTGATTCAAAGATGTTAGAAACAGTGATTTTCTTTTATGAGTAGTAACCGCAACTACTTTTGTAAGTTACGTTTAAATTTCAATTTTGTACGCTAACTGTCCTTACATAGAATCGAAAAGTATAACAAGGTATGAAGCCCTTTTTATGGTTTTAAAACTATTATAAATATACATTTCAATTAGTATTGTGGTTTAAAAAACCATGATGACAGCAAATAACCATTTTTAAAAGAATTAGGTAACCTAGTTTTTTTTAATCTTAATAATTTTAATGTCTCCTATTATCTATAAATAGGGTAACTATAATATGCTTCCATTTAAAACCAGGTAATATATAATATAATTCAATAGCGTGGGTTGCGATTCGAAAGCTGGGCAGAGCGACGTTCCCCAAGTTTTAAAGAAAGATTAAATTCATTAAAATTTGCTGCATATATACTTTTTTTTTAACTTGGTTCAATCATTCCAATTGGATTCATAGTTTTCCGGACGGAGCAGCTGTGGGGTGGTAACAATAACAATATAACAAGAAAGAGCATTGTTATTCCAAACACACGAAAATAAAACTAGGTTACTATATTTTCATAGCTATTTCCAGAGACTCCTTCCGTGTGTATTATGAATACGTATAACATATTTGTTCTCAGTATTCTGAGCTTTTCAGCTGTATTCTTTTAATGTACAAATTTGTGGATGTTAGAAAGAAGTATATTTTTTTTTCTTTACAACTTTTTATAGTTTACATGTTATCAATCTGTATATAAAACAACATGAACATAAAAATATACTGCATTTCATCGAATTTAATTAAAAATGGTTAGACGTCATCGCTATGACCTTTATTATTCTTCACTTTTTTTTTTTTTTTTTTTTTTTTTATACAAAACTAGGTTAATGCTTGACTACATTCCACCTGATGGAAAGTGAAATGTAGTCTTAGGTGGTAAAGCGCATTAACCTAGCAGCCTATTCACTCTCCTCTTGAAGACACCCACATTATATTTTGCCGGAAATACCGACGCAGGCAGATTGTTCCAGTCCTTCGCTGTACGCACTAAAAAAGATGAAGCATAGCGCTTCGTTCGGACAGGTGGAATGTCCACAACGTAGGGATGGATACCCGCCGTGCGTCGGGACGTCCGGCAAAAGAACGGGGATGGGGGAATTAGGTCGTGCAATTCCTGCGCACACTCACCAAAATGTATCCTATAGAATACTGAGAGGCTAGCAATTCTACGCCTGTGTTCAAGGCTGTGGAGTTTGGCGTCAACCAATTTAGGGTCGCCAATAAGCCTCTTTGCTCGCCTCTCAATTGAGTCCAGAACCGCAAGATGAGTCTTTGCGGCACCAGCAAATATATGGCCACAGTACTCTACACACGACCGGATCTGTGCTTTGTATAATACAAATAGCTGTCCCGGTGTAAAGTACTGTCGCACCTTCGCAAGTACGGCAAGCTTTCCCGCAGCTGCTCTTGCTCTGGACTCAATGTACCGACCAAAGTTGAGGTTCGAGGAGATCTCTAAGCCTAACAACTGAAGCCAGTCACTGTATTCCAAGGATACATTCTGGAAAGTAGGAGCCAAGGTGAAGGGGCTCCTTTTGGCGGTGAACAAACACGTCTGCGTTTTGGTGGCGTTGAATTTGACAAGATTGGCATTGCCCCATGCGGAGACTGCCTGAAGTTTGTCATTCAAACGTTGCACCATGGCTTCTCTTTCAGACTGTACTTGATCTCGACTAACCCGAGAACTTGGCAGATATCTTTCTACAACTGTGCTGTCGTCTGCATACCCATAGATACCGGGCTTCAGCAGATCGTTAATGTGCAGCAGAAAAAGAGTTGCAGAAAGAACGGACCCCTGAGGTACTCCGGCATTTATTGTCAAGGGTTCCGAAGAACACCCGTCGACAACAACACGGAGAGATCTCTGGCTCAAAAAGTCCGTTATCCAGCCAATCAGACCAGGAGATATACCGTACGCTGAAAGCTTGCTTAAAAGGCTCACATGCCAGACCCTGTCAAAAGCCTTCGAGACGTCCAGAGAGACGGCGACCGCTTCTCCGTTCCTCTCGATGGCTTCGCCTAAAATGTGTGTTGCGTACGCTAGAAGGTCCCCAGTGGACCTATTTCGGCGAAATCCGTACTGTCGGTCACTGAGGAGATCGTTACCTTCTACGTACGCTAGAAGCCGCGAGTTCAATACACGCTCCATAATCTTGCAGAGTATGGAGGTGATTGAAATGGGCCTATAATTGGCAGGATCGGCACGGCTGCCTTTTTTGGGCACGGGTTGCACGTTGGCAAGCTTCCAGGATTCCGGCACTTTTCCAGTCTTGAAAGAGAGGCGATACAGACGTGTCAATACAGGAGACAACTCACCTGCGCATGTCTTGAGCAGAATGGCTGGTATACCATCAGGACCACTGGCTTTATTCACATCCAAACGACACAATGTTCTCCATACCTCTTTGTTCGTGATGCGGATTTCAGGCATCGAAATACCGCAGTGAGGAAGATGTTCTGGAGAAGCATTGCCAGTGTCTAGAAGCGAATTCTCAGCAAACAGAGAAGCAAATACATTCGCTTTCTCTGTTGCTGTGTGGGCCAGGGATCCATCAGGCTTCAGCAGAGCAGGCAGTGAGGGTTGGCAGAAGTTCGACTCGATCGCTTTGGCAAGAGACCAGAAAGCTCGACTGCCAGTTGGTCTGACAGAGAGCTTTTCGCCATTCTTAACGATCCGATCAAGACGAGCCTTCCGCAATGCCTTTTTATAGGACTTGGCAGCTTGGTTAAAGGCTCTCTTCTTTGTATTTACATCCGGAGTTTTGCGGCTTCGAGCATCAGCCCAAATGAGGTATGCGGAATGTTTACGGTCATGTGCATGACGACATTCGGCATTAAACCATGGGCGAGCTTTGCCACCGATGGGTACGTCAGCAAAAGGAATAAAATACTCCATTGCCTGATGCACCACATCGGTTATAGCATCCGCGCAACTCGACGGATCCAAAGAAGAGAAGCAGACCTGCCGCCAAGGATAAGACGCAAAAAAGTGCCGCATCTCATCCCAATCTGCTGACTTGTATTTCCATACTCGCCTAACACCATGTGGTTCGAAAGCTGGTGGGGAATATGTAAATACAGATTTCACCAGACAGTGATCGGAGGTTCCCAAAGGGGACGTGACCTCTACACGATACCTGTCCGGATCAGTTGTCAGCAGAAGGTCCAGGCAATTGGCTGTATGGCCTTCCACATCTGGTACCCTTGTCGCTTGCCTCACCAGCTGAAAGAGGTCCAAGGACAACGCAAAGTTCCGCGCTTCTCTTCCAGCATGGTCGGTCTTCTGGTACGGGAACAGCCAGTCCTGATGACAGGCATTAAAGTCCCCCAGAAAGACGAGCTGCGCCGAAGGGTACTGATACAGAGCCATATCTGCAGCCTCACTGAGATACTCAAATAAACGAGTTGTCTCCTGGTCACCGCTGTGCGAACGGTAGACACAGGAATACAGGATTTTTTCGTTTCCTGTGTCCACTAAAACCCATAGGGAAGAAAAAGTGGGGTCTTCAAGGTGACGGAGACGCTGAACACAGAGGTCGTTCCGCGCGTACACACTGACTCCGGCCCGTGAGCGAAAGTTGTGCTCTAACGAGTAACCGGGATAATCCAAGTATGCAGCGCTCAAAGGACATTGTATCTGCGTCTCCGTCAAAAAGAGCAAGTGCGGCTGCTCTGTCTCCAGGTGGTGGTGGACAGCTAAAAGATTTGAGTGCAAACCCCTGATATTAGTAAGGTGCACTTTATATGAGGAGGAGTGCAACCGCTGTGTAACCTTGTTCTTTTTTCTTAACTTTTTCATAAAAAAATAAATAAATATAAAAGTGAATAGGGATGGGAAATGGCAGTTGAACGAGACGGTACGTATCGAACCCGACGTCGAAATTGGTGATGTCTTGCCACTGGGAGGCTAGTCTGGAGACTGCGGGGACGCCCGAACCCCCCCAGGGATCGCCATCGGGCCTCCTCGTCTGGTCGCCAACCAGCACGATGGAGCCACCCTGGGATTTTTCACAGCTGGCGGGGCAGCCTTTCGTGGTTGGCTATCCCACTAATTGGGCCCCCAACTATCTGCGGGCGGCCAGCGGAAAGCCGTCGCTTCGGATCCCGCTACCCTCCTCGACTAGACACCCGACAAAACAAACACCAACCCGACGTCAGACCGGTTCGCCAACGCACCGCAACTGTTCAGACCCATTTCCCATAAACGGCTTCATCGAGCAACGTGCCGGAACACGACTAGGTCGTTTTGCGGCACGACTCTGCCCGATGGGTGGTAACTTTGCCGGCGACCGGATGTTATGGTCTGCCACCAAGATAAATATGACTTCATGTTAAAAACATATATCAAACTGTCTGAACATGTGTAGCTCGTTTATCGTCAACACGAGTGAAATAGGTTATACGTTTATAATAACTTTAACTATCTTCAATATACAAATAGCCAAGATACTGTTTTTATTTTAAAACTAGCTGTGCTTGCGACTTCGTAGGCGTAGATTTCGATTTTGATTTTGATTTTGAAACGTACCCTTTGTACTTACCACAATGTATGTAAAAACTATAAACCTTCAAACTGTTAAGCAGCAATAGTACGACAATAAAAGATTATTAACTTCCGTTTTTGGTTAACCGATTGTTGATAAAAAAACAAAATGTAAAGTGAATCCCAGGACAACACATTCTTGAAAACTGCATTCAAATCGATAAATCCGATTCTGAAATTAGCGTGCACAAACATACAGATATACAGACAAAATTAAAAAACATTGTTTTGGGTTCTCTTGTTTATATAAAGGTCCCCCTGTATGAATGTTAGAAAAAATTTTTTTTCGTGTTGAGTGCAGCAATAAAAGAAAAAAAATAAACAGACAAAAATATTTTCAATGTACAGAGACTACTCCTCTACAGATTTATTACATGTAAGTATATAATAAGATTTGTCTGGTACCTATTACGTGATTGACATAAATTGATATAATTTTTTTATTTCTTAACCTGTGACTGTGATAATATATTCCTGAAAACTGCATTCATATTGGTTTAACCGTTTTTGAGATTAGCGTGTACACACATACAGACATACAGACACACAGCATACAGATAAACAGACAAACTGAAAATCCCTTGTTTTGGATTCTCTTGCCCTTATGATGTTTTTTTTTTTCAAGTTTTCCATGTACGGAAATGGATCGATGACAATTTTATAATATGTATAGATAATCAACTTTTAATGTTTAATAATAAATATTGTTATAGAATTTGTTTATTTTTTTCTAGATCTTACTTACTAATGAGCGGTTGTTGGAATGGATGGATGTTTATTACTCAAACACGCCTAAACTACTAGATGCATTTTGAAGAAACTTAGCAATATTGTAGCTTATGTACCAAAATAGCACATTGGCTGTAGAAATACTAACTTTTGCTAGTGATTTTGTCTGTGCTGTTTGTAACTCAATCACACCAAAACTACTGAACGCCAAAACTGATGAAACTTAGCAATATTGTACCTTATATAAGGGCCACGTCCAATTATATTGTTTCACAGATTTTACTTCTCACTCTTCACTTTTATATGCTTGTATTTAATCCTTCCTTGGTACTATCCAGCAGTGTCTGTCCCGAATATTGTCCTAACCACAGTTTATATATCCTTTATTAACTCCCTCTTCACATAAATAATAATCATAGTCAAATCATCTACTTTAAACGTACAAAAATAACAACTACTCGTAAATGAACAATTGTAAGTATCGGTAAACACGGTATTAAATACTGGATTTAATTATGGAGTCTTAATGGTTCCCACTTTTGTAGCTTATTCAAGTATTTACTAATTAAGCAAATGTCCCTCCTCACATAAATAATAATCTTAGTCAAATAAACTACTTTAAGCATACGAAAATAACCATTACTTGATATAACAATTCTAAATGTTACTATTTAAGTTAATAAAACAACGATTTAAATAATTACATCTTATTGGTTCTTCTTATTACAGTTACATTAGTAATTCATTAATTTATATGGATCAATACAGGGACCATTAAAACATTGAAACGAATCAAAACATTACGGATTATTATAAAATAGTCGTTTAACAATAATGTAACCTTACAGCTCGGCCGTCCTGCTCTAAGCAAGTCCCTTTGCTTATAAAATGTAAAAACGAAAACAATTGATAATTATTCGTATTTTCTAAAGCGGTTGAGAAGCATCACTTAAATCTGAAGTTTCTAGGACGGGCTGTCTTTTCCCTGCTTTAAAGGTTTTCCCTGACTTAAAGGTAGGTTTCTCTCCTCATTTTCCATTTTGACACCGTATGACGAGGCTTCTTTTTGGGATTCCATCCATATAGCTATCCAAACTACATAGCGTGATAGGCTTACTCTCGTCCGTCATTAGAATTAGTCTTTCTTTTCGGCTGATTAAACTATAACAAAACACCTGAGATCCCAGGTGTTCACATTGAGTAACAGTCCTTTCTCTCAACTGATACAACTATAGCTAAAAGCCTCCGTTTTCGGTTCAGTCAGTTCAGTCGGTCCTTTGGTTATCCAGACCCTTATCCTTGGGTTTCCTTAACCCTTATCCTTGGGCTTCCTTAACCCTTATCCTTGGGCTTCCTTAACCCTTATCCGTGAGTTTTCCTTAACCCTTATCCTTGGGTTTCCCTCAACCCTTATCCTTGGGTTTCCCTCAACCCTTATCCTTGGGTTTCCCTCAACCCTTATCCTTGGGTTTCCCTTAACCCTTATCCTTGGGTTTCCCTTAACACTTACCCTTGGGTTTCCCTTAACACTTACCCTTGGGTTTCCCTTAACTTTCCCCTGGGTTTTTCCTTAAAACTTTGCCTTGGGTTTTCACCATTGCATTAAGTGTAATGTGATGGTGGTGTTTGTCTCATCATTTACTGTATTATGATCTGTAATTCAAGTTATATATTAGTGATGATATTACAAGCAATGAAATCTAAATTTTAAGTGTTATAACTCCAAAAGAATAAAAAATCCAAATTATAATCCGAGTAAGTTTCCAACAAAATAACAAATTGAGTCTGTACTCTTTCTTAGCCATTATGTCAAAGTCATATTTTTTTGCTTTCGTAAAATTAACCATACGCCATGAATAAAATTTTATGTTATAAGATAATCTTAATATGCGATAAGTCAAAACTTCTATAAGCACACGTTTCCACTCGCATACACACCATCTGTTCACATAACAAAGTACAACATTTGATAGTTACAAAATCGCTACAAAGTAATAGTCTTTATGTATGTTCACCTATATCGTATCTCATCTGCTATATCAATGCTAATAACTCAAAACGTCCCTTTCATAAATACCAAATAACTCCATGTATTTACCGATGAGTCTTAACATTGTCTCGTAAAACTTTAGTTTTAAATGTCAAGAACGTTATAACCTCTTACCCCATCACTAAATATGGCTCAAAGGACGACTTTCGCAAAATAAGATCCCTCGCGCTCGTCAATGACTCCCAATCTTCTTATCATCTGTATAATATTATTAAGGACCTGCAACACATATGATTGGTGCCCCCAGTTTAGCATAAAGATCAATCCTTTAAAATGTCAGACAATAATTCTAGGCAGTCAACGACAGCTGTACATATTGGCATCAGTCGATCTCTCAATTCTTGATTATAATAGTGTACCCATTCCCCTTGACAAAAATCTTGACCTACACAGCTCATTAAGCTGAATGCTCATGTTATGTAGTCAAGCCGTCTAGTAACAGGCTCACTAAGTGCATTATATAGACATAAAACGTATTACCGATTTGAACCAAGACTTTGTTAGTGCAATCACTTATCTTCCCCTCCTTTTATCTATCTTGCTCTACATCTATCTCGCTCTACATCTATCTCGCTCTACATCTATCTCGCTCTACATCTATCTCGCTCTACATCTATCTCGCTCTACATCTATCTTGCTCTACATCTATCTATCTCTACATCTATCTATCTCTACATCTATCTATCTCTGTCTCTCCATCTATCTATCTCTACATCTATCTATCTCTACATCTATCTATCTCTATCTCTCCATCTATCTATCCATCTATCTATCTATCTATCTATCTAACTATCCCTCTATCTATCCCTCTATCTATCTATCTATCCCTCTATCTATCTATCTATCCCTCTATCTATCTATCTATCCCTCTATCTATTTATCTATCTATCCCTCTATCTATCTATCCCTCTATCTATCTATCCCTCTATCTATCTATCCCTCTATCTATCTATCCTTCTATCTATCTATCTATCTATCTCTCGCCCATTGTATATGCTGATGTATGTTGCTCTAAAATCTCCGAATGCAGCATAAGTAAATGGCTTCGTCTTTTCAACAGTTGCATTCGTTTTATCTCTCAATATCGTTCAAAGCTTAAATAGTTACCTAAACGCGAGCGAAGACCTAGATATTCGTGCAAGTCGTTCTCTATATTTAGCGATCCTGTCTCATCAGTATTTAAAATGTATGTTTCAATTACTAGGAAGTACTCACGACCTTCATCTTTGCTCTTCCTCCAATCATAATTGTATTATTCCTTCGCATTATACGAGGTCCCTCTGAAGTTCTTTCATAATGCACGCTACCAAACTCATATATATGACTTGCTGAAATTGAGGTCAATCTAGGTTACGGGGATTTCTTCTAATAAACACAGTTCCTCTTTTGAATCGTAGTATTCCTCGTTCGCTATTAAATAACAGAGCAAAGAGTAACGAATGACAGAAGATAAATAATAGACAAGTCAACATGAAAGTTATGGCTTTCAACCTTTAAAAGTAACATGATCATCGAATGTTTGTCAGGTAATGCACCTAGATAACATTTTCTATTAACTTCTAGATTTCCGACTGCTAATTTTATAAAACATTTATTAAATTATAAGAACCCAACTAATGTGAACATCGCTAAGTATGTACATAACGTAGCCGTACCTTTTAATTTAATATAGTTCACTATATGATTACGATAATTTTTCATGTCTACATTACAATTTTCACGGTCTAATCCGACCTTGCTTGACAACATTCTGTGTGGGTATTTTGAAATATTTACTTAAGCAATATAAAATTCTATATACAATAAAACGAAACTTCACAAATAAAATGTGGCCATTATTTTTTTTTTTGAAATATGTAGGTACCCAAATAATAGTTTACGGAAGTTTTAAAATGTATGTAAATTACCTTGTTTTATTTATACTTTTCGATTGTAACAAACAACTAGATAAATCGAATCGACTTGGTCCATAATTCATACCGAGGTCCACTACACCGCGCACTCAAAAGTTAACGTCAGTGGGACTAATTAACTCTGTCTAGTCATATGAACTCGTTTTTAAGAGGAACAAATTTATAGGACAAGTCATCTCAAAACATAAGATAAAGAATTTACGGAAGAACAACTTACATTTTCAGGATCCCTTAAGATACCTTAGCTTCAAGTAAGATATGTCCCTACACCACGGGCGTATCCCAGCCATCGACGCCTGGGACTTCACTGCAGGCATCTGCAGCGCGGTAGGCCACCGATATTTCCAAAGTCAGTTCCAGGAACAATCAAACTCTAAAATCAAGCTCAACCAACAGATCAATTATCCTTTCTGCCGTTTATCTTTCTGCCACTAATATTCAAAGCCTTTGCATTCGGTTCTGCCAAATATATATAAACTGTAAAATGAGTAGTCTTTCTGCACACCGATGTAGTTGCACCAGTTCAACAAAGTTTTATCGCCATCGGGATTGCACGCTGTATTTATTACTGCCATTTGCTTTTACCAATATCTTAGTAAACTGTAAATTAACTACAATAAATTAAGCTATAAGTGGTGGATATTACAATAATATTTTACGGCAGATCCCAATAAATGAAATCACCAACCTTCAGTAATCGTAAAAGTAATCTTCACAACAGCATAACAGCACTCCCAACAACCGTAACACAAATAATAAGATTATATTCAATAAGTAATTCGAATAAAAAACTTAACGTAAAATATCTACAAAAACCATTGTAAAATTAAGTTTTAACAAAATCATAAACAATATAAACCCTTTCTATTAGTCATCCGCCTACTTTGTATATCAGCCGGGAACTTGCAGAACAGATCAAATTTGCTATAAACAATGATACCACTACAAAGTATTTGAGAGACAACTTTTCTCGTCTGAAAAAGTTTTGCATTTATTTGCACCATGTCTACCCTCACCAAGATAAGTCACATCTATAGTTCGTCACATAACACCAAATAAACTTTACCACAAACGATGATTTCATTGCGAGGGATGGATAAACCATATCGTAAAGTATAGACGATCGAACTCGTATATCCTGGTCAGCAGGTTAGAACTACCACATTGAAAACGTACAAATCCAACAAATTCCTGAACAAAATGAATTTGTCGTCTATAAGTGAAATAGCCAATTTCAAGGGGTAGTGAATTGAAAAACAAACAATATCGCATCACCCACCGCTTAAGTAAAGAGATATAGCACAATAACGTCCTGTATTTTCTCTAAAAAAAAATTATATTGGTATATTTACTACCCTCACAATATTTTATGCAAATTTCACTTCATATAAAACACAAATATAAATAGTAATATAATAAATAAGCCAGTAACACTTACATTATTCCCAATAATGGGCGCGGAGCCAGAAAAAGACAGTTATTTTCTGGGTATCCCACTTCTGAATTATAAGGGCCACGTCCAATTATATTGTTTCACAGATTTTACTTCTCACTCTTCACTTTTATATGCTTGTATTTAATCCTTCCTTGGTACTATCCAGCAGTGTCTGTCCCGAATATTGTCCTAACCACAGTTTATATATCCTTTATTAACTCCCTCTTTAACTTTTAACGATTTAAATAATTACACCTTATTGGTTCTTCTTATTACAGTTAAATTAGTAATTCATTAATTTATATGGATCAATACAGGGACCATCAAAACATTGAAACGAATCAAAACATTACGGATTATTATAAAATAGTCGTTTAACAATAATGTACCTTACACTTATGTACCAAAATAGCACATTGGCTGTAGAAATACTAACTTTTGCACGTGTTTTTGTGTGTGATTTTATTACTCAATCACGCCAAAACTATCGAACGGATTTTGATGAAACAGGAATATTGTAGCTTATGTATCAAAATAGCACATTGGGTGTAGAAATACTAACTTTTGCTAGTGATTTTGTCTGTGCTGTTTGTAACTCAATCACACCAAAACTACTGAACGCCAAAACTGATGAAACTTAGCAATATTGTACCTTATGTACCAAAATAGCACATTGGCTGTAGAAATACTAACTTTTGCACGTGTTTTTATATGTGATATTTATTACTCAATCACGCCAAAACTATCGAACGGATTTTGATGAAACAGCAATATTGTAGCTTATGTACCAAAATAATATATAGGCTATAGAAATATTAACTTTTACACGTGGTTTGGTCTGATGGTGGTCACGTCTGATGTTTGTTAACTCAAAAAATAACAAATTTTGTTTTATAATTATTTAATCGTTTTAATTTTATTTATTTTCGAATGAAATAATATAAACTCGTCTTCATTGTAACCACTTAATAGTATCATATCAGTAAAATATCCTGTGCTAGTTAAAATGGAACAAAATATACAAACTGACTATTTTATGACCATTTAGCAAGGTGTACTGCTCTAGTCTATTATAAATATGTAAATGTTTGAAAATATATTCAAGCCATGTTAAGCTTATTTAAATTTAAATACACATACAATAAAAATAAACCGATACGAGTAGTAATTCGAACGCTCGACCTCTGAAAAAATTTCCACTTGATTTCCCTGGGTAATACAAAGATATTTTATATATAAATTCATAAATATCATTATTCAAACCCTTTAGAGCCTTCTTGAATTATTTATTATATTTCTTGGGACAGACTTAACCGCAACCAACGCCATTCATTACACTTCTGTTATCTCTTCATTTTCAATTATATTTTGCATTAACATTGCCACTTTGTAAGCAAACAGTCCTTAAATCTTTCATCATTTATTTAAAGACGTAACATTCTAAAGCGTTCAGTTATTTGAACCTTATAATAACAATGATACGGTTAAAGTCTTTAATATAAACGATACAACAATGTACGATATGTTAAGTATTATTATCTTGCTACTTTTATGAAGGTATATGTAGGTTTCTCACGTTTAGTACGTTTTTTTAGAGATTACTAAAAAGGTACTAAAGTAAAATACTAGAAAAAATGTTCTAAATTATGAGTGCAATGTAAAGAACATTAACATTGTAGAGTACAAAGAGTTTGTAAGGAGATGGATTATATATAAAATATATGTTACAAAATTACATAATTAGCATCAAAAAGAAGATTTAAAAACTGTCTATAGAGTTTCAATAAACAATGGAATTTAATAAATATATTGTTTTTACCTACGAACCAAGTATTAATCAAATTAACAAAGTTACAGGTCTGCGGTAAATACGTATAATAATAAATTAACAAAAAAACATAAAACATTATCAATTTTATGATTTAGGAACTAATTAAAATTATATATTTTCATTAGTATTGTTGTTTTACAAAACAGGTTCGCAGCAAATAATAATTAACAAATGTAAACCTGGTTTGGTAATAACAGTAACAAAACTATAGTTATATTATTTAACTTAACTTTTATTAATTAAAATCATAGTTGTTGGAGGCTATTATTCTACGTATATATTATTAATGAGTGCAAAATTTTAGTTCAAAAATGTACTTAAAAACAACGCTTTTAAACTATTACTTAGTTTACTCAGTCAGTCCCACATAACCCACGGATATCCGGTTATCAAAGGATTTTGAATAATAAAAAAGGATTTCGTAATAAACCTACTTTCTGATTTTCACGCGATTTTGTTTAAATTGTCAATAAAATTTCTAATTAATATTTGAAATATTTTATTAAGACCAGAGGCATGATAAGTTTTCTTATAATAATTTGTATTGAATGAAAAATTAATCAAGGTGGGCAGGTTAATAGGTTACAAAAATAAGCATAATAACAAAAATAGCAAAAGTCTCAATAAAAAAATATTAATTTATAGATTGTTAATAGTGACATCTATATTTCTAAATCAACGTATACCTACTTTCGTGAAACAATGTCTTATCGCCAAATCATTTATTTTAATCTGACCAATAAAAAATATCTTTTTGCTTGTAGATTTTATACTAGTTTAAGAGATTATAAACAATTATATCCTTTATCATTGTTTGTTAAATATTACATTCTATATCATCAAATGTGACCGACACAGGATTACTCTAAAGTTTTAAATTAACATTTTTTTTTTTACAGAACAAATTACACAAATCGTCTTACCCATAAGTAAGCAAATTATTTGCTTGTGCTAAGGGTGTTAGACAACGATACAAATACAAAGAAATACATATTATAAATGTTGAGAATATATTTAATAAACGACCAAATCCAGAAATACAGATATCTATGCTCATCACATACATGGCTGTCCCTGTCGGGAATCGAACCCGAACCACTTTGAGCCGCAACAAGTTAGGCGTCTGCGCTAACCACTCGACCAACGCGTACGGGACGGTAAACGGTACTTTAATCGCGCGTTTATTTTTATTTCGTATATTAAATCGTATAACTTTTAACTGCGTAACTAAATAACCATTGCATAATGTTTCTTCCACTATTGTCGTATATTTAATTTATATAATAAACTGTATATAAATAAATATATGAAATATATTTAATATCGACAGACAGACAGTTTATTATTGTTGAGCTTAAGATATAGACATCAATTTATATAAAATAAATATTATTTCGTATGAATAGCATTGGTTACCTTTTTAACATTAATCTAAGCTCCACATTTCAAGAGCTTCACAAGGGCTTTGGGTCCAGAAGAAAAGTTTGTAAATGCCATCTTATATAATTCTAAAACAAAAATCATTTAACGGTTCACTTGTCGTAAACATAACGGAAAATAATACCTACAATATATGTTTAGTTACGTCAGTGCTGTGGTAAAATGATACTCGTGTTACATATTACGTCCAATTTCATACTATACTGGTTACTGAGATCCTCGGTATAACCTTAGTGTGACGTTTAAATTATAAAACAAATTAAGATGACACCTACTACAAATTGCACAGTGGATGAGGTAGTCAAATTAGACATGGGTTTAATTATACGATCATCTCGGTACTTAACACCGTCTAGTCGGTTTATTTCTAATTCATATAATATTATATAATATTATAATAATTTCCCTACACGTTAATTTATCCTAAACCACAAAACCTATTCACTGTTCTTTCATATTCATACAGCAACATAAATAAGTTTTTTTGCACAAACAATTCGCAAGTTAAAAATGTCATTACGTTTCAGAATCGTAAACAAAAAAAAATGTGAAAAAAAAGTATTGTTTTATCTGAGGATAACATTAGATAGATAGATAGTTAGTAATGATAGCATTAACGTATGTTATCATTACATGGTATGAAGCAAAGTCACTTTTCGCGTCTGTCGCTATGTCTGTATATATGTATGCTTAGATCTTTACAACTACACAACAGATTATAATGCAGTTTTTTTATTAGATACAGTGATTCAAGGGGAAGGTTTATGTATATAATAACATGCTTAATATATTAGAGACCCACTGATAATGTCCAGATTTCAAATGTGGAGACTTAAACAAACACTTTGTTTTGCGCTTACATTGCAAAAGTTGGCTGAACTCTACGAGATAGATGAAAATAATGTACTAAGTATTATATACCTTGAAAAGTTCTACAAGAAAGTCCGGAATAGAATATATTTTTATCTCTTAGGGATAACCCGCAATAGCCAATTTTTATCCTTTACTTTTTAGCAGAAATAATGGTTTATTTACGAAGCAATTTTAAGCGATACAGCATTAATCCATATCTAATTAAGTACCTTAAATACATTTTACATTTAATATGTTACAATATAACCCTGTGCAGCTTGTAATTTAAATGAATATTTTCGAAGATATTAGAGATTTAAAATATAGGGAAATCGTGTTTGCGGCGATACGGTCGGCCGGCGCACTGTGGTATGGAACCGTGCAAACCGTCTCAAAAATCGCTTTTGTAAATTTTCAGTATTGAAAATTTTGTAATTGCATATATGCAATAATATGTATTAGACATTCAGTTAGCTATAGCGTGTAGCTTGTGTAGCTCAGAAATCCTCAAGTTCACACGGTCATATTCTGATTATTTTCAATGAAAATCTATAAGTATGTTATATGGTTAGAATGGTTATTAGGTACTCTGTTTAAAAAGTATTTAAAAAGAAGTTGTATCACTTAAAACAAATCATATAGAAGCCAATCCAAAAAAAAGGGAAAAGGAAATTGTTTTACTACGAATTTAAATTTGCATTTCTATATGATTTCAACATGGCTAAAATTCACTGATACACTGATCTTCATCATTACTACACAAATTGGGTAGATACTTACATTCTGGTATTTACTAATGATCAATTAATAATATATTATAAACTTCATGAAGGCAAATAAAGCAGTGTTTATACCCTACACACCCTATACACACTTTTGATGTTTACATTCCCGAAAGGTAAATCAAAATATAGGATCTTATTTTTAAATACCTAATAAATAAAAGATAATTATCTATTATTTCGTTTTCTCAAATTTAAGACTCAATTAAGACAACATTTAAGAGATTTTTCCACGTCTGTGTCTACTGTTAATACACCGGCAATAAATAGGTTATGTAGGTTGTACAATTATATTAGGTAGCTCAACAAGGGTGCTTGCAAACTCAACTGGTGTTAAAAGGGGATTTTAATTATCTTTATCAGAAATTGTTAGCTAACTAGAAAACATCCGGAGAGAGAAACGAGAAGGCTGACCCTCTCGTTAGTTCACACTGAGCTGGTTCAAGGAGCCACCAGGGTACCGGATGCTGAATATTACACACTTTATTGCATGTATATTGGGCTGACAACTAATCTAGACAAGTACTCGTGACGTAACGGAGATTCAAAGTGATTTACAGAAAAATATATTTGCTATTGAGCAATATTTTTCCAGATTGCTTCTCGTCGCTCTTTAAATGCTTCTCAGCAGACTTAGTGGTATGATAATTTAGTGTGGTTGAAGCTACCAAAAAAGTGAATCACATTTTTGGGTGAAAAATAAGTAAAAAAATCGGCATAAAAGTATAAAGATAAGATTCTTGAGAAAGAGTTTTGAGAGTATTCACTAATAAACAATATTTTTGGTGTAATACCAAGACATGACGTAAAACGCTACTCAGGTCGACCATCGATTGTTATAGTTGATAGTAGAAAGGAACAATGTCTGGTAAACAAAGTGGGTTCGGTAACACAACCCAAGGAAGTATTTTCAAAGAGGTTTAACTGGAACCATGCATACGACCTAAACCATATAGGATTATAATTTAGTTGTGTATGGACTAATAATGAGTGTATTTTCCGGTGTTGGCATTACCAAATTAAATTCCAATAAGTAAGTCAAACAATGACTATGAGTATAGAAACTTTTTAATATTAAACTGCGAAGTGTAATTAAAATTTTCAACATTTATTAATTTAAAGAACAATTAATGTAACATTAATTGAATTAATGTAACAACAAAACATTAATGTAAATAGATCTTAGTTTCGAACTAGCTTACTTTATTATGCCCAAGCTTATTTGTACCCTAATAAAATTAAGGAATCCTTATTTATCATTCGCTTATAACATAATACAAATACAGAATATTATAAAATTTAACTCATTACAAATTTTTAAATTCCAAATGGGGAAAGTTATTAGTTTGTAAACAGACTTGAATACTTAAAAAAATAATGTCATTCAACATACAAACGTTCTCTGGTCTCGTATTATGAATTATTTGAAACTCAAAAATTTATCATACTTTCACAATAAAATTCGGAAAATGTTGCGAAAAAGAACGGGTTAATTTCTGAAGAAAATAATTTTCCTGATATGGTATCAGAAACATGGAGAAATTGACCTACTTAGAATTTATCAATCATAGCTTTATTCCATGAACGTCTGCTTTTAAGCATCGTTGAAATTGTGAGTTGAGTATTTGGTGATTTCAATTGTTTGGTAGAATATCCTGAACATATTTGACATCGTCCAATCTATTGAGTTTGCTAAGTCCTGTCCTCCGGTGATTGGTTGATTTCCTTGAATTTTTTTTTTCTGTTGAAATAATTTTAATAATATAGTTTTTTCCAAACTCTTAATTTATAAAAACATTTAAAAAACATAAGTAATGCTGTTTATAGTTTTATCAAGGTTTCAAGGCGATCTTAAGAGAGGTTGCGATGTTTTCCAGATAAGATAATACCAAATATTGTTAATATTGAGATGAGTTATACAGCGAACAGTGGCACATAGTACCTACCGTATAATTACGTTCATAACTAATTTAAACGACTTAGTTATTAGCTATATAAATTCTAATAGTTTTATTATTAAAGGTAATTCTATCTTGGCGCTAAAATTATGTTTTTGAGATTAAAGTTAATATTTATGTGAGAATACATACAGAGCTACATTTATATATGTATGTGTATATAAAGAAATGTAGCTGTACAATATAGTACATATATATTATTAAAATATTGTTGTTAGCTTTTCTTATAAACTAATATTTCTGAACTTAATATGCTCTCATGGATTATATAAAAAAATATATATATTGTGACAAGAATAAGTAAAAGTTGCCCTTTAATCCTAGTACTTCACTTTGTAACGAATGTCTAGAAGAAACACTTGTAGCTTTTGTAAAAAAAAAATAAAATCAACAGAATGAATCTCACCCGAGCGTGTAATTACGACTTAGAAAAGTAAAATCGTAGAGAAACGTTGTATCCTGGAAACATCACTGTCTTGAATTAACGTCTATTAAATATACTCTTATTTTACTTTTAACTTATATTTATCGATTATATGGTTAAATCTTACTTAATTAAAGATAATATATTATATATAAGCTCTTCCCTATAGTAATCATTAAGCTATGACAGAATGTTTTAAACCATTATTAATGGTAATAATAAATGAAAAAGTACAAATTAAGTAGGATTTTTATATTTAAAGACGAAAATTAATTAAACAACTTTTAATTACGCAGCCAGTAAAAAAAAAAAATAAGAAAAAAATGAACAATTAAGAAACAATATTGTATAAAAATACTAAAATAACAAAAAGTTTTTTTGTATTTTTATGAAAACCTTGAATTTAGTATATTAAATTTGATGTGATGTTATTTTAACGTCAAAAATACAAACATATTTGAAATATTTAAGTATCCTTTACGTTATTTCTCAAAGTTGTTCATTTTGTAATACGAGTCAAGAACTGAACGACTCCCAAGTGCATTTAAACGCAAAACATCTTCCTTCTCCTACAGCCGCTTTGACAAATACAAGTGACCCGTATATTAGATACTAGCTTTTGTCCGCGGCTTCGCACGCTTTTAATTCGTAGTAAAACAATCCCACTTTCCTTTTTTGTATTGACTTCTATATGACTTATATTATGTGATACAATCAAAATTACGACATCGGCAGACATTGCTCACTGTCAGAAGTATATTCAAAGTTTTTAATAAGGATACAATATTAGGTACTGTAATTATTTTATACCTCTCTTGTTTTTACTTAAACGTCCATTTAAGTACTTCTTAAACAGAGTACTTACTAACTACTCATACTACTTAATATAAATATATCACACTTACAGATTTTCATTGAACATAATCAAAATATTACCATGTAAACTTGAGGAATTCTGAGCTACAAAATCAACGTTATTTTCACCATAAACTTGCAGGTCTAGTTTTATAAAAAAAAAAATAATGATAAACATTTAAAAAACTATATGTATTAACAAAATTTTAAATACTGAACATTCACAAAAGCCATTTTTGAGACGGTTTGCACGGTTCCATACCTATAGATATACCGATACCGATAGACCGTACCGCCGCAAACGCGAAGACCCTATATTTTAAATCTTTAATATCTCCGAAAATATTTATTTAAATTACATGCTGTTATATTATTCCATATTAAATGTAAAATCTATTTAAGTTACTTAATTATAAAAGGATTAAAGCTGTATTTCTTAAAATCGCTTCGTAAATAACCTATTATTTTTCGTAAAAAGTAAAGGATAAAAATTTACTATGTGGGATATCCCTAAGAGATAAATATATACCATCGCGGATTTTCTTGTAGACCTTTTTAAGGTACACAATACTTAGTATATTATTTTGATCCTTCTCGTAGAGTTCAGCCAGCGTTTGCATTGTAAGCGAAAAACAATGCGTTTGTTTACGTCTTCGCATTAGAAATCTTAAAATTATCAGTGATTTTTTGATATATTAAGCATGTTATTATATATATATATATATATATATATATATATATATATATATATATATATATATATATATATATATATATATATATATATATATATATATATATATATATATATATATATATATATATATATATATATATATATATATATATATATATATATATATAAACCTTCCTCTTGCATCACTCTATCTATTAAAAAACAACTGCATCAAAATCCGTTGCGTAGTTTTAAAGATCTAAGCTTACATACAGACATAGGGACAGACGCGAAAAGCGACTTTGCTTTATAGTATGTAACTTGCTGTGCGTGCGACTTCGTACGCGTAGATTTCGATTTTGATAAAAAGTACCCTTTGTATTTACTAATGTTTATAAAAACTATAAACCTTCGAACTGGTTATATGCTGTATGAATTTTTGAAAAAAATTTTTTTTCGTATTGTGTGCACAACTAAAAGACAAACAGATAAACAGACAAAGATTTAAAAAATGCTGAAAATGGATTGTGTTAGTTATAACTTCACATCCTGGTATATTTTTTTATATATTTTCTATGTACAGAGACTACTCTTCTACAGACTTATTACATGTATAGAATAAGATTTTCAAGGCACCTATTACGTAATTGACATAAATTGTCATACCTTTTTTATTTCTTAACCAATTTAGATGAAATAAACACTAAGACTGATTATATATTTCTGATAACTGCACTTAAATTGGTGAAGCCGTTTCTGAGAGTAGCGTGCACAAACCGACATACCGACATACAGACAAACAGACAAACTGTAAAACCACTGTTTTGGATTCTCTTGCTCTTATAAAGCCCCCGAAGTTTTTTTTTTAATTCCATCTACAGGAATGGATCAGTGACAATTTTAGTATATGTATGGATTATATTTTGAATGATTTTAGTTGTCATATTCTTAACCTGGATGTAAATAATACAGAACATTTTTGATATGTATCTCTTTTCAAAATTCCAACCTTAAAATTTTCTTGGTTATAAAGATTTAAATAACTCAAGTCATCCTTGAATACTTGCAGTACTTAAAGCCGGTTTTAACATAAATTTTAATTATGAGGGATACTTTCCCTCCTAATTAAAATTTTCATGCTAATGTAAGTGAATATGATGAAATCCGAGAAGTTTAGTAATTAACGACTTTTCTTGCGGTTGTGTTCGCTCTGAGTGAGAAGTATAAGAAATAATTCAAAGGGCTAGAGAAGATAAATAAAAAAAGATTTCATGTGATAGATAAAAATATTTATTTAATTGATTTATTATTTTAATAAATCTCTTGTTAGAATATCACCATGATATAAGTAATTGCTGGACATGCCCTATGTAATACCTGGTAAGATGTTTTGCAAGATGCTACTGGGCTAGCCACTTTGAAAGGTATAAGGATAACCTTGACTAATAAATTAAATAAATTATATTTAATGCATTCACCTTTTTTTTACAGTTTATGCTATACTATTATAAACATTCCTGTAAAGAATTTATGAATAGTTTCTTATCAATCCGGGTGCGTCATCACTCATTAAATTTCATATTGAAAATTTTCATACGGTATCTCAGTATAAAGTATGACTTACAATATAAATGACTGCGGTACAGAAGTTTTAACTTATTCAGTTGATTTTAAAGAAGTTAATTGTGCTGTACTATAAACTTGATTCATTTGATTTGACTAACATGAGCCGACATTTCCCTTAAATTGCTTTGGAAATTATAACAGAGTCTTGTGAGTTTAAAATGCATGAGATTGTTATTCCACTTTTATGATAACAGTTGTGCGTCTTTAGAATTTTAAAATATTTCCTTACATTACTTTTCAGTAAGGTACTGAATGTAATAACATTTCATACGTAGTCCAATCTCAGTACATATTATTATTAAGAAATTATAAAAGATCACATTTTAAACGCTATTACATAATAAACGAGCATTCCTCTTCCACGGACATCTTCAAATATAAAAAGAGGCTATTGGGTTTTCCTCTTCTAGGAAAAAAGAAGGATAAAACAAATAAAACAGGATGAGGAATGGAGGTGATCTCGGCATCAGTTTTTTTAACGCATAGGAAACTTAACCATAATAGATACTTCACGACAATCTTCTGTGAAAGGGTTATACTAACTCGTTTGAGACAACTCGAAACTACAGTAAAGTGACTACAACTAGGCCCATCCGGCAACATAATTCATTAAAGGAAGAACTTTAAAAAACGCTTTTTCTTGAAGAACAACCATATTTAAAAGGCAAACTTTACTTATATGTAGAGGTTCTTATACCAAAAAGAATTTCGGGAATCATTATTATACATACCGTAGTAATCAGTACTTAAAATGGGTATAAAAATACCTATTTTAGTAAAATGTTTCTTTTTTTTAATATAAACAATAAAGCTGAAGATGTTTGAAACAATTTAATGTTTTTTTTTTAATATCTGTCGTACTTTCCGATAGATCCTAGATTATAATATACATTACTGAGTACTATTAACGTTATACTTTGAGTTCGACATT
Source organism: Napeogenes sylphis (assembly GCA_959347405.1). Taxonomy (NCBI): domain Eukaryota; kingdom Metazoa; phylum Arthropoda; class Insecta; order Lepidoptera; family Nymphalidae; genus Napeogenes; species Napeogenes sylphis. The sequence goes on from OY365783.1 coordinate 6,512,133, forward strand.
GGTTTAGTTGTCAGGTTCTGTGTGATCTTTATTGTTATCTTTCTCATTTTATTCTGTAACTCGCATTTGACATAACCCAGGCAAAGATATTTGCAAGTAAATCTTTTCAACGTCTCATAATTTCAACGTCTTAAGTTCAATATTTTTAGTGTAATAACGATTCATACTATTGTTTATACTAAAACATTTTTAATTCTTTAGGAGTTTTAAGGTATTCAAATAACAATTTTATATATAATTGATTTATTTATTTCATCAACATATAATTATAACATCATAACAGTTTACACTCATGCGATGCTACAAGTAACATTATTTTTAATATTTCTTAAGAGGAATTTTTAATTATCCTTTGACCAACTTCCGTAATTTTTACAAATTACAATAATAAATACGGATCAAGACGTCAGGTTACTAACAATCAATACAAATTGTCGTGATGCTACCCTGTGATTCAAGCAGGTTTCCCATATCGTGCAGGTATATTGTGTATAAGGCCAAATTTTTGATAAATTAGAAATAAGAAGTCGCCATTTTGTGTCAAACTTAGAACATAATTGACATTTAATAATTAGTGTTATATCACAATAATGAAACGTTTTCAAAGTTTTAGTTCAATTGGTTCAATTTAAATTAGCAAATCTATATACTCGTATGTTAAGTCTAGTTAACGTTTGAAAATGTATATAAATACTTTTCAAAAGATATTTTTAAGAATTGGTGTAAAAATAGCAAATACGTTTTATAATAGATATATGTCATTTCATTATCCATTGTTTCTTTAGTCTTATGACAGATCTTAGATCTTTATGACGTATTCTCCTAAAAAAATTCAGGGTAAAGAAATTGATAAACTAGTTAAAGGCAACAGAATTATTCTTCTTTATATAAAGATGTAAAAAATAAATACTAGAATAGATAGAATAATTTAATCAATGCTTCTCTATTTTTGAAACTGTCTGATGTGTGATGTGTGAGTGAGAGATTAGAGAATAAGTAGAGCTGAGAGATCTTTTCCATTTTCAAGTACACATAATACACATATTAGTAATTGTCGTGCTTTTAGAGGCTAAACGAAAAATCCGACAATGTACTCACAACACCTGTATACATATGCTGTGTATGGCTGTAGGTATGACAGCATACGTACATATACAGATATGTCTGTACGTAGATTTTATTTTGTAGTAATCAGATATAATAATTATAAAACAACAACCTTATAAATTATCTATCACAAAAATAAAACAGTTAATTTCATAATAAAATATTGTATTTTACATGTAAAAACTACGCAACATTTATTAATATAATATGATATATATTCAATAAATTAAGAATAACATGATAGAATAATAATTGGTTCAAATATTTCAAGTGATAAAAGATAAAGAATCAACGTGCTAAAATATTTATATAATTGATTTTACAATTCATTTAGTTTTGATTTGACATATTTCGGGCCTAATTAGTAAGTAAATTGCATTTGGAACATTAGCTACATTTAATAATTAAATTACGTTCTTCATAAAAAATATGATACAAGAAAAGCTCTCGAAGAGCTGAACTTTCTTAGGGGATACAAACTTATGTCTTCCCACTGGTTACTCTGAATGAGATTCTATTTAAAACTTTCCTTATAGAATTATAAACGAAATAAGTTTTTTCGGCACTCATTAACGTTTTCCCTACAGAGTCTTACATGGCTGGTATATACAGTGCCATTGTCCGCACAGTAATATTATTAGGAATAGCCAATATGCACATATTATTGGGAATATTACAATATTATTGGGAATGGCCAATATGCACATATTATATACATAAGTATACATAGCCAATAAACATAACCTAAAAACAATAATCAATCCGGGAAATTTGTTATTTTATGTCTTCGTCATTGGTCATTTATATATTTTTTTATCTAATACTTATAATAAAAGTAAGTTCATAAAAATCTTATGAATATTAAGAATATAAATATTATCATGTCCGTAGTTTTATTATTGATCTCATGATAAAAGTCACGTCACGTAAACTTATAATTCAACGTTATGAGAAACGTGAACACTAGTTCTATATGTCCCACAGTAACTTGATAGTCTAAGTTTCTTGGAAAATATGCGCACAGAAGTTTTTGATTATGTAAATCCTAACGCGTAACTTTCTTATAAGCCAAATAAAAAGTTAGTTCGAAAATGTTTAAAAAACAGTCCTAAAGTATATAGTGATATACGGTTTATTTAAACAAAGTAACATGCTTAATAAATCTAAATTAAGATAGAATTTTTAATACGCCTTTGTTTTTAATAATATAATAATAATGTATAATAATAATGCATAATTATTATTATTTTTTGTATTGGCAGTAATTAATTAAAATTATCTGTACAAATTTATCAATTATTATTATTATTTAGTAAATTTTTTTACCGAGAGTTTTTTTCAACCTGTTCAATATTGATATAAGTTACATCGCGTGAATAATTTATATCAGGATATAATAAATGTGTACGTTTTTTAAATTATTTTTTAAATATTTATCTTAGACTATTTTGGGGTCAACTTTAATTTTTTTTTCCGAAATACCTATACAAAATGGTTAATGCATTATGGCCGGCAATACATAATATTGACATTCGAAATATTTTTCTTTTCCTTGTTTACTTCTATCTGATATTCAACAAAAGTTTAAACCGTTAAACATTTTTATTTTATTTGTATCAAATCATTTCGCCTATATTTCGTAAATAGTTTTAAAGAGTCGTTTTTGCTTCTATAAGAAACAAAACAAACAACATATTCTTCGAATGGACTTTATTTATCTATTTAATCTTCATCCAAAAGAACAAGCTGATTTAAATAATTAAAGATATAATAAATATCAATGCTTTCTTATCTTTATAGACTCTGACCTCTACTACTAACCAGTTGTTGGCTCAACCACAATTGATAACGACTTTAGTACGACGCTGCAAGCCAGCAATTACTTATGCTCAAAGTTATGTATCGTACTAATGCAAGTAATTTATCTAACAATATTTGCAAGAGAACAGGAAAGGCGGCATAATCTCTTAATACCAAGGTAACGCCATGGTTTTATTATACGGACATGAAACATTGTTAATATTTTGTTAGTACTAGCAACCTCACTAATTTTTTAACGTATTCAAATAAAGGTCATTTGCGTAGTAAGACTTACAGTTTTATAATTTCTAGGTATCTTAGAGAACCAAATAATATAAAAACATAAATCAGTTACCCCTCGACCGCCGCTCGGTCCACGCGTGTTTATTGGTGCCGAACAACGCGCTTAGTCGCCGCGAGTAATTAAATACGACATAACTTAAAGAGGCTCCTGGAAACAGGGGCCCCTTAAATAAACATGGAGAACATCTCTTGTACCCCCAATGTTAGTTACGCAAATGTTACATCTAAAGAAACGTACCCAAAAAAAGATCAAGCGATAATAATCCAATCTATAGAAGGTATAATGCTACGCGATTACCTGCTTTCTCTGTCAAAAATCACAAAACCAACGTCAATCCGATTTATCTCACGAATAGCCAATTCTAGAATATGTGTTTATATGGATTCAAAACAAACAGCTGATGAACTTGTGGATGGAATAAAGAAGATTAAAGTCAAGGATAACCTACTAGAAATGCGGCCTTTAATAACAAGAAACAAACGGATAGTTGTATCGAACGTTAGTCCTATTATACCACATGAAATACTAATAGAAAAATTAGAACAAATGAAAATCAAAGTTTTGTCACCTGTTACTTTTATGAGGGTAGGAATTTCTGATCCTGGATTTTCACATATTATGAGTTTTCGACGCCAATTTTATGTTTCATCAGAGGATGAATTGAGATTACCTGAATCGATGCAAATAAACTATGATGACACTAACTACTGGATTTATATTACAAATGAATCGATGAAATGTTTTGTTTGCAATGGAAAAGGTCATTTAGCAAAATACTGCCCACAGAATAATCAACACAACATTCAACTACCACCACAAGAAACAGAAAATATTTCAAACTACCCTCCAATAACATTTAACAAGCCATTAAGCCAAATTAATAAACCAGAAGGAATAAACAAAGGCATTAAAAGGATCCACTCAAATACAACCTCAGAAATTTCACAACCAGAAAATAACGAAATTAACCCCATAACAGATAACCTAGTAATAAGCGACTTCACAGATGACACTGATAGCAGTCTTTCTATAGATGAACATAATAAAAATAAGACCCTTAAAAAGAAGAAGAAAACTCTAGATAGCAGAACAGAAGAACAAGTTTGGAACGACATTAAAATGGAACTTAAAGAATCAACAACACAAACTCAATTTCCTCTCACACTGGATCAATTCATCAACCTCTTGGATATATGCCGAAATAAACAAAATATTCAAGAAATAGTTCAAGAATATACAGAAAACATTTCTCAAATAATAGACATGTGTCTGTTCTTTCATCCGAAAATGAATAAAGCTCTGAAGAATAGATGCTCAAGATTTATCAAAAAACTGCAAAACTTCATCCACCCAGAAAATAATTAGCGACTATCCTTTTCCTATATTTATTATTTATTAATATATTATTTCCTTTTACATATTATGAAAATTCTTCAGTGGAACGTTAACGGGTTTCACACAAGATTTGAAAACATAAAACTAATATTAAATGATATTGATCCGGTATGTTTATGCGTACAAGAAACAAATTTCAAAAACAACTACTGTGCGAAGCTAAAAAATTAAAAAGGTTTTTACAAAAACCGAATACACAGCAATATAGCTAGTGGTGGGGTTGTAACTTATGTAAAATCTTACACCTTACCTGAAACGATAAATATAAGCAGTTCTTTGGAGGTAGTAGCAGTAAGAATTAAGTTTCCTCTGGCAATTACTATATGTAATATATACTTACCCAGTAGTTGTACCATAAGTTTGACAGATTTAAATGATCTTATTAACCAGTTACCAATACCATTTGTTTTGTTAGGCGATTTTAATAGTCACCATTTTTATTGGGGTTCAAACAAATGCGATCGGAGAGGTAAAATGATTGCTGATTGGCTAGAATCAAATGAGAATATAATCCTTTTAAATTCTCATCAACCTACTCACTTTAATAGTAGTAACGGTCAAACTAGCAGTATTGATTTAACTTTTGTTTCACGAAGTATATCAAGCTATTTCGATTGGAATGCAATGGATGATTTATACGACAGTGATCATTTTCCTATCACAATTTCAGCACAAATAGAATTGGATCCTAGTACTCAAATTATTCCGCAACATTGGAAATATAAGTTTGCAAATTGGCCTAGTTTTAGTAATGAAATAGAAAACAGAATAAAAGAATTAGTAGAAATAAATCAATCATCCAATATTATGAATATAAATAAGTTATTAGAAGAATTTAATACAATTATAATTAATTCAGCAGAAAACCATATACCTAAAACTTCAGGTAAAGTAAAAATGAAACAAGTCCCATGGTGGATTGAAGAATGCTCAAATTCATTAAAGGAAACTAAAAAGGCTAAAAAGGATTATTTACAAAACAATGTAAAAAAAATCAACGCAATCAATTTATAAGACAGAAGGATGTAAGTAGGGAGGAGTTTTTGAAAATAGATTATCGTAGAAAGAGAGCCAAAAGTAGAAGATTATTTAAGGAAAATAGAAAGGCAAATTGGAATAAATTTATTACTTCAATAAATAGTTATACTCCATTAGGAATCATTTGGAAAAAAATAAATTCTATCAATGGACAAAGAAGGCGGGCACAAACAATAATTTTAAAAAATAGTCAGGGTGAACTTAGTTGTGATCCAAAGATGAATTCAGAGCTATTGGTTAAAACCTTTTCCGAAAACTCAAGTTCTAATAATTATGATCAAAACTTTTTACGTTATAAAAATAACATAGAAGATAGTAATACAATATTCAATAAAAAAGATAATAGTAACTGTATAAATGATCATATTAGTATAAATGAATTATTGATAATTATAAATAAGCTAGGAAATTCAAGTCCAGGTCCAGATAAGATATCTAACAACTTAATTAAGAATCTTCCTCTTGTAGCCCTTGAACGACTAGTAAATATCTATAATTATATCTGGACCAAACAGGTGTTCCCTGACCAGTGGAGGGAAGCAATCGTTGTACCTATTCCAAAGCCAGGAAAAACGCCTACCTTGGCCTCAAATTATAGGCCAATATCTTTGACTTGTAATTTATGTAAATTACTAGAAAAAATTGTTAGCTCAAGATTGCGGTGGCATTTGGAACAAAACCAAATACTATCGAAGTTTCAATTTGGATTTAGACAGTCAAGATCAACTTTGGATCATTTGATTAGTTTGGAAAACGATATACTTTCAGCTTTTGCAAATAAAAATAAGGTGGTTACAGTGGCGCTGGATTTGGAAAAGGCTTATGAAATGGTATGGAAACACAGGGTTTTGTTGATTCTGGAAAGGTTTAATGTTAAGGGTAACATGCTGTCTTTTGTAGAAAAATTTTTGACAAAAAGAACCATAAGAGTAAAGATAGAAAATGTCTTTTCGGATCCTGTCGGTTTAGAAAATGGACTTCCTCAGGGGTCTGTTTTGAGTGTTATTCTTTTCTTAGTAGCAATTAATGATATCTTAGACGTTATCGAGCGCCCTTTGCGGGGATATTTGTTCGCTGATGATTTAACAATACTATGTAGCGGCAACAACTTAAAACTAACAGAAAAACTTATACAAAATACTTTAGATAAGCTGATTGAATGGTGTAAGGTGTCTGGTTTTAGATTTTCAAAACTAAAAACTGAGTATATGATCTTTGCAAATAAAAAGAAAAATAATAAGATTAAGCTAACAATTGACAATCATAATATTAGAGAAGTTAAAAATTTGAAAATATTAGGTCTCACATTTGACACTAACATGAATTGGATTACACACATTAAAAAACTAAAATCGGAGTGTTATTCTAGAATGAATATTATTAAAAAGTTATCATCAAGTAAATGGGGATCCGATTGTACATGTATAAAAAACACCTATAAAGCTTTGATAAGACAAAAAATTGATTATGGCTCAATCATTTATGGATCTGCGTCTCCTAACGTTTTAAAACTTTTAGAAAGCATACAAAATACTTGTTTACGACTGAGTTTGGGAGCATTTAAAACCAGCCCAATAAATAGCATTCTAGTTGAATCTGATGAAATGCCATTATCGTTTAGGCGAAAGCAATTGAGCCTTGTTTATGCTATAAAACATATAACATCTTATAAAGACTCAATTTTTTTGAAATCATCACGTTTATCAGATATTGAATACAATATTCTACCGTCACTCCCTGTACCTCTGAGACTGAGAGTCAAAAGATATTTAAACGAAATTGCGTTCAATTTTCCTCCTGTATATTCTCGTAATCAGCCAAATCAACCTATATGGCATAAAAAAGACCTCACAATAAACCTAGAAATAGCAAACAATTATCCCCACGATACTACTCCAGATTATATTTATAAAAAACTATTTTATGAAATTAGAGATAATTATTCGGACTTTTCATTTTATTACACGGACGGTTCTGTATATGAGGGTAAAACGGATTGCGCTATTGTAATTAAAAATAAAAATTTCAAATACAGACTCCAAGATTATGCAAGCATCTTCACCTGTGAAGCTGTTGCTATTTTGAAATGCTTAGATATTATTAAAGATACTCCAAGTAATAAAAAATGTATAATCTGCTCCGACTCATTGTCAACTCTTATAGCATTATCTAACTCTCAAAACTTGGATCCCCTAATAAATTTAATCCGAAAAACCTACTTTGCGCTAGTCAACGGTGGATATGTTATTGAACTGATCTGGATTCCCAGCCACCAGGGTATTTGTGGGAACGAAAGGGCTGATATGAAAGCAAAGGAGGCTACTGAAATTGAACATTGTAACTACGTTTCATCTTCTACTAAAGATATAAAGAAACATAAATAAAAAGATAAAAAGCTTGTGGAATGACTATTGGGTGAGAAATTACAATAATAGTGCACTATTTGAGATAAGGAAATCAGTTTATGAAAAATGTAACTTAAAATTTAATAATAGAAGAGATCAAGTGGTTTTAAATAGATTACGGATGGGACACACAAATATAACCCACATTCACATTATAACCAAATAAGGCAAAAATAATTGTAAGAGATGTGACAGTGAAATAACTATTAAACATCTTTTAATTGAATGTTCAATGTATATAAATGAAAGACTTAATGTTAATTTACCTTTACTTCTTAAAGACTGTTTAAACAATACTGAAATTACTGTAAAATTCCTGAAGGCAGCGGATTATTATAACTTAATATGAATGTTCGTTTATAGTGGTCGCTAATGACCTTAGATGTTTAAGCGACCTTAAATAAATAAAAAAAAAGAAAAAAAAAAAAACATAAATAATCTAAAAGAAAAGGCTTCGTAAACTAATGTTTAGAACAGCTTCCTTTTTATACATACCCGGAATTTGAATTGCCTCATTTGGTTATTGTAATAGCACTTACAAACTGAGTTCAATCTACAACGTTTTCCGAAAGTTTCATAGCGCTCTATTAGTTTCACAGTCACGTTTCACAACTTTGTAGTACATATTGCGATCTGTCATAAATTAGTTTGTTCTAAGTATTAATATCAATTCAGTAACTTTTAACTTGAATAAAGTTATTCTTTCTTATTCATCAAAGATTTTCATGTCCCTTGAGATTATTTAAGAGACATAAAAAGCCTTGATAAATAAGAAATATTATCTACAGATTTTTTTTTATAAAATAATTATAAAACACATATTTTAGTCAACAAAAATGAGTATTTGTCTAATATTCATATAGTATATGTATATAGGATAATTTATATAACTATTATTATAAATCATAGAAATGTATTGTTTTTTTTTGCGATTACTTATAAGTACATTATACTTAACTATCTATGACTATCTCATCAGATTTACTACTTCTACTACTACTAACTACTCCTAAGTCCTAAGAACCTAAAAATATTCACAACGCAGGAATTTTTTAACCTAAACCTGTTTTTCAGATATTGTACCTGTAGTCATGAAAAAATAACATTTTATTATCAGTGGCATTATCTAATGAGAGTGAAGGAGATGTAGAGAATAATCCATTAACCATCCAAATTAATCAAGTTATCCTACTAATTTATTCTTTGATGATATAGGAAAACTAAGAAAAATTAATAATAAAAAGGAAGATAAAATAGTAATTGAAATGTGTTTAATTTTTGTTACTTCTTTCATTTGAGATTCAGAAATGGAGAGTGCTTTTTCATCGCAACATTTAGCGAACTTTGAAGTTCACATAACCTACTTTTCCTCATCCCAAGAATAATATTCATTAATCACCGAGATACGAGGCTCGGTAAATATAAAGGGAATGATTCATTGGTATCAATGTTATTCTAGTAATTTTTTTCGTTTTAAACTAGATATTGTTAGTTTTCGACTGAGTTACCCTTAGTTATTTCAGTTTACCTAAGGTTACTGGTTACCAGTAACCAGTTTATAGCCTTCTATAAAGCTGGTAGCTGGCGTCGTCGATGGAGAACACATAGTTATCAGACCAATTTGTGTTTTAATTCAGGTATTTAAATAATATTTTCTTTTTAAATATGAAGTTACATTTTTTTTACGATTCTGAATAATTAAATATTTTATTTTTTTTAAATATAATTTTGTATTTTTATGTTAACAATAATTTTAAATATTATTAAGATATATTAAGAGATTATGAGGAAATTTAAAATTTGCGTGTTTTTTACTGAAAAATACAAAGCTCTCTAAGATTTTAAAATATGTTAAGTTGTTTAATTCAGAAAATAATTGAGTATCAAATAAAGTTTTTTTTTTATTTTCCCAAGACTAAAATTACCTACCACAAGCAAACAGCACACATTAGGTTCAAAGTACTTTTGCTTTTCTAAAAAGATAGAGAACGACACGAGTTTGACTCTTAGATTAGAAAGGGATAGATGATAAAAATCTATTTTGTCCGAGAGAATATTTATCAACAAGATAAATAAAACCGAATATGGTATCAAAATAACGAAGAAAAACACGTGTTTTGATTATTATAAATATAAGTTTATTCTGACATTGCGCGCTAATAAACTTACTAATAGTAAGTTTAATATTTTGCTTTGCTTAGTTTACTACTAAAAGTAATAAAAGTAAACTAAGGTTGTATTTGATACCTGAATCTTAAAGATTCATTTATATTGAACCAAGTAATAATATATATTTTTTTTTCTATACAACTGTGTGATAATGAAATAAGGAAATTATTTTTCATTAAATTCGATATTTATAAGGGCTTATTTATGTGTATGTAAAGCCATACATCGTTTCAGTATTTTTTCATTCAAACATAAAAGGATAATATTGTTTTCTTTTTTTTTTTTTTTTTTTCATTTATTTAAGGGCTTTTGTTTTAGATAAAACATGCCAGCCCCATCGTACCTTATTCTAAGATTTACAATAAAAGTAAACTATTAAAAACAAACTTATAAATTAACCGTGCCTCCATTGAATTTGGGGCGGACAGGATGCTATGGAACATACCAACATCTAAACAATTTAATCTAAGATCCTTAATAATTTTCTTCCTTAATGCTGTGTTACGATGACATTCATATAATATATGCTGGACATCTTCTATCTTTCCACACACTTGACAATTAGGGGATTCAGATTTTTTCATTAAATGTAAAAAACTGTTTAATGGAAGGTGTCCAGATCGTAGCCTATGTGCTATTAATATTAAAGATCTACCCATATCGCTTATATTGAACCAGGGCCAGCGAGGAGGCTGACACTGTAAAGTTTTATACCAAATTCCTTTTTCTTTTGAACGTTGATTGAAATATTCTTTCCACATATTAAAAGTTTTACATTTATATTTAATCAACAGTTCAGAATAGTTGGGTTTTATGTATACTTCAAAACCATTATTGGTTGCACTTTTTGCTAGGCAGTCAGCCTTCTCGTTTCCCCACAACCCTATATGTGACGGAATCCATTGCAATTTAAGTCCTATACCTTTTCGTTTCATGTTAAATATTTTGGCCATAACAGTATAGGCTATCGGAACACCTCTAACTCCAGAGACGCACCGAGCCAAATGCTGCAAGGCACTTTTACTGTCGGTGAATATAACAGTTTTCTTGTAGCCTAATGTTTCTACGTAAGATATAGCCTCTGAAATTGCAAACAGTTCCGTCGACATAATACATATGTCTGATGTTATATGATACATATTACTACCACCAAAATTACTGTCATAAAAGGCAGCACCCACATTATTTTCAGATATAGACCCATCCGTATATATTTTATTCCAATCACTATACTTATAACTTAACTCTTGTAAAATATTATTCCTCAGTAAATTAACTTCATATTTTGTTTTCGATTTTTTAACACAAAATAAATTATTCTCAATCACATCACTTAGATTAACATTTGATATCCACGTACTTAAAGTAAACATTTGCAAAGGTTTGGATGAATATACTTTTTCTATTTTGATTTCATTGTACACTATAGGAATTAATGGTCTGTTTTTATGACGCCAATATTGGTTATTTTGGTAGGTTGAAAATAATTTATTTACATAATCTAATGCTATATTTTTTGAACAGGTTAACATCTTGAAACAAAATTTTATTGCTAGATAGTATCTTCTCAAGTACAAAGGTGGAACACATAATTCACATTCCATAACATGGATCGGCGTAGTTTTAATAAAACCCCCAATGATTCTTAGAGCTTGGTTTTGTATTCTATCTAATTTATTGAGGTGTGTCTTTGCACTGTTATCATATAAAAAACATCCATAATCCAATCTACTTCGGACCAAAGATAAATAAAGTCTCCGTAGATGCTTTGGATGAACCCCCCAAGATGGACCAGCTAATACTTTAAACAAATTTAATAATTTGGCAGATTTTTGGTACAACTCGTTTATATGTCTATTCCACAATAGTGACCGATCTAGCCATATACCTAAATATCGAATATTATTAGAATTTGTAACAGATTCATTATTGATTGTAAGAGAAACTTTGATTTTTGTTTTACCCCTACTAAATAAACAATAATTTGTTTTACTACATGAAATCTCTAAACCAAGGGATTGTAAATATGAATCAAGAAATTTAAGTGTATTCTGAATCAAAACAACGCTATCTTTTAGATTCTTATGTTGAGTATATATCACGAAATCATCTGCATATTGACACATAAAAACATTTTGTACTAAAAGGTATATTTTGTGAGTTGCAATATTAAAAAGTAAAGGAGATAATGGATCGCCTTGTGCTAGCCCTTTGTTTGACCATCTATTGGATATTAACCTATTATTTAAATCATAAATTTCGAGATGTCGTTCGCTTAAGAAGTTCCAAACATATGTACATATTCTGCTTCCCATTCCCAGCTCATCTAGTATTTTTACCATATTATCCACTAAAATATTATTATAAGCATTTGTAATATCAAGAAAAACAGCTAATGTTTGTATTTTTTCAGAAAATCCAATCTGTATTTGTGAAATCAATTTAATTAAACTGTCAAGACTAGACTGTCCTTTTCTAAATCCAGTTGTATTTTGTGACAAAATATTATTTTTCTCTATATACCATTCCATTCTTTTAGCTAATAATACGTGAAAAATCTTACAAATACAAGACATTAAAGAAATAGGTCTAAGTTTATTGGAATTACCTGCTTTAGGAATCGGAACAATACTTATTTTACGCCATTGTTTAGGAATGTTACTTGTTTCAAAAATATTGTTGTATATATTAAGAAGAATATTTTTCCCTACATTTGGAAGCTTGGAAATCATAGAATATGTAATACCATCTGACCCAGGAGAAGTATCCGTTTTTTTAATGCAGTTGTTTAATTCGTGAATATTAAAATTACTTTCCAAGACGCAATTTTTTGACAATAAAAGCGGTGGTTGAGGAGTCACCGAATCCGGTGCTAAATCACAGAGTAGTTCTTTACATTGTTCTTCTGTGGCATAATTTGGATTCGTGCGTATGCCTTTCACCCACTGCATTTTCTTCCATACCTCAGATTCATTCATATTCTCATCAATCGAACTACAAAAAGAATACCAACCACTACATTTAGCCTGCCTAACTTTATGCTGCACTTCGAGTAATTTATCTTCAAATATTTCTAAATTTTGAGGTGTAGGATTTCTTCGTAATTCTTTTAAAGCGAGACGTCTTTGTGCTACAAGTTTAGATAAAGTTGGATTCCAATATCTTTTAGGTGTAAAATTTTGATTGGGGTTAGTACAAATTCTATGCCTAGGTATAAATTTATCGGCTGCCTCATTCAACTTTTCTAAAAATTTAATACGGTCCAATCCAATATCTGTGGAAACAAAAGTGATGTCCGGTGAAGACTCTTGTAATATGTTATTAACAAGTTTTACACGCGTTGGATTACATTTGTTAAGTGATATAAGACTTTTCTCTATACATGATTCAAAAAGATAGTTTCCACGTCTATCACTCTTATTGGACCAATTAGTGTGATGTCCATTAAAATCCCCCGCTACTATTGATCCTTTTGAAAATTTTGAAAATATACAATCCCAATCCATTAGATTTGTCTGAACTGATGAAGGACAATAGATAGATACAATGTTCTTTAAATGTTTACAGTTGAACAGTTTTAGGTGTACTATTTCTATCCCATTATTACTAAAGTCATTAACCTGCAGTTGTGCTTTTAAAGATTTGTGTATAATAATTGCAACACCTCCGTATGAATCTAACCTATCCTGTCTAAAGACATTAAAACCACTAAATTTCATAAGAGATTCGGGCTCCAGCCATGTTTCACTTATAAAAGCTATATGAATATTTTCCCTGTTAAGTAAAGCTTCTAATTCTAATTTCTTAGGTCTCAAACTTTGTGCGTTCCATTGAAGTATATTGACTTTAAAAGCTTTATCCATTAAAGAAGCTGCTGAATATGCTTTTCAAAAAATCTTCGCCACCAACGCTTAGTAACAGAACTGATGCCAATTCTTTTAGGACACTTTTCACTATTTTTATAATTTTTTCTTCAAATGAAATATCGGCAACAACAATAGATTTAAAATTAAGTAAAAACTTTTTGAATGAGAAATAAGATTTTCTTAAAGTATTATCTCGCTTCTCTTCTGATTTATCCTGTTCATCTTCTTCTGACTCTATTTCAAAGCTATCATAATCTATATTAGTACTGTTGTTAACATCACTTTTATTTTTCTTCTTAGGTTTCATTTTTTTTTCTCTTACATTATCTGGTTTTATTTTTTTGTTTGAAATTGGCTTTCGATTAATATTAGTAGTAATATCTTGTTTATCAACGACACTACATAGGACATCCTTATATGAAATAGTATCTTGTACAGTATTTGATAACGCATTATTAGTTTCAACTTGTTGTCTCTCAATAAGGATTTTCTTTTCTTTTTCCAATGTAAGATAATATTCTAAAGCTTTTCTATAAGTATATCCTTCTTTACTCATTATATTTCTAATTTGTTTTTCTTTTAAAAATACCATACAAGATTTATCTAGGGCCATATGAGCTCCTTTGCAGTTTACACATTTAAACACATTAGTCTCGCAGTTTGCGTGATCATGTCCGCATTTTGGACAAACGATTTTGTTTGATGGACATGTTCTTGTGAGATGACCAAATTTCCAACACCGTGAGCATTGTGATACAGGAAAAGTATAAGGTTCCACTTTAAACCTGCAACCATAGCTATATACATGAGGTGGAATGCTTGCACTTCTAAAGCAAAGACGGACTGTTTCACTATCGACCCACACACCATCATCTCCGAGTCTTTTTAATCTTTTAACAGATATTAGACTGTATTCCGATTCAAGTAAGTCTATTATTTCTTGCTCTTGAAGTTCTAAATCTATGTTCCTTATTATTCCATATGATAAATTTGCTTCCAAAGTCGACTGACATCTATATCCCATTTCAGTTAATTTGGGACTATTTAAAAGTGTTTCAGCATCACGTTTTGTACCTAACTGTACTAAGACTTTATAAGGATTCTTATATTTAATTTTTAGTATATTAGGTATATTTAAAGATTTAAAAAATTTTGCAAGACTAATTTGCTTAGGTATTTTGTCTTTAGATGTTATACAAATCTCATGAGTGTCCTCTATAATCTTTGTGTTATTTGAATAACTATGGGCCAAACGTTTTGATCTTTTTTCGACTGTAACAAAACCATCATTCTCCATTTCTTTTCCTAACATATCTCTTTCTTCTAACCTATACCGTTTTTCAGCTCTTATAATTGGAGACCTAATAGGACTCGTAACTGGTTGATCACTAAAATTATTTATCTCACTATCTTCTTCCATATTTACAATACTCACATCGTCATAAGTATTAATTGTTTTAACTCCTTTACTAAGTTCACTCATTTCACTTCACTTTTTAAATGAAGGTAGATTTAAAAAATATGTTTATAAGAGAAAGTTATATTTACGCTAACGATACGTGCGTTCAATGTGACAGCTCGAAATGCACTGTATTGTTTTCTTATAAATCAGACTTTGTTCAAAATATCCTCATAAAGTGACTTTTATGATGATGTGAATAAATTGAATAGTTACGAAATGTACAAAAGCACTGATTTCTACCATCAAAGGTTTTCTATGAATAAAATAAACATTTTTATATTTTTTTCACATAAAGGTATAATAACCCTCATTCACAAATAAATTTAAGGACTTTTATAACTAACTAGCTTTTGCCCGCGGCTTTTCAAGCGTTAATTTCGTAGTAAAACAATTGCCCTTTCCCTTTTTGTTTGCTTTATATATGACTTATTTTAAGTGATACAATAGAAATTACGACATCGGCAGACATCGCTCACTGTCAAAAATCTATTTAAAGTTTTTAATAAGGATACAATATTAGATACTGTAATATTTTTATACCTCTCTTGTTTTTACTTACACGTCCATTTAAATACTTATTAAACAGAGTCCTTAATAACCATTCTAACCATAAAGATTTTCATTGAACATAATCAAAATATGACCATGTAAACTTGAGGAATTCTGAGCTACACAATCGACTTTATTTTTACCTTTACTTTATTTATTTGTGTCGTTTAGATGTGAATAAAGCCAGTGGTCCTGATGGTATACCAGCCATTCTGCTCAAGACATGTATCGTCTCTCTTTCATGACTGGAATAGTGCCGAAATCCTGGAAGCTTGCTAATGTGCAACCCGTGCCCAAAAAAGGCAGCCGTGCCGACCCTGTCAATTACAGACCGATTTCAATCACCTCCATACTCTGCAAGATTATGGAGCGTGTATTGAACTCGCGCCTACTAGCATACCTAGAAGGTAACGATCTCCTCAGTGACCGACAATACGGGTTTCGCCGTAATAGGTCTACTGGGGACCTCCTAGTGTATGCTACACACATTTAAGGCGAGGCCATCGAGAAGAACGGAGAAGCGGTCGCCGTCTCTCTGGACGTCTCGAGGGCATTTGACAGGGTCTGGCATGCGAGCCTTATAAGCAAGCTTTCAGCGTACGGTATATCTCCTGGTCTGATCGGCTGGGTAACGGACTTTTTGAGCCAGAGGTCTCTCCGAGTAGTTGTTGACGGGTGTTCCTCGGAACCCTTGACAATAAATGCCGGAGTGCCTCAGGGGTCCGTTCTTTCTGCAACTCTTTTTCTGCTGCACATTAATGATCTGTTGAAGCCCGGTATCTATGGGTATGCAGACGACAGCACAGTTGTAGAAAGATATCTGCCGAGTAGTCGGGCTAGTCGAGATCAAGTACAGTCTGAAAGAGAAGCCATGGTGCAACGTTTGAATGACAAACTTCAGGCAGTCTCCGCATGGAGCAATGCCAATCTTGTCAAGTTCAACGCCACCAAAACGCAGACGTGTCTGTTCACTGCCAAAAAGAGCCCTTTCACCTTGGCTCCTACTTTCCAGAATGTATCCTTGGAATACAGTGACCGGCTTCAGTTGTTAGGTTTAGAGATTTCCTCGAACCTCAACTTTGGTCGGTTCATTGAGTCCAGAGCAAGAGCAGCAGCAGCAAAGCTTGCCGTTCTTGCGAAGGTTCGTCAGTACTTTACACCGGGACAGCTTCTTGTTCTATACAAAGCACAGATCCGGTCGTGTGTAGAGTACTGTGGTCACATATTTGCTGGTGCCGCAAAGTCTCATCTTGCGGTTCTGGACTCAATTGAGAGGCGAGCAAAGAGGCTTATCGGCGATCCCGAATTGGTCGAAGCCGACCTCCAAAGCCTTGATCACAGGCGTAAAATTGCTAGCCTCTCAGTATTCTATAGGATACATTTTGGTGAGTGTGCGCAGGAACTACACAATTTAATTCCCCCGTCCCCCTTCCATCACCGGACGTCCCGACGCACGGCAGGTATCCATCCTTTTGTTGTGGACATTCCACCTGTCCGAACGAAGCGCTTTGCTTCCTCATTTTTAGTGCGTACAGCGAAGGACTGGAACAATTTGCCTGCGTCGGTATTTCCGGCCAAATATAATGTGGGTGTCTTCAAGAGAAGAGTGAATAGGTTGCTAGGGCAATGCGCCTTACCATCTAAGACTATATTCCACTTACCATCAGGTGGAATGTAGTCAAGCATTGCCCTAGATCGTATAAAAAAAAAAAAAAAAAAAAACCATCAACTGGAAGGTCTAGTTTAAAAAAAAACAAAATCTATTTTAAATGATAGACATTCAATAAGCTATATGCAATAAAAAAAATTCAATACAGAATATTCACAAAAGCCATTTTTGAGACGGTTTGCACGCTTTCATACCAGAGTGGGCCGGTAGACCGTATCGCCGCAAACGCGAAGACCCTATATTTTAAATCTGTAATTCTGTATTTAAGGTAGTTAAGTAGATAAGGATTAATCCTGTATTGCTTAATATCGCTTCGTAAATAAGTCATTGTTTCTTGTAAAAAGCAAAGGATAAAAATTGGCTACATTTTATACACAAAGTTTTATAACATAATTAACAAAGTTATGTAATTTAGAACAGATGTTATTACTTGTACATTGTTGTAAGATTTATTATACTTACATGAATAAAACAAACGCTACGAGTTATACTTTTTTGAGATAATCCTTATTTACTCCCACAATCTAAGTTAATGGTGTATATTAGGTATATTATTTTATTTCCACATTATATTCAATATTTTTTAACGTTCACCATAATAAATTTAGGTATATATTGGGTTTATTTTTTTACTAAAAAAATATTTTTTTTTAATATTAACAAAAAGTACCAGTTTTTGAAACATGAGCACACACACAGCTATAGTTCATTAATAATTGACGCCTATACGAACTCTACATGTCACAAGATCGACAAAACAAACACCAACATTGTGTCTTTAGACAAAATTGTAATATCTTTACTATAGTATAACGACTTAAGATTTTGATCCAAGTAAAATACCTGAACATAACGTTCGAGGTATATTCGTGTATTACCATTCGAATGTGTAGCTCACGAACATATTACACTTAAGACATATTTTAAGACTTTAGACCCTTTCTTGAACTTTTGATTAATCAATTAAATTAAATGCATACGTAGTCACACTCACATAGACAATATATGAAGATGGTTCGCCACGGCTTCCATCTACATCAACAAGTTCGAAAAATATTTCTAACATATTCATAAGTTCTTGTAATAATAGAATCTAATTATGATCTGAATTAATGTTCCATTTCTGTTTATGTACTGGTTGGAAGGAGTCTTCTTAATGTCAAATGAACATTACCCTGAAAAAAGCTTTCAAAATACGCAAAAAAGTACTGAAATAATGTTTGAGTTTTATTTTGTTTCTTTTGTTAACGGTTATGACAATATTTTACAATCCAATAAGCTTTTGTTCGCCTCTCCGCTCGTACTCAAACAAACAAACTTATTTTCCTTACCTTAGCAGAATATTAAAAAATATATTAAGTCGTTCTTTTTCCAACCAGAGAGCAAAGTATTAGTTTTCATTATTTTAAAACAAAACCGCTTTTTATAGACACTTTAATTTTATTGTTCTTAGATAATATTTTTAAAAATAAAAGGGAAAAGGGGAAGCTCTATGCAGATTTCAAGATATCTGGGTCGAAATGTGTAGGGTCGACCTTGATAAGTAAGATATATCACTCATATACTATATATTATAATTATACTCATCTACACTAATATTATAAAGAGGAAAACTTTGTTTGTTTGGTTGTAATGAATAGGCTCAAAAACTACTGGACCGTTTTTAAAAATTCTTTCACCATTCGAAAGCTACATTATCCACGAGTAACATAGGCAAAATTTTATTTTGGAAAAAAATAGGGTTCCTTAAAATATTTGGGTTTTTCGGACACAAAGTGTAAAAAATCAACCAGAAAAGTTACTTATTTTGCGTACGCTGCCTAAACTATAAAAGATAGAAGCATAAAATGTTCTAATTAATTGGAGATCTTATAAATATCTACAAAAAAATCCGCGACACACTATACCTATCTATGTCGAGTGAGGCACAACAACCATTTTTTTATTTAAAAAGTTCTTCTCAGAGCTAAACAACAGTTTTTCTCAGAGCTAATCAACAGTTCTTTTCAGGACTAAAAAACATTTCTTTTCAGGACTAAACAACAGTTCTTTTCAGGGCTAAACAACAGTTCTTTTCAGAGCTAGAATATTACAGGCTATTAACATTTTCTTAAACATTTGAAAATGCCTAAGAGAGCCAGTTCCCAACTTTCTAACCATAGTTCTCAAGCACGGGCAGCAAGAATACGTCGTATGGGAGAATCTTCACCTGAACGTTCACAACGCCTTGCTGAACAAAATCAGAGAAACTCTCAGGCTCGCGCACGAGAGTCGAGTGTCGAACGTTCGCAACGCCTTGCACAACAAAATCTGAGAACCTCTGAGTTACGTGCACGAGAGTCGAGGCTGGAGCGTTCCCAACGTCTTCGTGAACAAAATGTAAGGACCTCTCAGTTGCGCGAAAGCGAGTCGAATGTCGAGCGTTTGCAGCGACAGCGTTAGAGCTCAGGCAGAGAGACAGCAGTTGTCCACAAATAGAGTTCGCAATCGAAGTTTAGCTAACAGCAACAGACTGGCTTTCAGATATGATCCGCAGGTTGATTATGCACAACAAGCGTCCGTCCAAATCGGAGTCATGAATAAGATCTGCTCTAACTGTTCTGCCAAGAAATGGGCGGATGAACCTAATGGTATGTGCTGTGCTTCAGGTAAAGTTTGTCTTCCTAACCTTCAGGAGCCGCCACAACCAATAAAAAATCTTTTAACTAATAACCATCCATTATCTGGTCATTTTTTAACAAATACACGTAAATACAATAGTCTTTTTCAAATGACTTCTTTTGGGGCTAAAGAAATCAGGGAAGGTCATTTTATGCCCACTTTTAAAATTGAAGGACAGGTGTATCATCTCATTGGTAGCCTTTTACCACCATCAGGCCAAAACCCACAGTTCTTGCAAATATATTTTATTTCGGATGCAGACCAATTATCGTTGCGATCAAGCATCGCACCAACCTTAAAAATGGATTTAATTCGCGAATTACAGACCGTTCTGAATAATCATAACGCGTATATACAAAGTTTTAAACAAAATTTAGAACTCAACTCCTCAGATAATTTAAAGTTAATTATTCATTCAGATCGCACTCCACAGACAGCACACAGAGGCAGATATAATGCTCCTACTGTAAACGAGGTAGCCGTTCTCTTAGTCGATGAAGACAAAGGTCCCAGGGATATAGTCTTACACGGGAGAGACGGACAGCTCAAGAGAGTTTCTGAGCTACATCGGTCCTATGATCCACTACAGTATCCCATAATGTTTGTGTCAGGAGAAGACGGTTATTATTTGACTATCTCTCAGCAGGGTTCTGCGCGTAATAAGACTGTTTCATGTATGCAATTTTATGCATTTAGATTAATGTTTAGAACTAACTCTTTTAATCCGTTACATTATTACAGAGACTTATTTAGTCAATATTGTGTTGACATGATGGCGAAAATGATATCTGAAAGATTAAATTATATTTCCCGGAATCAACAAAGACTGAGGGCTGATGACTACATTCATCTCAGAGATGCCTTAAATCATGACGCAAATGTTGACCCATCAAACATTGGTCAACATGTCATATTGCCATCTTCATTTACGGGTTCTCCGCGTTTCATGCACGAGAAAACGCAGGACGCGATGACGTACGTCCGAAATTATGGTAGACCTGACCTATTTGTCACTTTTACATGTAACCCTGAATGGCCTGAGATTAAGGCGGAGCTACTACCAGGACAACGGTCTTTCGACCGTCATGATATAATTTCCCGTGTCTTTCATTTAAAGATGAAGAAATTCATCAAATTATTTGTCAAAGAACAGATATTCGGTAAAACAAAATGTTATATGGCAAGTGTGGAATGGCAAAAGCGCGGTTTACCTCATTGTCATTTGCTGTTCTGGCTAGAAAGTAAAATACAACCAGACGAGATCGACAGCGTCATAGTTGCGGAGCTACCCGATCAAGACATTGATCCGGTACTACACAATATTATAACTAAAAATATGGTACATGGACCCTGCGGAGAGCATAATTTAGCTGCACCATGCATGAAGAACGGTGTCTGCACAAAAAAATACCCTCGCCGTTTCATGAACGATACCCAAACCGGAGAGGATGGGTATCCAGTTTATCGTAGGCGCGATACAGAAAATGGAGGTCGGAGCACTACGCTACAAATTAGGGGCAACATGGTGACGATAGATAATAGGTGGATTGTTCCATACTCCCCGCTACTATGTAAGACTTTTAACGCTCATATAAACGTGGAGTATTGCCACTCTGTCCAAGCCATTAAGTATATATGTAAATATATAAATAAAGGCTCAGATCAGGCAACTTTTAGCCTTAGGAACCCACAAGATGAGGTCGAAAACTATTTAAATGGCAGGTACATAAGCACATCTGAAGCTGTCTGGCGCTTATTTGAATTTCCCATTCACGAACGGTATCCTACTGTAGTGCATTTGGCTGTTCATCTAGAGAACGGTCAAAGGGTGTATTTTACACCAGGGACAGCTCATCAAGTTATCCAAAACCCACGCAATACCACATTACTGGCATTTTTTGCTGTCTGTAATGAAGATGAATTCGCGAAAACTCTTCTGTATCATGAAGTCCCGCAGTACTATACATGGGCAAATAATAAATTCACTAGAAGGAGGCGTGGTGAAGATGTAGTTGGACATCCGGGGATAAAAAAAGATGCCGCTTTAGGTAGAGTCTACGGGATACATCCATCACAATCGGAGTGTTTTTATCTTAGGATTCTACTGCACCACGTACGCGGTCCGACCTCATTTGCATACCTCAAAACTGTAAACGGTTTTGTCAAAGAGACGTATCAAGCAGCTTGCCGTGACCGAGGTTTACTTGAAAACGATGACCATTGGGGTAATACTTTAAGCGAAGCTTCGTTATCACATTGTCCAAAAAAACAAAGGGAGTTATTCGTAGTCATACTTTTATTTTGTCAACCATCGGAACCATTGAAGTTATGGCATACTTTCAAAGATCAGTTCTGTGAAGATATTAGACATCGTATCAGACAACAAAATCAGGATAACACTTTACCCTTTACTGAAGTAATTTATAATGAAGGATTAATTGAAATAGAAAACAAACTTCTAGAATTAAACGACAAAAATTTAAGTGATTTTGGATTACCTTCTCCCGTTCGTACCCAGAATAATACTATTGACACAATGGTACAACAGTATAACAGAAATGATCTAACAGCGTTTGTAAATGACAATGTGCCAAAATTAGTACCAGATCAAAGACATGCTTATGAGACTATTGTGGATAGCGTGAACAATAACATGGGGAGATTATTTTTTTTGGACGCACCAGGAGGCACCGGAAAGACTTTTCTCGCAAATTTGATACTTGCTAAGATACGGCAATCAGGGAAGATAGCGATTGCAGTAGCTTCGTCAGGAATTGCTGCAACTCTCTTGAACGAAGGAAAAACTGCTCACTCTACGTTTAAACTCCCGCTATCTGTATCTTTAGATCAACGGTCTACGTGCTCTATTCGGAAAAATGGGCCTCTTGGTAAGTTACTGCAAGACGCGTCGTTGGTAATATGGGATGAATGCACCATGAGTCATAGAGCTCATGTGGAGGCCGTGGACCGTACTTTAAAAGACCTCCGAAGCTCTGCTAATGTTATGGGTGGTATCACTTTTGTATTTGCTGGAGATTTCCGACAAACGCTTCCAGTCGTCAACAGAGGTACGCGAGCAGATATTATGAAGGCATGTTTAAAATCGTCTCAACTTTGGACATCTGTTCAACATTTGTATTTGCGCACCAACATGAGAGCTCACTTACATGGAAATGCGCATAGCAATTTTCCACAACAGCTGCTGAAACTTGGAGAAGGAATTTTTCCATTTTTAAATTTGGGCACCAATTATGCAGTTACTTTAGATGAGTCTCTAGGCCAAATAGTCCATAATTTAGATAGTCTGATAAATGCTATATATCCTGACATCGAAAACTTACATCAAAATGATTTTCGTTGGCTGTGTTGTAGAGCAATAGTTTCTCCCAGGAATGAAACAGTCAACGAAATAAACAATTTAATTATGCAGAAAGTACCGGGTGAAGTTAAGTGCTATAAATCCATAGACACCGTCACTAACATCGAGGACGCAGTACACTATCCCCAGGAATTTTTAAATTCTCTGAACCCCGCTGGGCTACCACCTCATGAACTGTCGTTAAAAGTAGGCACGCCGATAATGCTTCTCAGAAATTTAAACCCCCCTAACATGTGTAATGGCACGAGACTTCTTATAAAGGAGCTAAAAGATAATTTAATAGTAGCGAAGATTATCACCGGCCCTGCAGCTGGTGAATTAGCTCATATACCAAGAATACCCATGATTCCTACTGATTTGCCTATACCCTTCAAAAGGCTCCAATTTCCAGTAAAAATTTCTTTCGCACTAACGATAAACAAATCCCAGGGCCAAACATTCAAATTAGTAGGAATTGATTTACGAAAAGAATGTTTTACGCATGGGCAACTTTGAGTTGCCCTATCACGGGTCGGGGCTCCCGACCATCAGTATATTTTGTTACCAGAAAATAATTTAACGTCTAATGTTGTTTATAGAGAAGCTCTACAATAATCGCTTTATTTATCTATCCTAAAACAACCGGGTTACACTTCGGGACTCCCGGCAGAAGTGAAAACTTAGTATTAATTACATTTAAATATTTTCATCATTAACAACTTTAACATCCTCATAAAGACAATCTATGCAGCCTGTGGATAATGATGATGTCGTTTGTCCATCTTTCGCGGCAAAACGGAGTGATGAATTGATGTTTTTTTTTAAGTGGAGATAGTAGTTAAATAAAAGGATGGACAGTGACATGGGCTATTTACCACCCAACGAAGTGGGTGCGGGTCAGCTAGTTAAATATAAAGAAAGAAATTATGTAATATAGGAATTTGGTAAACTTTCTTACCATTTATTTATATAAAAGAATATATTACACACACACGAAGCACACTTATATAAAAGAAGCAAATATACCCAAAAAGGTTTTATTTATTATATAAATTGTAGGTCTCTTAAAGTTCTCACAAATAAAAAGATAAAAAAGGTACTGTAACAGTTTCAAATATCGAAAAAAACTAACTGGATTTATGTTACTTGATTTGATTTATTTTAAATTTTACCTTATCTTAATTATATATAGGTTGTTAATATTTGACCCTGATTTTTAAGCTTCTTTCCATAAGAAACGTATTTCTAGGTGATTCTAGGTTTCCATAACTAGGTTCGTATTATATGAACTGATGAGTTGTTCATTGAAATCACGGTTGACTGAAAATTAATTGAAACATTGATGTGAAAATATCTTTTTTCTTATTTAAATGAAAATACAAATAGGAATTTAAATTGTTTATCATTTTTCTATTAAAATATATAATTTTACAGAGAAATATAGTTGTAGTTATGACAAATAAATAATAACAAGGACCTTAATTTAATTTAAGAATGGACTGAGTCATTTGGCCTAATTGTTAATCCTAAAAAATCTCAAGCCATTCTTATTGGAAGCAAATATGTTCGCTATTAAGTACAGCTTAACCAGCTCTCTAACGTGATGTATAGTAATTCTGTTATTGCTTTTTCTGATAATGTAAAAAATCTGATGACGACTGACGATAGATAAACACTTATCGTCAACTACGCAAGTCAATGAAACGAGTTGTCGAGTGCATTTGTCAAGTATCTGCAGAATTTCCTTTCTTGAAATCCAAAATTTTGTTAGCCAATTCCCTCTTACTATCCCTTTTCGACTATGCCGACGTTTGCTAACAGGATGATGATGAGGAACTGCTTAATAAATTAGACCTTCAAAACTTGTGCATTCATTTTATTTCTGGATTGCGCAAGTTTGATCACATTTCAGATTTTCAACGTCAACTTAAGTGGGTCCCACATTTTAAACCACGCTGCATCCTTGCATATTTAGCTCCCTCTTACTTGTACGAAAGATTCCATTTGTCATTACCAAGCAGCCGTCCCAAACGTTCCTGTGTTGCTGTGTGTTCCTGTGTTCTTTTTATTTGTTACGCTTTCACGTTTAAACCCCTGAACTCATTTTAATGAAATTTGACACAAACATCGATATGACGTTTATAAAGGACAATTATTGAAGTTACTTAATTTACAGTTCGTGTTGCCACCTGGAACCGTAAAATTAATAAAATACCTGGTGTGATCAATAAATACGGTGAATAATGTTATATTATAAAAAGTATCACGCTTACATAGAATCTGATTTAATCTCCTTCAAAGTACTCTCCTTGGCTAGCAATGCACTTATTCCAACGTTGACTCCATGATTGGATGCATTTCTGGAAAGCATCTTTTGGAAGGGCTTTCAGCTGCTCGGTCGTGGCCCTTTCAATGTCAGCAATGGTATCAAAACGTTTTCCTTTAAGCACACTTTTAATTTTTGTGAAGAGCCGAAAGTCGCACGGTGCTAAATCCGGTGAGTATGGCGGATGTGGACAGACAGGAACATTTTTTTCTGCCAAAAACTCACGAATGAGAAGCGAGGAGTGACACGGCGCATTGTCGTGGTGAAGAAGGAAGCCATTGGCCCATTTTTCTGGCCGCTTTCTTCGTGTGTCGTTTCGCAAGCGTTGCAGTACGCCCTTATAAAATTTCGAGTTTACAGTTGTTCCTCTTGGAACGAACTCTGATCGCACTATGCCCTCACTATCGAAGAAAACAATGAGCATGACCTTGATGTTTGATTTTGACTGACGTGCCTTTTTAGGGCGAGGAGATGAACTGGTTTTCCATTGGGAACTCTGCATTTTGGTCTCTGGTTCATAGCCATAGACCCAACTCTCATCTCCAGTCACAATTTTTGCCATAAAGTCCGTATGCGTTGTTCGAAATCCATGTTGCGCGACAGACACGATAAACCCAACCTCACTCTAGCGGCTCTGACAGCTGATTGACATGTTCAAATGTGATACAACTTGTCCCTGCCTGTGTCAGCCGATCACGCTACTTAACAAATTACAACATATGGCTGTAGCATCAGCTATTGCCGGTATAAAAATTCGTTCACCGTATTTATGGATCACACCTCGTAGTAATAATATAACTTAATTATGTAATATCTTAACGTTACTTTATGTTTCATTAAAAACAGACCTAAGTCTTAAATATTCAAAAAATATATATGACCAGGAAGAATGTCATGAGACTTTTGTTACTTAATTACAAGAATAATGTTCTTCTGAGGCAAAATTACCATTACTCTTGGGATGAGAATAAATAGTTTATCCAAGTTCCCAGATCACAAATGTAGCGTTAAAAAAACAATATCCAATTTTGGAACCATAAATGATAAAGAAAGAGGGAAGAAAAAAGAATATAAAAAAAACTCCCTTCATTTATTGCACAAGAAAGTTAATAAAATTGCTAAAGCTTACATTATACATGTACCATTGCTAATGCAAAATTTGCTGACGAGGTAACAAGAATCATCAAGAGGATTATTATTACATTTATGTACAATTCTCATCTATATTCTATTCAATTTTAAGCAGGTATTATCTTACATATTTTATGAGTAAAGGTAATATTGTCTTGATTCTAAAGATTGTTGGAATTAAAATGAATATGATACCTTAAATTATATTGTAACTATATGATCTTATAAATAAATGTTACTGTTTTTTCAAAAGACTCTCAGGGATTATACATAAAAAAAAAGTAATAAATATCAGTGAAAGTTGCCAAGTCGTACTTCATTATCATTTATTGAGCTAGGAATATTTTTTTGAGGCAACATCACAGGAAAACCACTTAACCAATTTTAACCAAAATTAGCACGCATATCAAGGACGTGACTGGGCTTGTTTTTCAAAAAACAGAATAAAAAAATATTGTTTCATTTTAAAGATATGGTCAAAAAACTTAATCTCTCATAGACTTAAACTAACAAATCTTCTAGATCTCAACAGATGTCGCTGTGCATGTCCATCTTATTTCTGAATCGCGGTATCACATATAAAAATATGATTATCATAGTAAATTGGCTTGTTTAAAATCACTTTTAAATATTCAGCCCAGTTCTGCCCTAGAATCAAAATAAAAGTCATCTGACGCCATTTTGTTCATGTTCATTTGGTCGTTTTAATATCAATGTTTACAGATTATAATGCATGACTGTTTCGAATTATTTGAGCTGAGCGTAAGCTGGGGAATACATTTTTTGAAGCAATATCACAGTAAAACCAGTTGACCAATTTTAACCAAATTGGTACGCATGTCAAGGACGTCATTGGTTTTCTACTTTAAAAAATATAATAAAAAAAAATTATTTCGTTTTAAAGATATGGTCAAAAAAGCTGAATCTACCATAAACTTAAGCTTAACTAAACCTGCGTGCGGTCGCCACTCGTTACTCTTAACCTTTCTAACTTCATTGGAAGTCCTTGGGCACGGTATAGACCGACTTTAGTAGCATATAAAAGGAGGAGGGCGCTCAGCTCAACTCCCGCGTTGTGGCCGATCCTAGTTATTAGAAAAATACTTGTAGCTTTTATTAGAAGAAAATAAAATAAAAGCAAAAAATGATTCTTACTGGAGCGTGTAATTACGAGGCAGAGAAGTTAAACCGTAGAGAAACTTTGTTCTTTCCCTGGAGACATAACTGTCTTAGAAAATGTATTTTAAGCCATAAATTCAATTCAATAAATAAAAATTTTAAAATTTAAAAAAACCCCCGATACAGAAAGACCTCTAAAAAGAGTAAAAATAATATTATAATGTACTTATTGAAGTCGTTGCGTCGGGGGACCGTTGTAAGTACGTTGATGATGTTGAGCACTATACGATTCGATATCGAAATTTCTTTATTTGCCTTGTTAACTTACTTGCATTTTAATTTCTTCTTTTACTAAACGGTCCCCCGACGCAACGAATTCAATAAGTACACTATAATATTATTTTTATTCTTTTTAGAGGTCTTTTTGTATCGGGGGTTTTTCAAATTTTATTTTTTTTCTGCTTTTTAAAGTTATGTTACTAGTTTCTGAATTGTACTAATAGTCCGGTCAAAATAGACATTGAAAGTTACATTAATTCGCACCTTGCTAAAAATTAGCATGAATGTTGGGAACCCTATTACACAATTTGTCAATTATCCACATCAATCCGAAGTGTGGAAAAAAAAAATATTCAAGGTCAAATGTTGCAAAAATTGGTTTTTTGAGTTTTCCAGCTAAACGGTAAGTTTTATAATAAAAATAAGTCAGACAAAAATTATTCATCATGCAATTATCTATAAAAATTGTTCATACACTTTTTTCCTAAGAATCACCATTTCGGAGATACAGCGATGCAAAATGTTGAAAAAGTTGTATTCTTCATAATATGCATACGTTTCTGCGCCACCCGTGAGGTAGTGTACATGGCGCGTTTTTTCTTTACGTGATTTCCCCGGAAGGCCTATTCCACGCTTCTGTTGAGTTAAAAAGCTATTGTATTAAATTAAAAACTACTATTGTAAATAACAAGAGCGGTGTTAGTAATGCGTAAATTGAGAAAATTATTCGTCTGATCGATACTCTTCTAATGAAACATAATCTATACTGTCTTGCTCTTCTTCTTATTCTTCTTCTTCCTGCTGGGTAGAAATAAATTGTTCAAAAAGCGATGCATCAGATGTCTCCTCGCCTATATCGTAAGAATCCTCTTCTACTGCCAATTCAACATTGGAGCACGATTGGCCTCGACAACTGATACATGCTAATGAACAAAACAAACCAAGTTTTTTATAGCCACATTTAGCATTACACCCCGTTTTGTAATTGCAAAAAAGTGTATTGAGTATTTTTTTTATTATTGGTGCAGGGAAGTCTGAACTGGTTCCAATATATTATCAATTAACTTCCAACCCCAGTCTTCTGGGTTTAGTTTATTACCAAGCCATACTTGAACTTGATAATATACCCGAAATAGATGTTGATGAGCAGAAGCAGAGGTTGGAGGAAGACTAATTGTACTTGTATCTTTTTATAGGTATTTTTTGCAAAAGATAAGTATTGAAACTTTAACTAGGCACGTAATTTTTTTTTAAGCTCCGTAAATTGAAAGAAGAAAGAGAGTTCCGTTGGTGCTTACAGCTTGTGGAGTAGAGGTACTTTCTTTGAAAACGTCAGCAGAATCAACTAAATCTTGTCTCTCAAACTATTTCAAAACTGATCTTTTACCTCTCCTGAAAAATGCTGATGTCGTGTCGCAACCAGTAAGATATGATTTTGACATTTTGAAAAAGCAGATAAACTCTTGTATGAAATTATTTTTGATTGTTGTTTAGCCTTCCCAGGTTTTAAAAAATAAATATTTTTTTCAGTTGGCGTTCGAGCAGTAAGCAATACCAATAAAACAACATCTTCACCATCAAGTTGGATTTGTCGAGTTAAATTGTTCTACTGCTGTTTCAACTATCAGCACATCGGCATCATTATCAGCTTGTTTTGCAGAGATATTTTCAGACGTAAATTTTTCTTTCAACATTGAAATGAACCGAGACTTGTTGTGTGTATTTGCGAGAAATTTCTGTTGGCTTGTGGTAACTGTCATAAATTCATCAAAAATGACGTCCGAAGATGAAGGCCGTACGGTCATATAAAATGAGGGACTGCAATCTATGTGCAAGTCTATGTGCAATTTACTTTTATCGATTGAAATACTATATAATGTTAATTACATTACTATATATTGTTATTTCTATTAACATTTCATATAATTAGGTTTCATACAACAAATACAATTTATATACAACTTTGTTTGTTTATAAAATAAAGAAACGGTTATAACATTTACTATTTATTCCAAAATAAATTAAGGTTACTTATGACAATTAATTTTATCAATAATATTTGATATAATAATACTATAATATACATATTCCTACTTATACTTCACATATTCTTAGTTATTTTTAAAGAGAGACATTGAATTTGTGTGACTAGATTTTTCCAATCAACGTTAAATTTGTTATAAGAATACTTATATATGCTATAGTTAGGTGATTTTTGGTTGAGTTACGTATATAGCCTCATATAGCCTTAAAAAAATATGTTGTCAACATTTGCCAGTACTTGGAACTTTTATGTTAAATATATCTGTAATTTAAATATCTAAAAGGGATTTAAGAATTATAAATCAGGAACCCACGATATAATATCTACAACTAGCTATCCCTGCGATTTCGTACGCATAAATTTTGATTTCGATGAAACGTACCGTTCAAAGTTTCATCAAACTTCGGCAAGTAGTTTTTGCGTGTAGTAGTTTTTGGAGTGTTTCTAGTTTATTTTTAAATATTTTTTAAAATTTTTAATTAACAGCTATTTTTTTTTACAGAGTAGGTAGTTCAATTTCGTATTTTTTATAGGAAAGGGTAGGGTAAGGTTTCTATGTATAAAAGTTATTTACATTAGTCATATATTTTTTTCGTGTTGAGTGTGTTAGATTTCATAAGATTCTACAATTAAAGAACACTAAAATAATATAGTATAAGGTATTTAATCAAGCTACTTCACACTAAAAATGATAAAATATATCAATGCATTATCTTGATAAGTTTTAAAGAAAAGAAAGAACTAAATATATAAATTATTTTTTATGACAAAATGACTCTTGGTACATTTACTATCTACTTGTTTATACACAATTACTAATAACTCAATACGATAAAATAGCCACAAAAAATATTTTATTAAATATATATTTATTATAGACAGTATGAGTATAAAATACTTGTCCAGCTTAGCAATAGAGGTTACCTTTAATAGAGGCTTACAGCCACATTTATAACATAATAACATCGACAGAAGCGCTAACAGCTTTTTCTGGAGGTGAGGCATATTCATAATTTAAAACATCATTAAATGTCTTATGATAACAATAAAATAGTACAAAACCATAATAAATTTCTGAATACTTGTAACAATGGTATTTCACACATTTGTAGGTGACCGAATTAGATATGTAAATATAATAATTTAATATCTTAAGGATAGCTTCTCATAGTTTGTTAAATCAATAACTCTTACTACTTTAATAATATACATATAATAACAAGGATATATGTATAATATTAAATAATTCAAAATTCATAAACCTAATTGCAACAACAATATTTCGCACATTTATTGTCAACGGAATTATGTAGTTACATAAATATTAATATTTTTATTGTACTTACATCCAAAATTGCTGTATAATAATAATCTTATAAGTAGCAATATTATAATAATATATCAAGTGCACAGTTCAAAGAGAAACAGATAAACAGACAAAATTTTCAAAAATGTTAGTAATGGATTCTGTTAGTTATCTCTTCATATCCTGGCTATATATATTTTTTAATATTTACAATGTACAAAGATTACTCCTCTACAGATTTATTACATGTAAAGATATAGAAGAAGAAAATTTGTATGGTACCTATTACGTGATTGACATAAATTGACATAACTTTTTTATTTATTAACCGATTTAAATAAAATAAAAACTCAGTGTTAAATGAAGACTGTGACAATATATTTCCGAAAACTGCATCCATACATTGGTAAAGCCGTTTCTGATATTAGCGTGCATAAACATACAGATATACAGGCAAACAGACAAAATAAAAAAACATTGTTTTGGGTTCTCTTGCTCTTTCTTATAAAGGCCCCCCATCATGATTGTTTTTTAAATATTATCCATGTACAGTTTTCGATCACTGACAGTTTTATTATATGTATAGATAGATATTAATTGACTAATAATTACAAGATAAACTTGAGAAAGGCGTACAAAATAAGTAGTATATATTATTTTATGTCAATTTTAGTTGAGGAATTTAGCCTATATGTCAATAAATGTATTTTGTAAATGGTAAAATGGCACAGTTGCAAAAAATCGAATTCGTATAAAAAAAGGAAAAATCTATTCACCGTACAAGAAACTACTATTTAAAGTAAACATATTTATTATAACAATATATATTTATATTATAATTTATAAACGTGACCGCAATTGTTTGAGTAATGTTTAGGTAACCATTACGTTATTTACCAAGGGCCGCATGTGGTTCACTTTGAAGTGAGAGTCAGGAAATAAACTACTTCAAGTATATATTGTACGCATGTCATAATGTTGAGACCTGTTTATGAGGGAATATTGAAAAAAATGTGATTATCCTACCTAACTCTGCGAAATGAATACAGAACCATTTCGTTATGACCTCTGTCATCATTAATATCGAATCTTTGAGTTATCGTTGTTATAAAGGTTCAAGTAAGTCTCTCAAGTCCCTTATAAGTGCTTGCGGTACTAATTTTAATGTAAATATGAGTGAAAATTAAAAGATCAAAGGAGTTTAATATTTAAAGACTAGTCATGCGGTTATGTCCGACCAGAGTAAGAAGTGTAGTAAATCATTCAAGGGGTTCTTAAGACTTAAATTATTAATCGTGAAATGCACTAAAGCAGCCGTTATTAATGTATATTTATTTGATATTTTGAACATTATTTTATTTTCTTATAATTGTGTATAATTATTTATTTTATTGAAAATCTACTTCAAACAATAATTAAAAAAGTATTAAAGAGCTATGAAAGTCTACTAGTCGTGTGGTGACTTCGTATGGTGAATTCCCTTTATACTGATACAATAATAAAAGAAGACAAGTAAAAATATTTGTATGTATAAAATGTTAAAATATAAAATGTTAAAATATAAAATGTTTAAAGCTTTTTCGTATGTAGTAATAATGGTAAACAAAAAATATTAAATTTGTTCTTATATATTTAATAAATGAAATGGTTAGAAATGTGTTAGAATGCTGTGCTTGTTTAAGTATAATTATGGATTATACTAAAAAATATATAACAGATTACAGATTCTGTCATGTCAAGAGCTGACACGAGGAATGCAGCATGAAAACCATAAACGTTCGTCGACTGAACGATCAGGTCATGTCAAAGAAGATGGTACAAGCGTACAAATAGATACATCTACTCAAAATACAGACCTTTTTGCGGGAAATGAGACCTGCAATTGTAAACAAAACAGGAGAAGATAAAATGGAGTGACGAAGTTAGCCAACAATAACGAGAACACTGTGAAACAAACCTGACTGAATATGGTCCAGAACCCTAAACTAAATATATAAATATTTACCCTGATCTACAAAACAAAAATTCTAAACAGTAATTGCCAGATGAGATACTTTATAACAATAATATTTCACCTAAGTCGTATCGTAACAATACAATTGGGAAACAATATAAAACGAAATATAACTTTGAATAACAGTTAATGTGTTACACGAACACACCACTTCCGCTTCCCAAGAAATAGCATATTTTTTCAAATAAGATTAAACCCTCAAGCAATCAATTTAAAGCTGTCATTAAGTAAATGCTACATAGTGATATAAAATCACTCTATTACAGAGTTCTTAAACATATATATTTTCAATTTTATTTAAATCACTCGATTTTAAACTCTAAATAGTTGGCGCAAAAAATATAAGCCTCTCTATATGCAATACCTATTAGAAAAGGTTAAAATATCAGTCGTTGAATGTATAACCTTTAGTTCATTGATATTCTGTCCACTACCCTACTCTTGACGTCCATGTGTTTGACATCCGTCTATTAACTTCCCTATTGGTCCCCGTTAAAGCGTAGGCAGAAAATAGATTTTGCGCAAAGCTATGGGTATTATGTAGAATTGTCGAATTTCAAACGAAATTTACGTTCAGAAGCTCCCGAGTGATTTAGATAATTTTAATCAGTTTTACTTCAAAGCAATAAATTTAAAAACTTTTTCCAAATAACACTATAATGAATCCATGTCTAGATATTCATTAAACTATAATTTTGTTATTTTAAAATAATGTGCGAGATATCTTCAATATCGTTAAAAAGTTTGTAATGGCTCATAATAGAAGTAGGTACTACAATGTACCTTAATATAATGCGTAATTATATTTTGATCGGATTATTCTTTAACATTTTCAATAAACCAATTGATGCAACAATTTGCGACTGGTATTGCTGTCCAAATGAGTGGATCCAGTTTTTATAAAGGTTTGTTTGATTGAAATGAAAATCTAAAGGGCGTTGCCATGCTATACTATATACTTATATATACCTATGTTACAAATATGTTTGGGAGCCGTTGACCGTTCAATGACTTATTTTTTTAGCCAGTACATTAATATGTAGGTACATTGTTAATTTGCCAATAGTTACTATTTTTTTGTTCAATGCTTTCGTTTGTTCGTAAATTAAAAAAAAGAAAAACTTTAAATATGTATTTAAAAAAATACATTAAATCATAATACATTTTAAAAAATAATTATAAAGAATATTTTTTAAAACCAGAACAAAAAAAAACTAAATAATAATAAATTTTCCGAAAACTTAGAAAGTATTTAAATTGTAATAAAATCTTTTAATACTATAATTCAATAAATATAATTAAACATATAATCAAACTATACTGAAAATTGTAAGTAAAAAGAATATGGAGCTCTTTGGATTGTATATTAATTATTTACAATGCAATCAGAAACGAGTTTAAGCTTATTTTATTTTTAGTCAGTAAAGTATCTGAAAACACCTGAAGAGTAAAAGATACCCTGTAACTTTGTACTCTCAACCTTTTATTAAGACACACAATCTCTTATTTATTGATAAAGAAGTTATTTGTGAAAACTCTTAACACTTTTACATATTTTGTTTTACTTAAGTTTTTAATTTTTAAAAACCAATTATTTTTTAAGTTTAGCTATAGATTAGAGTATGTTTAGAGTTTGCTAAGTATAATTAGAGTATTTAAGTTATTGAAAAGGTTAAAAATATATTTAAAAAAAATCACCAGTCCATTTTAGATGATCGATTTTTGTAATATTATTATATTAATTTATTTTATAGATCTTTAGGTGTCGTCTGTTATGTAATATTTTTAAAGTTCCTAAATATATTTTATCCATTCAATAGTGACAGGCATATTTATTAAAAAAATAGAAAAAATAGTATAAAACAGTTAAATAAACTTCTAATATTTTTTGCATTTTGCAAGTTTTATTTAACTTTTAAAAACTAAGGTGAATTTTAAACTTGAAAGATTATTATTTAAGATTGAATTTTTATTTAAGATTGAATTTTTATTTATGATTAAATTATTCAGCTACAGCTGAGCCTAATACATAAAGATCGACATTCAGAAGGCGAGGTCGATGCTACCAAAAAAATTTTAGTTGGCCGTAGATTGTTTATTCTACAATGATTGTGAATGAACTTTGAGATGAACTATCTTTTAAGGGCGGAAAGTTGAAATAGGGTCCAGTTCGTTGCTGCAAATAAACGAAGCGGGCATAACAATAACAACGATTTGAAGATAAGCTGCTTTCTCTTGACGATATTTAAACGCTTACCGATATTTAATATTCCCACGAAATAATAAAAACTGGATTAAAATAAGGCTCAAAATAAATGGAATTTATATCCACTGCATTGTAAAATACCACTTTGTTATAGTGAATAGTAGTAATTTGTTTGTAATACTTCGGGATCCTTTTATATTTTATTTGAAATAAATAATTTAATCTGGCTACTTTTTTTACAATTTTTTCAAAATAATTGAAGCGATAACTCCAACAATTAGTCTTCAGTTTATCTTGTCCGTAAAATTTAAAAAAATGCCTACTGCTTGGTTTTTAACGTTAAGCTAAATTCTTCTTTCGGTTCGGGTCGGTTTTTTTTTATATGATCTAGGGCAATGCTGGACTACATTCCACCTGATGGTAAGTGGAATGTAGTCTTAGATGGTAAGGTGCATTGCCCTAGTAACCTATTCACTCTTCTCTTGAAGGCACCCACATTATATTTGGCCGGAAATACCGCCGCAGGCAAATTGTTCCAGTCCTTCGCTGTACGCACTAAAAATGAGGAAGCAAAGCGCGTGAGCGAAAGTTGTGCTCTAACGAGTGACCGGGATAATCCAAGTATGTAGCGCTCAAAGGACATTGAATCTGCGTCTCCGTCAAAAGGAGCAAGTGCGGCTGCTCTGTCTCCAGGTGCGGTGGTGGACAGCTAAAAGATTTGAGTGCAAACCCCTTATATTAGTGAGGTGCACTTTATATGAGGAGGAGTGCAACCGCTGCTTTAACTTGTTCCCTTTTTTAAACTTTTTCATAAAAACTAAATAAATATAAAAGTGAATAGGGATGGGAAATGGCAGTTGAACGAGGCGGTACGTATCGAACCCGACGTCAAAATTGGTGATGTCCTGTTACTGGGAGGCTAGTCTGGAGACTGTGGGGACGCCCGAACCCCCCCAGGGATCGCCATCGGGCCTCCTCGTCTGGTCGCCAACCAGCACGATGGAGCCACCCTGGGATTTTTCACAGCTGGCGGGGCAGCCTTTCGTGGGTGGCTAACCTACTAATTGGGCCCTCAACTATCTGCGGGCTGCCAGCGAATAGCCGTCGCTTCGGATCCCGCTACCCTCCTCGACTAGACACCCGACAAAATAAACACCAACTCGACGTCAACCGGTTCGCCAACGTACCGCAGCTGTTCAGACCCATATCCCATAAAATGCTTCATCGAGCAACGTGCCGGAACACGACTAGGTCGCTTTGCGGCACGACTTTGCCCGATGGGTGGTAACTTTGCCGGCGATCCGATGTTATGGTCTACCACCAAGAGAATCATGGGGGTTAGTGCTCGGTCCATAGCTGACAGGGGCCCTTCGGGGTGGCCTGTCTGCAGGAGGGAGGCTTGGACTTCTTTCCGCCGAGCAGTTATGACGCTGCTCGACGGTGAGATAGTCTGGGCAACTTGCGGTGCCTGGGATTTCGTTTGCCGAGTACGGTGCTGGGGCGCATTCGTGACGGGGGTTTCAGGGGCAGTCATGGGTGCCTCCTCAGGTATCCAGCATCGCCGGGGGGTATCCCGTGGCTGTCTGATGGGGGTCGTGTGGGGTGGAGTGGGCCGAGCTTCTTGCTCCGGGTGCGGTGCTGGGGCGCACTTTGTTGCGGGGGGTCCGGGAACAGTTATGGATTCCTCCTCAGGTATCTAGCATCGCTGGGAGGAATTCCGTGGCTGTCAG
This sequence comes from Napeogenes sylphis, assembly GCA_959347405.1. Lineage (NCBI taxonomy): Eukaryota > Metazoa > Arthropoda > Insecta > Lepidoptera > Nymphalidae > Napeogenes > Napeogenes sylphis. Next base: position 6,550,071 of record OY365783.1, read on the forward strand.
GCGGGGAGGAGTGCGTGGGAGCACGTGTGGTGTTAGGGGGGTTCGGGCCTCTTTCCATGGTGTGATCACCTTGGAATGTTGGTCTGGGCGTCGGAGGTGGGAGGGCGCAGGCTTTCTTTGCCAGGGTTGGCCGCGGGATCGCTTCTGGTACTTCTCTAATAGCAGAGTTGACTGTGAAGTGGTCCCGTCGCTGTATAGGGGGGGTGTGTATTCAGCGGGGGAGGTTGGGAAGGAGAAGGGTTCAGCACATTTCTTCCCAGCCGTAGGCCTAGGTGATAGTGGGGGCGACTTCTCTCGTCATTGGACAGGTCTATGACGTAGGGATACTCCGGTTGCCCGGAGTACCCTTATCAGGGAGGTTCCGCCGAGGCGTCGCGGTGTTTGCTTACGCGATCCCTTGGCTTCTCATTGTAGCGATGAGGGCAACCGGTGGTTTTTTTAGTGGGGTGCCTTAAAAATGGTAGTTGCCGGGTGCCGCACATACCACCCGGACATCGTCTTCCAGGCTAGTGTGACGATGCGGAAACGCATTTTTTCCAACGGAAAAAAAAAATCTTCCTGTTTATTTCTGATTTTTAAAGTGAAAAAAGCAGAAATATTTCAGACAAAATTTAAAACAAATACAGAGAAGTCTTTTAAAACTGACATGTTATTTTAGTGTGGCATAAAAAGTTTTAATTAAAGAAAAACCAAAATAAATGTCATTCTATGAATAAAGTCTATGTATTAAAACCTTGATATGTAGATGAAACTTCATTATAGTTACTGAATGGAAGTTATTAATAGTACGTTCGCGTTTATAAGACACAAAGCTTAAGTGAAGCTTACGTGTAACATCCAAAAGACACTCTTAATATTTCATTATTCATACTCAGCACAACATATTTGCGTCATTGTCGTCTCTGAAATCGAAAATCTCAAAGCGTAAGTGTAAGAACATTATTCATATGGGACTCAATATTTCATACTTATTTAAGTAAAAATATGATATCATAATGGCATTTTTGATGTCATTATGATATCATGACGAACTTTTTTGACGCATTTGATTTAATTTAAAAAATAACAATATTATATATTATAACAAAATGATTGTCGGTAAATTATGATTATTTCTGAACTATTTATTTTGTAGAGTAAAATAACGTTAAAAGCAAAATAACTTCTTGATTGTACGTTACAATATATTATAACATTATGGTTTTCTTAAGTTATTAAACGTGGGAGCATAAAGCAAATGTACAGTTGTTCCCAAACAAAAAGTTAATTATCATCTTTGCTCAGAATGAATAGCAGATTTCTCTCCTTTATTTTTAGATTATTTAAAAATGTATCCTTTTTAAAATTAAAGATATTATATTGCATTACACACATGACGTGAAATTAGAGTAGGTAGAAGTATTGATTCAAATATTAAAATATTTCTTTCTTCCAGAAACAAGAGCAATTTTACAATAGTTTACCGCGGATTTTTTGTTATTATTGGTATAAAAAGTGTTAAAAAAAATTATAGTCTTTTAAAAAAATAAAAATTTATATTAATAAAAAATACATCAGAGAGCACACCTTTTTAATATTAACAGTTAAGTTAAAACTTGACCTTCACAAATATAATTGATATATATTTTTTAAGTGAAAAATATTTCTATCCTGCAGGAAACCCTTTAATCTTCGGAAAAAATCGTTTGTGAGTCAGTATGCTGTACTACCATAAAAATTTACACCAAAATACTTGTAGAAGTTTAATAGTGAAATCTGATTAATTATTTATTTTTAAAGTAAATATAGAACTAAATGTTAAACTGTGAATATTTCAAGCGTATACCTGCACTCGTTATTGAAATCACGCAAAAAATTACGTTGTCGTATGGGACGCCCCTTAAATATTTATTTAATCTGTTTAGCTGAAACTGAAAGATAAATGGACTACAGATCGACGGACGGACAGACGGAAATCAAAGTTTTAGTAATAGGGTTACGTTTTTACCCCTTGAGTAAAGTACCTTAATAAAACCCTTTTGTATTACATATCGAAATATAATAGAAATGTCAATAGGTTTTTCTTTGGTTGAAATACCCAATAGAGAAGTATTATGACACTTAACTTCATTTACTTTATTAATTCTATTCAAGGTTAACCTTTTCAAAGTTTGTGTTCCAACATAAAAAGGTGGCTTTTAATAATGTATCATAATAAAATAGTGGATTTCGACAGTTACCTGAGATGTTTAGTGGACTGCATTATATTTTCAAATAGTATGTACATTTATTATGTACCACAGGCCACGCACGATGTTCTTCCAGGACAAGATCCGAAACTAATTATCAGATTTTTATTAATGTCCGTTTTGTTCCATCTTATTAGATAGGGTAGTTTTTTTTTCGATATTTGAAAAACATCAGTTTTCATATTCCAAGCACTAAAACGTATTGTGCAACATACATTTCTATTCTCGAGATGTGGAATTTTTCGTCCGCAATCTGGCTACACTGATTTGGAGAAAATTTTTGATAAAAAAATATCCGTATCTTATTTGTCTACGGCAACCTCATCTCTGAAAGATAGAATACACACAAAATAACTTTCCTCTGCATCTGTCAAGGTGTTTTGATGACAATACAATAGTAATATTTTCCTTTCTATGAATATGTTAAAATAACGCTACGATAATGTTTTTCAAGGGTATGTATAATATTGAACTGTATTGATTTTTTTTCAAGTAAGCCATAGGATAGGTTTTCATTTAAAAACAATAATATTTTTTTATTCCACTGCAACGAGTAGTCAGATGGTATTTTTAAATTGAACATATTAAAAATGTAAAATTTTGTATGTTTTGATGTTTGAACATCACAAAAATATCGAATTTTTGTAATATAATGTTATAAATATAAAAACCATAAAAAAAAATGTTCGATGTAAGATATTTATGGGTACAATGCTAATATAAATAATGGCATTTTTTATGGTTGTCTTTAATTTTATAAAGATACAAAAAAAAAAATCTTGAAATTGAATTTTATATAGCTGTGCTTTTACTATTTTTATTTTTACATACTTGAAGGATGATTTTGTAAAATGATGAAATGGAAAAGCTGATTTTAAATCCGTAAACTTGAGAAACTACGTATTTCGAATAAAAAAAAATATCCCCCATATCACTCTTTTCTGAATATTTTTATTATGACAAAAAATTACCTAATTCCTTTCTAATGCAAATTATCTTAAAGAATTTAATTAATAGCAGATTAGCATCGAAATATAAAATATGACGGGATAAAAGATAAAATAAGGAAGGAGTCACTTTAGCATTTGTAATATTAGTATTTAAGCATGGATCTATACATCGTAAAATGTATCTCAATTAAAGTCTCCATAATCAAAACAACCATACAAGTGTTCTATTACAAGGTTCTTAACTATTTATAATATAGTAGGCGTTAAATATGTCGAAGCCTTCAAGTCGTTAAATATAACCTTTTATACGAACAACAACTTTAGTCCCTAAAATAGTCTTTGTCTAGAGCAAATCTTACATACAGTAATGAAATATTTTCATTTATTACTTTACTTAAGACTTTTGTTTTAAATAAAGTTATCTTCATCATTATATTTTTTAATACTAATACATTCTTCAGAAAAAATATTTTTCTTCAAGGATTTATTTTTCTGACTCATAATTACATGCCCGGGTGGGACTTTGATATTTCTTTTTATTAACTTATAACTGAATAATGAATTAAATATTTAAGAAGGCTAAGAAGTGCAATGTATATATGTGTAGAGGGTAACTACTACATTTTGTATAACCTAATGCCATTCAATACGTCGTTCTGACTTTAAGTTGCATACTTGGAACGAAACTCGGTTACTGTTTGTTGGTTAGATCTTCCTGCCATTTAAGCCATCTATGTAACAGCCTTCTATGTAACAGTATACGAGACCAGAAACCAGTAATATGCTTTAATATGTCCGGAGATATTCTTGTACATGAGAATTCTATGAGCTGCAGTTATAATCGAGAACATAATTATAATAACTGTCTTCTTAGAAACAATTTGTTGTAAATTGATAAATTATTATAACCTATAAAGTATTACTAGATATATAAATATTAGCAGTAAATATTTAGAAATCTAAATTATATTATATTTTAAGTATATTATAATCGCAATATGACATAATAAGTTATGCATAGAAGGTATTTAAATCCTAAAATTAATAAATATTATATTGCTTGAAATAATATGATAAATTATACCAGCGCGGCGTCTGGTTGGCTAGTTGAAAATGTATGAGAATATTAATCTATCTTATTTATCTGTGCGACAGTGAAATTTAAAAATGTGTCCTGTTGTATTTTTTTATATATTAGGATTCTGTACTGACTTTAATATTAATTAGCATATGCTTTACATATTCGGTTTTACTCATTGCTTAAAATAGTTATAAAAAATAGGTAGGTAGGTTTACTCTTAGGTAGGTTTGTTTACTTGAATATATTTCAATATGTGAATTTTTGCTTGTTTAACGACTACAAGATTTTTGTTAAGTTTTATAAGAAAACAAACTAATTAATTCTTACTAAACAAATGTACTAATTATAAATATATAAATGTACCAACATGTTAAAACCTTTCGATTTTAAAGGTAATTGATTTAGATTGCACAATTCTAATTGCGGCATTTAAAGTTTCACTCACTAAGACTATGTCGTGGGAATTAAATATAATGCACTTACTACTTCATTACTAATTGTCTTACCGTAGTTTAATTAAATTGGCGTAATATATTAGTAATATGAACACATACAAACATTTGTTTGACGCGTTTGACAAGCTCCCCTGGCTCAGAACTTTAGAAAAGCATCGATAAAAAAAATTGGGGTTTTCTGCTATAACGGAACCGCTATTCGAAAATAAGCATTTTTGCACATTCGTGCATAACGAAATTAAATTTTACTACTAAAGTAATTAAACTAACTAATAAAATGAAAGTTGTAAACATTAATAAAATGAACTGATTTGAACTGAACTGAAATGGAAATGAAAAGAAAAGAAATGAACTGAACTGAACTGAAATGAAATGAAATGAAAAGAAAAGAAATGAAAAGAAAAGAAAAGAAAAGAAAAGAAAAGAAAAGAAAAGAAAAGAAAAGAAAAGAAAAGAAAAGAAAAGAAAAGAAAAGAAAAGAAAAGAAAAGAAAAGAAAAGAAAAGAAAAGAAAAGAAAAGAAAAGAAAAGAAAAGAAAAGAAAAGAAAAGAAAAGAAAAGAAAAGAAATGAAATGATATTAAATTAAATTAAACTAGACTAGACTAGACTAGACTAGACTAGACTAGACTAGACTAGACTAGACTAGAGTAGAGTAGAGTAGAGTAGAGTAGAGTAGAGTAGAGTAGACTAGACTAGACTAGACCAGACCAGACCAGACCAGACCAGACCAGACCAGACCAGACCAGACCAGACCAGACCAGACCAGCCTAGACTAGACTAGACTAGACTAGACTAGACTAGACTAGACTAGAGTAGACTAGACTAGACTAGACTAGACTAGACTAGACTAGACTAGATGCCCGCCGCTTCCTTTCCCAGCCGTAGTGCCTGGGCGGGAGAGGGGGGTGACCTCTCCCACCCATTATAGGCCTACGAGGTGAGGGTGTCCCTAAGTTGATCGGGGCCCCTCGCAGGGGGTTCCGCCGGGGCGTCACGGTGAGTGCGAAAGCGATCCCGTGGCGCTCCACTATGGCGATGAGGTCCACCGTTGGTTTTTTAGTGGGTAGCCTTAAAAATGGCAGCGTCCTCTATGCTGCCGGGTAGTCCCACATAACCCCTCGGCCATCACCTTCCTGGCCGCTGGGATGATGCGTAACGCATTTTTCCAACGACAAAAAAAAAAAAAAAAAAAAAAAAGGGGAGGTCCCCTCAGATATGAGGGGCACCGGCTTCGGCCGGCGCGGACAGCTACTAGCACGTGTGGCTGCTTGCCTTTCGGGGCGAGCATTGCACGGCCACAAGATCTCGGAAGCCCGCACTGAGCGGGAACGAGGGCTGGATTGACGGAGCTTGCTCTGATCGTCTGGCTGCGAGGAAGAAAACCTCTATAAAAAATCACCCTTTTTTGTGTTTTGTATTGTCTTGTTTTGTTGTTTTCTTCTGCGTGTCTCTTTGTCCCCTTTTAGATGTTTTGTGTCGGTCCGGCGGTTCGGCGTTTGCCAAAGGATCGTGTAATGGCGAGAGCGCCCAAAATAAAAATGAAAAGAGCAGTTCCGAAAATAAGTCCCCGGGAGGGTGTCAGCGACGACGCTGTGCAATCCCTCACGGTAGCCCCGGCTACCGTCTGCCTCTCGTACTACGGGGGAGGCAAGACCCGCTCTGGAGCAGGAGTCCCTGCACAGGTCGACACCACACCGACCTGTCAAACTAAAATGCGTGTGAGGCGTGGATGGGAGAGTCCGGTTGTGGCTCCGACAGATTCTGATGATCTGTCAGAACCACAGCTGTCTAGGAAGCGGAGCTACGGGGTGATCCGGTCTTCCCCCGAGGTCGCATCGGAGTCCGATCCCGAGTTTGGTGCTGCAGTGGCTAAGTGCAGCACCGCTCGGCGTGGACGCGGTGCACCCAAAGGACGCGGGAGTGGTCTCGCCCAGGCGAAAGCCGAGTTGCGGGCCATGGAGGAGGAGGCGGAGGAGGCCGAGTTAGAGCACGCACTGAGCGCTCGGGCCCTCCGCGGAAAGAAGAAGGCTCTGGTGGTGAGTGCGCCGGTTTCCGAGGACGATCTGTCCTTGGAGGCGCTTCCCATCATTGAGCCGACTTCTACTTTAGATGCGCAACAGCTTCGCGCTGTTGCCATGAGAGGTGCAGCCTCGATCCTCGAGGTCTGCAAAAAGAGCGGAAACCTGAAGGGCACGATGGTGAAAGCTCTGAAGGAGGCTTCAAGTAGTCTCCTCGAGGTCGTTGAGGTTCTGGCCTTCAGGGGGGAACCTGAGGAATCGCGGCAATTGCGGGCGGATAACGCTCGTCTTTGTCGCGAGGTGTCCTTCCTCAGGGAGGAGATCGTCAAGGTTCGCAAGGACTTTGACGATCTTAAGTCCTCTATTGGTCGACCTCCGATCTCGTCGGGGGAGTTACCGTCCGGGTCGTCGTCGGTGGGTCCAGACGTGGTTGAGGAGTTGAGACGCTCCGTATTGTCCTCGGTGGGAGTTTTAATTAACTCCCGCTTCGCAGGACTTGAAGAGCGTCTCCTCCCGGCGCGGAGCCACCGGCCGCCACTCGCGGCGGAGAGGAGGCAGTCGGCCGCAGTCGCGGCGACTGTCTCAGAGGCGGGACTGCCGACGGCTCCTCAGGTTCGAGAGGAGGCGTGGACGACAGTCTCGAGGAGGAAGTTAGGCAAGGGGAAAAAGAAGAGCCAACCCCAAATGCCGGTTCCAGAAACAGTGGCCAGAAACGAAGGTGGTCGTTCGACTCGGGGCAAGAAGCCGAATTCGAAGAAGTCGAGTCCCGGACTCCCGAAGCTGCCAGTCCTGCGGTCCCCTGCAGTTTTGATTAAACTGCAGAGCGGGGTGGCGGAAGCGGGGGTAACCTACGCCCATGTCTTGAGGCGTGCCGCCGAGATGGTTAATCTCAGCGACATCGGCCTCAGGGAGGGGTATAGGATCCGCACGTCAGCGGCGGGGGCTAGGCTCCTAGAGTTGCCCAAAGGCACTCCGGAGCAAGCCGAATCACTGGTGGCGAAGCTTCGCCCAGTGCTCGACGGGGTGGCTGATGTCGTCCGGCCTGTTCGGCGTGTAGCCGTTAGGCTAAAAGGCCTGGACGACTCAGTTACGAGTGACCTTGTGGTGGATGCGATTCGCCGCATCACCGACTGTCCTGGCGAGTCTCTACAAGTTGGGGAGATTCGTCGGGGCTCCGGGGGTTTGGGCGTTTCCTTTGCCCGACTCCCAGTCGATGCGGCGAAAACATAGGTGGTTGCGGGGAGAGTCCTCGTTGGGTGGAGTTCGGTGAGGGTAGAGCTCCTGGCGGAGCGGCCATTGCGCTGCTTTAAGTGTCAGGAGCTCGGGCACATGCGTGCCAATTGCCCTTCCGAGGTAGATCGCAGCACCGCCTGTTTCCGGTGTGGCGTGGCGGGTCACACCCGTTCAGGCTGCACCGGAATGTTGCGGTGCACGGTCTGTGCCGATCGAGGCCTCTCCGCAGGCCACGTGTTGGGGAGCAAAGACTGCAAGGCTCCACGCATCCGGGGGAAGGCAGCTGCCTTACGCGTGAAGTCTAGTCAACCGGGGGTCGAGGCGATGGCGCCGTGACCGGCGGTGTTGCCCCCAACGGGAGAGGCTGCGAAGGAGAAGGGTTCAGCCCGTTCCTCCCAGCCGTAGGCCTAGGTGAGAGGGGGGGGGGGCGACCTCTCTCGCCATTGCACTAGGTCTATGAGGTAGGGGTACACTGGTTGCCCGGGGTACCCCTATATGGAGGAGTTTCGCTGGGGCGCCACGGTGAGTGCGAAAGCGATCCCGTGGCGTCCCATTGTAGCGTCGTGGGCAGCCGTTGGTTTTTTAGTGGGGTGCCTTAAAAATGGCAGTCGCCGGGTGCCGCACATACCGCCCGGCCATCGCCTTCCTGGCCTGGGTGACGATGCGGAAACGCATTTTTCCAACGAAAAAAAAAAAAAAAAAAAAGATTAGATTAGATTAGATTAGATTAGATTAGATTAGATTAGATTAGATTAGATTAGATTAGATTAGATTAAATTAAATTAAATTAAATTAAATTAAATTTGGACATCACATACATTATTATACAACAAAACAAAACACAAAGCATTAAAACGAAGAAAATGAAATTAAATAAAAAATAAAATATATTTACAACGGCATCCAAACTAGATGACTACTCAGCTGTTGCTGGAAGTAATTAACCTATCAATATTACTTAAAACGACATGTACAATAAAAAAAATTACAATCAATGAAAAATATATATTTTATATTTTAAAACTCGACTGTATATATATAAAGCATTATTCATATTCAAAACCTTTCTTTTTATAAATTAATTTACTATAAATATAAATATAAATACCTCAAAGTTAAATGAATAGTATACAAATGTAATACTAATTTATTATTAAATAGTCTATCTTTCTCTAAAAAATTTGACACGAGATTTTCATGTTTGGTAATATTGGTTTTTTTTTGTCCGATTAAAATGATCTGGCACTAATGACCTTTAAAAAAGCAACCTTTATATAATTCTTATTATTGTGGTAGCTATAAACCTTTCAAATAAAGCTTATTGATTCTAGCATTTGATAACAGTTTTATACGAGAGCCTAAAAAAATATTTAAGTTCTTACTTACGTTGTACATCAAGTGGCCTGATGTTAGATCAAGTAACACAAACTTATTTTTTCAATTCAATATGTTTTACGTATCCCATGTTAACTAGATGGCTAAAATTTATTAGTATATATAAGATAAAAATGTTATTTTTATAACATGTGTTAGGTGACTTTAAGTATAATTTTCTTATAAACCATATCAATTTCTCACATATAAAAAATACAATACCTTAATATTTCACAATGTTCTAAAAACAACATATTTTTCTTAATATTAAATATATTATATGTACAATTCAAATATATATTAATTGATTGACACTTGAGTATCGTATTTTTTAATTCCCCGTTATCTATCTTATTTATCTAAGGGTTGTTAAATTCCGACGCACGATTTTCTGTAAATTCCCTTTCATTAGAAACATAATCCTCGGTGATTTATTTCACGTCAGATTACTTGGAAGGTATTATTTGAATTAATGAGCTATTGAAATTATTTGTTTTCGCAGCGAAAGCAAAATACAAATAAAATTTTAAGTCTTTAAATTTTTTATGGATAAGCGTTATTTTTTTATTTCGATGGATATTTTGAATATAATGTATTTATATGTGAATTTTAACCCCCGGCCCAAAAAGAGGGGTGTTATAAGTTTGGCCTATGTATCTGTGTGTCTGTCTGTGGCATCGTAGCAGCTAAACGAGTGGACGGAGTTGATTGTGGTTTTGTAAATCGAAAGCCTGGTCCATCGATATAGTTGTAAGCTATTTTTGGCCGAAATAAAAGTAGTCGTCGCCAAGATATTGATTTTTTATAGGTGCTGGTGAAAGGTTCTTTTGCAATATTAATGATAAAAAACTAAACTAGTGAAAATACTGTGTTCTTAATTTACTACTATCCGTTTAGTACAATATAGAAACCTGTAATATAAGTTTAAAGAGCAGAAAAAAATATACAATTTTAAAAATACCTCGTTACAAAGAGATCTATAAAAAGGATAAAAATAATTTAATTATGCACCTATATATTGAAGTTTTTTGATCGGGGAACTGCTAAATAAAAAAAGAAATCAAAATGCATGTAAGTTATCAAGACAAGTAACGAAATAACAATATCAAATCGTATAGTCCAAGTTCTCATCCATTAGATTCGAAAACTTTGTAAAACAGATACCATCGTCAATGTATTTACAACGCTCCACCGAAGAAACGACTTCAATAAGTACATAATAATATTATTTTATCCTTTTTAGATCTCTTTTTGTATCGGAGGTCTTTTTTTAAATTATGAATTTAATTTTTCTACCCGTTTAATCTTCCAACATTTTCGTTTAATTTACATAGTGGAAAGAATTTGTAATAAAATATAATGGATACGTAAAATTTCAAGGTTTTAACTTTTTTAATCTTCTAAAGTATAAAAAATGTTAATCGTAGCCATGACTGTCAAAAAATATTAAGGGGCCTGGAGTTGAATTATATTTCTTTACGGTATTTAATGTAATTTAAAGTTACGTCAAGAATAAAAATCTGTTAGAATTAGGATATTGAATTGAATTTCTGATATAATAACATTTTAAAGAAAGTTTTTAATTTATACTTAAAACACTATGCTAATTATTATAATTGTTTATACTGTACTCGTTTATTAATAAAGGATTTAAGTAAATAAATCATTAATTTTTTTTATAGGAAACTAATGTTTACGCAATGATGAAACTATTTATTGAAGTGATGATTTTTCAAAATTAATATTAAACTATATAATGAAATGACATGTAATGAAAAAAAAGAAAATAATAGTCACCTTTAACTTTAATTTTCGTTAATAATAAGTACTTGGTTGACAGCCATTCTGACTGTCAGTTGAGCACGGATTAAATCATTTAAAATTTTGATGAAATTTTGTGCAACCGATATTTTTTTTAATGCTAACTATTAAGGATAATACTGCTAACAAATAAAAAAATCCCGATGATAATCGCTTCAGTAGTTTGAGGAGAAAAAGCATCAAAACTGACGAGGCTTTGCTAATTAATTAGCTTAGAAGGCAGTCAAAATGTTGTTTTTCCATCACTAGGGATAAGTGCTTTGTACAGGATAAAACGTATCCTATACCCTTTTCTGTTCTTAGCAGAGTGTGAAGTTTCTTGTTAAATATTTAAGACATAAAAGCGTAACAAATTATAGTAAGGATGTCCTAAGTCAATATTATTCTATTTGTTTGAAATTTAACATGCTTAGACAAAACAGACGTCTATATTATGAGAAAACATAAGAGACCATAAAATCCTCCTTACAACGTAATGTATTGTAAAACAATATTTAATAACATAAATAAATGAAACACTATATAAATTACTGTTCTCACTCATTCTAGGAATCTGATGAAAGGTAAAACCTTCCAAATGGTTTGACAACAAAGGTTATACCTAGTCTAATGTTATTGATTAAAGCGATGTTATAAATATATATTTAAAATATTATTACTTTTTAAATACCCTACACTGAACATTTAATATATTATATCAAATAAAATTTCGCCATTGAATTCTTGTGTAACGAACTTATGAATAATCAAAGCTCATATAAAACATTTGAATACGTGTTAAGGTAGCAGAAAAAATAATCTCTGTTGAGATTGGAATTTTGGAACGAGGTAGACCTACTGTTGTCAGCTCCTATGTATGTAGTAAATATGTAATGAGAAATGTTGCTTTAATACTAGCTGTTTGTACTCTTAACTTTTGTTGAATTGATATGGTTTTACATTTGCTTATTAAGCTTTCTAGTTGCTTGAAAAAGCTGTGCGTAGAATACTGTTCTCAAAAAAATTACCATAAGCCTCTTTAATATCCCGCACGAATGAAATGACTTAAATGAAACACAAATACAGGGTGGGTCATGAAATCGTTAACCTTTAAGTCCAGTACGAACACAAGGCCTCAGTTCTTGGAAAATTAGTCACAATAGATCGCGTTCACGAGAACTCTACGTGTATTTTTATATTTATTAAAACTATAATTGACCTATTGTAGAGTTGGGTTTTACTCGTCATTTGGCTGTGGCGACTAATGGAAATTATTCATGGAATGCTCATGTGATGTGTAGCCTATGTAAGTTCCAAACTTGAAAAATGTTGCGGTGCATAACACTCTATCTAAATTTATTCAGTAAATGCCAGAATCGGAACGAGTAAGAAACTTACTAAAATTGTATAACAAGAAAAGTTATCAAAATGAATCATTTGCATTATATAAACCAGCTTATAAATAAGAAACAAACCAACTGAAAGATGCGATATGACATGAATTACCGAAAGGAAATCAAATTCGAAAGTCTCTGCTACATTCCATACAACTTTAAACAGGTGTCTTCTTCTTCTGCCTATTTATTTTATAATTAAAATTATAATTATAGTAACGTTGCACTTAATAAATAAATAATATATAAAAAAATGTTGCTAATACATTTGTAGGCGATAGCACATACTAACCGGCTCATTTGTCCATACGATTACGCTATAGGTTCGCACTACCACGACGGCATAGCTGTGAGGAGTCAACATGGCAATCACAGCGATTCTGTTCTCTTTATCACCCCATTCCATTTTAGTATCGCAAAATTTTGTACAATGTATTAGCGCCAAAATGAGAAAACACAGTGAACAATCGTATAAAAATTACAGATTCCAAATTCAAATGTATTCTTTTTTATAATTGTAACAGTATTTATGGCCAGTATAATGGCCAAAGCATAAAAGTAGATTGTAAAAAAATAACACTAATATATTTAATAGGTAATTGTGTAAAATTCAATTCAAATTAAAAATAAACACAACACCTCGCATCAATAAATAAATAAAAGACCAAATTATTTAAGTAAAAAGACGCAATAATTTGGTTGTGGAATTAAACTGAATGTTAAAAATTAATCTAAATTTAACTATAATATATGACATACAACAAAAATATGAGTGTTATTTTTTTACAATCTCCTTTTATGGTTTGGAATGAAAGATTTAGGACTTAGCCATTTTTATAAAACCAGGATTATAAAAGAAAGGATATTGTAATAAATAAACATATATAAAAGTTTTTTCTTTAATCTTCACCCTTCATTGTGTCACTGATATATTTAAGAAAAACCTGTTGTTATTTAATAATAACAGATTTTTCAATCCAATGATTGAATAGAATAATTGCAAAGAATAGATCGTACCAGAGCGTGTAACCTTAGTAACACGTTTTTCCCTTGAGACATCATTGTTCAAGAAAGCATATAAATAGTTCTGAACATAATTGAATTTAATAGTTCTTTATTGGACGTAGCTCATTTAATTCTCGATTAAAAATATATAATGTAAATTATAATGTAAAAAATATTTTTTTTAACAATCACAATATGATTACAAATTTGTTTATATTTTAAAAGACGAAATTCTTTGAAAATAAATATTGATTTAGTCATATATAAGATGCTTCTTTTATAAACGAAATTTCATATTGGATATAATTTTCCTTTTAATCGGTTATAATAATCCCATCAAAACATAAATGTGAAATAAGAACTATGATGTGATTTTATAATGTATGCCTAGATGGTTTACTTCATCGACAAAAGAAATGAGATACATATTGAGTGCCAATAATGATTGGATCATTATTAACATTGTATTTCCTCATAATGGACATTTAAAGTGCAAAAGTGATTAAATAGGAATATATCAGAGTTTTAGAACTAACGATATTTTATGCGGTTATGTCTTTAATGAGTTAGAAGTATTACAAAAATAAAAAATGGGTTTAAGGACTTTAAGTGTTTCTATCTACTGATGATATAAAAATATTTTTTTTCGGTTAAAGATTTAAATACATATTTAATTAATTTATTATTGTTACAATGGATAACTAGACGGATACTAAGAAATCTCTATTATATTTATAATAATGTATAGCAATAATTTTATTGTAAATTTACACAAAGATTCAAGAAACTTGATAGTTTAATATAGTTATCACATTAATCACTGATAACCTAAATTGATATTAATACTATGTATAATATAACTTATGGAAGGCCTCAATATGTTCAACAAAGTTCCAAAACGTGATCTTGAAACTGTAATCTATTAGAAAATTCCGAATTCCGAAAACTTTTAAATTTGACATCATATCATTAAAAAATATGAACCAAATGAGAAAAGAAAAAATAAAAATTTATTAAAAAAAGAGATCCTTCCGAATATTAGTCTCAATATAAAGACGAATTTCCAAAGACTTTTTAGAAAGATTATTTACAGTTTTTTTAGAATGAAAAATTTCAATCAAATAACGTCCACTTTTTTTTTTAATAATTATTAATTAAAATTGTCTGTAGTTGTTGATTATGGCTAATTTTGATTCATCAGCTGCTTTCAATAAAAACATATTCCAATATAACATAAGTCTATTGGTCTAATAACCCTAGTAAGTGGATACAATCCTACATTTGACATTTCTTTGTGTGATCCTCAGATTGTTGTTCCAGAGTCTGGGTGTACTTTGTGTCCGTTATTTATGTTTGTGAAGAATTCACGATATCCACGATATAGGGATAGTTACTTTTCCAATGCGGAAGCTGATTTATTATTTTATAATAACGATACTTATTATTACCTACCGTTTCATTAGCTATTTTTTTTAAGATAGATAGATATTATGGTTTTCATTCAAATCCATAATACTTATTTATCTTCAAAAAATGCATAGATGTACACTAAAAACTGAATAGATTAACGTTAAAATAGTATTAGAAAAGGTAATAATTTTAGTACAAAAATCATAAATAAAAAGGGCGTATAGCGTGTCCCACCAGTCACATGAAAACATACAAAAGTTGGATATGTAACCTTAAAATTTGCCGATCTGAAAGGAAACTTTTTAGAAAGTAAGAAATGGCTAATTATTGAATTTTTAGGAATATTTTTGTGGTGGAAGGTATTAAAGAGTAGGGGAGAGGTGATTTTCATTTCTGTCCCACCAGTCACAGTGACTGGACGTAAGTTTTAATGATATCAAAATAGGAGAGTTCATCTTGTTAAATTAGAGGTAAAAGGACAGAAAGATGCTAAAAAATACAAACTGTGTATAGGCATAAGGAAGAAGAAACGATCCAAGTCAAATACATATTTGAAAACATCTCTACAACTTCACCACATTCGTCATGGACGAATTAGAGACCCCGTACCATATTTTTATAGACCAAGTGCAGCAAATTGTTCAAGACCATTAATAAAGATGTATGGCAATTTATTTTTTCCCAAATAATTTAATAAAAAACACGATTTGTTATAATTGGTATCTTAAAAAATTATAATTAATTCTACATATAATATAAACGCAGTTAATTTTTAGGCGATTTCGTATTTGTCCCACCAGTCATAAAATGATGTCCCACCAGTCACAATTTCTTTGGTCTACATTTCCTTGTAGAAATTAAACTTGGTGCTTATTTTTAATTTATGCAGTAGTTTATTTACTCATTTTATAGCATTGCCAAAGACATCTTGCTATGTATAGTATTTGGGCTAAAACCTTGGTTGACGTTGCAGAAGGTGCAGAAGAGATATTTTTTACTGTCCCATCAGTCACAATCCTTTAAACGCTAAAATATCATCGAATTATATACATAACTAATATTTTTGTATATTTAAACATTGGGAATTCTGGAGTTAAATATCCCACCAGTCACTATGGAATGCCCCTATATTACAACTATTAATATTTAATAACAAATATTTTTACAACTTTTGAATAAATACAATTTTTATCTGCTTTTCTATGTTTAATTAGATCATTCTTTTAACTTTCCAAATATTAAAGTTTTGTCAACATATTAATATATAACAGAAATTAATAAAATTGAACAGAAACTAAAAAAATAAAAAATAGTGATTAAAATCTAGCAAATGAACGGAAATTTATAGTGTGGTTTACACCGATATTTATCTATTCTTTAGACACATTTCTATGCATAAAATACGGGCTCATTTAAATATATATAAGTATATATCTTCTAATCAAAATACACACTACATGAATTTGATATCGTATATTGAAATAAAAATAAGAAGTCTACTTTCATGTGTTTCATAAATTAGTATTTACATTTATTCTAGTAATGAGTGTTATAATGTATGTTTGTCTGATTCCAATTGTAATAAAAAATATAAAGACAGATAAGATATATAAAGTATTTTGATCACAATAGATACAAAAATAAAAAAGGTTTTGTTTCGATACATTTTTTTTATATATTCTTATTGTTTTTTACATTTGTTATACCTATAAATTTGTCCGGTTTAAACAATCATAAACTGTTTTGATGTGTACCTACCTATAGCAACTCTAAGACGTAATCTCGGTTATTACTCTACTCTTACTACTCTAGCACTTATTACTCTAGCACTCAGTGTCGTGTGTAAACGACAGTGATAACTGACACTTTCCGTCGTAATTTCTGGTTGCCAGTGATACTTCTTCGTTTACCTACTGGTTTAACAACGTCATATTTTTTATTGAATAATATAAAATATAACTTATGTATGCTTCGAAAATAAAAATAGCAAAAATATTTTTTTCTGAGACTTATTCTAGGTCTGGAAATTTTAAATTTTTAACAAAACATTTTAATTCATGGCTACTTTTTTATAAGGAAATTCTTTTTTAAGTATAAAAAACCGTTTTGTAAAAGTGAAATTCGTCTTCTTACAAGATGCTTATCAATTATTAAATTATTAATTATTATTAAACATATTCAATTCAAATTAATTACTTTTATATCACATAAAAACCTGCGTTTTATAAAGTTAGCACTACTATGTAATAATAAATAGTTATACCGATCTGTAAACAAAATAACAATGTTATTATGCAGTGATGAAGTACTTTTACACATTTGTTTGTTAATACAAATACATTTGTTTAGCCTTATTTTATATTTCAAACCGTATTCAAATTTTAATTATAACTGTTGTTTTTAGTTTGTAATTATAATTAAAAAGTAAATTTTATGATATTTTTAGTTATAATGAAACCCAAATTTCATTTAACTACATAAACTTCACGTGTATAATTAAAATTATTATTCTTACTACAAAATACAGTTATTTTCATGTATATTTATTTTATTGGTATATGTATGTACTTCTAATGTACTTTTAATTATTAAAACTTTATGCCCCGTAAAGTAGGTACAGTAAATACAAAAACATTTGAGACTCGAAAAGTCGAGAAATTATTATTAAAAATGAGAAAATACCAGTTATTGAATTATAATCTTTACTCTATAGTATATTCAACTAATAACTTATGGTTGCCAGGAAAGCGTAGGCTGAGAAAAGATCATCGGTAAAGATATTAGTATTATGTAGAAAGGTACATTTTTAAACAAACATAATGTCTAGGAACTCCCAAAGGATTCTTATATTTTATTTGTTATCTTAAAACAACTAATTTCAAAACTATTGTACTAAGTAACCATACTTACTGAAAAATTATTAATTTATCTAAACTTTTTGTATTAAAAGTTATAACTCTATGCTAATTTATTCTCTAGTTTATTTTTTTCAATAATCAGCTAGACATTTTCTTAATCTCTAAAAAGCTGTAATGACGAAGAAGTGATATCAATATACTTTTGAAATCGCTGACAACAGTCACTCATAAATAAAATTGTTTTCAAAAATTTTTTATGGTTTACAATCCTAACCAACATTTAATATTTTAATCATTATTATTTCTGAAAGCTTATATTTTAGTTGTAATAAAAACGTAAATTCTTTACTAGAATGTTCGGAATAAATATAATTCAGCCGCATCATTATTTTTCCCTAAATATATAGTTGTTTAAAAAAAAACTTTGTGCTCATAAGCCTGCCTTATCGTAATTGCACACCATTTAATTAATGCAATCAGAGATACAAATATTTTTGTCAATGAAAACTTATTTTATTTTATGTTTGAAAATATCTATAAACATGTGTAGCCATGTTAAGCTTATTTAAATTTATATAAATTCACCGTCCCGATAAACAAGATCACATATAGAATGCTTAATTCACCGAGGCGGACAGCGTATTGTCACTGATCCATTCCTGTACATGGAAAATATAAAAAAAACATCATAGGGAGCCTTTATTCGAGCGAGAAAACCCAAAACAATGGTTTTTCAGTTTGTCTGTTTGTCTGTATGTTTGTGCACGCTAATCTCAGAAATGGCTTAACCAATTTGAATGCAATTTTCAGAAATATATTATCACAGTCTTTACTTAAAATTTAGTGTTTATTCCATCTAAATCGGTTAGAAAATAAAAAAGTCATGTCAATTTATATCAATCAAGTAATGGGTACCATGCAAATCTTATTCTATACATGTAATAAATCTGTATAATTAAAATTATTATTCTTACTACAAAATACAGTTATTTTCATGTATATTTATTTTATTGGTATATGTATGTACTTCTAATGTACTTTTAATTATTAAAACTTTATGCCCCGTAAAGTAGGTACAGTAAATACAAAAACATTTGAGACTCGAAAAGTCGAGAAATTATTATTAAAAATGAGAAAATACCAGTTATTGAATTATAATCTTTACTCTATAGTATATTCAACTAATAACTTATGGTTGCCAGGAAAGCGTAGGCTGAGAAAAGATCATCGGTAAAGATATTAGTATTATGTAGAAAGGTACATTTTTAAACAAACATAATGTCTAGGAACTCCCAAAGGATTCTTATATTTTATTTGTTATCTTAAAACAACTAATTTCAAAACTATTGTACTAAGTAACCATACTTACTGAAAAATTATTAATTTATCTAAACTTTTTGTATTAAAAGTTATAACTCTATGCTAATTTATTCTCTAGTTTATTTTTTTCAATAATCAGCTAGACATTTTCTTAATCTCTAAAAAGCTGTAATGACGAAGAAGTGATATCAATATACTTTTGAAATCGCTGACAACAGTCACTCATAAATAAAATTGTTTTCAAAAATTTTTTATGGTTTACAATCCTAACCAACATTTAATATTTTAATCATTATTATTTCTGAAAGCTTATATTTTAGTTGTAATAAAAACGTAAATTCTTTACTAGAATGTTCGGAATAAATATAATTCAGCCGCATCATTATTTTTCCCTAAATATATAGTTGTTTAAAAAAAAACTTTGTGCTCATAAGCCTGCCTTATCGTAATTGCACACCATTTAATTAATGCAATCAGAGATACAAATATTTTTGTCAATGAAAACTTATTTTATTTTATGTTTGAAAATATCTATAAACATGTGTAGCCATGTTAAGCTTATTTAAATTTATATAAATTCACCGTCCCGATAAACAAGATCACATATAGAATGCTTAATTCACCGAGGCGGACAGCGTATTGTCACTGATCCATTCCTGTACATGGAAAATATAAAAAAAACATCATAGGGAGCCTTTATTCGAGCGAGAAAACCCAAAACAATGGTTTTTCAGTTTGTCTGTTTGTCTGTATGTTTGTGCACGCTAATCTCAGAAATGGCTTAACCAATTTGAATGCAATTTTCAGAAATATATTATCACAGTCTTTACTTAAAATTTAGTGTTTATTCCATCTAAATCGGTTAGAAAATAAAAAAGTCATGTCAATTTATATCAATCAAGTAATGGGTACCATGCAAATCTTATTCTATACATGTAATAAATCTGTAGAGGAGTAGTGTTTGTACATTGAAATTATTAAAAAAAATATACCAGGATGTGAAGTGATAACTAACAGAATCCATTTTCAGCATTTTTAAAATCTTAGTCTGTTTATCTTTTAGTTGTGCACACATCACGAAAAATTATATTCAAAACTCATACAGAGGGACCTTTATATAAGCAAGAGAATTCAAAACAATGTTTTTTCATTTCGTCTGTTCGTCTGTATGTCTGTATGTTTGTGCACGCTCATCTCATAAATGGATTAATCGATTTGGATGCAGTTTTCGGGAATATATTGTAATGGGATTCATTTTACATTTTGTTTATTTTTTTAACAATCGGTTAACAAATAAAGAAGTTAATAATCTCTTATTGTGGTACCGTTGCTGCTTACCAGTTTGAAGATTTATATATTACAAACAAACACTTCAATTTTTTTTTATATGTTTTTTTTTGGAGATATTGAGTAATAAAATATGACTCCTCTCGGAGGCTAGCGATTATTTAAATAAAAGTATGTTTATTGTTAAAAATTAATAGGTTAATATGTTTATTTTAAATGAAAGTGAAGTTAACTATGGCGGTTTAAGTTTACCAAAGGACAGCAAATCCAAACGGGTTTAACAGTGCGAAATTTATATAAGCAAAAAATATATTTATATTTACTTATTTAAATAACAATCAATATTATGAAAGTATATAATAAGCAAAAAATATTTCTCTACTAAATGATTTACATCATATAAATATAGTTAGAATGTAAAATAGTCCAAAAGATGCATTGTTTGCAAAATATTTTCAGGTTTGATTTCGGAATTATAATATCTATCCAACATTTTGGTGTTTTAAATACTTCATAAGTTTAAAAATACAAAAAACTAACAGGTCATTAAACTAAATGAAAAGCTTAAAACTCATAAAAAATAATGTTAATAGCCATCTTTTAACAAGATTTTTCTCTAAATTAACTGTTGCTTTTAATTACTTTCGGTCCTATTATTTTTTCTTAAGTAGGTTTTCTTTGAATAAAGTTTTATTTTCATAGCCTCGCACAAAAATATAAATCGTAATTGTAAAAAACAATATGTTAATTAAAAGATTTGTTAATTCAAATAAATACTGAATTACAAGAATATGAAATTACTGTTGCTGGATTTAAAATCTTGGAATTTCAACTGTAAACTTTTAAGATAGACTTAGCTGTAGACTGTGTTATTAGATGGTTTGTTTACTGGCTGGTGTAGTAGTAGTAGCTATCATCAGCCACCAGTATTCACAAAATGCCACAAATTAAAAAAAAAACTTTTCCTTTTATATTCGAAAAGGAGCAAAAAATATTCCATTGTTTTGAATTGATAAAAAGGACCGGTTATAAGAATACTCAACGGATATAAACATTACATTTTATTAAGTTTATTTTGATTCCGAAGACGTAAATAGCTTATTATTTTCCGAGCTTGGGGCATTTTCTTCGAAACGACTTTGCACTTAAAGGGTTTCATGAACTTCTAAATTTATGAAAATTATTTTCCATTACACTTCTAGTTTTCTTTTTGTTATTGCGGATGTTATATTATATTTGGTTGATTATTGTTTTATTAATTGCAAATTAATATATACTGATTGTTGTGAATTTTATAAATAATGTCTTATTCTATTCCTACTTCTTTTGTCATGGCTTTGTATAAAGTAGGGACTAGTTGTATTCTCTTGACTTCCCAAAGTCAAATTTATAAACTGTCTTAAGAAATATTTTTATAATAGTTTGGTTTTGTTTTTTTATAAAGATTTTTTTGGTTATAAAATTTATATTTTAACAGAAAAAAACCAGCAATTCTATTATAGTTGTACACATTATTTTTGTTGTTAATGAAATTAAAATAGAGTCATATTTATACTTGTATGTAAGTAGACCATCGCGTCTTATGATCCTTTCGCGAAAGCAAAGCCATCGACGAGTGCTCGGATAGTCAAAATATAAAAACAATACTGTAGTAAAAATAGTTTGTAGTGCGTAAAACAATTAAGGAAACATTTTACTTAAAGCAATTATTTTACTTTTTGATATTTTAGGGTTCAATTTAATAAAGTAATGTTTTTTTTTATTTTATTTAATAAATTTGATTAACTTCTCTATTTTTTTTTGCACATAAAATGATTTCAATAAGAAATCACAGTAATTGATGTTGATACAGTAAGAATTTTTGTGCAAAGGCGGTGTTATCTTTTAAAAGCAATCTCTTACAGACTACCCTTGTTGAGAAATGAGAATTTGCGAAACCATGGGACAGTGCAAACTCAATGCAATTATACATAAAAAGACACAATGTAATAGAAAACGATACAAAAGATTTTGGAAATAAAAAAATTATTGATTTTTTTTATATATTTTAAAACTTTATCATAAATTATATTGATATGTTAGGCGAAAAACTGAAAAAAAAGTTTTTTTCAATTAATTATAAGCAATTAAAAGTAGATAAAATTTAAATAAAAATCACGTGACTATGAACGCGCCACGATTGGTCACCATATTTGTGACGTCATAATGTTCTAGCAATATTACATGTGACTTGATAATAACATTAAAAGTTTATTGCTAAAAACGATTTGTTAATTAATTCCCTTTAGCTATGTGTGACAAAGTATTTATAAAGGCAACGTCTGATAATATTCCCGATGTTGATATATTTATGATAACCAGTTTTTTAACATATGATGTTCGGTTCAATTCTGCTGAAGTTCGAGGTGCCAAGGGATCAAGGTAAGTATGTTAAAAAATAATATAAATAAAAATATTTAAATATTTATCTTCCTTTATATTAAATATAATTATTTATTATTTATTTATTTTATTATTTATTATTTCTACTTATTCGATTTGCATACTTACATAAATAATTAGTAATAACAATGTTGTTATGACATACTTACATCGAAATGATCTTCACAACAAAAAAAAAACGACTTTGTTTTGGGATTATCGCGATGCTTGAAACCATTTATTTCGACGTTTTTCATCTTGGGGAACATTTAAAAACATTTTACCAGGAGTTGCTTTTGTAGGTTTCATACATAATGGTACAAAACAAGAACGATAACTTTTACGGTTCGACATTTTCAGTATTAATTTGTGTATTTATAACAATGACAACAGAATTAAATAGATCAAAACACTGTTCGTATTATCTCTGGATAAACTGCAATGAGTGAAAACAAACATTATGACGTCACATGCACTCGGGTTTGTTCGAGAGCTATCGGCGTGTCTTCGGTGCTGGATTCAAAAACTTATTTTAACTTTGATATAACTTTTGAATTATTGCAAAATAAAAAAAAAAATAGTTTTGTTATAAAACTTATATCTGATCTTTCTATTTATTGCAAAAATAATATTATACATAAATACATTCATACATATTATAACATACATACATATATCTTATTGATAAAAATTTATTGATAATATCCATTAGGAAGGTAATATTTTTACAGAAATTACGAATTAGCTTACTTACTTTTAAAAAAAATACTAATAGCTATAACATTAAGTTGAAAAGCGCTTTAACAGAAGGGCTTATTACGATAAATCTGGTATCGAAAAGGGTCCTCCTGACACTTCCATTTTGACGTACATAAATAATCACTGATAATTATTCAAAATGAAAAAAATATAAATAAATAAATTCAGCACTCCCATAGTTCATTAACAGTTAACAGTTAACAGTAGAGTACAGTATTATTATTATTTTTTTTTATTTAAAAGATCTGTTGTTTGGTTCATACTATTTTGTAAGTCACTAAGTTAAAATTATTTGAATCGTAATTAATTAGCGCCGGTATCAAATATTTTACTTAAATATAAAAAAAAACAGAGATGTATTAAATTTTAAAATATCTATAATTCCCTGATCCAATTTATGAAATATATTTTTTACAAAATCATTAGAAATAGGATTATTACATTTCGAAGCAAGCCTCATAGATGACGCCATACAAAAATGATTATATATCGATACAAAAACGATTATATATATTTTTTTTTCAAAGCGCGTAGCGATATGTTATTTCAATTGATAGAGTAACGGGACTGTTTCCCAGAGGTCTCAAGTTGAATTCCCGTCCCCTATCGATGTTTTTTCTTTATTTATTTATTTAAAACTATCAATTTTGTTATTTATGGTAAGTTCTTTAGTTTTTATGACCATATTTCATCTGTTATAAGTTTTGAATGGTTTTGCAAGGTTATAAAATAATGCAAGCAAGAAAACTTTTTGGTAACAGTTCAAAAATATTTTAACCCCAACTGCAGCAACAAATTTATAATTCATACAAAATTTAAAAATATCATTACTAAAGTTATATAACAGCGTTGGTTTAAGGCAAAAGTTGTGGGCTTGTTCAAGACTGTGGCATTGAGTAGAAGTAAGTACTTATTGAATACATAGAGTTATTATATATAGAGTAGGTTAGCCATAGGCAGACCTGCTATTCTAACAAATAAAACAGAGAAAAGATGAGAACCCAAACTTATCTTGGTTTTATCACATATGCAAGAAAAAGAGAACGATAGGAAGCCCCATTAGTTTCCTCTTTTCTTTAAATGTATAATAGCTCTATGATTACATACCATACTGTGTATGAATTCTATAATATGAATTGAAATCCATAATAATGAATTATATTGTATAATAAAAGGATGAAAAATAGAAGCTGATATTATTTAACTTATTAATTTATTTTACATTACAAATAAACTAAAGTGAATTATCAACTAAATAATCGATAAAATGGTAAATAATATGAAGAATAATAAACTCAAATATAACCAAAGCAATTGAAATAAACAATAATTTAATACCAGGCCAGTCTACCAGACAGTAATCAGCAAACTGAATTATTTTTCACTTTAATAACGTAAAATATTTATTGCCTTAAGTGACTTAAAAAAATGATATATTTCTATATACGATATTTATTTTTAGTTGTTTTTAGGTTAATAAAGTCGGTTTATTACTTAAAAGGTTGTATTAAACGACTTGAAGACTTCAATATACTTACGCGAACTGTAAAATTACATTTCTGTAACGACGAACGTAAACTCAATGCTAATTCATTACATTTACTTAAAACCTTGTCATAGCGCACACCCATACTGTTAGTACATGAGCAATTCTGTATAGGTATAACATCAGATATCTTCTAGATGATTCTAGAGTTTAACGGTATTGCTTAGCATTTACAAACAATCTTAAAACTTATAGACAGCAACGGCAAATTTTAAAAACTGACTAAATTTCAAAATAATAGCTTAGAGACCGGTGACCGTTCTCTTTTTGTGTCTAAATACGTTCAAACATGATTGTGATTCCAATGCTCATAGGATACAAGCTTCGCACTAACTCTAAATGAGATGAAGACATTTGTCCTATTATTGTGTATATGTTTTTATAAACTTGAACTTGATCAAATATTGACTATGTTAAATTTATTTTTGATACGTACTTAAAACTTATATATATTTTTGCTTGGTGAAGTTGAGATACTAGATTTAGATAGAAGTTAAATCAAATTAGAGGGAGCTGTCAGTATCAATTTAGCTATTTTTTTTTTATTAACAAACCGCGCTTTGTCCTCCCTTTTTCACAAGAGGAACGATAAGGACGAATGCTTTGTTTGATAATAATAAATAAATGATAGAATTCATCATGTTAAAAAAAATAACAGTTATAAGACAGACACACATATAAAATCACTGTAGTTTCTAAATATCAACTAAAGTCTCAATTAGTTAATAAATGATAGAAATGTGTTATTTTAACACTCATTCCTTTTATATGTCAAGATGTATGATGTATGAAAGAACTAAAAGCTAGTTTGCTAGCTTTGCACTCTCATATCACAGATACTAAAACGTTTCTTCTAAATCAAAATTCCTGCCGTTCTTGCTAGCAGAATTTTATAATAATTTCATCGACATCGATTTATCCCGTTATAATCATAATCATGTTAACTTCGATCATTTTTAACTGGTCAATATTTGATCACCACATTGTTATAGATTTTTGTTTATTATTTAAATTACCTCGACTAAATATATGGAGTAAGGTAATATTTTGAAAAGTGTGCTTACAAAAATAAAATGTTATTTCATATAACAGATTACTTACGATGCCTGATAAGAAAGCCATCTTCTACATTATTATATCATACGATGACATTTGGGAGACGTATAAGACGGTAACTAGATTTTTGAGTCAATAAAATAAAAATCATTCGTAAATATTTCATTATAACTTTCTAAATCTAATCTACATAACAATTTACACGGCAACAACCTTTAGAATTATTTAAAAATGAATTTAGAAGAAAATTAAATAAATAAATGGATAGGACATAATTTGTACTAAATATTTTGAGATTCTAAATTTTTAATGTTAATTATTGATTATTTAATATTCTTAAAGTAAATAAATAAATTTAATAATAAATTAAAAAATTGAATTTAAGTTTGTTTAAATATTTTTATTATTTTCTTTATCTAATATTCACTTTTCATGTTTGTCAGATAAACAAAACCATCTATGGTGTCTTTGTCTTTGTCATATGTTAAGGCAGCTTCCAGAGCTATTTAATCAAAAAGGATTGAGCAATATTTCTTCTTTTCTTCCCAAGTATTCACCTAAAAGCAAATTACTAATAAGTCATGTTTCTATAATAATAATAAATAAAAGTCATGCAATATCTCTTTCGGGTTGGCAATACATTGAATTAATGATAACTTTTCTTTATATTAGAGAAATATTATTTGACCCAACTTGGACTTTATTTTTTAAATTTAACAAATTTTCATTTTGGTGGTTTTGGGAATGAATATCATATAGTTCAACAGAATTCAAAAACAAATATTATACACACAAATTGATATACAGGCACATTAGCTAATTGCACTCTTTTTATTATATATAAACAATTATATATAAACTCATACATTCATATATATATAGCCTGTATAGTTAATGGAGAATTAATAGATTTTGGCACAAAAATATACAAGCATAGCATTGTTAAAAGGTTTAATAGTTACCTCTTGTTTTATAGCTTCAAAGATTTGAGGATTGATCCCTGTTTCAATGTTTAACTCAGAAATAATTTTATTAAGAGTGCATTTAGATGGCAATATAAATATCTTCTGTAAAAATTTGTAGCATTTTGGGCTTTGTTTAATTATAGACAGTGCTATAAGTTTATCTTCATAAGAGAACCGTCTCCCCTTAGATTTTTTAGTGCATTGATTTATTTGCATCCACATGATTCTTTTTGCTAATTGATTCATTTTTTCTGTCATTCTTTCAAAAGAGTTCTCTTTTGAAAATTTCAATGCTCTATGTGTAAACTCCAATTGTTCTCCTCCTTTTACTCTACTAAAATACAAAGAAAATACATAAATGTTTATTATATATAGCCTAGGGCTAAAGAGACAAGCCTAGAGCCTAGGGACAAAGGACACATTTAAAGAGCTGGTTTTAATTTTAAACCTTTGAATAATGACAAATACTTATTTAAAACAATAATTTTAAACTATTTTTTATTAAAATAAAGTAATGGTTATCAATATGTAATTGTAGTTCTAAACAATAGATAAGTAGGTCACCGGTTTAATAGCCACCACCTGCATTCAAGATAACTTGAGCTTGGTCTGTTTTTAAGTTAATTCAATTATTGTTTTTTTACATTTCTAATAATTACATGAAGTAACAAATTATTGTGTCCTAAAATCTGTCCTTCGTTTAGAAAATGATGATGTATATTCAAAAGTTACAGCTCATATTGTTCATCATTTTTATTAATAAAACAATATTAATACACATGTCTGATCTACTTCTTTTATATAAAGTATTTAATGGACTTCTGGACTCAGAGGGTTTGTTAAGTTGTTTGAAAATCTACACTCCATCTCTGCTTCTTATCTTTAAAGAAAATTGCATTAGGGTACTCATTTTAAAATAAATCAAACCTGCGTGGTTAATTTATCTAAAAACTTATGTCCAAAATAAACTAAACATAGAAAATTACGAAGATATGTTCATAGGAATTACATACTTTTGTTGATGACGGTGCGAGTGGTTTGAGGGATACCACTAATAATTTCATCTTCTGTAAACAGTGTAAGATAAGCGCCGACACGAAGACGAGATCTCAACGACGATGATGTCAGAAATCTTTTTTCAAAGTGCTTCCGACACACGAAATGCTTGTGAATCGATCAGATAACCTCCGTAATCTATCACAATCAATGGTCTCTAACCACTTTTTGAGTCCTATCTCGTTCTTTGGAAAAGAATAAAAGTTAACGTCTTTTCGTATACTATCACAACACAATGATTATACATCGTGCAAGCTTTAAGGATATTATTACAATAACAGACACGGAGAGGATAAGAAACGGAATTAAAAACTCAACGCAACTTCACTCGATCAACTCTGAAACTGTAATAATGACGATTATTTCATATTCAAATAGGTAATCATAGAATTAATATACAAATAATATTGTATAATATCTCTATGCAAATAATACTGTACTCTGTCAGTTCAATGTCAGCGAAAGAGGGGAAAGAGGAGAGGGGGAAAGAACTGTCAATTTCGATATGATAATGTAAGCTTTTTATTAATGCGAGTTTTTAAGGTATGAAGTTATCCACCCGTACTTCATACTGTGAATTTCGTGTCACAGATGCGCGCGCATCGTAAAATTTCACTCTCATCATTTTTGCATAACGCGCCTAAAGAAGTATAACTTCAATAAAATTCTTTAAAATTCGATTATAGCTTTGATAATGTCTATGTTAGAGAAATAATCCCTGTGTTGCGCAGGATTTTATAAACATATAAATAAGCAATCCAAGGAACACCCAAATTCAAAACAATAATCTGTTAATCGGTCCTTGTAGTGCGTGAAATTATTTATTAGGGTCCTTGAACTGCGATCTATCTCAATTTAGTAATAGTTTCTATAAAACTATTACTAAATTGAGACAAAAATATTTAAGACCATTTATTGTTATTGTGGAATAATTATATATATACTCTCTGAAGACATAAAATTATTATTGCAAATTTTATTCATATCGTTTGTATGATTCAAAAGATTGTTGCATGCTAAACCTCATTATAATCCTGAAGAAATAAGATCGAAAGTTCAGTTCATACATTGTGACCGAGATATATACATATACATTGTGACAGTATGACAGTACAACAGTCGTTTATTATGTATGAATAAAATCAAATTTTATTAAGTTTATAGCAGATACTTTTTCACGATCGCTGTAATTAAAGTTTTTGTCATTAACAAAGATAAATAACAAAGATAAATATAAGATTAAAACCCCTTTTCAATATCCCATTTGTTAAATTATGGTTCCTCGTCTGTCGTTTCACTAAGCGGTAGGATGATGTAAAGGTTCAGTTCTTTTTTTTGTCGACTCTTCTATGTCCAGCGATAGCTTTACGGGAATGGTTTTTAGGTTATCCCGTGGAATTTAAAAGAATCAAAATATTTTTCATATCTTACTTCAAGACTTAACAGCATATGGTATATGGAATAAAATTACAATAAAAAAAAACATAAAAATACAATTGATCGTATTCTCTGTCATCATAGTATTTTGGGAGAAATTATATCATCCAGTATTAAACCGTATCAATAGATCTTTGTACATATATATAGTTTGATTTCAATACCAATATGAGTAAACTAGCCAAGTTGCAAGGGCAATAACATATTTTCCAATATTTAATTTTGGTAAATATTAAATGTGAATGTAATTTTGAAAATATGTACAAACATTTGAAGTTTATTTAAATTTTAAATATCTATATTATGGAAATTTTACCGGTACGGCTAGAGATTTAATAATCGCTAATTATCATTATGACAATTAAACTAACTAAATTATTATTTGTTACTTTATTTTAACACAAAACTATTTTACATAAAGCGATTATCGTTTTAAAATTAAAAACCGTTAGCTGCACTATCGCCATAATGTTAGGAGTTTTTGCACTTCATTTTAATAAAACTTATAAAGTTAAAGCTGGGTGAGCTTGTGCAACTCGTATTAAATAGTTATAATTGTATATTTCTTTGTGTTAGTAAATCTGTTAAGTATAAGGCATATATAGTTAACAATTACGTAAGTATATGTGTTAGAAATAAACTTAAATAAACATGAACGCCATACTTTTCCCCCTTTCGGTATAAGCTGTATGTTGTTCAAGTTCAATTAAGCACGAATTTTAAGATTTTCAATCCACTAAATTCACACAAAAAGAACAGTATTAGAGTCAATGAACTAAAGCGTTAAAAACTTACTGTACGCAGAGGCTATATAAGAAAAAATGATAAAGTATGTGAATTGTTAAATCAGTTTTAACTTATTTAATATATTTTAACAAGGAGTACCGTAGAAACACACAAAAAATAAACATGCGAAATCCAAAGAGATATTCTACAGCAGTTCGGTCATTGGAACCATGACGTTGAACCATGATGATGATAAATGTAGAACCATTTATTTAAATAAATATAGAATAATCAATCATTTATTAATATTTGAATAATCTTAACATGAAGTAAGATATTTTTTAAATATATGTAACGTATCGATATTCTTTTATTTAAAGTTTACAATTGATTACTCCGTAGTGAGGCAACTGTGTTTGCAATGGCGGCACATGGACAGATTTGTTTTTAGAAAGTCCAACAGTCACTTCTTTTGGAAGCTTAGCTCTTAGAATACAAAATACGAAATATACGAAACCATCATAGTTTTAAACATTTTTTACGGTTTCGACATCTCTTCAATGTTATTTATGAAAAGCTACAGAGTCAGAAACATTTATAATTTTAAGAGCTTTTGTTTTTTTTCATTTTATATGTCTTCTGAGGTTTAAGTTGTGATTTTTTTATAATACTAAATTTAATTAAGGCTTCTAATAAAAGGGACGATTATCTAAGTATTTAATGTCTTCTGTTACTTATCTACACGAGTATATAGTTTTATATGGGATATAAATGAAAGAGATAAACATGCAATAACTTTTCTGGTAAATTCCTGGGAAAAAATAAACTGTACCTATAAATTATACTTATAATAAAATATCAGTCCTAAATCAGTGACTTACCAACGCCCAAACCACACCCGTAACCTGGTTTCCTTTCATAAGGATTATATTGAAATTATCCCTAAGGATCCGTTTTTTTCAGGCGTTGCTTAAAAGTACAAAAATTAGTCCTTTCCTTTTGGGTTACAAAAGGATTTGTTTCTTTAATTCTGTAACTTAAACAAAACAAAAATGTTTCTATAAGAACAAAAAGTCGAGAAATAGCTAATTAATTTATAAATAGCTTTCATGAAACATAGTCCCTTTTTACTTGAATACAAAGTTTTTCAAATGAATGTTCCTTATATGTAATAATATACAAGAAATAACTTTAATGGTAACAAACTTAAATTCAGGAACTCTACTACAGTTTACTTTGTTTAATTAATTTTTAACTGCATTGGACCCCCGACGCAACATTCAATAAGTATATAATAATATTATTTTTATTCTTTTTAGAGTTTTTTTTTTGTATCGGGGGATTTTTAAATCTTTAATTTTTTTTTGCTTTTTAAAGTTATGTTACTGGTTTCTGAATTGTACTAAATGAACCTACAGATACACAAAATTTTCAATTATTAAAGTATTTCTATTAATCTAAAAAATGAGGATCCACGTAAAAGTTTCGACAATGTAATAAATTATAAATGTTTATGAATTAAGTAACATGATTCAAGACTTTTTCATATGGTTAGGTAGATATGTAGGTTTCATATTATATACGAATATTAATAAATATAAACGTTTAGAGTTAAAATGATTTACAATCACTAATAACACTATGATGAAGGGATTTATATTATCTGTTGCCCGTGACTCTTTATGACTACGATCATAAGCCATATAAATATATTTTTACGGTCTACATGGACTCAGTCACGGGCAACAGCTATCCCTAATAAAGTACTTTACTTCAGTAAGTAAGTGTAAAAACCTTTTGGCCTTCATAACAAGGCTTTTTTCATATAGAGTGGGCGAAGCCGTTAGGAACAGCTGATTATTGCATAAAAACCTCTTCCTCGCACGAATAAAACGTCAATATCTTGGAGACGACTATTACTTTTTCAATCAAACATTGATAAGAACCATCTCGACGAGCATAGCTTTCGATTAAAAAAAACAGCATTCAAATCCGTTCACGCGTTTGGCCCCAAGTTAACCACAGACACAGATACATAGATCGACAGGTCAAACTTATTACACCCCTCTTTTTAGTCGGGGGCTAAAAACCTAGACTGGTCAATCGCTCCACACCGCTGCTGCTTCACGACAACGCTAGACTACACACTGCACAACAGACAGCTATAAAACTAGAAAAGCTTCAATTAGAATGTCTAAGACATCCGCCGTACTCTCCGGACCTTGCTCGTCCAGATTACCATTTCGGATACCAAAAAATCAATTCGGATGGACCGGTCTAAATCGCCTTCAAAGATTTTATTGATTCCTGTCCGACTGTTTTTTTTAGTAAAGGGATCAATGAACTACCTATAAGATGGCAAAAGTGCAAAGAAAACAATGGTTTATACTTTAATTAATTAAATACATTATATTAAAAAATATTCGACTTTTTGTTCCTCAATACAAAACTCCAATTTTATTTGTAAGGGCCTAATATTAAAAAATCTTGAATATTGATAACATAAATTTAGAAGAGGTCTATAGTGTGATTCTATTTCTTTTACTACTATTTAGAATTTATCATGCATATATAACTTTTTAATAACAAACCGCCTAGAAAAAATACTTAATTACTTTTCAAACATTAATTCATGTAAGTAATTATTAATTTGGAACTTAATGATATGATTATGATTTATTTGTATGAAATAATTTAAGGTAAACGTTTTATGGGTAAGGTAAAGTAGTATTATAATTATATTAATAAATATCTACTTAAATTGAGTTAAATGAGCAAACAGAATTATTACAAAAGAAATTCTATTGTCAGACATGTTCGATTGGTTCTTAAAACGAATATCCACATTCGAGCAAAGAAAAATAGGAGAAACTCAGTTGTAATGAAGGATTTAAATAAAAAATAATGTTCGAAGATTTAACAGAAATAAAAAAAAAATGATAAAGAAAACACATCACAGTTATGTATCAAAAACTGTTTTAAATAAGTTCGTAGCTTTTCACACTGCTAGAATATTTTTAAAAAGATGGTACAATTTATAAAATTAAGGAATATTTTATAATTTTTGAACTTTCTTGGATGGGTTGTTTTGTGAGTTTTTATATCTATGATTATAGGTTATGCTAGTTTCTTGTTTCCTACACTCGCCGGATCTTATTTAATTAAACAAGATCAATTACAAATGTGTGTACTTTATTTGGTGGTTTTATCAAAAAGTATTCCATGTAATCTACTTATAAGTATTTTGTTTAATAAATTAATATATATTACTTTCATTTGCAACCATCATTTTAAGAAGCTAATACTAATAATAATACGTAATCCCTAATAAAATGTATGTAACCTTTATAAACGTAAAACATTTTTGTAACTTTAAATTATCTACATACGTAGGTACTTAAAACATCAATGTTTTCTGTATATTATGTAAGAGTTTTTTTCTTAAAAGTAGGTGTTGATTTATACAAAAGTATTGATATATATATGTATGTATACGTAGTTACATATACATATAGTTATGCTTATAAATATGTACGTAAAAAAGAAATAAATGTAAAAAGTTATAAAAATGTTAATTACTCAAAAAAGTAAATAACTGATATAAAATGGTATAAGCGAGAAGATTAATTAATGAAATGATGAAATGTAAAGATAATGTATTTTACTTTTATAAAATAAACGTTCATTGAACTGATGTTTGAGTAATACTGAAACTTTTGTTGGTTTTAAATATAAATGAATACAGGCATCTCTTTAAACACTTTTTTAATTTTAAAAAGTTTAATTACTAAAGAGATGTTCCTAGGAATATTATTAAATTTGATACGTGATGTAAACACATTTCTTCTCAAACCTTTCTTTTATTCCTTTCAAAATATACTTATAATACGTATAAAATATTTTATCTTATATATACGTTATGTACAAGTGTAACTAAACAACTATCTAACTAATTGTCTTAAAATCAACTAAGAAGGGTTTATATTGAGATGACTTAAATGTATAACAATAGTTCTAAACGGCATTGTGTTGTTTAGTGTATCCACTTCAAGATCTTGAAAAGTCTACACGCTTACACTATATTAAACTAAATATAAAGTTAAAACCATCGAGTATGAAACAACCGTAATAGCCTTCTTTGAAGAAGATCTTAGTTTTGTGGCTTCTTTAAATAACATAAAATAATATTGTTTAATCAAATATGTACTTACTTGCTAAAATATCAAGAAACTGTTACAACCATTACATTATACCTCTTAATTTAAAATCTTCAAATTTAACGTTGACTTTTTGAGAACCTAGCTAAAAACCATGTTACGTGGTCTCTTGTCTAGTTATCTTGTTAGGCCTGAATATTTAAGATATACTATTTTGTAACTTCTGACCAACCCGATCATTTCAGCACATATTTGAACTAGATTTTTAGATTGCGTAAGTAATCTATTGTTATTTTTAATTGGTAAAATGGATGGATAAGACCATTCTGAAGATGGCATTTTATTAACGTTATGTCGTTTTAGAAGACATCAAAGGTTATTTATTACTTTTCAAGCTCGGGGCAACTACTGAAATTACTTTGTACAATCAGGGATTCTGAACTTCTAATTTATTAAAATTATATTCTATTACTTATCTCATTTTCTGTTTATTTTTATAATAATATTATTTGGTTATTATTAACCCTGTAGCGTATTTATTTATCGCTTCAGGTTGTTAAAATTTCATAAATACTATTTCCACTTCTTAGTATAGGTTTATATATTGTTAAGATTCTAAAATACAAAGCATTAATTCTATTCTTTAGAATTTGAAACTTAAAATTTTTGTCTATATTATTTAGCTTCATAGCTTAGGTGTACTCTTGACTTTAAATTGATAACCGTGTCTTAAGAAATAGTTTGGATTTTATTTTATTTATAACATTTTGTCAATTTCCTTTAGACCGTTCTTTCAATCTACAAATCGTAAGCCAAGGTCATATGTTGTCAATTCCATTATTAATTATATAGATATAAAGGAATGACCTATACGCTAATAGTTAAGAGAATATACCTTATGTTGTTCCGTCCGTATATATTACATAAATAAATGGGAACAATACTATAATAGTTCTTATTATTTTTTTGTTGTTAATATTGGAATGAAGAAAGATAAAATAGGGACAAATATATCTTATTTAAAAAAGTAAGGCAAAGATCATTTTATTCGAATAAACTTAGAATTAAATATCACTATACTTTACATTTTTAAAAGTATTTATATCATATATACCCAGTAGAGAGGGAATAGTTTTAAAAAATAATTAAAAATATATTATATTTATTTTGACATCTACCTTTGAATTGCTTCAATATTAGCGTCAAATAAATAATAACCCTTAGTTGCAAAAGTATATTATAACTAGGATCATTGCCGTAACTAAAACCACATGAAAATTAATTATCAAAAAAAATAAAAATATATATTTAATGACTGTTAAATTTCTACCCCGCGTAATAATAATAGCATGTATTTGATACATGTGGTAGTACGGTTTTAATGGTTCTAACCAACTGTCACCGTCTTTTATTTACTCTTAAAACTCAGTCGATCATAAATTCAAGTAATATTAAGAAATTACCATCAAAGTGAAAATTAAACTTAGCAAACATTGATAGCTATTTCCAACGACTCCATTCGCATGGAATATAGAAAAGTGTTTCAAATGCACATGAACTATTGAAGTTGAGCTACAAATTCTTCTTTTATTAGTATAGATTTTTATGCGGTAGGACATAATAAGAAGAAATAGAGATAGGACCTACATTAGGTATCCTACATTTGGAATTAATGCTTAAAAAGGCTAGGCTCGGTGCTTTTTTTAATTGAACGTTCATAATTCATTATGGATATACGCCCCACAAAGAGGAACAAGAGGACAGTGTGGACAATCATGAAGGTTTTTTAACCACTAAACCAGATGGTTTAATGTGTGAGTATAATAATTGCCAAGCGCAACGTCTAGGCTACTTCTGTTCCCCGGACCATCTATATCTGGACCGTCAAGAAGACTTTTTAACTGCTCGGTAAAAAGAGATCCAAGCTCCACTAGTAGCTGCAACTCTTGTTGCCCAGGAACCATCGTATATAAAGATAATTGCGACGTGCTCGTAGTCAAAATAACAAGTTTTCTGACTTTATTTAAAATAGCAATTTAATTCCAAAATGTTCTAAATTGTCATTTCAGCGAATGGTTCAATTTCCTACTTAGAATGAGCGCAATTTTGTTTGACGCACATACAACATATTTCAAACGCTGGATGTAACTTTACAATTATTATTTTATTAATTTTACATTTAGGTAATGCTTATTTATACTGAAGCTTACAAAAATATATAGTTATAATATCATAGGACAAATAACACACATTGATCTAACCCTTAAGTAAGCAAATTATTTGCTAGTATTAAGGGTGTTACACAACCATACAAATGCATAGAAATACACATTATAAATACTGGATATATATCATGAACGACCACTAGAAATACAGAGATCTATCCTCGACACTTACATGCCAGTCCCTGTCGGGAATCGAATCCGAGTCCCATTGCGCCGCTATAGGTTAGGCTTATGCTCTAACCACTTGACCAACGGGGTGGTTAAGTTATAATAATAGTGCTTGTGGGAGTAGTGATTTATTTAACTATGATATAGTTGCCAGCAAATTTCTCTCCGTCTGCGGTCTCAAATTACTCGCTTTTAATCAATGCAAAAACACGATAGCGGTGAAAATTGACCATTTTGCACAAAGTAATTGGCTTTTCCTGCAAATATTCATCATAATATATACTAAATGATCAAACATCAAGGGTACGTATTTGGAATAGGGTGGGTGGTATATCAACTAAGTAAAATATTAAACACTTCAGCTGATATAGTTCTTAAATGTCATTTATTTGTTAATATTATTTTTTATAGAATTCGCTTATAGTAAGTAGTTGATAAAAATTTACGTCATTGACTTTATACTTAATCAGACGTTTTGAATGCTTAGCTGACGTGTTCACGTGAGTTACCCCACTATACATACGCTAGTTAGTTAAATACAAAAAAGGTTATTACCTTTTCTGTATTCCACATATTAAAATAAATATGTTCTCTTTCTACCCTTAAAGTATTCCCATCTATTCTTCATCTTCTTTTAAAATATTTAACATATAAAAAATGTCACTTAACTTTTAGTTTCTATATAAAGTTTAGGTACGAATCATATGATTATTGATGTCTCGTATATTTTATAGGCAATAAATATGCGTCTTAATGTTTCTGTAGTACTTACTAGAACCGTTAATAGACCCATAGATATACTTAGGATATATTTGAAAAAATCTTAAAAAAAAATCTATTTCTTATAAAATAATAATTATATACTAATAAAATACCATATAATGATAATATACCATAAAATAAACATTAATTGACATCGATAACATTGATGTAATTTTTAGACATGATGTTAATCATAAATATAGTTTTTAGATTTGTAATTTTAATATTCGAAGTTCCAAATGGTAACAACTTTTTATAGTATTAAACATTACGATAACATGCCTGTTTTATTCTTAAATTGAAAATGTTATGTCTCCGTTGTTTATTCTTCAAATTAGTTTGTTGTTGATTTAATTGAAACGTTAACATTGAAATAAATAGCAAACCAAATACTGAAGCGCCTCAGGGACTTCTTTATTACTCTAAATATAGCTATCGGCATGAAACAGTGTACATGGACTAAACTGCGCAGAAGTCTGAATTAAGAACGACACCCTGCTCGTTGGTTTGTGTCTTTGAATAATAATGAATTTTTAAAGTGATTTTACTACTATACGTAATCCTTATAAACTTTAATAAATAATGTCTTAGATACAATATAAACCATAGGTACGGCAATAATTATCAAAAAAATTTAATGATATAAATTTTAAATCAACACAGTACGACTTTTTGTTAAGTATTACATTACCTACTTTACTTTATTTTAAATAAATAAATAAAAAAATAATATTTGTTACAAAAGTATTGTGTGCGCGACAGTACAGATGCGCAATTTTTTTGCTCAGGGCTTTTGTCAATGTCGATACCTATACTCTTAAACATACCTACAGACTCCAGACATGCAATATGAGAATCTGACTGAGATCCGAGTATATCTTTACCTGGCAATTCAATCAAATCTTAAAACAAATAATTAATAAAATATTTATTAAATATATGTATTATTGGATTCGAATATCTCCGGTTAGCTAAAAATCCTAAACTAATTGCCAGTACTACCCCTCACGGAATATCGTCTTTATAGTAGCTGTTATAAAAACGTTTTGTGCGGTGGGAGAAGTAGAAATACGTAATTATAATAATAAATAATATAAATTGCTTTTTATAATATAAATCTAATATTTTCATTACTAACAAATACCTACCGGTTTTTATTTAAAATTGTATTATTATCCTGTGTCCCCGAGTAACAGCTTCATAAGTAGAGCTGTTTACTGGAAATAACCTTTAATAATAAACTCAGATTATTTAAAACTTTGTCATGAATATTAAATAAGGCTTAGATAACGATTTATTTTAATAAATTAAATAAGATGATTACGTAATTTGAAAATAATTTTATTTAAAGTCCCTTCGTCTTATAAGATCATCGCCGTAGACAAAATATTTAACCAGTGAGAGATTACTTTCAAGGTTTTAAGCACTTTAATAAAACTGAGTTTTAATAAAAGGCATTAACTTAAGATTAAATATCTTAACTCAACTGTATTTTCTCAAAAATAATCGTCTACCTTTCAGGGGGTAATTATAATCATCTAGAAAATTACACTCGTATGTACCTTTAGATATAATATCTAGAAAAGTTTACATAGTTTTATATTATTAATTCTTCTATACTAGTTTTGCCTTGCCCCTTTTTAAAATTTTATTACAGGTCTTGTAGTACTTTAACAAAATATAATTGAAATATCGAAAAGAAATTGGGCTAAGCAATACAACGACTACCCGCAAAAAACATAACAGTTTGAAGACCACTTAAATTAATATAAAAAGGTTTTATCTGTTTATTGTTATTAAGTTTGTTTAAATATCGTTATAGAGTATTTTTGTGTTGTATGTATGTGGTTTTTGTCATGTTAATGTATAAATTATTGTTATCGTTGTCTTTACATCATATTTGTCTTATTTCATTTAAAAGTTTTTGTTTTATTTAATACAAATCTAAGTACATGAAACAAAACCACAGATTATCGATTTAAATGTTAAACCGTTAACCGCACTATTGCCAAAAAACTTAAATTCAGGAACTCTACTACAGTTTACTTTATTTAATTAATTTTTAACTGCATTGGTCCCCCGATGCAACGAATTCAATAAGTATATAATAATATTATTATTATTATTTTTAGAGTTTTTTTTTCTGCTTTTTAAAGTTATGTTTCAGGTTTCTGAATTGTACTAAACGAACCTACAGATACACAAAATTTTCAATTATTAAAGTATTTCTATTAATCTATCCTAATATTATGAAGAGGAAAGATTTGTTTGTTTGTTTGAATTGAATAGGCTCCGAATAGCATTATGAATATATATATTATATTTAATAAAATGAGGATCCACGTGAAAGTTTCGACAATGTTATAAATTATAAATGTTTATAAATTAAGTAACATGATTCAAGACTTTTTCATATGGTTAGGTAGATATGTAGGTTTCATATTATATACGAATATTAATAAATATAAACGTTTAGAGTTAAAATGATTTACAATCACTAATAACATTATGATGAAGGGATGTATATTATCACTAGCTGTTGCCCGTGATTCTTTCACGATCTTTTACGATCGTAAGTCATATAAATATATTCTTACAGTCTACGTGGACGCAGTCACGGGCAACAGCTATCCCTAATAAAGTACTTTCCCTCAGTAAGTAAGTGTAAAAACCTTTTGGCCTTCATAACAAGGCTTTTTTCCTATATAGAGCGGGGGAAGCCGTTGGGAACAGCTAATTACTGCATAAAACCTCTTACCCGCACGAATAAAACGTCAATATCTTGGAGACGACTATTTCTTTTTCAATAAAACATAGATAAGAACCATCTTGATGAGCATAGCTTTCGATTAAAAAAAACAGCATTCAAATCCGTCCACGAGTTTGGCCGCAAATTTGCCACAGACAGACACACAGATACACAGATCGACAGGTCAAACTTATTACACCCTTCTTTTTAGTCGGGGGCTAAAAACCTAGACTGGTCAATCGCTCCACACCGCTGCTGCTTCACGACAACGCTAGACTACACACTGCACATCAGACAGCTATAAAATTAGAAAAGCTTCAATTAGAATGTCTAAGACATCCGCCGTACTCTCCGGACCTTGCTCGTCCGGATTACCATTTCTTTCGAAATTTGGATAACTTCTCGTAAGGGAAAATATCTGTTTTTTTTAGTAAAGGAATCAATGAACTACCTATAAGATGGCAAAAGTGCAAAGAAAACAATGGTTTATACTTTAATTAATTAAATACATTATATTAAAAAAATATTTGACTTTATGTTCCCCCATACAAAACGCCAATTTTATTTGTAAGGGCCTAATATTAAAAAAATTTGAATATTGATAACATAAATTTAGAAGAGGTCTATAGTGTGATTCTATTTCTTTTACTACTAAGTATTTAGAATTTATCATGCATATATAACTTTTTATTAACAAACCGCCTAGAAAAAATACTTAATTACTTTTCAAACATTTATTCATGTAAGTAATTATTACTTTCGAACTTAATGATATTATTATGATTTATTTGTATGAAATTATTTAACGTAAACGTATTATGGGTAATGTAAAGTAGTATTATCATTATATTAATAAATATCTACTTAAATTGAACAGTTAAATGAGCAAAACAGAATTATTACAAAAAAAATTCTATTGTCAGACATGTTCGATTGGTTCTTAAAACGAATATCCACATTCGATCAAAGAAAAATAGAAGATCGTAAAACTATTAGTGTATAAAAAGATAAATTAGCCTTTCTTAGAAAGAAAAGCAAGATTATCCGGAATAATATAATGCTACAAGAAACGAAAGAAAATCTTCATAATGTTAAGAAAAGAAATTCAGAATATTTTTACATAAATCTATAACTCTTAAAGTGCATCTATAGAATAAACATTATAAATTTTGCAAAACCAATTCTAGAATTCAAATCAGTTGTAATGAAGTATTTAAATAAAAAATAATGTTCGAAAATTTAATAGAAATAAGAAATAGATAATAAAGAAAACACATCACAGTTATGTATCAGAAACTGTTTTAAATAAGTTCGTAGCTTTTCACACTGCTACAATATTTTAAAAAAGATGGTACAATTTATAAAATTAAGGAATATTTTATAATTTTTTAACTTTCTTGGATGGGTTGTTTTGTGAGTTTTTATATTTATGATTATAGGTTATGCTAGTTTCTTGTTTCCTACTCTCGCCGAATCTTATTTAATTAAACAAGATCAATTACAAATGTGTGTATTTTTGATTGGTGGTTTTATTAAAAAGTACTCCATGTAATCTATTTAGAAGTATTTTATTTAATAAATTAATATATATTACTTTCATTTGCAACCATCATTTTAAGAAGTTTAATACGTAATCCTTAATAAAATGTATGTAACCTTTATAAACGTAAAACATTGTTGTAACTTTAAATTATTTACATACGTAGGTACTTAAAACATCTATGTTTTCTGTATATTATGTAAGATTTTTTAAAGTGAAACTTTTATTACATCGTCTCAAACTTTTTCGTCTGTGTGTTGCATGTCGCGTGACGGTCGGCCGCGGAGTAGGGATAAAGTGAAAGGCGCTCGTCAGAGCAGCCGAGGCCAATATGGCGGCGCCTATAGTTCGCATCAGCTGACCGTGTAGTGTATAGACTATTACTCATTTGTGCCAGTGCTCCACGCTATTTTGTTTGTTTTTGTCAGTGTTTAATGTAAATGTTGTTATTTATTCATTATTATGATTAAGATATAATTAATTTTAATTAAATTCATGATGAAGATGGAATTGATAATAGAATGATTGAAAATAATTGAAAAACGGATCAAAATGACTCAACGATTATAAAATATTGTTTTCAGTGTTTTAATATGTGTATATCATCTAAATAATTGTTAAGTATTATGTATGTCGTATTCTAAGACACAGAGTTCAATAAAAATATTAGTTGGAGACCTAGTCTACTTTTATCATTTCCCATTATCATTCCCATTTTCTAAGTATAAAATTAAGATTGATGAAGCAATTTTTATACCCTTAATGGAATATTATTCCGAAAATTTTTAGTTAAATGTCTATAATGTGAAAAAAAGTTTCACTTTTACGGTGGTTTCATAAAACCACACAATCTTTTTTTTTCTTAAAAGTAGGTGTTGATTTATATGATATATATACGTAGTTACGTATACATATTGTAATACTTATAAATATGTACGTAAAAAAGAAATAAAATATATAAAGTTATAAAAATGTTAATTACTCAAAAAGTAAATAACTGATATAAAATGGTATAAGCGAGAAGATTAATTAATGAAATGATGAAACGTAAAGATAATGTATTTTACTTTTATAAAATAAACGTTGATTGAACTGATGTTTGAGTAATACTGAAACTTTTGTTGATTTTAAATATAAATGAATACAGGCATCTCTTTAAAGACTTTTTTTTAATTTTAAAAAGTTTAATTACTAAAGAGTTGTTCCTACGAATATTATTAAACAAACAAATTTGATACGTGATCTAAACACATTTCTTCTCAAACCTTTCTTTCATTCCCTTGAAAATATACTTATAAAAAGTATAAAATATTTTATGTTATATATACGTTATGTACAACGCCTTTTATTTCCAAACAAGTAAGATCCAAGTGTAACTAAACAACTATCTAACTGTCTTAAAATCAACTAAGGAGGGTTTATATAAAGGTTAAATTTATAACAATAGTTTTAAACGGCATTGTGTTGTTTAGTATTTTCACATCAAAATCTTAAAAAGACAACACGCTTACATTATATTAAATTAAATATAAAGTTAAAACCATCGGGTATAAAACAAACGTAATAGCCTTCTTAAAGAAGATCTTTGTTTTGTGGCTTCTTTAAATAACATAAAATAATATTGTTTATTCAAATATGTACTTACTTGTTAATATAACAAGAAACTGTTACAACCATGACAACAGACCTCTTAATTTAAAATCTTTAATTTAAATTAGACTTTTTGAGAACCTAACTAAAGACATGGTCTTATGTGGTCTCTGGTCTAGTTATCTAGTTAGGCTGAATATTTAATATATAGAATTTTGTAACTTCTGACCAATGCAACCTGGTCAATTCAGCACATATTCAAACTAGATTTTTAGGTTGCGAAATTATGTATTGTTTTTTTTTAATTGGTAAAATGGTCCGGGTATAAGACCATTCTAAAGATGGCATTTTATGAAGTTTATGTCGTTTTAGAAGACATCAAAGGTTATTTATTACTTTTCAAGCTCGGGGCAACTACTGAAATTACTTTGTACAATCAGGGATTCTGAACTTCTAATTTATTAAAATTATATTCTATTACTTATCTCATTTTCTGTTTATTTTTATAATAATATTATTTGGTTATTATTAAGCCTTTAGCGTATTTACTTATCGCTTCAGGTTGTTAAAATTTTATAAATACAATTTCTACTTCTTAGTATAGGTTTATATATTGTTAAGATTATAAAATATAAAGCATTAATTCTATTTTTTAGAAATTGAAACTTAAAATTATAGTCTATATTATTTAGCTTCATAGCTTAGGTGTACTCTTGACTTTAAATTGATAACCGTGTCTTAGGAAATAGTTTGGATTTTATTTTATTTATAACATTTTGTCAGTTTCCTTTAGACCGTCCTTTCAATCATGCAATGTTGTCAATTCCATTATTAATTATATAGATATAAAGGAATGACCTATACGCTAATAGTTAAGAGTATATACTTGATGTTGTTCCGTCCGTATATATTACATAAATAAATGGGAACAATACTATAATAGTTCTTATTATTTTTTTGTTGTTAATATTGGAATGAAAAATATAAAATAGAAAAAAATATATCTTATTTAAAAAAGTAAGGCAAAAATCATTTTATACGAATAAACTTAGAATTAAATATCACTATAC
The DNA here is from genome assembly GCA_959347405.1 of Napeogenes sylphis. Taxonomy (NCBI): domain Eukaryota; kingdom Metazoa; phylum Arthropoda; class Insecta; order Lepidoptera; family Nymphalidae; genus Napeogenes; species Napeogenes sylphis. The sequence goes on from OY365783.1 coordinate 6,594,712, forward strand.
TTTACATTTTAAAAGTATTTATATCACATATAGCCAGTAGAGAGATAATATTTTTTTTTATATTACAATGTATATTTTAAAAAATACATGAATATGGCAACTTTGAATTTTTTTGAATTCTATCTTTTAGTACTCTAATCATCACAGTGATTTACATCTAAAGCCTATATAGATCTAGTTAAAGGATCAAACATTTTTAAAAGATCATATCAACAAAAATATTAAAAGAAGAATTTTGTTTTCTTTACAGAGTTCTAATCGTAAAACGATAATACATAAAGAAAAATATTTGATGGATGGATATGGCCAATTTATTAATTTATCATATTATATTCAAGCTGAATTTTTCAAGTAGGCCTCTGTCAAATTTGAAACTATAGAGAACAAATAATTAAAAATATATTATATTTATTTTGACATCAACCTTTGAATTGCTTTACTAATATCAGCGTCAAAAAAATAATAGCCCTTAGTTGCAAAAAGTATACTATTACTAGGATCATTGCCGTAACTAAAACCACATGAAAATTAATGATTAAAAAAATAAAACTATATATTTAATGACTGTTAAATTTCTACCCCGTGTGATAATAATAGCATGTACTTGATACATGTGGTAATACGGTTTTAATGGTTCTAACCAATTGTTACCGTCCATTTACTCTTAAAACTGAGTCGATCATAAATTCAAGTATTAAGAAATTACCATCAAAGTGAAAATTAAACTTAGCAAACATTGATAGCTATTTCCAACGACTCCATTCGCATGGAATATAGAAAAGTGTTTCAAATGCACATGAACTATTGAAGTTGAGCTAAAAATTCTTTTTCTTTTATTAGTATAGATTTTTATGCGGTAGGACATAATAAGAAGAAATAGAGATAGGACCTACATTAGGTATCCTACATTTGGAATTAATGCTTAAAAAGGCTAGGCTCGGTGCTTTTTTTAATTGAACGTTCATAATTCATTATGGATATACGCCCCACAAAGAGGAACAAGAGGACAGTGTGGACAATCATGAAGGTTTTTTAACCACTAAACCAGATGGTTTAATGTGTGAGTATAATAATTGCCAAGCGCAACGTCTAGGCTACTTCTGTTCCCCGGACCATCTATATCTGGACCGTCAAGAAGACTTTTTAACTGCTCGGTAAAAAGAGATCCAAGCTCCACTAGTAGCTGCAACTCTTGTTGCCCAGGAACCATCGTATATAAAGATAATTGCGACGTGCTCGCAGTCAAAATAACAAGTTGTGTGACTTTATTTAAAATAGCAATTTAATTCCAAAATGTTCTAAATTTTCATTTGAGCGAATGGTTCAATTTCCTACTTAGAATGAGCGCAATTTTGTTTGACGCACATACAACATATTTCAAACGCTGGATGGGGCATGTAAATTTACAATTATTGTATTAATTTTACATTCAGGTAATGCTTATTTATACCGGAGCTTACAAAAATATATAGTTATAATATCATAGGACAAATAACACACATTGATCTAATCCCAAGTAAGCAAATTATTTGCTAGAATTAAGGGTGTTAGACAACCATACAAATACATAGAAATACACATTATAAATACTGGAAATATATTTAATAAACGACCACTAGAAATACAGAGATCTATCCTCGACACATGCCTGTCCCTGTCGGGAATCGAATTCGTGTCCCACTGCGCCGCTATAGGTTAGGCTTATGCTCTAACCACTTGGCCAACGGGGTGGTTAAGTTATAATAATAGTAGTAGTGGGAGTAGTGATTTATTTAACTATGATATAGTTACCAGCAAATTTCTCTCCGTCTGCGGTCTCAAATTACTCGCTTTTAATCAATGCAAAAACACGATAGCGGTGAAAATTGACCATTTTGCACAAAGTAATTGGCTTTTCCTGCAAATATTCATCATAATATATACTAAATGATCAAACATCAAGGGTACGTATTTGGAATATGATGGGTGGTATATCAACTAAGTAAACTATAGAACACGTCAGCTGTTATAGTTCTTAAATGACATTTATTTGGTAGCATTATTTTTTATGGATATAATTCGCTTATAATAGTCGATAAAAATTTACGTCATTTACTTTAAACTTAATCAGACATATTTAATGCTTAGCTGACGTGTTCATGTGAGTTTCCCAACTATACGCTAGTTAGTACGCTAGTTAGTACGCTAGTAGTATTTAATTAAATATGATCTCTTTCTACTCTTAAAAAATTCTCCTTTATTATTCATCTTCTTTTAAAATATTTAACATATAAAAAATGTCACTTAACATTTAGTTTTTATATAATGTTTAGGTACGATACATATGATTATTGATGTCTCGTATATTTTATAAGCAATAAATATACGTCTTAATGTTTCTGTAGTACTTACTAGAACCATTGATAGACCCATAGATATACTTAGGATATATTTGAAAAAATCTATTTCTTATAAAATAATAATTATATACTAATAATATACCATATAATGATAATATACCATAAAATAAACATTAATTGACATCAACAGCATTGATGTAATTTTTAGACATGATGTAAATCATAAATATAGTTTTTACATTTGTAATTTTAATATTCAAAGTTTCAAATTGTAACAACTTTTTACATTATCAAACATTACGACAACATGCCTGTTTTATTCCTAAATAGAAAATGTTATGTCTCCGTTGTTCATTCTTCAAATTAGTTTGTTGTTGATTTAATTGAAACGTTAACATTGAAATAAATAGCAAACCAAATACTGAAGCGCCTCAGGGACTTCTTTATAACTCCAAATATAGCTATCGGCATGTTGGTTTGTGTCCTTGAATAATAATGAATTTTTAAAGTGATTTTATTACTATACGTAATCCTTATAAACTTTAATAAATAATGTCTTAGATACAATATAAACCATAGGTATGGCAATAATTATCAAAAAAAATTAATGATATAAATTTTAAATTAACACAATACGACTTTTTGTTAAGTATTACATTACCTACTTTACTTTATTTTAAATAAATAAATAAAAAAAGAATATTTTGACTTGATTACTATTATTTTATACAATATTTAGATTTTTTAGATTTAATATTAGTGATTTTTGAATTGTTATTTTTTATTTCTTATTTTTACTTTTTTATTAATTAGTCTTTATCTACTGTTTTTAAGTGCATGTGGTATCCACTAATATTTTATTGTATATTTTGCTATATGCTGCTGGCGGGTAAAAGGCATTTAAAAATTGAAACTGTTCATAGTTTTTGTGTATACTATTTTACACATCATTTAATTTTTTTTTTTTTTTACTTTTTTTTGGTTATTATAAGTATTTATTATTTAAATATTTTATTTATATATTATATTATATTGCATATTATTTCATACATCAATATTATTATATTTATTTATTTGTATTACAAATTATTATTTATCTATATATATATATATATATATATATATATATATATTTTTAATATATGTCTTTAAACCATGGCGATTTACTATTATCCTCGTCTGATGAATTGAGCAGCGATGACAGTTTCCATAGTATTCCCTCTTTAGCCGACAATCTCTATTCTAAATTCTCAGATGTCCCACAAAATTTTAATATTACTCATATAAACGCTCAGAGCATTCCTGCACATTATCCAGAACTACTGTCCACCTTTGAGAACAAAAATATTCATTCCATACTAATCTCTGAATCTTGGCTTAAGCCTTGTCTTCCTTCTATTTCCTACTCTATACCCGGATTCCACCTTATTCGTAACGACCGCTTAGATCGGACTGGGGGTGGAGTTGCAATCTATCTTCGTTCTCACATTTCTTTCTCTATCATCAGATCTTCAGTCTCCCAGACTAGTGGTAAAGCTGAGTATATTTTTGTTGAAGTTATGCTCTCTCACAATAAACTACTTCTCGGTGTATTTTATAGCCCAAGTGTTGCTGTTGACTATTTTACGGAGTTTGAATGCATACTTCAACAGTTAACACCATCATATAGTCACACAGTAATAATGGGCGATTTTAACACATGTTTGATTAAAAATGATCACCGATCATCTCGTCTTAAGTCTATAGCCAGTGGAGCAAATTTGCATATCCCTCCATCACTCGCTACTCATTTCTTTCCAAATAGTAATCCTTCACTCCTTGATCTGTCAATTGTCTCTTCTATCGATCACATCGAAAAGCACGGACAATGCTATGCTTTTGAATTTTCCTGTCACCACCTTTTCTATCTCTCTTACAAAATAAAGCCTCCCAAGGCCAAATCTAGAATTCTTCTGCAGCGCAATTTTGGTGGGATGGATTTGGCGCGGTTGCATGAGGATGCATCTAAGATTGACTGTTCCAATGTTTTAAACTCTTGCTGTGTAGATGAGCAAGTACACCATCTAAATAATTCTTTGACTACTCTCTACGATGCACACGCTCCTATACGCCCAGTTCGTTTTAAACATCTACCTGCTCCTTGGCTTACATCTGATATTAAAAAAATCCAAGAAAAGAAGCACAGGGCAAAAAGAAAGTATGTGCATGACCCGAGTGATAGCAATTGGGAGAAATACGTTGCAATTCGGAATCGATGTAACAAATTGTGTAGAGACAAACAACGCCGCCATATTTATAAATCCGTCATAGAAGAAAAAGACTCCGGAAAAGTGTGGCATTTTCTTCAATCATTGGGAGTTGGCAAAACACATCAAGATGTAAATATAGATAATTTAGATTTGAATTGCATGAATCAGCATTTTTCAAATTCTGTTGCTATTGAGGACGCAACCAAGGTAAAAACGATAAATCATATTTCTGCTAGCCAAATTCCTAATATTCCTGTTTTCTTTCTAGGTCAGTTGTTGAGAGAAACATTATGGCGATTAAATCTGATGCTGTTGGTTCTGACTGTATTAGTCGTAAGATGATCATTCCCATTCTTCCTTTTATAATTCCCGTTATTACCTCCATTTTTAATAATTCCGTTACTTCCAACACCTTTCCTAACTTGTGGAAAGGCGCTCATATTATACCACTACCGAAAAAACGAAATGCATCTTCCTTTACCGAATATCGTCCAATATCCATTCTCCCTTTCCTATCTAAAGTACTGGAGCGCCTTGTCCACCAACAACTGAGTAGTTTTCTCACTAAACATAATATTTTAAATCCTTTCCAATCCGGCTTCCGTCCTGGTCATAGCACTACTACTACATTAGTCAAGATAACAGATGATATTCGGAAAAGCATGGATAATCAACAGGTTACAGTATTGGTGTTACTTGATTTTAGTAATGCATTTAATGCTGTGGACTTTGATATACTGCTGGCTATTCTAAGTTCTCTTAACATATCTCCTGCGGTAACTGACTGGTTTCGTAGTTATTTGTATGGACGCCGGCAAAGAATTTCTGCTAGGAATTCGTATTCGAAGTGGTTGGAAGTCAATGCCGGTGTTCCGCAAGGTGGCGTATTATCTCCTTTGCTATTTTCCTTGTTTATAAATACAATAAATCAAAAGTTATCCTCTCTTTACCATTTGTATGCAGACGATCTCCAGATATATAAACATGTTAGTGTTAAAGAACTTCCACTTGCTATCACTCGAATTAATTCGGATCTGCAGATCATAGCCAGGTGGTGTAAAAATCATGGTCTGAGTATCAATCCAGCTAAAACCCAAGCAATAATTATTGGTAGCTCTAAGTTGTTAAATAAGATCGATCTTTCTGAATTGCCCAATTTAGTATTAAACAATGTTAATATTCCATATAGTAACTCTGTTGTAAGTTTGGGTGTCACATTGGACCGGTATCTTCGATGGGGTCCTCATATAACCGAGGTCAGTAGGAGAATTTTTGCGTCTGCGGCGTCGTTGCGCAGATTGCGGAACTTTCTTCCAATCTCAACCAAAATTGCTCTGACACAAACTCTTCTCTTACCTATTATCGATTATGCCGACATATGCTATCTAGATTTAAGCGAGGAACTTTTAAACAAACTGGAGAGCTTACAGAACTTTTATATCAGATTTATATTTGGTCTGCGCAAATATGATCATGTTTCCCATTTTCGAGCTAAACTCAAGTGGCTCCCAATTCGTCTTCGCAGGAGTGCTCATATCCTTAACACTCTTTATTCCGTTCTGTTCAATCCCGCTACCCCTTCTTACCTCAAGGAACGATTCATTTTTTTGGGTTCCTCACATGAACGTTCTCTTCGCTCCGAGGATAACCTTACTTTAGAAATTCCTTCCCACTCTTCCTCCTTTTACACAAATTCCTTCACGGTTCAAGCTGTTCGTCTATGGAACTCCTTGCCTCTTTTTGTAAGATGTGCAAAATCTCAGACAACATTTAAAATTAAAGTGAAGGAATTTTACCTTAATTCGCTTAACTCTTCCTAAAACCCCCTTTTCTTTTGTCAATGTTTATTTCCTAGTCGTCATTGCCATAAACTTTTTTTTTTTTTTTATAGTAATATTATTTTCGTGTACTTATTAAATTACGTATATATTGTGTATGAACATATGTATGTATAATATATATTATATGTTATATTTTAGTGCATATATATTATTATTTAGTACTATGTTATTTATGTATGTATATTCATTATTTGTTTAAAAACTTATTCCACATTCCACTACTTGTCCTGTACCCAAAGGTTGCCTGGAAGAGATTGCTCTTTAGCAATAAGGCCGCCTTTTGCTTTTTATTTTTATTTGTGTTTATCTTTTTGTTCATGTTTTTTTATGTATTTGTACAATAAAGAATATCATATCATATCATATCATAAAAAAAGAATATTTGTTACAAAAGTATTGTGTGCGCGACAGTACAGATGAGCAATTTTTTTGCTCAGGGCTTTCGTCAATGTCGATACCTATACTCTTAAACATACCTACAGACTCAAGACATGCAATATGAGAATCTGACTGAGATCCGAGTATATCTTTACCTGGCAATTCAATCAAATCTTAAAACAAATAATAAATAAAATATTTATTAAATATATGTATTATTGGATTCGAATATCTCCGGTTAGCTAAAAATCCTCAACTAATTACCAGTACTACCCCTCACGGAATATCGTCTTTATAGTAGCCGTTATAAAAACATTTTGTGTGGTAGGAGAAGTAGAAATACGTAATTATAATAATAAATAATATAAATTGCTTTTTATAATATAAATCTAATATTTTCATTACTAACAAATACCTACCGGTTTTTATTTAAAATTGTATTATTATCCTGTGTCCAGGAGTAACAGCTTCATAAGTAGAGCTGTTTACTGGAAATAACCTTTAATAATAAACTCAGATTATTTAAAACTTTGTCATGAATATTAAATAAGGCTTAGATAACTATTTATTTTAATAATCTAAATAAGATTATTAGGTAATTTGAAAATAATTTTATTTAAAGTCCCTTCGTCTTATAAGATCATCGCCGTAGACAAAATATTTAACCAGTGAGAGATTACTTTCAAGGTTTTAAGCAGTTTAATAAAACTGAGTTTTACTAAAAAGCTTTAACTTAAGATTAAATATCTCCACTAAACTGCATTTCCTCAAAAATAATCGTCTACCTTTCAGGGGGTAATTATAATCATCTAGAAAATTACATTCGTATTTACCTTTATAATATATATTACAATATCTAGAAAAGTCTTTACATAGTTGTATATTATTAATTCTTCTATACTGGTTTTGCCTTGACCCTTTTTAAAATTTTATTACATGTCTTGTACTACTTTAACAAAATATAATTGGAATATCGAAAAGAAATTGGGCTAAGCAATACAACGACTACCCGCAAAAAACACAACAGTTTGAAGACCACTTAAATTAATATAAAAAGGTTTTATCTGTTTACTGTTATTAAGTTTGTTTAAATATCGTTATAGAGTATTTTTGTGTTGTATGTATGTGGTTTTTTTCATGTTAATGTATAAATTATTGTTATCGTTGTCTTTACATCATATTTGTCTTATTTCATTTAAAAGTTTTTGTTTTATTTAATACAAATCTACGTACATAAAACCAAACCACAGATTATCGATTTAAATGTTAAACTGTTAACCACATTGTTGCCAAATCCTTCATCTGACTAATACCTATAGTATGTCGGTGCGATTGTTTGGATGTTTGGATGTTTGGATGGATGGATGTTGGTACCTAATCACTCCAAAACTACTAAACGGATTTTGATGAAACTTAGCAATATTGTAGCTTATGTACCAAAAGAACACATAGGCTGTAGTAATATGAACTTTTGCTCGAAGTATTGTCTGTGACATAACATAGATTCTAGCGCGATAACTAATCGTTACGGGAGATCCTGTTTTTAGTCGTTTTGGTTCACTGGATTTTATTTATAACAAGCTGAGCCTGCGACTTCGTACTCATAGATTCCGATTTCTATAAAACGTTTAAAGTTTCATCAAACTCCGGCAAGTAGTTTTTGCGTGTAAGAGTATTTCTAGTTTATGTTTTATATAATTTTTTATTTTTAATCATAGATATTTTTTTAAAGAGTAGGTAGGTAGACCAATTATATTTTTTTTTATTGGAAAGTTTATTATTACTTCCTGATAGGAGTACTATCATTATATATTATCAATATGTATCAATTTAAAGAACAGAATTTACAAAAATCTTTGACAAAAAACTGAATTATATCTAAAACTATATTATATATTTTAATCCGAATTATAGGTTTCTCAGCGACAGAGCTGATATGCGTTAGAATATGTACAAACGCGATCTATAAGTACGAAAATACGATAAGTACTTAGTGGTTTTAAAAACAATCAAAATGAGGAAGGAGGTCATACATACAGGAGGTTATATATATACATAAGATTAATGATAGTAAAACTGTGGTTTCAATTTGGAGATAAATGAAATGTGCAATAGTAAGCAGTTTTCGCTGGACTTAAAATATATATGTTAAACTTACCAAGCTATATCACATCAAGTCGAAATTAGCCCTACTAATTTCAAACAGGAACACAAAAACTCACGTTCTAAATCAATATACTTGTTTAACGTACATTCCAATCATTTATACGAGCCATTCGGTACGTTAACGATAATATTGCAACAACAAACTAAATAACAAAACACTTTTAGTATACTGGACTTGAGTTAATCAACCAAAAGATTCAACCTATTATCTCACTATACTAAATGAATATGTAAGTATGTATAGCCTTATATTAACTGAGGGCGACGGTCCAGTTATAACATGTACGCAAATTGCACCAACCGGGATAAGCCCACCGTATTGTAATATAATATTAATTCGATTATTAATAAACTAGCCTCCAAATCTACAGTAGGTACATATTTAAGTTACTTTGTGTATTTAGTAAAAGTAAATTTAAAGTTAGTAATTAATTTAATGCGCTGGAAACTTTTAAAGTATGTAATAAGTAGATAATAAAAATTTCAATTTAAATTTTAAATAAATATTGAATGAAAAATAAACCGAAATAGGCAGGGATTCGAACCCGTGACCTTTAGAAAACAAGAACTTTTAGCTTTTTTATTCTTAAAAATATATAATCAATCTAAATAATCAAAACGGATCTAAGGTGAATCTTCTTTATATGAAAAAATATTATTAATATAGAATGCTAAGAAATAAAGGCGGGTAGCTCACTAGGGAAAGCGACCGGAAACGATATCTAAGGTCACAAAGTCAACTGACAGCGTTGATTTGATTTTATTTTATTTATATCTTTTCCACTTCCACTTTGCATTATCAGTGATCACTTGTGTATGTCAAATGGAAGTGTCAGGAGGGCCCATTACGATACCAGACTAATCGTTGTAAACCCTTCTGTCAAGGCACTTTCCAACTTAATGTTAATGTTAAAACTATTAGCGTTTCAAACGCGTCCTGGTCTGAGAAGAACCACACAACAAACTCAGCCGGATTTTTTTATGTGATCACTGCTTCACAAACGTCAATATTAAGAGCAATTTTTAAACAACTAGTACCACCAAAATGAATCGGAAATGAAGCCTAATGATTTCAGACAACGAATATAAGTAATAATAAGAATAATCTCAACAACACAACCAGTAAACGCAAGGAGCACCCGTTCACGAGCATAACGCAAGGGCCAGCCATCACTGTCTTCGCAATTCATTTGGGGAATTTGATATTAACATATCCTTGATTCCATACTCGTGCCAGGATCACTTGGGTACTTTGAATGAAAAAGTTCGGAGAGTGTACTTTAATGTCATACTTATAAGAAATAACATGTAAAACCTACATGTAAAAACACTCTTCAAATTAAAATTAAAGCTACGAGGGTTCTGAAAGCTCTCTGGTCTGATTAGGCTACAAACAACTAAAACCATAGCATTCAGTTTGGTAAGGAGACCTAATAAGTAGTGAATAATACGATATATATAGAAGTTAGTCGATAAGAAAAGCACAAACAAACTATAGCCTACAAGACAAGCAGCACTCGTTCACGAGCATAACGCAAGGCTTAGTCATCACCCATTAAGAGAGCATTGTGATGGCGCAAAATTATTAAACAACAACAAACCACGCCAACAAATTGTTTAGGTTAAATCTAATCGCATGAATAAAATTCATTACCAGTTATTTATGAATATTTTATCTTTCATTAATGTATGATGTATGCTGTTTTTAAATGAAGGAAGCATTAACTCTATGTGAAATTAAACGGATTGAATAAAAAATGGTTCTATAAAAATAGAAGTTTTAATAATCTCAACGGGGCGCTTGACTAATTAAAAAGTATGGTATGACATCTGAATGACTGCGACAGATAAGTTATTTTTTATTTATCAATAAAGTTAATTTCACTTAACTACAAACTTGATTCATTTGAAGTGAACATAACATGAGATGACATCTACTTTAAATTTCATAACAAATTATACCAGAGTCTTGTCAGTTACTTAGAATATGAATCTATTTTTATAGCCTGTGTGTCTGTAGAATTTTAAATATAATATATTTAATCAATCCACCTATTCGGTGGATTCATTAAATATATTAATCATAACGTAACTACTGTAACGTAAAATTAATGTCCATTAATTATTTCCTTTTAGAAATCGTGGAGAAGCAAATTGATGAACTGGTTAAGGGTGAAGGAATTGGTTTTTTATTCGCTAAAAAGTCGAGTCGAAGCTGTATGTAGACGTGCCTATTTTGTGATGTATGAACGAAACTAATGGTGAAGAAGTGGATTAGAGCTATAATTATTATTTGAAATTAATCACAACACTAATACTAAAACTTCTAATCAAATAAAAAATACATTACCAACAATATGTCTTATATATCATACACGTACAAGCACTTTCTATTGACGCAATTGGCTAGCTCCCCTGGGTTAGAAGTTGCCCGAAGAATATCGATTCAACGAAAAAACCGTGGGTTAACCCATAGTACCAGCCATATACGTCCTTTCATAATAATTTGCGTTACTGATGTGACAACATAGCTATTCGAAAATCAGCATTGATTTTTATTTACAGTTAAAAGTTCAAGATCTATTAAAAACGAGTGTTATTTAAATTACATTCAAATACTTTTTAATACAGACAACATCACTTAGCCTGAATTCTGCATCTAAGCTAGGAAGGTAATGACTTCAATAATAATCCTGTTACAAAATATTATTTTCTGTTGAATCTAATTTTTCTAAAAAAAAAAAACAATTTTATTTTAAAAATATTGATTTCATACAGTTTTGTCATTATGAACCTAATGCCCTAGTACAAATGACCCTCAAATAGGTCTGACCCTCTAAATGTTTGTCAATTTACTATAGAAAAGTGATGGTCGCTGAACTGAAAACAATATTAAGCTATAGCACATGCTGAGTAAAACATATAATATATAAATTCTTGTAATTGTATATATATTTTATCTAAAATATATATAATCAGTATATATTTTTTATTATTAATAATATAATATTATCATTATCTACCTAATTTAATCTTAGTCAAATCATTAAGTCTGACACAGCATCATTTTACCGAACCAGAAAAACAAAGTATCTTCAAGGATTGAATAACGAAACAATAATTAATAATGAACAAAGTGACCATGATTTTGAATAATATACTTACTATATGGCGCCATAATGTACCCGTTTTTTCGTCACACCTATGTCGTCATATAGTTTTGTTTCGTATTTTTGCCAATAATAATCAGCATCACCCACATTTTGATTAGACAAACAGTTTCTTACTTATACATTTCAAAATTTCCATGCGAACGAAGTCGGGGGCCATAGGTATATGATATAAGCCATATAAATATGATAACCATAGTCTAATGCAAACAGGGTCGCGAGCAACAGCTAGTATATATATATTATATATAGGCTGAGATAAAATGGATCATAGATCATAGTTGGACGTTTATGTTAGATCATTTAGTGAATATAGTTAACTCTGTTTATAGCCTTTCAACAATAATAGAAAAAAATAATATTGTTTGTGACAGTTTTATTTCATGCATTTATTTTGTCTTTGTTATTACTAAACGAAATCATAATAAAATATCTATAAACCGTTTTCTATAAATTTGATGGCTTTTACTAACAGTAACATTTGATAAATATTTTATGCGAACATCAAAGAATAAAAGGCTTACACAGATACTAAAAATCTTATCATCATGGCCTCAGTAGTGACCTCATGGTTACGCTCACGTCAGGTAAACTTACATTCACTTTACGAAAAATGAGCATATTAGTTTTAAGGGTGCCACGTTCACTTGTCAGTAAAAAATTTCTTAGCAAATATGCCCAAAGAAGATTTTGTTTATTTTATAAATTATTTTTTGTAATTTTCTTATAAGCCATTTAAAAATCTCAGAGTATTTTAACAGTTCGAAATGCTTAAAAAAACTTATTAGTTTCTCAATATTTTAATGTTCAATAAATATTGGAGCTACACATACTTAATTGAACTTATTTTATCCGTCTGTAATTTATCTACTATTGATTGAAATTCGGACTATGATGTTCTGGAAGTTTCCTTACATTAGAAACATAATCATCGGTGATTTATATAATGTCAGGTTAGGCGTAATGTATAAATAGAATTGATGAGTTGTTAATAAAAGTGATGATTGGCTGCAAATTTTAGGGTTTGTGAAATTACCTGTTTTATTATTCAAACCAAAATGTATTTAATTGTCGTTATATTAAATTTAATGTTCCCTAATTTTTGAAGTGAAACTTCTTTATCCGGGTTGGAAAAAAAATTAGTGTAACATTTTTTCGTTACGCGTCACATTTTTCCGTTACGCGCCAGCTTTTTTCGTATAGCTTCATCTCTTTTACACCATGTTGCTATGGAAGTACTAAATAATCAAAATGACAAGTATGTGGATTACAAAACACAATTTACATTAACCAAAAATAAAATTATCGGATTAGAGTTTTATAATTAAATAATGAATTGTAATTACATACTGGACAATACGATTTTATGGACTTGCTATTGAAACTAATAAATAAATTCAAAATTATAACATGAAGAAGAAATTATGAAATATAATTTATAATATTTTTAAAATACATTGATTATCTGAAATAGAAGAAGTAAGAATGAAAAGAAATACGAGTTTTGGCTGAGAAAGGGAGCATTGGGGTCCTGATATTTACAAGGTCTGTTTTGCTATACCTAGAAGTGACGATCCAACATGTTAAGAAGCCTAAAGTTATTATTTTTAAAGTGGATTATGTACATTTGTCTGTTTTCATGGTACTTATGTATTTCTTCTATGAGAATATTATACGTCAAAAACAGTCGATTTACTTCTTACGTTTTAATTAATTAATATGAATGAAAATTATGACGTTTTTCTGTTACGCGCCATATTTGAAGTGAAACTTTTTTATCGACGGATGGGAGAAATTTTATAGCAATGTCAAAAAAATTTAACGTTTTTCTGTTACGCGCCATCTTTATTTTTGCTTAAACTTTATCTAATTTAGCTTAATTAGCCATTCCTGTAAAGTTGTAATTAGTGAATCATTTTTCAAAAAATTATGTCATAAAGAAGTTTCACTTATTACATGTGTACACTAATACACACACACACATATTTTTATTATTTTATTTATGTGGTATTTTGTTTTCGATTTAATATTCTGTTAGATAGCCTTGCAGAATATTTTATACAGACTGAGCTAATGAGAAATTTAAGATTAAATTTTGCGTTTGTTAACCAGATTTTTTTTTAATGTGTAAAAGAAAATAGATGTAACAAAATGAAACTCTATTTATTTACGGTCATTATTATTAATAAAAGTTTTATAAAAAAATATTTATTATTTATAAAGAAAATTATTTGAGATATACAGGGTTATTTTTAATTAGTTGACTCTTGCCGACAGCCTCTCTACATCCATCCCAACAACATATGTTCCACGACTTTTTACAAATCTTGATAAACAACACAAAGGAACGAAACAAAAAAAAATTGCTCCCTCTTTTACTTATTACTCTATATTTTGTAAGAGGTACTTAAAAGGTCAACGCTCGGGCGCCACACCGAAGAGTTAATGCCAGTTTAGACACAACAAATAATTTTGTATGGGAAAATTTAAATTTTAAAAACTATTAATTTTTAAGTCGTAGAACAAATGTTGTTAGGATTGATGAAGAGAGGCTGCCTGCAAGAGGTGGTCAACTAATTAAAAATAACCCTGTATATTATAATAACAAACTCATTTAAAAATCAACAAAGGTATAAAATAAGATATAAAAAATAATATGATATTACTTATATTTTTAATTTAACACCTAGTAGTGTGCCTGCCTACACTTTTAGGTGTCTAATGGTGGCTAATCTATAAATCGATATTCAATGTTGATAGCTGTAACTTAAATGTATATAAATATTTTTTTTTACATCGATGGAATTTCGATTATTATTTTTTGATATGAGTCCTTTTTCATCGTAATTAAGTTTTTCCCCGTTTAAGTAATATAGTATAAGTAACCTTAGAATGTAATGGAAGTGTACCGTTTTTTATACTTGTTTTATAGTTATATATAGTCAATTTCGTGCTCACGGTGAAATTTCGTGCGCAATTATGTAAAACCTACTCCGTAGTTTAACAAATATTAATTGTAGTCATGTCTGTCAAAAAAGTTTAAAAGATGGAAATCTTGGTTGATTATTGTAGTTTTTTGTAGTGTATGTAATTTTATTTAATATTTATATTAGAAAGAATATTTTATATTAGAAAGGGTATTTTATATTAGTAGGAATATTTTATATTAGAAAGACTGTTTTTTCTTATAAGAAAAAGTGACTTCAGTCTCAAAATTTGTTTATTCGTATTATACAAACTAGAGAAAGGGAGCCAATACGTAAATTGAATAATGTCCTATTTCGTCAAACACTTTATCTACTTGACCACGTAATACTGTCCAAATTTACCTAGCCGGCTTTAAGCTAAGAGTAATTAGATCATACTGAATTCTCATTATCCATTAAATAAATAATATATTATAATGATCACTTATTGCATATAACAAGTTTCCAATTAAGTTATGAATATACTCCATTAAAGTTACGAATATATTGAATTCATGTTATTAATATATTGAATTAAACCTATTGCGTTAAGAAATTAAAACATAACGGGAATCATTAACTTTAGAACAGGTTTAATACCTGTTGTAAACTTAATGATGTTGAATAAAGTTTAATTCAATAAATACCATAAATAATTGAAAATATTGTAGTAATATAATTAAGTCCATATACCTACAATAAAATAATTGCAGTTTTTTTTTCTAGCAAACATTATGTCCATTTTTATTTTTAACAATCACTAAAACTACGAATTATTTTGTCTGAACATTTATAAAAAGCGAAATTTAAAACGTACTAAAAGAAATTGACATGTTTGGTATAATTTATTAGGAACATTGCTTTTTAAATTAGATACATAAAAAAATTTAAATATTGAATTGTAACCTTAAAAAAATAACATACCTATACGTTATACTTGTTGTAAAAAAATACATTAAAATCAAAATATACTTCGTTAACTTAATACTCAAATAATTTTTAACTATTTTTAATTATAATTTTAATATTATATTTAGCAAAAAATATTCGGTTCAGTAAAAAAATATGCCAAGTTATTTGTAGAAGTAATTTTAAATTCGGTTATTTAGTTTAATATCTGAAAGAAATAATTGAAGTTATTAAACTTTGTATTTACAAATTTCAGAAAATTTCATCTATTTGTATCCCATCGTGACTATAAGCTTTATCTCTGTTCAATTCATAAAAGAGCTGGATGCATGTTTAACATAAGTCATAAATATTTATGATCCATAAATATCACCCCTCCGTCAGTTACTACGCTAACAAAACACTGATGTAGCGCTCAGACATGAGACGCACCTACACTCCTCAGATCGCATTAACACGTCTGGGTATCATACAACGAGGCTCGTTCTCCCCCTGACAACCTAATGAGGATATTAGCTGTACGAAGAACAATCGAGCATCTACCTGTCCTGCGCGCAAACACGCAATCGTTCCAATCACTGAGGACGGCGATCCCGATGGACAGCATACCCAAAAAGCTCTCCTAGATGTCACAGAAGTATGCGATATATTAAACAACCTCACACCGACAATAGGTTGGTGGTTTCACGCCAAATTGGTTTGAAACTACTGAGGAAAATTCTGATATTAATTGCCTTATCTACCTTACACCTGCCTGCCATATATCTGAGTAAATATAGATAATATATATTTTTTTATAAATATTTCTCTCATGTATACCTTTTTCGGAACCACATTCAATATTGTGGCTATAATAAATCATTAATATGGCATATTTATTTGATATAATTAGACATTAACTTAATAATTACGAAGCCATTGTAGCTTAATCCGTTTAATGATCGTTAACATGATTTAACAGCGGGGATAATTTATGATTACATAGATATAATATTTATTAATAAGAGCTTTCAGGTAAATCAAAGTCATAATCAGACGCTAACTTAATCTGGCCATATCAATTTGGTTCCATGTTACTGAATAGATATTTGTAGTTAATTAACAGTTATTATAGTAGGATCTATCTAAAATCATTATTAAGAATACTTCGACCTAACTTAATTTATGTTCTACTGATATCGAATATAAAATATAAATTTATTTCGTGAAGGTAACTGAACGAAACTTAAACTTGGGTGTAATAGAAATAAACTCACCTTGTACGGGAACGTGTAATCAAAGAATGGATTACAGGATTCTGTATTTGGATTGGATCAAAATTGATTTTTTAGCTTCGTCTACAAAACTATTCTTTTGTCCAGCAAAACTTGAATTTTGTCAAAGCTTAAACAGAGAGAGAGAGATTACTAAGAGAAGAGAAATCTCTTACGATAAATATCCGGTAATTCTGAATTCTGAACTTCTCTATACTAAATTGCAATGAAACAATGTAATGTTGAGAAGATAATTTGTATAATTTTTTTTTAATTTTTTATTTTTCAATAAACTCTAATCATGTAGTTATATAGTAATAATGTAGTTATATATTAAGATAGTGAATAAATGCCCAATATTGTGTTTGAAGGCCTGGCGGTGCAGTTGTTAGTGATAATGGCTTCAAAGCTAAAAAGTGGCTGTGGATGCGATTGTCTCTAGATGTATATATTATATATGTATTATACAATCCATATATTATATATTTCTATACTTAGACATTTGCGGAATAATCCGGCGCATAAGATTTGGGTAATATTTAATATGGGCTTTGTTTTGTTTATTTGTGATCACAATTATATCATGAATAGTCACTCCATTCCACGATACTTTTGTTATCAACATAATGAAATTTATTTATCATTTTTTCTGTGTGTTATAGATAAATGGATCTACATTGGGAACATTAGCATGCAATGTCGTCGTAAAAAAATTACGACTTCTGTTCCAACTTAAACTCTCATGTATCGTTGGATCGTCTATAATTATCTTTTATGGGTAAGGTTATTTCTAAAGCAAATTTGTACCTCTAGTTTAAACAGTTTAAGTGCTGTTCCGTCAGCTTGATGGAAGAAGAAAGAAGCGGTCAGTCTTTGACTGTTGTTACGTGAAGACGAGCTTTAAGTAAAGTTATGATCTTAGATTTATAAATATTTTCCTAATAAAGCTCCAGTATCTCTATTTTATTATTCAACAATACCTATGTCTATTTTAAAACGAATCAACGCTTACAAATGTGAAAATCTAAGAATCGCTGGTAAAGTTTTGAAAGCCAGTTTTTACGTAAGGTTACTAACGATTATACCAAAATTTCCGCGATCAAGATGACATAATTCCTTGGCTTAAGTTTTTGGGTTTTACAACTTATATCCCCGAGGTAGTTCTGTATGACTTCTTCGCTATCCTTAAAATCAAAATGACACAGAAGCAATTCTATTGTTGGAGGGACCTTTAAAAAGATTTAATAAAATATAAAGTCTATAGTTTCTTTTGCAAAATCTTTTTAAACGTCCTAAGTACACTTTATCTTGTGATCATACACTATTCTCGGTCACAATTAGTTTAGTTAATTTAGTTCGTACAGAACCTCTATTTAATAAATAATAAGGATAGCAATGAACCTAACTATTTTTTTGCACCATTAAGTATAATCTTTGCCTTAAGACCTTGGCACTAAATTAAGGGATAACCAGTACATAGTTTACACTGTATAACATTTAGGTTTTTTTTTGTATAACTGAAATGTTAGCAAATACTTAAGATCGTCTTAAATGCCTTCATAGAGTGTGAATAATATTGAAGCAAGAATAGATAGATAGACCAGTAAAAAATAATAAAAAGATTTATCAATTTCTTTTTTTAAAAGACAACTGACATAGGACATAGACATAGGGATTATGTTATACTTTACGGGCGGATTCACAAACATATAAATAACACCAAGTACTCCCAGACTCGGAACAACAATCTGTGAAACACACAAAGAATTGTCCTGTTTGGGAATCGAACCCTCAACCTTTGGTCCAGCAGTATCGATCATTAACCACTACACTTACAAGTCATTACAGCTTATATATTTTGCTTTTTATTGACAGATATATTATCATTAAAGTGTCAAAATATATATGAGAATATAAATATTTATTTACAGTAACTCAAATTTGATGTTCATATTCAATGCATATTTAAATTGGTCTCGAAGCGCAGTAACATTTGATAGGTTTCCATAAATTTTCTGAAACTAAACTATTATAACATTGAAAACAATTTGATGGAAGGCTTTAAAGTAAACTTAATATGAAAAATAATAATATTAAATTATTAAGACTAATAAATTATTAATAAACTACTACTGGACGTTCAATGAATCACCGCACTTCCTACCTGCCCCCACCGAATGCTGAAATAATAATGGCTCAATGAGAGCAGTACAGCTCTTTATGTACACTTGTTTAACTTTATGTCTTATTATATAATGAATCCTCTATATCTTATTATATAATCAAAAACTCATTAACGTCCAAATCACTCACTTTGATCTCGAAATACATTTTTTATTTATTTCTAGAGGTATTAAGGTAACACTTTGCATTGAAAACAGTATTGTTTTAAGACTATGAATACTAATCCCTTGTTTTTTACTTCGAAAAAGAACCCTTTCCGTAATTATGGTAAATTAAGCCCTATGGTAAAGAATCTAAATTTGTTTTGTGACTACGAGCAAAGAAGCGAGCAAAAGCTAATTGAAATATAAACATTCATAACAGAAGAAACAAAATAATAATCAACCTTTATTACAGTATATTTTGCGTGAGACTCTCTGAGGTTAATATTTATATTACATTAAAAAAACTCCTTCCACCATTACATAGAAGGAATAACCAAATTCAGATAAATATAAAGGATTATAGAAGTAGAACGTCTTTTGATGTGATTTGTAATTAAGATATTGTAATTAAGATAGTACTAATTAGCTGACGTAGTCAATATACACAGAAAACGTAGCGATTGACTATCTTTATATATTAGGTAGGTGTAAGTTAATATATGTTTTATTATAATCGTTAATTAATCGTTAAATAGTGAGATCTTTTTAGGATCTTGTAACTTCCTATGGCCAAACGACTAGACCGAATAAGATATTATTACATAATGTGTTTGTTTAGTCGAGTAGGTGACTTGGTATAAATTATAAAAAAATGAATTTAATAACGCCTTTGAACCAATTGAAAAACACCAACGTTATTAGAGTCAATTTATATAAATTGGTATAAAATAATGATAGGTGGTGTATTAGTCAAATTATCAATAAACTTAAATCTTGATGTTATTTCAATAAATCGTTTATTTCTTAGATAAAAAAGTATACCCTAATATAAAATTATATTTATTATGGTAAAGGTTATAAAATGTTATTGAATATAAAAAGAAAATGATAATGGGTAAGGTCAGAAAAGGAAATAACAATATGCAACATTAATTTTGATTGTGGGTGTAAATAAGGATTAGATCGAAAATGTGTAACTCGTAACGTTTGCTTTATTACAACCATGTGTAATAAACCTTAGAATGTACAAGCAATAAGGTTTGTTGTACATAAAACTTGGATAACTATATGATAAATCTTTTTTCTTATCTTAATAGATATAATGATAAAAATTATCTTTCTTTCAAAATAAGAATATTATCTAAGAATCTTAAAAACAAAATATTTCTAGTTATTGCAATTTATTGTTATATGTTCATTGACTTAGGAGTCAAAACCTACAATCCGTCTTATTTCATACCTATCTCTAAACTATAAAGCTTGGAACAGACTTCATTATGTAGTGAAAAGGATTAAACAAAAACCGTCCTCAACATCACAAAGTACTAAAAACGTACTTAAATATACTTTATATTGAATCTCTCAGCTACAGATTACAGATTTTAATGCTGAATTCAAGGTATAATTATTAGTTTTAGGTGACGTTATAAAAATATTATTTTTGTATATTATATTTGAATTTTAGAGAATAAATATATATCGTCATTGTCCGTTTGTGTGACGAACTTGTGAATATTCAGAGTGCTTATTAAATATTTGCATACGTATTTTAGCAGCTGAAAGATAAATAATACCTATTGAGAATGTTAATTTAGAACTCGGTGCTGTTGTCACTTCTATAAAATGTTAATAGCAAATAAATATTATCAAATTTTACCTTATTACCAGTTGTTTTTATATTTCTACCTATTTTAACCTTTTTTACCTATTTTATAAAAAAGAGTTTAGTACGAAAGTGTATAGATTTTTTAAATCATTATTACAAATTTGTTTAATGCAAATTAATACACATACAAATTTGAATTGAAACAGTCGCTAGTCTCTTAAATATTATAATAAATATAATCAAATAAAATACAAATATTTATAACGGTTATTTTAATGAAGGATTTAGGTATAAGAATAGTAAGATAATAGGTTGGCCCTTAATAGTAGTGGAAATACATTATCGGTAAAAAATTAACCATCAAGCTACCACGCTACAATCTGGTGATAGACAGACTAACAGACCGTGAAGTCACAGAGTGAAGCCCTAGTAACAGGGTTCCGTTTTTACCCTTTGAACGGACTTTTGTACGAAATACTAAAAAAAGTATTCGTTTCAAATGTGTTATTTGATTATATATATTAGGGTTATACGAAAAAAATAGCAAAATGATTATATTATTCATGGAAAACCTTTGATGGAAGTAAATCGATGCTTTTGTGTATTTTGTAGCTATTCAAGTTATTCACTTCATCATAAAAGAGGCTTTGTAAGAATAATTTAGAAAATATGATTTATAAGCAAAACATTTTTATTTATGTCTGAGTGAACAAAATACGTTGGAACTATGATTGGCAAAACAAGTTCATTAGTGCGTCTGTATAAATATTAAATTAAAAAAAATAAAAAAATAATAATATTGAATTCTATATTATAATCAAAATTATGAATGTGGTTTTAGGAATAATTTTGTAACAAAGTAAGCAACCCACATTTTCACAACGTTGATATTTTGTTTTATTTTTGGGTATAACTTTTTATCCTTGCTCTACTTCCTTTTTTTCAAAGTCGTTTGGACCAACACTTCTTAGTCAAAATATTAACGTATGACTACTTCTTACATTATTTTATTAGCGCTTTTGAGTTACTTGCAGTTACAGCAGTTAAGAGGTTTATGACTACTTGACAATTTTTAAAGTACTTACGTAGGCGTATATCAAATATGTAGTAAATATCTTGCTCACTATTATCCTTATTGTTGTTTATTTACAGATCGTATTTTAGAACAAAACAGAAAAAAAATACCTTTTTTTTGTATAATAAATTCCATTCTGAACATAGCATATAATATTAAAAATTACTACTAATCTAATATTTATTATAGTACCAGTATCAGTACAAGTTTAGACAATTTTAGACAATACCAATATTTACCAACAATATTATATAAGAACCTTTTACCAGCACCGCTAAAGCTCTATAGGTTTTTAGATTTTTAATATTTTTTTTCAATTATTTTAATTAATCCGCTCAACTTATTAAGGGCCTACCATATATGTAATGTGATGCATTTATTTCCATTTTTTTTTAATTCTCTCGCATTAACGGATTATACATATTTTCCGCAACAATTAATGAGCCGGGAACTCTTATAGTCTACTTTTCCCTAACTTGAGAATAAATTTTATTAATTACTAAAAGAACGTCTCGAATTAGGCTTCGTTAAATATAATAGAAATAAAATTTCTATTGAAATAAGTCTTTTCTGTCCTTTTAAACCGATTTTGATGTTTTTTCAAATTGATTAGACTAGCTAGAAGTTTCATAACTTTGGTTAAATGAAATCAAAACATGTCAAGTGGACCTATATAGTATATGACATTTACATCTAAATGCACATCTATTTAAAAACATGGAAAATATAGATTAACTTATAAATAATTTAGTATAATTATAATAATTTATTCAGAACAGTAAGTATTCTCAACGCTAGTACTTTGTGTTTGCCATTTATTGAGCTAGGTAACAGTTAAGAAGTCATAACAACGATATCTATTTAAATACAGTTTGGTTCAATAAAGTTGTCTCAATATAAACATAGTCTATTTAATGTAACTTCATTTAATTTTTAATATTAGGTATTATATACAGAATAGAATAATATTAAATAAAACAATATAGAACTTAAATTGTGTTTTTGACGCTACGACTTCAATAAGTATATAGTGATATTATTTTTATCCCTCTTTGACGTCTTTTTGTATCGGTGGTTTTAATTTTTTTAATTTAATTTATTAGCTTGACTTTTTTGCGGTCCAATACTGTCAATTTCGTTTATCGGTAAATCCACTTTTCATCAGGAAAGAGTACCTTAACTTTGAAAGCGTCATAACAAAAGCAAAGTTTTGGCAAATGTAGCATGAAGATGGTGCATGAATTAAAGTGTTTTTATATAGGTAAATTTTTGGATAAGCTTTCAAGATACTTTTAATATAACAAGCTCAGCTGATATTTCAGCAACAACACTTAGGAACTTACTAGAGTCGAAACTTCACTAAGAGTTTTGATGATTCTGTGTCGACTTGAACTTTTTGACCCAAAAACTGAATACAATTTTATTAGAAAGTGATTTAAATAATGTATAAACTTAGTGCAAGATGGAGATCGCGGAATAGTGCATGATTGTCCATTTTAATAATAAAGCTTTACCCAGAATGTTAGCCACTTATCTGTGACAAGCGCCATGGCTACCAAAATCAATAATCAATAACCGAGAAACTTATGCTCACTTCCGCAACCGAGCCCTGCTTCCACGAGCCTGTCACGACCAGTATTTTTTTGAAATTTGTAACCTTTCCAACTAAGCCTATATAAAAAAGATTATATGAATTAAATATAATCTGACATTTTCCATCCATGTGTTATTTAAAAGTCTCAGCGTTATCCTATACAATTTAAAGTAGTTAAAAAACAATTTAATTTCATTTCATTAATTCAATTCAATTCAATTCAATTCAATTCAATTCAATTCAATTCAATTCAATTCAATTCAATTCAATTCAATTCAATTCAATTCAATTCAATTCAATTCAATTCAATTCAATTCAATTCAATTCAATTCAATTCAATTCAATTCAATTCAATTCAATTCAATTCAATTCAATTCAATTCAATTCAATTCAATTCAATTCAATTCAATTCAATTCAATTCAATTCAATTCAATTCAATTCAATTCAATTCAATTCAATTCAATTCAATTCAATTCAATTCAATTCAATTCAATTCAATTCAATTCAATTCAATTCAATTCAATTCAATTCAATTCAATTCAATTCAATTCAATTCAATTCAATTCAATTCAATTCAATTCAATTCAATTCAATTCAATTCAATTCAATTCAATTCAATTCAATTCAATTCAATTCAATTCAATTCAATTCAATTCAATTCAATTCAATTCAATTCAATTCAATTCAATTCAATTCAATTCAATTCAATTCAATTCAATTCAATTCAATTCAATTCAATTCAATTCAATTCAATTCAATTCAATTCAATTCAATTCAATTCAATTCAATTCAATTCAATTCAATTCAATTCAATTCAATTCAATTCAATTCAATTCAATTCAATTCAATTCAATTCAATTCAATTCAATTCAATTCAATTCAATTCAATTCAATTCAATTCAATTCAATTCAATTCAATTCAATTCAATTCAATTCAATTCAATTCAATTCAATTCAATTCAATTCAATTCAATTCAATTCAATTCAATTCAATTCAATTCAATTCAATTCAATTCAATTCAATTCAATTCAATTCAATTCAATTCAATTCAATTCAATTCAATTCAATTCAATTCAATTCAATTCAATTCAATTCAATTCAATTCAATTCAATTCAATTCAATTCAATTCAATTCAATTCAATTCAATTCAATTCAATTCAATTCAATTCAATTCAATTCAATTCAATTCAATTCAATTCAATTCAATTCAATTCAATTCAATTCAATTCAATTCAATTCAATTCAATTCAATTCAATTCAATTCAATTCAATTCAATTCAATTCAATTCAATTCAATTCAATTCAATTCAATTCAATTCAATTCAATTCAATTCAATTCAATTCAATTCAATTCAATTCAATTCAATTCAATTCAATTCAATTCAATTCAATTCAATTTAATTTAATTTAATATTGTTCAGTTCAGTTCAGTTCAGTTCAGTTCAGTTCAGTTCAGTTCAGTTCAGTTCAGTTCAGTTCAGTTCAGTTCAGTTCAGTTCAGTTCAGTTCAGTTCAGTTCAGTTCAGTTCAGTTCAGTTCAGTTCAGTTCAGTTCAGTTCAGTTCATTTCAGTTCATTTCAGTTCAGTTCAGTTCAGTTCAGTTCAGTTCAGTTCAGTTCAGTTCAGTTCAGTTCAGTTCAGTTCAGTTCAGTTCAGTTCAGTTCAGTTCAGTTCAGTTCATTTCAGTTCATTTCAGTTCAGTTCAGTTCAGTTCAGTTCAGTTCAGTTCAGTTCAGTTCAGTTCAGTTCAGTTCAGTTCAGTTCAGTTCAGTTCAGTTCAGTTCAGTTCAGTTCAGTTCAGTTCAGTTCAGTTCAGTTCAGTTCAGTTCAGTTCAGTTCAGTTCAGTTCAGTTCAGTTCAGTTCAGTTCAGTTCAGTTCAGTTCAGTTCAGTTCAGTTCAGTTCAGTTCAGTTCAGTTTAATTTAATTTAATTTAATTTAATTTAATTTTTATTTTTGTATAATTTGAGACTAATACACTCTTTAAAATGGATTAAATTAAAATATATACTATGTATAAAATATCTAGTCTTGCTATAAATATTGTATCATAAAAAAAAACAACAAAAAATATAAAAAGCTTATTCGAAGTGGTGTCTTGGCTGCAATACAGTCCTTTAAACGTTGAGGCCAGTTATCAATAG
Source organism: Napeogenes sylphis (assembly GCA_959347405.1). Lineage (NCBI taxonomy): Eukaryota > Metazoa > Arthropoda > Insecta > Lepidoptera > Nymphalidae > Napeogenes > Napeogenes sylphis. Next base: position 6,620,731 of record OY365783.1, read on the forward strand.
AAGCACGCGCTCTTTCCATCGGGAAATTCTTCACTGTCAATCGTATGGATTGTTTTAGGGACTCCAAATTATCATGGCTTTTAGAGCAAACTGTACTCTCTAAAAAGGACCATAAATCGTAATCCAGCGGATTAAGATCGGGACGATAAGTCCGAGACGTTTGCTTCCAACCCAGACTGCGTGGACCGAGCTTTATGAAACGTCACCGAGTCTTGCTGGAAGGACTATACTTAACTACATTCTCAAGAATGGTATCTTGATACCCTTATGCCGATGTTTTGATACCTTTTCCACAAAAATATGGCTCAGTCACTCCTTCATAGCTAACATGCCACCAAACCATCACTGAGGTCGGATAATGGCCACGTTGCACTTTGTTGACTAATTGGAAAGCTGCCTTAAAGCTTTGAGCATAAATACGGTCATATTGTTTGTTAAAATGTTGCTCAATTGTAATTTTTTTCGCATTCGTAAACAAAATTTTACTGTGATCTCCCTTTGCGTACCGCTTCAGTAATGGTTTCGAATTTATCACCCTATTCATCTTTAATTTATCAGTTAAGAAATGACCAGTGGCCTCTCTTATAGGCTGCAAGTCCAAAGTCATTTATTAAAATACGTGATATGGTTCGAGATGCTATCTTCATTTCTCGAGATAAAATCTTTTGCATTCGGACAGGATATCTTCGAATTCTTTCCCTTACGGCTTTGACCACCTTTTTCGTACGTGGACGGCCACATCTTTCGCTGTCACAAACAGAGGAAGTCTCGTTGTACTTACCTATTAATAGCCCGGTACACAAACATTTGACTAATACCAAATGTATGGAGATTTTAAAAAAATGCATTTTGCAAATTCACAGCGATTCAGTTCTCTTTGTTACCCTACTTCATTTTAATATCGCAAAATATTGTACAATCTATTGGCGCCAAAATGAGAAAACACAATGAACAATAAAATAAAAATGTCAGATTCCAAATTCAAATGTAATATTTTTTATTTTTTATTTTAACAGTATTTATAAACTGAGTATAAAACATAGTAACAAATATCAGTAAAAAATCTCCCGAAAGTCTCACTCGTTATCATGTAAGTAATAACTAACTATAAGGAATACCTGTAGCTTTAATTAGATACAGTAAAAATTAACGCGCCAAATGAATCTTACCCGAGCGTGTAATTACGAGTCAGAGTAGTAAACCCTTAGAGAAACATTGCACCCTTGAGACATCACTGTTCAAGTAAGTGTATAAATAGTCTATAATTCCATTAAATTTCAAAGGTTTTTATTGAACTTATTATATGCAATTTATTTTTATAAAATTAAATCAAACATTCATAGTGAGAATATAAATTTTAACATCTTTTAAAGCAGTTTTAAAGCAATTCTCAAAATAAATTAGAATAAGTATCATACGGGCATAAGTTGGCTAATTTTATAATTATTCCGCATTCGAAATTATCCATTTATTATGTATGGATATTATTGAAGCTTGAATTTTTAAATTATATTATACTAGACGTTGCCCGAGACTCCGTCCACGTCGATGGTAAAAATAATATTTATATGGTTTATTTATCTCACTGTGACTCGTGATTTCTTTTAAACAGTTTTTGAAGTTAAACCCTGAAGCTTATGAGTAAAAACTGCGAGTTTATCAAAATGTGGGTGATTCTGATTATCCAATGTAGCAAAAGTCCGTAACAAAACGGGAAACATCTAAACAGTACATTCATTTTAGAAATATTTAAGTAGCTTTTATATTATTTTCCAAGGGCTGCGACTGGTTCGCTTTGCAGTACCTTACCTATCAAACTCAATTTTTTAAGTCATCTTTGTTATAATAGTTCAAGTACCTCTTTAGACCTTCACGAGTGCTTGCGGTACTTCAAATCGATGTTAACATTGCTAGTCCTCACAATTAAAATTAAAATTTAAATGTGAGTGAAACTGAAGAGATCAAAAAAGTTTAATAATTAATGGTTTCGTTTTTATGGTTGTATCCATTCCGAGTAAGAATTATGATAAATAATTATCGATATTGTTTTATCGATAATTATCGAATTTTAATTTATCGATAATTTATAGGAATATCGTTAACAAATCACAGCAGATTTAAATTTTATTTCAAAAAATTTTTGAAACTCATAAATTTGACCAATTGACATTAATAAATGAGATCTTTTTTCGGCGGTAGGTGCAAAAAGTTAGACTTCTCAAAATTTTTCTCTTCCTTATTTTTGGGATTTTAAATAATCACAACATATTTGTTTAACAAAAAGTGATAATTTATTATGTAAGAAGTTATTAACATAGTTTTTTTTTAATTTAACAAGAGTAATTTTGATGTGGTGTGTTTTTTGAATACATTGCATTTACCTGCTGGCTTTACACTCTAATAATTGATTAATACTAGTGCATTATGGCCAAATTTGAAGATATTGCTGAAATTCACCGCAACATTGCTGAGTCACTTGGAAAACGAATGACTGAGTTTGAAGAAAAGTTAAAGTCAACCTCATCATCTGACACGGGTAAGCCAGTGCTTGAAAAGTTGCATAATGATTACTGTGAGTTTAAACATCAGTGTGAAACATCCTTGGCTTACTGCAATCCTTAGTACGAAATGTGGCTGCTCAAGTAGATGATGTGGATAATCAGACTCGCAAAAATGCCCTTCTTTTTAGTGGAATTGAAGAGAAAGTTGGTGAAAACCTAATTTCCACAACCTTGAGCACTATTCAGGTGCTTATGGGACTATCTGATGTGCAACCCTCAGCCATTCAGTATTGCACTAGACTTGGGTCTCGCTCTGAAAAAAGACCCCGTCCTATACTTGTCCGCTTTAATGACTTAAATATCAGGAATCATATATACAATCACAAGAAAGCACTCAAGTCATCTTCGGTAGTGTTAAGTGAATTCTTAACTAAACCCCGTCAAAATTTGTTTATTCAAGCTAGGAGACACTTTGGAATAACTAGTTGTTGGTCGCGTAGTGGTGTCATATTCATTAAACTGCCAAATAATATCATAGTGCGTTTAGTGGGCTTGGAACATCTTGAAGATTTAATTTCGAAACATTCAACAACTTCAACCCCGTCCTCTTCGAATGCAATAGAAAAGCAGCCTCGGCTTGAAAGTACTCAACTCTGTGCTCAACAGCGGAAAGTGACTCCCGGCTTCATCTCAAAAATGAATATACGTCCTACAACTCGTAAACAAATGGTGAAAAAAGTTTAAGTTTCCTTGTTTTTCCTTTCACATATTTTTTTTTACATTACTTAAACATTTTTTTATTCACTCATTACCGATGCCAATAAACTATATTAAAACTTTAAATTACTTGTTGGTTAGCAGTTCAGATTCACAAATGTATTCTTTATCTTATAGGTTCTTTTTATTTATCTTTAAACTTTTTTTATATTGTTGAGAACAAGTAATATTGTTAATCACTATGTTTATATAGTATTTAGACTGACAATAATAACTGTCAACTGTCAAGTCTAGTGGAATTTGACAATCGATTACTGCGATTTTTAATTGTCTATGACACATGATTTTTGGTAAGGTGTTTTTCTCTTGCATATCCAGTTTTAGTATAGTTTTAAAATTAATAAGTATGTTTATTCGTTTATTTTATTATTACTTTCTTTTTTTTATAAATTACCGCATTTTTACTAATAACAATTTTATTGTTTTTTTTTTTTCATTATTATTTTAGATGTATACATTTTTTTTCAATGATTTCCGTGGGAGTGTTGTGTTTTTTTTTTCTAGTATTGGTTAATTTTCATCATTACCATCATTGATGTTTGATGTGTTATTATTGTCATTATTACTATTGTATTACTATAGTCGCCAGCAGGATGAGCATGCATGCGCATCCTTCCTTGTTAAGAATAATATAATTCGCTTATTTATTTAAATTTGTTAAATATCATAAAATTGTTTATTGTATTTATTTGTATTTATTTTATATCATTATTAAGTATTTAAAGTATATAATATGGATTCAAGTACTGATTCATATCATACTGCTGACGAAAACGCCTTCAGTAGTTTAGATTCTAATTATCCAACTGTGCAAGGTTATCAAACGAGCTTCAACCTTTCCGCAATAACTTCAACATCTGTCATATTAACGCTCAAAGTATTCCTGCTCACCATTTAGATCTCCTTCATACTTTTAATCTGGATTCTATTCACGCTGTACTAGTTTCTGAATCCTGGCTTAAGCCATCTCTTCCTTCCTCTTACTACTCTCTTCCTGGTTTTACACTTATCAGGAATGACCGAATAGGTAAAGCCGGCGGTGGTGTCTGTATTTACTTGCGTAGTCATATTTCTTTCAAACTAATTTGCCAGTCACAATGTACTGTTCTTGATTCTCCTGAATATCTTTTCCTAGAAGTCAATGTTGGTATAAAGTTAATAATTGGAGTTGTGTATTCACCTCCTAATATTTCTTACTTCTCGTCTCTTGAGTCTGTTTTCGAAGACTTAATTTCTTATGGTATGCATCTCATAGTCATGGGAGACTTTAATACTTGCTTGTTAAAACAAGACTCTAGAGCAAATCAATTACGTTGTCTTGCTCACTCTTTTAATATAGAAATATTAGCTCTGAACCCTACACACCACACTAGTACTTCTTCAACTTTGCTGGACCTAATTATGAGTTTAGAGACTTCTCACATAATTAAGTACGGTCAGTTACCAGCGCCTGCTTTTTCACACCATGACCTCTTATATATTTCTTATAAGGTAAAAATGCCCAAAATACAACCCAAACTACTAAAGCTTCGAAACTTTAAAAATATTAATAAAAGTGATTTGGTTGAGGACTCTTTTGCTATTGATTGGGACGCGATACAGGATCTTACATCTATCGACGAAATGGTCTTATTTTTAAATACCCACATCTTAGCCCTTTTTGACCTACACGCCCCACTTCATACGGTAAAAGTTAAACGCCGGTCAGCGCCGTGGTTTAATGAAACTGTTAAAAAAGCTATGGCGACGAGAGATCACGCTTTCCGCAAATTCAAAAAAGATCGTTCTCAATCAAACTGTTGTCAATATAAGGCTGCAAGAAATCAATGTAATCAAATGTGTCGTAAACTTAAACGCCGCTATATCTATGAAAATACTTGTACCTCTCCTTCAGCCACTTTGAAATTTCTCAAAACTTTAGGCGTGAACAAACCTCTTATTTCAGATAACCCTAACTTTCTCGACTTGAACAGTCTTAACCTCCATTTCACTACTACGAAAACTATTAACTCGCAAATTAAGGACTATACCCTTTCCAATATTCATCGTTTGCCAAAACCTGTTACTCCATTATTTAATTTTTCACCTCTTAACGAGACCGAAGTTAAAAAGCATTTATTAGCCATAACTTCAAAGGCCACTGGTTTCGACGAGATTAATCGTGTCATGGTCCTGTATCTCATTGACTGTCTCATAAATCCCCTTACCTATTTAATCAACTTTTCCTTGTCCTCAGGTACTTTTCCAGGTCTGTGGAGTAAAGCTCTCGTTCTACCATTACCAAAAACCTCCAATCCATTATCACCATCTCACTACCGTCCTATCTCAATATTGCCATTTTTCTCAAAGATCATTGAATCCATTGTCCATTTTCAATTTCCCAATTCCTTACTAAACACGATCTCCTGGACCCATTACAATCTGGCTTCCGTACTGGCCATAGCACTACTACAGCACTTTTAAAAGTTACGGAAGACATCAGGGAAGGTATGGGTAACCAAAAGGTGACCATTCTTGTTCTGGTCGATTTCAGTAACGCATTCAACGCTGTCGACCATGACATTTTACTCGCTATGCTATTGCGGTACAATATCTCGGTTGAATCTAACAGGTGGTTCTCCTCTTATCTTCGGGGTCGCCAACAAGCCGTTCGCACTGATGAGGGCCTCTCTGATTGGTCTAATACGATTGCTGGCGTCCCACAAGGCGGTATTTTATCTCCCTTATTATTTTCAATTTTTATCAGCTCCATTACCTCTTGTCTAGATTGTCAATATCATCTTTACGCCGATGACTTGCAGCTTTATGTACATTCCTATGTCAACCTGCTTAATCCAGCTATAAATACTTTAAATGTTACCCTTGAGCGAATACTAACCTGGTCATCGGAATTTGGTATCATAGTCAACCCTAATAAATGTCAAGCGATTATTGTCGGCAGTTCTCGCCAGCTAGCTAAAATTAACTTAAGTACTTTACCAAACGTGATTTTTGACGGCAACACGATACCTTTCTCTTCACATGTAAAAAACTTAGGCATATTTATTGATAGTTCTCTTAGTTGGAATGTACATGTCCAAGAATTATCTCGCAAATTCTACAGGACATTACATCCTCTGCTTCTACTACTTCTAAAAAATTTCTACCTTTCAGTGCTAAATTAAATTTGGTTAATATTTTATTACTTCCAATTCTTGACTATGCAGATGTGTGCTATTTGGATGCCAACGAGGTACTTCTTAACAAACTTGACCGGCTACTTAATACTTGCGTACGTTTTATTTTCGAACTTCGTAAATTTGATCATGTGTCAAGCTATAGGTCCCAACTCAAGTGGCTACCTATTCGCAAGCGTAGAAAACTTAGAATTTTATGTCTTCTTCACTCCTTATTGTTCAATCCTCGTACACCAAATTATCTTAAATGTAATCTCTCTTTCTTATCTGACACGCATGACAGACCACTCCGCTCTTCTAGCAATTTATTGCTTCACACTCCTCTTCATCGGACTGCTTTCCAATTCAAATCGTTCGCATTAACGGCCGTTCGAATTTGGAATGAATTGCCAGAGTCAACGCGTAAAATTTCGTTTTTTTCGTAAATTAACGTTGTGTAAAAGAGTTTTTCCTAAACGATAATTAGTTTCATTAGTATTATTATTATTATTATTATTTATTTATTTTTATTTTATATACAGATAAATATTGTATGTGAATTTCTTAATATTATTTATATATTATACTAAAATTATATTATATATGTATATATATAAATATATGTATTTGTATATGTCTATGTATATGTGTGTGTGTGTATGTACATATATATATATATATATATGGCCAGTATATATTTTGTTTCATTTGTTCGATTTGTTTTTTTTTTTGTTATGTACTGTAAGTGTAATTTGCACGCCAAGACGTTAATTCTTAAACTTTTTTTTTGTTGTTTTAAGGTTGGCTGGTAGAAAATGCCAAATAGCATTAAGTCCGCCTTTTGTACACTTTTCTTTTTGTTAAATTGTGCAATAAAGAATTAATAAATAAATAAATAAATAAATCTATCATTGGCTCGGGTTTTTTGTCTCTATCCATAATATGGACAATCAGTAGTATAAAGTAAAATATAATATATTTTGTAGTCTTATTCTTAAATTAAAAAAAAAAGTATAACCAAAATAGATAAAATTACCAGGCAAATTATTTAAAAATGGACATCAATTTTAGCTTATACGTTTATTTATTCATTGAGTTTTCAACTTAGAGAAAAAACTTTTGCTCTTTTGATAACGAAAATTAATTGAAGTAATTGTTATTCCTTGAGCGTACTATTTTTAAAGAACTACTGCTTAACTTTATCCCAAAAGTGAAATCAATATAACTTATCCCTGATTTTGTATTTTAAAACAGATTTTTAACGATGTTCTAATTTACTACGACTTTGATATTTAAATATTTACCTAGTTTTTCAAGAAGATGAATATAATTTGTGTATAAGATTTATATAGTATAGATTTATATAGATTTATATAGATACTTATATATTAGATAGATACTTATATACTAGATATTTATATATATTTATATATATAGATTTATATAGATACAGTTACTTACATAATACATCATATACTATTATTATAATCTCCACTTAACTTAATTATAACACTTAACAATATCAAATCGTATAGTCAAAGTTCTCATCCATTAGCTTCGAAAACTTTGTAAAACAGATACCATCGTCAATGTATGTACAATGCTCCCCCGTAGAAACAACTCCAATAAGTACATAATAATATTATTTTTATCTTTTTTAGATCTCTTTTTGTATCGGGGGTTATTTTTAAATTATGAATTTCATTTTTCTACTCGTTTAATCTTCCAACATTTTCGTTTAATTTACATAGTGGAAAGAATTTGTAATAGAATATAATGGATACGTAAAATTTCAAGGTTTTAACTTTTTTAATCTTCTAAAGTATAAAAAATGTTAATCGTAGCCATGACTGTCAAAAAATATTAAGGGCCAGCCTCTTTGAATTATATTTCTTTACGGTATTTAATATAATTTAAAGTTACGTCAAGAATGAAAGTCTGTTAGAATTAGGATACTTTTTTATTTTCGTTCTAATAACTTTTAATGTGTCTGATTGAATTTTTGATAAAATAACATTTAAAAGAAAATTTTTAATTTATATTTAAAAAACTAGGCTAATTATTAACTGTACTCGTTTATTAATAAAGGATTTATGTAAGTAAATCATCAAATCAAATCAAATCTTTTTTTACAAAACTAATGTTTACGCAATGATGGAACTATTAATTGAAGTAATGATTTTTCACAATGAATATTAAACTATATAATGAAATGATATGTAATGAAAGAAAAGAAAATAGTCACCTTTAACTTTAATTTTCGTTAATTCTAAGTACTAGGTTTACAGCCATTCTGACTATTAGTTGACCACGGACTAAATCATTTAAAATTTTAATGAAATTTTGTGCAATCAATAATTGAGAATTGAATGATAAACCGATTGAGGATAATACTGCAAACAAATAAAAAAAACCCGATGATAATCGCTTCAGTAGTTTGAGGAGAAAAAGCATCAAACTGACGAGGCTTTGCTAGTTAATTTATTATTTAGCTTAGAAGGCAGTCAAAATGTTGTTTTTCCATCACTCGGGATCAGTGCTTTGTACAGGATAAAACGTATCCTATACCCTTTTCTGTTCCTAGCAGAGTGTGATGTTTTTTTTAATATTTAAGACATAAAAGCATAACAAATTATAGTAATGATTTCCTAAGTCAATATTATTCTATTTGTTTAAAATTTAACATGCTTAGACAAATCAGACGTCTATATTATGAGAAAAAATAAGATGTCATAAAATCCTCCTTACAACGTAATGTATTGTAAAACAATATTTAATAACATAAATAAATGAAACACTATATAAATTACTGTTCTCATTCATTCTAGGAATCTGATGAAAGGTAAATGGTTCCAAATGGTTTGACAACAAAGGTTATACCTAGTCTAATGTTATTGATTAAAGCGATATTATAAATATATATTTAAAATATTATTTAACAATAACAATTTAAAATAACATTTAATATATTATATCAAATAAAATTTCGCCATTGAATTCTTGTGTAACGAACTTATGAATATTCAGAGCTCATATAAAACATTTGAATACGTGTTAAGGTAGCAGAAAAAATAATCTCTGTTGAGATTGGAATTTTGGAACGAGGTAGGTACCTACTGTTGTCAGCTCTTATGTATGTAGTAAATATGTAATGAGAAATGTTGCTTTAATACTAGTATTAACAGCTTTTTGTTGCTTTAATACTAGTATTAACAGCTAGCTGTTTGTACTCTTAACTTTTGTTTAATGAATGTAGCTTAACATTTGCTTATTAAGTTTTCTGGTTGCCTGAAAAAGATGTGCGTAGAATACTATTCTCAAAAAAATTACCATAAGCCTCTTTAATATCCCGCACAAATGAAATGACTTAAATGAAACATAAATACAGGGTGGGTCATGAAATCGTTAACCTTTAAGTCCAGTACGAACTCAAGGCTTCAGTTCTTGGAAAATTAGTCACAATAGATCGCGTTCACGAGAACTCTACGTGTATTTTTACATTTATTATAACTATAATTGACCTATTGTAGAGTTGGGTTTTACTCGTCATTTGGCTGTGGCGACTAATGGAAATTATTCATGGAATGTTCATGTGATGTGTAGCCTATGTAAGTTCCAAACTTGAAAAATGTTGCGGTGCATAACACTCTATCTAAATTTATTCAGTAAATGCCAGAATCGGAACGAGTAAGAAACTTACTAAAATTGTATAACAAGATAAGTTATCAAAATAAAAATCAGTTGCATTATAAAAACCAGTTTATAAATAAGAAATAAACCAACTGAAAGATGCGATATGACATGAATTACCGAGTGGAAATCAAATTTGAAAGTCTCTGCTACATTCCATACAACTTTAAACAGGTGTCTTCTTCTTCTGCCTATTTATTTTATAATTAAAATTATAATTATAGTAACGTTGCACTTAATAAATAAATAATATATAAGAAATTGTTGCTAATACATTTGTAGGCGATAGCACGTACTAACCGGCTCATTTGTCCATACGATTACGCTATAGGTACGCACTACCACGACGGCATAGCTGTGACGAGTCAACATGGCAATCACAGCGATTCTGTTCCTTTATCACCCCATTATATTTTAGTATCGCAAAATTTTGTACAATGTATTGGCGCCAAAATGAGAAAACACAATGAACAATCGTATAAAAATGACAGATTCCAAATTCAAATTTATTCTTTTTGGCTTTAGCCCTGTTGGCTATTACAGCGTCACCGGGAGGATTACAGCGTCACCGGGATTACAGCGTCACCGGGTGATGATAGATAAGAAGATATATAAAGTATTTTGTAACACTATAGATACAAAAATAAATTTGATTAATTTAAATAAAATTCGTTTCGATACATTTTTTTATGTATTGTTATTGATTTTTACATTTGTTATACCTATAAATTTATCCGATTTAAACAATCATAAACTGTTTTAATGTGTACCTATAGCAACTCTAAGACGTAATCTCGGTTATTGTTACTCTAGCACTCAGTGTCGTGTGTAAACGACAGTGATAACTAACAGCTTCCGTCGTAATTTCTGGTTGCCACCGACACTTCTTCGTTTACCTACTGATTTAACAATGTTATATTTTTTATTGAATAATATAAAATATAACTTATGTATGCTTCGAAAATAAAATTAGCAAAATATTTTTTTCTGAGACTTATTCTAGGTCTGGAAATTTTAACTTTATTTTAACAAAACTTTTTAATTCATGGCTATTTTTATAAGGAAATTGTTTTTTAAGTATAAAAAACCGTTTTGTAAAAGGGAAATTCGTCTACTAACAAGATGCTTATCAATTATTAAATTATTAATTATTATTAAACATATTCAATTCAAATCAATTACTTTTATATCACATAAAAACCTGCGTTTTATAAAGTTAGCACTATGTAATAATAAACAGTTATACCGATCTGTAAACAAAATAACAATGTTATTATGCAGTGATGAAGAACTTTTAGACGTTTGTTGTTAATATAAATACACGTTTAGTCTTATATTACATTTCAAACCGTATTCAAATTTTAATTGTAACTGTTGTTTTTAGTTCGTAATTATAATTAAAAAGTAAATTTTATGATATTATTTTTAGTTATAACGAAACCCAAATTTCATTTAACTACATAAACTTCACGTGTATTATTAAAATTATTATTCTTACTACGAAATACAGTTATTTTTATGTATAATTATTTTATTGGTATATGTTTGTACTTCTAATGTAATTATTAAAATTTTATGCCCCGTAAACTACAGTATAGTAGATACGAAAACATATGAGACTCGAAAAGTCGAAAAATTATAATTAAAAATGTGAAAATACCAGTTATTGAATTTTAATCTTTACTCTTTTGATATTCTATCTAGTAAAATACACCTCAATTTTATATTTACCTAATAACTTATAGTTGCCAGGAAAGCGTAGGCTGAGAAAACATCATCGGTAAAGACATTAGTATTATGTAGAAAGGTACATTTTCAAACGAACATAATGTCTAAAAACTCCTAAAGAATTCTTATATTATATTTTTTATCTTACAACAACTAATTTCAAAACTATTGTACTACGTGGTTACTTACTGAAAAAATATTACTTTATCTAAACTTTTTGTATAAAGAGTATAACTCTATAATAATTTATTCTCTAGTTTTTTTTTCAATAATCAGCTAGACATTTTAATAATCTCTAAAAAGCTGTAATGACGAAGATTTAATATCAATATACCTTTGAAGTCGCTGACAACAGTCACTCATAAATAAAATTGTTTTCAAAAATTTTTAACGGTTTACAATTCTACCAACATTTAATATTTTAATCATTATTATATTTCTGAAAGCTTACATTTTAGTTGTAATAAAAACGGAAATTCTAAAAATTCACTAGAATGTTCGGAATAATTATAATTCAGCCGCACCATTATTTTTCCCTAAATAGTAAGTTAAAAAAACTTTGTGCTCGTAAGCCTGCCTTATCGTAATTGCACACCATATAATTAATGCAATCAGAGATAGAAATATTTTTGTCAATGAAAACTTATTTTATTTTATGTTTGAAAATATCTATAAACATGTGTAGCCATGTTAAGCTTATTTAAATTTATATAAATTCACCGTCCCGATAAAAAAGATCACATATAGAATGCTTAATTCACCGAGGCGGACAGCGTATTGTCACTGATCCATTCTTGTACATGGAAAATATAAAAAAAACATTATAGGGAGCCTTTATTAGAGCGAGAAAACCCAAAACAATGGTTTATCAGTTTGTATGTTTGTACACGCTAATCTCAGAAACAGCTTAAACAATTTGAATGCAATTTTCAGAAATATATCATCACAGTCTTTACTTAAAATTTAGTGTTTATTTCATCTAAATCAGTTAAGAAATAAAAAAGTCATGACAATTTATATCAATCAAGTAATAGATACTATGCAAATCTTATTATATACATTTAATTAATCTGTAGAGGAGTAGTCTTTGTACATTGAAAATATTTTAAAAAATATACAAGGATCTGAAGTGATAACTAACAGAATCCATTTTCAGCGTTTTAAAATCTTTGTCTGTTCATCTGTTTGTCTTTTAGTTGTGCACACATCACGAAAAAATATTTTCAATAATTCATACAGGGGGAACTTTATATAAGCAGGAGAATTCAAAACAATGTTTTTTCATTTCATCTGTTCGTCTGTATGTCTGTATGTTTGTGCACGCTCATCTTATAAATGGACTAGGGGTCGCCCGCGACTTCGTCCGCGTGGTTTTTAGTATTGCCGCCGAGTTCCATACAAAATTGATATTTAAAACCCTTAAGGGTGGAAATAAGATTCTTTTCTTAGTACACCACTACGTAGAAAAACAAATATATCCTGCAATTTTACTATCTCTACCACCTGCGGCTTAGACTGTGGGTATGCTATAACTAAGTCAGTCATAATCTATTAGGTTATATTAGATTTGCAGCATTTTTCATTGCTGCTTAACATCTATTAGTCACAGCGAGAAGATATATGCCCTATAGCCTTCCTCAATAAACGGACTATTCAACACAAGAAAAAAAATCAATTCGGGCCAGTAGTCCCAGAGATTAGTGCGTTCAAACAAACAAACTCTTCAGCTTTATTATATTAGTATAGATTAATCGATTTGGATGCAGTTTTCGGGAATATATTGTCATGGGATTCATTTTACATTTTATTTATTATTTTAACAATTGGTTAACAAAAAAAGAAGTTAATAATCTCTTATTGTGGTATATATATTACAAACAGACACTACAATTTTATTTATATTTTTTTTGTAGGTATTGAGTAATTAAATATGACTCCTCTCAGAGGCTAGCGATTATTTAAATAAAAGTACGTTTATTGTAAAAAAATAATAGGTTTATATGTTTATTTTGAATGAAAATGAAGTTAACTACGGCGGTTTAGGGTTTACAACAGGACAGCAAATCCAAACGGTTTACGGTGCGAAATTTATAGAAACAAAAAAAATATTTATATTTACTTGACTCATAATACCTAAACAAAACTAAAGTAAAAAATATACATATTTTAATATAAATATCATCGTTGTTTGTATTTGATTAACAAATATTATGAAGGTATATAATAAGCAAAAAATATTTCTCTACTAAATGATTTATATCATATAAATATAGTTAGAATGTGTAATAGTCCAAAAAATGCATGGTTTGCAAAATATATTTTTAGACTTGATTCAGAATTATAATATCTTTCCAACATTTTGGTGTTTTAAATACTTCATAAGTTTAAAAATACAAAAAATAACAGTTCATTAAACTAAATGAAAAGCTTAGAACTCTTAAAAAATAATGTTAATAGCCATCTTTAAAAAGATTTTTCTCTAAATTAACTGTTGCTTTTAATTACTTTCGGTCTCATTATTTTTTCTTAAGTAGGTTTTCCTTGAATAAAGTTTTATTTTCATAGCTTCTCACAAAAATATAAATCGTTATTGTAAAAAACAATATGTAAATAAAAAGATTCGTTAATTCAAATAAATACTGAATTACAAGAATATGAAATTACTGTTGCTGGATTTAAAATCTTGGAATTTCAACTGAAAACTTTTAAGATGGTAGACTTAGCTGTAGACTGTGTTATTAAATTGTTTGTGTACTGGCTGTAGTAATAGTAGCTATCATCAGCCACCAGCATTCACAAAATGTCACAAATTTAAAAATAAAGTCTCCTCTTATTATACTTGAAAAGGAGCAAAAAATATTCCATTGTTTTGAATTGATAAAAAGGACCGGTTATAAGAATACTCAACGAATATAAACATTACATTTTATTAAGTTTATTTTGATTCCGAAGAAGTAAATAGCTTATTATTTTCCGAGCTTGGGGCATTTTCTTCGAAACGACTTTGCACTTAAAGGGTTTCATGAACTTCTAAATTTACAAAAAATATTTTCCATTACACTTCTAGTTCTCTTTTTGTTATTGCGGATGTTATATTATATTTGGTTGATTATTGTTTTATTAATTGCAAAATAATATATACTGATTGTTGTGAATTTTATAAATATTGTCTTATTCTACTCCTTCTTCCTTTGTCATGGATTTGTATAAAGTAGGGACTGGTTATATTCTCTTGACTCCTCAGAGTGAAATTGATAAACTGTCTTAACAAACATTTTTATAATAGTTAGGTTTTGTTTTTCTATAAAGCTTTTTTGGTTTAAAAATTTTGATTTAAAACAGAAAAGAAACCAGCAATTAGTTAATAGTTTTACACATTATCTTTGTTGTTAATGAAATGAAAATAAAGTCATATTTATACTTGTATGTAAGTAACCCATTGCGTCTTATGATCCTTTCACGCGAGCAAAGCCATCGTTGCTAGGATAGTTAAAATATAAAAACTATACTGTAGTAAAAATAGGTTGATGTGCATAAAACAATTATGGGAACATTTTATTTAAAACAATTATTTTTTGACATTACAAGGTTCAATTTAATGAAATATTTTTTTTATTTTATTTAATAAATTAGATTAACTTTTCTATTTTTTTGCACACAAAATGATTACAATAAGAAATTACAATAAGTGATTTTGATACAGTAAGAATTTTTGAGTGAAGACGATTATTTGCGAAATCATGGGACAGTGCAAACTCACTACAACAAAAATAAGAAATTGTACCTAAAAAGTCACAATATAATTAAAAACGATAGAAAAGATAAGTAATTTTACAAATTTATTATATATCTTTATATATATATTTCTTGTGTGCTTGAGAATTGTTTAGATTCACAATTTGGTCCACTGGAAAATGGTTTTTTTGATTAATTTTTAATGTGTAAGTAGATGGTGATTTGGGAATGTTTCACATTGGTTCCGACGGACTGCGTTACCATGGCAATGTCAAATATTAAATAATATTACATTTTAATTGTAGTCTACCCTGACAGTTGGCGTTGCGATAGAATTGAGATAAATATTTTATTTTTATTTTATTATTGTGTTATTTTCATCCACGTGCTGAATTAGAAAGAAAGAAAGAAAGAAAGAAACTTTTATTCAAGCGTTGTAAATATGAACAAAAAAAAAACAAAATAAACAATTAAATAAACTAACCAAAAACATCTTAGAAACATTATATAAACAAAAAAAAAAAAAACACCATTACATTAAATGAAATAACAAAATAATAATAAAATTAATAACTAAACTAAATACTTTTGACATGCACATCACACGTCCCCCACCCTCTCGCCCCGTATGCAATACGCGCGCGAGTTGTAGGCGCTGAAAAACCGGTTTTAGAGGACGAGTAGAAGGCGACGCGGTGTGATGTTTTAAGGTGCATTAGCATCAATTTTAATAACAAAGTAAGAAAGTTTTTAATGTTATACGGATAACTGTGTTATATAATAAACAACGCCGAATGGGCGTTCAGCTCAGCATGTGCTGTTTGTTCGGGATGATACTCGTACAAAAAGCGCTGATTTTCAGCTGAAACCCTGTATTTGAAGTGACGTAGGCGCGAGAACAAAATTTATTACTGAATCAATATTACTCCACCGAATATGCTTACAATCTGAAGACTGAAACTGAAACAGGTAACTATATTACAATACTTGTACGTACATGTTATTTGCATATGAAACAAACAAATATATATATAATAATTCAATTCAAAATAGGGTAAATTGTGTATATTCTAAATAATATAATTATAATAATCATCTTAAAAAGTAAAAAAGTAAAAGACTGTACCAAACATATTATATCCATTTTAGATTCACTGGAATCTGTGATTTACAAGTAACAAGTAACTATGAAGAAATTAACATATGAAGACATTAATATAACGACTCCCCCCCCCCGGACCGCCAAGTTATAGTGACCGTAAGGACTGAGGTAATTCATTTAGATATATATATATATATATATACACACACAAACATACAGATATCTACATATAAACATACATATACAACTTTTAATCTAAAATGATTTTTTTTTTATAATTGTTTTTGAATATTAAATAGATATTGTTTATATTTTAACTTAAAATTATTTATTGATTTCAGGTCACGTAATGGTGGTGGCAGGTCGTTCCAGCACTTGGTAGCCATATATTTAAAACTACCACGGAACGATGCAGTACTGTAACGGTGTAATTTTAGTTTGTATGCAGTATTTCTTCTTGCATATTCAATATTATCTTCATGTACCCAGCGAAGCTTCCTATAAAGGTAGGGAGGTATTTTAAACTTTATAATTCCAAAGAGCATAGTAGCAAAATGTAGCTGTCTCCGGTAATCCATTTTTAATGATCTTATACTGTTTATATATGGCGTCACATGGGATCTTGGCGGTATTTTAAAGCAATATCGGGCGCAAGCGTTTTGAACTCTTTGAATAATATTTTTAGAAATCACAAGCAGCCTGGGACCTATTACAGTGTCACCATAATTTAATTTTGACAAGACTAGGGATTCACAAAGTGTGATTCGTAATTCAGGACTTAATGAGTCACGAAAGCGGTACAGAATCTTAAGTCTATAGAAGCAGTTACTTGTGGTATTTAGTATGTGCTTCTCGAAACGCAACTGTTGGTCCATTAAAATACCAAGATTTCTTGCTTCCCTAACGCGTTCGATATTCTCTCCCTTGATCGTTATGATGGGATTCTTGTTAACTATTTTATTAATTTGATTTTTGGTTCCGAACATCATGTACTTAGTTTTAGAAGCGTTAAGGACTAGGGAATGAGACTGAGACCAACTGCCTAAACGATCCAGATCGCTATTTATTTTTTTGACAGCATCATCCGTTTCCTCCGGTTTAAACGATATGTACATTTGTAGATCATCCGCGTATATGTGATACTTGCAATCTTTAATGCACTTAATTATGTCTGCTGTGTACAAAATAAAAAGAATAGGTCCTAAAATCGACCCCTGTGGAACGCCTCTAACTACGCTAGACCACTCAGATTTAAATCTAGTTCCATCCTCACGTAGTATTTCAGCAGATTGTCTACGATTATTTAAGTAACTTGAAAACCAATTTACCGTACATTGATCAAATCCGTAGTAATATAATTTAGATAATAATAAGGGGATATTTATTGTATCAAATGCTCGAGAGTAGTCTAGTAAAACTAGAATTGTTCCTTTCCCAGTGTCTTGGGCAGTGAGAATGTCATCCACCACATGAGCTAAAGCTGTGCAGGTACTTCTTTGCTTTCTAAACCCAGATTGATTATCTGGTAGGATGTTATTTGTTTCCAAAAATAAACTTAGCTGTCTGCATACTACCTTCTCTAGAAATATTAAATATTAAATCAATTATTAAATATTAAATCAATAGGTAGGTACTGAGTACTGAGTTTGTAAAGAGCTTTAAAGTGTGCATAAACAACTATAACAACTATACATTTTGCGAATTTATTACGTACCGAAGTAAGTATATTTCTTTTAATTTTTTTATGATTATTTGTTGTTTTTTTGTTTACGATCTGCGTTGTTAATTTCGCTTCGTAAAAAGTGAAATTTAATAAAATACATTGGAACATCAAATTCATTTATTCAAACCAAAAATCTTTATTTACATATACATACGGTATCGGTTGGTCGAATTATGATAAATGTACATGTAATGTCGTTTGATATCGTAATCAATTTTTAATATATTTTTTTTAATGTTTGAATTTATTAAATTAAAGACGCGTGTACAAGACAACGTCTGTCGGATCCGCTAGTACATAGGTACATAAATTATTACATACTTAGTGTTGCCATGAATGTTGTAACAATGATTTTTTTTTATTGCAAAATAACATTTATTACTTTTACAGTGTGTCAGTTTAATACACAAATATAAAACAATTAAAAATATAAAAGCTTATTCGAAGTGGTGTCCATTGGGTGCAATACAGTCCTTTAAATGTTGAGGCCAGTTATCAATAGAAGTACGCGCTTTTTCCATGGGGAAATTCTCCACTGCCAATCGTATGAATTGTTTTAGGGACTCCATATTTTCATTACCTTTAGAGCAAGCTGTGCTCTCTAAAACTGACCATAAATTATGATTTATGGTCAGTTTTGGATTATGATCCAGCGGATTAAGATCGGGACTAGACGACGGCCAGTCTTCATCTCTGATGAAGTCCGAGACGTTCGCTTCCAACCAAGACTGCGTGGACCGAGCTTTATGACCCGGCGCCGAGTCTTGCTGGAAGGACCATTCTTAGTTGTTAAATATGGTGTTATTAAATGGCTATTATTTAACTTATTAATTTATTTTACAGCACAAATAAATTAAAATGAATTATCAACTAAATAAACGGTTAAATGGTAAATAATATGAAGAATAATAAACTTAAAAAATAACTAAAGTAATTGAAAGAAACAATAATTTAATACCAGGTCAGGCTACCAGACGGCAATAATCAGCATATTGAATTATTTTTCAATTTTAATAACGTAAAATATTTATTGCATTAAGTGACTTCAAAAAATGATATATATCTATAAAAAGTTGTATTAAACGACTTGAAGACTTCAATATACTTACGCGAATTGTAAAATTACATTTCTCTAACGACGAACGTAAACTCAATGCTAATTCATTACAATTACTTAAAACCTTGTCATAGCGCACACCCATACTGTTAGTAGATGAGCAATTCTATATAGGTATAACATCAGATACCTTCTAGATGGTTCTAGAATTTTACGGTATTGCTTAGAATTTACCAACAATCTTAAAACTTATAGTCAGCAACGGCAAATTTTAAAAACTGACAAGATTTCAAAATAATAACTTAGAGACCGGTGACCGTTCTCTTTTTGTATCTAAATACGTTCAAACATGATTGTGATTCTCTTGCTCATAGGATTTAATCTTCGCACTAACTCTAAATGAGATGAAGACATTTGAAGAATTAATGTGTATGTGTTTTTATAAATTAGAACTGGATCAAATATTGACTAAATTAAATTTATTACTGGTTGCTACGTACGTAAAACTTATATATATTTTTGCTTGGTGAAGTTGAGATACTATAAGCATCTGACGATTCAAACAAATATAAATAAATATTATATAAATTACTATACATGAACCTGAAACAAACTAAGGTTTCTCCTAGTAATAAAGATTTAGATAGAAGTTAAATTAAATTAGATGGAGCTGTCATTATCAATTAAGCTATTTTTTTTATTAATCAACCGCCCCACTTTCACAAGAGGAACGCTAAAGACGAACGATTTGTTTGATAATAATATAGATAAATAAATGATAGGATCTAGGATAGTTTTTTTTTTAAACATGATGGTTTAAAAAAAAAACCAGCTATATCACAGATACACCTACAAACTCACTGTAGTTTTTTAATATCAATTAAAATCTCAATTTAAATGATAGAAATGTGTTATTTCTACACTCAATCCTTTCATATACCTATCAAGATGTATTATTAATGGAAAAACTAAAAGTTAGTTTGCTGGCTTTGCACTCTCATATCACAGATAGTAAAACGTTTCTACTAAATCAAAATTCCTGCCGTTCTTGCTAGCAGAAATTTATAATAATTTCATCGACATCGATTTATCCCGTGATAATCATAATCATGTCAACTTCGATCATTTTTAACTGGTCAATATTTGATCACCACATTGTAATTGATTTTTGTTTATTGTTTAAGTTAACTCTACATATAGAGTAAAGTAATATAAAAATATTTAAAAAGTGTGTTTACAAAATAAAATGTTATTTCATATAACAGATTACTTACGATGCCTGATAAGAAATCCATCTTCTACATTATTATATCATACGATGACATTTGGGAGACGTACAAGACGGTAACTAGATTTTTGAGTCAATAAAATAAAAATCATTCGTAAATATTTCATTATAACTTTCTAAATCTAATCTACATAACAATATACACGGCAACAACCTTTAGAATTATTTAAAAATGAATTTAGAAGTTTCTGAAAATATCTATAAACATTTATAGCCGTGTTAAGCTTATTTAAAATTATATAAATATAGAATGAAAAATAAACCAATACGGGCAGGGATTCAAACCCGCGACTACTGGGACCGATCGGGACGGTTTCCCAAAAGTCGCGGGTTCGAGTCCCTGCCCGTATTGGTTTATTTTTCATTCTATATTTATATAAATTTGAATGTAGAAGTTTAAAAAATGTAAATAGAGTAATTGTGTTTTAACTAAGTTCACAACAATTTTCGCGTAATAACAATTTCATAACTAATTATTCATCCGTAATAAATCATCCCCGCCTTCCCCTGGGCGTATAGAATTGTCAAAGAGATTAAAGAAAAAGTGTATGTAATATCACGGTGTTTTACTCCGCTTTCGTGGTATTTATATTCAATGTTGTGGACGATACTTCCTGGCTGATTAGTAGTTTTCTTTTTTTTAATAAAAATAAAAGTCTTTAAAACTCGATTATAGCTTTGATAATGTCTATGTTAGAGAAATAATCCCTGTGTTGCACAGGATTTTATAAACCTGAAGAAATAAGATCGAAAGTTCAGTTTGTACATTGTGACCGAGATATATGACAGTATGACAGTACAACAGTCGTTTATTATGTATGAATAAAATCACATTTTATTAAGTTTATAGCAGATACTTTTTCATGATCGCTGTAATTAAAGTTTTTGTCATTAACAAAGATAAATAAAACAAAGATAAATATAACAAAGATAAATAAAACAAAGATAAATAAAACAAAGATAAATAACAAAGATAAATAACAAAGATAAATATAAGATTAAAATACCTTTTCAATATCCCATTTGTTAAATTATGGTTCCTCGTCGTTTCACTGAGCGGTAGGATGATGTAAAGGTTCAGTTCTTTTTTTTGTCGACTCTTCTTTGTCCAGCGATAGCTTTACGGGAATGGTTTTTAGGTTATCCCGTGGAATTTAAAAGAATCAAAATATTTTTCATATCTTACTTCAAGACTTAACAGCATATGGTGTATGGAATAAAATTACAATAAAAATAAAACATAAAAATACAATTAATCGTATTCTCTATCATCACAGTATTTTGAGAGAAATTATATCATCCAGTATTAAACCGTATCAATAGATCTTTGTACATATATATAGTTTGATTTCAATACCAATATGAGTAAACTAGCCAAGTTGCAAGGGCAATAACATATTTTCCAATATTTAATTTTGAAAATATGTACAAACATTTGAAGTTTATTTAAATTTTAAATATCTATATTATGAAAATTTTACCGGTAAGGCTAGGGATTTAATAATCGCTAATTATCAAATTTAAAACCGTTAGCTGCACTATCGCCATAATGTTAAGACTCCTTAACATTATGGCGATAGTGCAGCTTTTTGCACTTCATTTTAATAAAACTTATACAGTTAAAGCTGGGTGAGCTTGTGCAACTCGTATTAAATAGTTGTAATTGTAGATTTTTTGTGTTAGTATATCTGTTAAGTATAAGGCATGTATAGTTAACAATTACGTAAGTATATGTGTTAGAAATAAACTTAAATAAACATGAACGCCATACTTTTCCCCCTTTCGGTATAAGCTGTATGTTGTTCAAGTTCAATTAAGCACGAATTTTAGGATTTTCAATCCACTAAATTAACACAAAAAGAACAGTATTAGAGTCAATGAACTAAAGCGTTAAAAACTTACTGTACGCAGAGGCTATATAAGAAAAAATGATAAAGTATGTGAATTGTTAAATCAGTTTTAACTTATTTAATATATTTTAACAAGGAGTACCGTAGAAACATACAAAAAATAAACATGCGAAATCCAAAGAGATATTCTACAGCAGTTAGGTCATTTGAACCATGACGATAATTTTAGATCAATCTATTTTATTTTTTGTCTATAAATGTAGAACCATATATTTAAATAAATATAGAATCATCGATCATTTATTAATATTTGAATAATCTTAACATGAATAAAGATATTTTTTAAATATATGTAACGTATGTGTCGATATTCTTTTATTTAAAGTTGACAATTGATTACTTCGTAGTGAGGCAACTGTGTTTGCAATGGCGGCACATGGACAGATTTGTTTTTAGAAAGTCCAACAGTCACTTCTTTTGGAAGCTTAGCTCTTAGAATACAAAATACGAAATATACGAAACCGTCATAGTTTTTAACATTTTTTACGGTTTCGACATCTCTTCAACGCTACAGAGTCAGAAAGTCAAAAGCTACAGAGTCAGAAACATTTATAATTTTAAGAGCTTTTGTTTTTTTTTTCATTTTATATGTCTTCTGAGGTTTAAGTTGTGATTTTTTGTAATACTAAATTTAATTAAGGCTTCTAATAAAAGAGACGATTATCTAAGTATTTAATGTCTTTTGTTACTTATCTACACGAGTATATAGTTTTATATGGGATATAAATGAAAGAGATAAACATACAATAACTTTTCTGGGTAAATTCCTGGTAAAAAATAAACTGTTCCTATAAATTATACTTATAATAAAATATCAGTCTTGAATCAGTGACTTACCAACGCCCAAACCACACCCGTAACCTGGTTTCCTTTCATAAGGATTATATTTAAATCATCCCTAAGGGTCAGTTTTTTTCAGGCGTTGTTTAAAACTACAAAAATTAGTCCTTTCCTTTTTGGTTACAAAAGGATTTGTTTCTTTAATTCTGTAACTTAAACAAAACAAAAATGTTTCTATAAGAACAAAAAGTCGAGAAATAGCTAATTAATTTATAAATAGCTTTCATGAAACATAGTCCCTTTTTACTTGAATACAATGTTTTCCAAATAAATGTTCCTTATATGTAATAATATACAACAAATAACTTTAATGGTAACAAACTTAAATTCAGGAACTCTACTACAGTTTACTTTATTTAATTAATTTTTAACTGCATTGGTCCCCCGACGCAACGAATTCAATAAGTATATAATAATATTATTTTTATTATTTTTAGAGTTTTTTTTTCTGCTTTTTGAAGTTATGTTACAGGTTTCTGAATTGTACTAAATGAACCTACAGATACACAAAATTTTCAATTATTAAAGTATTTCTATTAATCTATCCTAATATTATGAAGAGGAAAGATTTGTTTGTTTGTTTGAATTGAATAGGCTCCGAATAACATTCTGAATATATATATTATATTTAATAAAATGAGGATCCACGTGAAAGTTTCGACAATGTAATAAATTATAAATGTTTATAAATTAAGTAAAATGATTCAAGACTTTTTCATATGGTTAGGTACATATGTAGGTTTCATATTATATACGAATATTAATAAATATAAACGTTTAGAGTTAAAATGATTTACAATCACTAATAACATTATGATGAAGGGATTTTTATTATCACTAGCTGTTGCCCGTGATTCTTTATGACTACGATCATAAGCCATATAAATATATTTTTACAGTCTCCATGGACGCAGTCACGGGCAACAGCTATCCCTAATAACGTACTTTACCTCAGTACGTACGTGTTAAAACCTTTTGGCCTTCATCCTATTGGCGACACCGCTAGGAACAGCTAATTATTGCATAAGAACCTCTTCCCCGCACGAATAAAACGTCAATATCTTGAAGACGACTATTTTTATTTCAATCAAACATGGATAAAAAGGATTTCGACGAGCATAGCTTTCGATTAAACAAAACTGCATTCAAATCCGTCCACGCGTTTGGCCGCAAACAGCTAATTATTGCATAAGAACCTCTCCCTCGCACAAATAAAACGTCAATATCTTGGAGTAGACTATTTTTTTTTCAATCAAACATAGATAGGAACCATCTCGATTAGCATAGCTTTCGATTAAAAAAAACAGCTTTCAAATCCGTCCACGAGTTTGGCCGCAAATTTGGCACAGACAGACACACAGATCGACAGGTCAAACTTATTACACCCCTCTTTTTAGTCGGGGGCTAAAAACCTAGACTGGTCAATCGCTCCACACCACTGCTGTTATAAAATTAGAAAAGCTTCAATTAGAATGTCTAAGACATCCGCCGTACTCTCCGGACCTTGCTCGTCCAGATTACCATTTCTTTCGAAATTTGGATAACTTCTCGTAAGGGAAAATATCAATTCGGATGGACCGGTCTAAATCGCCTTCAAAGATTTTATTGATTCCTGTCCGACTGTTTTTTTTTAGTAAAGGGATCAATGAACTACCTATAAGATGGCAAAAGTGCAAAGAAAACAATGGTTTATACTTTAATAAATTAAATACATTATATTAAAAAAATATTTGACTTTATGTTCCCCCATACAAAACGCCAATTTTATTTGTAAGGGCATAATATTAAAAAATTTTGAATATTGATAACATAAATTTAGAAGAGGTCTATAGTGTGATTCTATTTCTTTTACTACTATTTAGAATTTATCATGGATATATAACTTTTTAATAACAAACCGCCTAGAAAAAATACTTAATTACTTTTCAAATATTAATTCATGTAAGTAATTATTAATTTGGAACTTAATGATATGATTATGATTTATTTGTATGAAATAATTTAAGGTAAACGTTTTATGGGTAAGGTAAAGTAGTATTATAATTATATTAATAAATATCTACTTAAATTGAACAGTTAAATGAGCAAACAGAATTATTACAAAAGAAATTCTATTGTCAGACATGTTCGATTGGTTCTTAAAACGAATATCCACATTCGAGCAAAGAAAAATAGGAGATCGTAAAACTATTAGCGTATAAGAAGATAAATTAGCCATTCTTAGAAAGAAAAGCAAGATTATCCGGGATAACGTAATGCTACAAGAAACGAAAGAAAATCTTCATAATGTTAAGAAAAGACATTCAGATTTTTTTTACATAAATCTATAACTCTTAAAGTGCATCTATAGAGTAAACATTATAAATTTTGCAAAACCAATTCTAGAATTCAACTCGGTTGTAATGAAGGATTTAAATAAAAAATAGTGTTTGAAGATTTAACAGAAATAAGAAAAATGATAATAAATAAAACACATCACAATAATGTATCAGAAACTGTTATAAATTAGTTTGTAGCTTTTCACACTGTTAGAATATTTTAAAAAAGATGGTACCATTTATAAAATTAAGGAATATTTTATAATTTTTAGTCTTTCATGGATGGGTGGTTTGATGACTTTTTATATCTATGATTATAGGTTGTGCTAGTTTCTTGTTTGCTACCCTCGCCGATTCTCATTTAATTAAACAAGATCAATTACAAATGTATGTACTTTATTTGGTGGTTTTATCAAAAAGTACCTACTCCATGTAATCTATTAAAAGTATTTTGTTTAATAAAGTAATATATATTATTTTCATTGGCAGCCATCATTTTAAGAAGCTTAATACGTAATCCTTAATAGACGAAGCTTCTTAGCAATCCATGGATTCACCGTGCGGGTGCCGGGCCCATCGCGTTGCAAGGAGAGGAGTGCAAGCAGTGCCTGGGACTTGCGACCCAGGAGTAGGTTTAAGGGGCCCCTTTATTATGCGCAAAAACGCTCACCTTCACCCTCCACACTCCTCTCCCTACCTAACCAAATTTGGAAAGAACCTACTAATGCCGCCTTTGAAGTACGTTCTAGAAATGAACCGATGCTTGTTCTAGAAAGGCCAAGATCTTTAAGTAGGCTATAGAGAGATTTTGCTGTTATACCTCTCGCTCCCACTTCTACCGCGTACAAACTAACTATAAATTTATTCCTGATCAGTTCGTTGGTTAGTTCGTAATACTTATTGAGCTTGAATGTGTGATCCCTTGGGATGTTTGTTTCCCAAGGAACAGTAAGCTCCACAAGTATCACGCGCCTCAGATGTTTCGAATACAGGAATAAGTCCGGTCTGGATGACGAAACACCAACATCCCCAGGGATTTTGTAATGCTTTTCATACGTGTCCATCATGAGAATCCAATCAGGAGCCGCGCCTAATATTGAATAAGGCTTCGCTTTTGATTTTTTGGAGGAGCCTTCTTTTACGAATTCTATAGATCGTTCGGTGGTTGTTATACCCTTCCGCGCTCTTGCTACTGAAAGACTAACCGCTTCCCGTATAATTTCTAATACCTTGTCGTGGCGACGCGAGTATTGACCTTTATCTAGAAGTACCCTACACCCTACTAATAGGTGTTTCGCGGTTCCTATTGCCTCCCCACAGATGTTGCAAGACTTTTCGGTGGCTTTGCCCCATCTTACTAAATTACTTTGATCTGGGAGAGTCATTTGGAATGCATTAAGATAGAATTTTAATAATGCTGGGGACCAATCATAAATTAAGGTGCGCCACTTCAAAGCTAGTGGAATACAAAAATCTCCTATGGTCACCCATTCGTTTTGAATTTCTAGGCTCATCGCGTGGAGTCGGTAATTATCGTTTTCGTCTTGTCGAATAAAAGATTTTGTTATGTCTATGTCTTGAACTTTCCTACTTGATCCTAGCCCTACTTTATTTGTTTGAGCACCTATCATAAACTTTTTATGGAATTGAAGTCGTGACTCGAGCTCTGAGGCAACTTTGTGTTTTGGGAGAGAAGTTACAGTATCATCTTTAGATTTTCCGATGATATGTCTTTTGGTAACTCTTAGATGTTTGTAGAGCTCCGATGGTTTCTTTAATTTTAATCCAAAGTTGTTACGGTCTCTAAATAAGGTTGAAGAGTCCGCCGAGTGCGCTAACCCGCTAAGCTAAGCTAACGTATGTTAGCTTTATAAACGTAAAACATTGTTGTAACTTTAAATTATCTACATACGTAGGTACTTAAAACATCCATGTTTTCTGTATATCACGTAAGATTTTTTTTCTTAAACGTAGGTGTTGATTTATATGATATATATACGTAGTTACGTATACATAATGTTATACTTATAAATATGTACGTAAAAATTAAATAAATGTAAAAAGTTATAAAAATGTTAATTACTCAAAAAAGTAAATAACTGATATAAAATGGTATAAGCGAAAAGATTAATTAATGAAATGATGAAATGTAAAGATAATGTATTTTACTTTTTTAAAATAAACGTTCATTGAACTGATGTTTGAGTAATACTGAAACTTTTGTTGATTTTAAATATAAATGAATACAGGCATCTCTTTAAAGACTTTTTTTAATTTTAAAAAGTTTAATTACTAAAGAGATGTTCCTACGAATATTATTAAATTTGATACATGATCTAAACACATTTCTTCTCAAACCTTTCTTTCATTCCTTTCAAAATATACTTATAATACGTATAAAATATTTTATGTTATGTATACGTTATTTAGAACGCCTTTTATTTCCAATCAAGTAAGATCCAAGTGTAACTAAACAACTAACTAACAGTCTTAAAATCAACTAAGGAGGGTTTATATTGAGGTGACTTAAATTTATAACTATAGTTCTAAACCGCATTGTGTTGTTTAGTGTATTCACTTCAATATCTTGAAAAGACAACACGCTTACACTATATTGAACTAAATATAAAGTTAAAACCATCGGGTATGAAACAACCGTAATAGCCTTCTTTGAAGAAGATCTTAGTTTTGTGGCTTCTTTAAATAACATAAAATAATATTGTTTAATCAAATATGTACTTACTTGCTAATATATCAAGAAACTGTTACAACCATTACATTATACCTCTTAATTTAAAATCTTCAAATTTAACGTTGACTTTTTGAGAACCTAGCTAAAAACAATGTTATGTGGTCTCTTGTCTAGTTATCTTGTTAGGCCTGAATATTTAAGATATACCATTTTGTAACTTCTGACCAACCCGATCATTTCAGCACATATTTGAACTAGATTTTTAGATTGCGTAAATAATCTATTGTTATTTTTAATTGGTAAAATGGACTGGGTATAAGACCATTCTAAAGATGGCATTTTATTAACGTTATGTCGTTTAGAAGACATCAAAAAGTTTTAGAAGACATCAAAGGTAATTTATTACTTTTCAAGCTCGGGGCAACTACTGAAATTACTTTGTACGATCAGGGATTCAGAGCTTCTAATTTATTAAAATTATAATTTATTACTTATCTCATTTTCTATATATTTTTAGGATGGTTAATGATATTTGGTTATTATTAAGCCTATAGCGTATTTATTTATCGCTTCAGGTTGTTAAAATTTTATAAATACTATTTCTACTTCTTAGTATAGGTTTATATATTGTGAAGATTCTAAAATATAGAGCATTCCTTAGAATTTGAAACGTAAAATTATAGTCGATATCTATGAAGCTTAGGTGTACTCTTGACTTTAAATTGATAACCGTGGCTTAAGAAACAGTTTGGATTTTATTTATAACATTTTGTCAGTTTCCTTTAGACGGTTCTTTCAATCTACTAGACGTAAGCCGAGGTTTTTGGGCTATATGTTGCCAATTCCATTATTAATTATATAGATATAGAGGAATGACCTATACGCTAATAATTAAGTATATACTTACTTGATGTTGTTCCGCTACTCCGTCCGTATATATTACATACATAAATGGGTACAATACTATAATAGTTATTCTTATTTTTTTGTTGTTAATATTGGAATGAAAAAAGATAAAATAGGGAAAAATATATCTTATTTGAAAAAATGAGGCAAAGATCATTTTATTCGAATATACTTAGAATTAAATATCACTATACTTTACATTTCTAAAAGTATTTATATCATATATAACCAGTAGAGAGAGAATAGTTTTAAAAATATATTAAAAAATATATTATATTTATTTTGACATCTACCTTTGAATTGCTTTACCAATATCAGCGTCGAATAAATAATAGCCCTTAGTTGCAAAAGTATATTATAACTAGGATCATTGCCGTAACCAAAACCACATGAAAATTAATTATTAAAAAAATAATAATTATAACAATTAATTAATTTAAAAAAATTAATTAATTTTTAATTATTAACAGTAACAACTTTGAAAGTCTATTAACGGATAAAAAAACCTTCATATGTAGAGAAACATCCTCAATTTTTGCAACTTTCAAATTCAAAAACTTTCTGTTACATGGATGTTTCGTTGACGTATACTTTGAACACTTAGAGTCAAATATTACTTAATATATACCTATAATAAAATGGTCACTGATCGAAAACTATACATGAAAAATATTTAAAAAATCATGATGGCGAGCCTTTATAAGAGCAAGAGAACACAAAACAATGGTTTTTCATTTTGTCTGTATGTTTTTTTTTGTCTGTCTATGCTGTTAGCCCTGTTGGCTATTACAGCGTAATGTCTGTATGTCTGTATGTATTTTTATGCACGCTAATCTAAGAAACGGATTAATCGATTTGGATGCAGATTTCGGGAATATATGGGATCCACTGTACAATTTGTGTTGTTTTTTATTCCAATCATTTAATAAATAAAGTTAATAATCACTTGTTTTCCTACTATTGCGGTAAGACTTTTTTTTGAAACTATTTTTTTTAATTTTTTTTTTAATTAATTTTTTTTTTTTTTTTATTTTTTTTATATTTCAGGTAAGAACAGAAGTTACGTATTGATAGTACGCATTGATAGTATATATTTACGTATTGATAGTACGTATTGATGGTACATATTGATAGTACGTATTGATAATATATATTGATAGTACATATTGATAGTACATATTGATAGTACGTATTGATAGTACGTTTTGATAGTACGAATTGATAGTACCTATTGATAGTACGTATTGATAGTACAAATTGATAGTACATATTGATAGTACATATTGATAGTACGTATTGATAGTATATATTGATAGTACACATTGATAGTACATATTGATAGTATATATTGATAGTACATATTGATAGTACGTATTGATAGTACATATTGATAGTTAATATTGATAGTACGTATTGATAGTACATATTGATAGTACGTATTGATAGTACATATTGATAGTACACATTGATAGTATGTATTGATAGTACGTATTGATAGTACATATTGATAGTACATATTGATAGTACATATTGATAGTACAAATCGATAGAACATATTGATAGTAAATATTCATAGTGCGTATTGATAGTTTATATTGATAGTACCTATTGATAGTACGTATTGATAGTGAATATTGATAGTACGTATTGATAGTACACATTGATAGTAAATATTCATAGTGCGTATTGATAGTTTATATTGATAGTACCTATTGATAGTACATATTGATAGTACGTATTGATAGTAAACATTCATAGTACGTATTGATAGTAAATTTTTATAGTACGTATTGATAGTACATATTGAAAGTTTATATTGATAGTACGTATTGATAGTACAAATTGATAGTACATATTGATAGTACATATTGATAGTACGTATTGATAGTACGAATTGATAGTAAATATTGATAGTACGTATTGATAGTTTATATTGATAGTACCTATTGATAGTACTTATTGATAGTACGTATTGATAGTAGACATTGATAGTACACATTGATAGTACATATTGATAGTATATATTGATAGTACATATTGATAGTACGTATTGATAGTACATATTGATAGTACACATTGATAGTACGTATTGATAGTACACATTGATAGTACATAGTAATAGTATATATTGATAGTACGTATTGATAGTACATATTGATAGTATATATTGATAGTACATATTGATAGTACATATTGATAGTACATTTTAATAGTCCATATTCATAATCCCCCCGTCAGGGAATAATAATATACTTTTCAATAAAAAAAATACATAATTGAATGACTCAGTACTCAGTTCTTAAACAGATCTACTCACGAAAAAAAAATTATAAATATTAAAAAAATTATATATATCAAATATATATATATATTATAAAATATATATACAGGGTTATTTTTAATTAGTTGAGCACCTTTTGCAGGCAGCCTCTCTACATCAATCCCAACAACATTTGTTCTACGACTTTTAAAAAATCTTGATAAATAACTCAGAATAAACGAAACAAAAAAATTTTTCCTCCCTCGATTATTTATTACTCTGTATTTTGTAAGCAATCTAAAGTATAGGTCGCGGCAGTCTAGCGAAAGTCAGAAACTGTTAAATGCGCGCGCAAGATTTTTTCGTATAGCTTCATCTCTTTTACACCATGTTGCTATGGAAATACTAAATAATCAAAATGACAAGTATGTGGATTACAAAACACAATTTACATTAACCAAAAAATAAAATTATCGGATTAGAGTTTTATAATTAAATAATGAATTGTAATTACATACTGGACAATACGATTTTATGGACTTGCTATTAAAACTAATAAATAAATTCAAGATTATAACATGAAGAAGAAATTATGAAGAATAATTTTATTTGTGACGATCCAACATGTTAAGAAGTCTAAAGTTATTATTTTTAAAGTGGATTGTGTACATTTGTCTGTTTTTATGGTACTTATGTGTTTCTTACTAATAACGTTTTTTTTTGTTTTATTTCGAATAATATTGTAATAATATTGTGTCTAAGATAGTTTTATTATTTTCAATTAAACAATTTTATACCCGAATGTACAATACCTACTACAACTTTCCCGCGTTTTTTCTTAGCCGGGCAAATTGAAATTAAATTTACTAGGAAATTAATAACATCTTACAATTTATTCAGATTATTACATTTCACCTCAATTTATGAATTTA
Source organism: Napeogenes sylphis (assembly GCA_959347405.1). Lineage (NCBI taxonomy): Eukaryota > Metazoa > Arthropoda > Insecta > Lepidoptera > Nymphalidae > Napeogenes > Napeogenes sylphis. Next base: position 6,653,345 of record OY365783.1, read on the forward strand.
AAGAAGTAAGTTTGCTAAGACCAAAGAACGTCGCGATACCTACCTACTAAGCACTCGATCGCACTCTGAATCCACTTTCCCTTCATACTTAATCAGGCTTAGGACTGGCTACATTATTCCTTTAAAAAGTTACTAAACCAAACTTTTATTGTTTAATGCAGGCGTATTTAAAAAGTGGAATCAGCTAATAATTTACAATAATCTAATCATTTACAATAATTCAATGTCTCATTTACAGTTACTCAGGTAATATGAAAAAAATAATTACAAATTACCTCTTAAATTAAAATCTCGCGGATGCCGGTGGACATCACGCACATACCGTTCAAAGTAGTCCCCTTCGCATCCAACACAAAGACCACACCTAAAAATTAACTGTTCACCAACTCGTGACAGTACTTGCGAATTCGTTTTAATTTGGTCAAACGCACAAACAATTTTGTCCATTAACATAACGCGGTTTTCTATTTCACCACCGGAATATACTAGGGTTCTCACATTGTCACCACACCTAGCTAACACTCGCACCATCTCGGTGTACTCGATACTTGTATAAGTATACGGCATATATTAGTATATTGCAATACTGTTATCCGTAGGTGCACATTAATCGTAATTATCAAATAACAAAAATAATAATGTCAAATTACAATAATTTTGGAGAATTAGTGTTACCATTAATTAAAAAACATCACTAATTAATAGATATATATCTATATAAAGTATGTTTATAATATGTATATCTATTAATTGCTAATTAATAGATATACATATTATAAACATACTTTAATAATTATCAATCAGCTTGTCGACAATGTTAATAATCTAGCATACGACTATTAGGATAGAAACATTCAATCCATGTGATCAGATGTTTAACAATCCACGTTGGATGTGTTTTAATATAACTCTCTCCTTCTCTCTCATTTGATAAAGCTCATTTTGAACTGCAGCGAATATTTTATACAGCAAAAAGTGTTAAAAGGTAACTTTCACTGTAGGTCTATAAATATAACCGAATTTTAAAATAATAGAATGTCAGCATGTTTTATGCCATTATTATGTTTACAAGACTTTAAGTAGGATTTTAATATTTATAGACGGAGATGAATTAAACAATATTTAATTACGTAGCCATTAACAATGTCACGGATTCAAAAAGATAAAACTCATTGTAATAAAAAATTAACAAAAAGCAACCTCTTTGTTAAGTATTTTTATGCAAACCTTGAATTTGGTATATTATACAAACATTACTTATATAGTTCTTTACGTTATTTCCCAAAGGCCGGGTATTGTTGTTCACTTTGTAATACAATTCATATAAACGCAAAACATCTGTCCCTCTCGCACAGTTGCCTCAGCAAATGCAAGTGACACGTATATTAGATATTATATATTCAATGATTTTAGTGATCATCTTTCCAACCTTGACATGTAAATAATAAATAATAATTTTGTTAAACATTCATCGTTAAAATTCAAACCCTAAAATTATCTTTGATATAAAGATTCACATAACTATCGAGATCTTCCTAAGTAGGTACTTGCGGTACTTAAAGCCGGTGTTAACATAAATTTGAATTATGAGAGTAAACCACCCTCATAATTAAGATTTCCAAGCTAATGAATATGACGAAATTCAAGAAGTAATTAAGGAGTTTTATTGCGGTTGTGTCCATTCAAATGCTTGATTTTTAGAATAAAAATATATATTTATATGAAATATTATTCTATTAAAGGAATATATTCCATTATAATTTAGGTTATATTCTAGGCCAAAGCTATTTTCTATTTTTGTTGACTTCAAAATGTTTCTAACAATTTAATAAAAAAAAAAGGAAACTATTACATAAAATATATAAAAATACGTAATAAATTAATAAGAATATTCGAGTTATAAGTGAAATGATATTAATACGTTAAGCAAACTAGCTTCTGACAGACCGCAATATGTACTACAAAGTTATTGTGAAACTATTACAATATAATAGAACTCTATAAAACTTTCCTAACTCTTTGTAGACCGAACTCATTTAATAGTAGCTATATCAATAATAACAATGGTTATATGTCATAAGAGATATATATGATAGATGTTGTGTATGTATATAAAAAAATGCCCTTTCGGAACTTGGAATATTAGTTCGAATGTAAAGCAAATTGCCAAATCTTTTTTTTTATATCTTTAAGAAATTACCCCAAAAAAATTAAATGAAATTTGTTAGAGAAGAAAGAATATGCGAGGGAATTTAAAGAAAGGATGATTAATAAAATGATAGATATGGGCGGTATAGACGGAAAATCTGAAACGATAGCTCGAATGAAATAGGATAGATTAGATAGAGGATTGATTAGAAGTGTGGCAAAGGCTAAACGAAAGGAAAAGGTATGATAAACAAAGAAACTTGGTGGTGGAATGGAGATGTGCAAAAGGTTCTGAAAGAATAAAAGAATGAATTTAAGCAATGGTAGATAGAATTGAATGACATATATAATATGAAAGAGGAAAAACAAGTTTGGTATAAAGAATGCAAGAAGAGGGCAAAAGTAGCTGTAGCCATCGCTACAGCTGAGGTGCAAGACCAAGACAAGATAAGACAAGATAAGTTTATACCGGTCACTCGGGTTTCCGGAAGGTCAAAAGGATAGGGTATAACAAAGCGGATGGAGAACATTTTTTTAATATACTTTATTGAATAACACATAAATTACATATTACAGTTATAAATTCACCTTAAAAACAAAAAACACAGGGAAGATACTAAGTGCAATCTTATCTCCTAAAGAAAGAAATCACTTCTTTCAGATTACCATATTGTAAGAAAATTAAAAAAACTAGTGCAGATGGGTGGTAAAAAGTTATAAACACTAATCATACACACCAATATTTACACATACATAATACATAAACATAATACACACATAATTTTATATAATACATATTAAATAGTAAACTACACAATACGAATAAAAATGCTAGAGATGTAATATATTTTTATATTTCGAACTAAACTAAATTTTAGACAAATGTTTTGAGATAAGTACATGAATGATGTGAATGAGAGTTCGTTAGCAAGATTTATTGAAAAAATATATGCTATAAATAATTTTTATTTTATTCTTTCTAATTATTTTGGTTATTCCTATTATTTTCTTTAATGATAGAAATTAAATCTCGATTTGAGTAGCTCTAAAAATTCTTTCAAATATTTACATAGTAAATTATGTTTCTTAAGGTTAACTTTAATAAGTGAAGGGTATTCTCGGATGCCTGTATTTTTTGTTATTGTACAGCAAATATAATAATAACTTAACAAAATAATTTTAAGCCAGACTAAAACATCACATTCTAAATATTCCTGAATATTGAGTACATTTAAATGAAGTTATCCTTCGGTAAGAAAACTTTTTTTTTATATATCACATTTAGAGTATGCCTATTGCACAAGCGTATTATTATAATATAGCTATGTAAATCTATCCAAGAGCTGTTAATGTCAAAAATAAAGTAGGCATACATTGCCCTTAGCGGCAACAATAACCCATGAACACTTCTATACAGAATAGCTGAGAATTTATTGAGAAATGTAAGAGAATACAAGATGTTCATATGAGATGCAAAGTTAGATGAGAGTGAGTCCTAAACTTGTTGTAAAATTAATATAACGCGCTAGTAATAACTATAATAATACACGAAATATAAATAATTTTTTCAAATAAATTATCATGTAAGAAAAATTTAAGAAGTAATTAACTAAATTTGAAAGGCAATTTGTACCCCAAAGTTCGCCGGTGCTAGTCCTACCTGTGGTAATGAGGTTTCTATTCTTTGTTTATTTATATTCCAATAAAGCTTAACAAGGCTAAAAATAATTATGGACAATTGCAAAATAAGTCCGCCTTTGTACGAACCTTCCTTGACAATCATTTTATATTCATGAAACAAATTTTGTACGGGTTTTTGTATTGCTGCTAACGGTTATTTTGCACATATGTTATAATATAATCGGAATATGCATAATTAATGAATAATAGGAAGCTGTGTAAAAAGGATGAAAATATATTGCTGGTATTTAGGAGGCAAACTTGTGAGATGTGACCAACATACTCGTTAAGACAGTTGTATTTAGAATGCTAAATCCATCTAAACGATAACGACACTATAGGTCGGGTGACAGATCAACAAAGTAGACGTCCAGAGGTCGTAGAGTTCCAGAGGTCGAGTTGGGGAGTCTTGTTCGTCCATCTAAACCTTAATTTCTATACGTAATCATCTTTCAATTTAAGGAGTATAATTTTAACTATTTTATATATTTTTTATTATTTAGTTTTAAACAATCATAAATATTCAAATCAAAAGAAGTTTTAATAAAAAAAACTGAAAGATACTTAAGACACATAACATACCTAGAACTGAAAAAATGTATTGTAAAAATAGGTACACAATTTAAAGACATTCGGTAAGAAAAAAAGAGAATAAAATACGACAAAGTTGAATAAAATGCGGCAGCCTCATTAGAAAAAGCAAACCGAGTCTATACTATCTAAATACTTAAAGACAAAGTTTATATATTTGTTTCATTAATAGGGTTCAAAATTAACACTAATGGCAACACTATCGCTTACCCAAAATAACAGTTATCTAGAATTCTAAATCTTTGTTATTATGTTCACAAACAGTATATCTTATTTGATATTGGTTAAGAAAATATTATTAAGGAGTTATAATAACTCATTCACTTTTTGAGATTACTTCATTGAATTGTACTTCACGGACTGCTATCCCCTACATTTCACGCCTATGTGTTTGTCATTTGCTTATTAGCTTATCTATTGTTTGCCTATAAAGCGTGCGCGGAGAATAGATTATCTTCAAAATCACGGTTATTAAGTACAAAGATCGAATTTCTAGAATGTTTCTAATATTTTTTATAAGCATTATCCTAAAACAATTCATTTAAGAACCTATTGTACTAAATTATTACGTATACCTAAGATTTCTCTTTACCAAACTTTTGTCAATAATCATTTCATGTTCATTTCCTCAGTAATATCATATATTCATGACACATACTCTAGATCTTTCCAAATAATCCTCTAAATATCTTCATTTTCAACCAAAGTAAGATATCAATATTTGCAACGGTTATTGCAACAATTCAAATGAAAGAATTACATTTATAACACTTTGTTTAAAAAAGAAATCTATCCGAGTAAAGTAAAACAATAAAACTTATTAAATATTTGATATCAAAAATAATTACTGGTCTGAACTTCACACTGAATACAAATGAATAGTTTTATAATTGTTTTCTATTTGTCGATTTATTTACTTGATAAAAATTAAATAAAATTGTATTCACCGAATCAAATTTTGAATAATTATTTCAAATAAATATGGCTTAATTAAAATATAAAACAATTATTGAATAGTTTTGTTATAATTACCAGTTGTACCAGCGACTTCGTACGTACCAAGATTTTCGATAAAAAAAATCCATGTACAGTATTCGATCAGTGACAGTTTTCTTATATGTTTATCTGAAAACTAAGAAAATATTAAAGTTGTAATAATTAGTTAGAATTCATTGATTCTTTTCGAATAAATATAATTAATCTATTCTGAAAACTGCGTTTGAAAGAAAAAGACGTACATTCATTATATATTACCAACGTAATCAGAGACACAAATAATTAATTACAATGTAAGATTATTTTAAGCCAATGAAATAATTACAATCAACTTAAGAGATACAAAACACTCTGTTATTTGAATTTCAAATGTACTCGTAATATACAATTACAAACAAGAGTTAATTTAAAATTCCCAAGAAACAAGCAAAAAATCTTAATACTTCTCTATTTTCATAGAAATGTCACATTAAGAACTTTTAACACAATCTCTTAATGATCAATGAATAAATCTTTTGTTACTGGTTACACTTTTATATAATTTGATTTGTTAGATTGTTTATTAAACCCTTAATGAATCTATCCATTATTCTGAAACTGAGTAGGGTATCAAAAGAAAGCCTAGCCTAGCCTTTCTATGAGGTGCACCAAACTGTAGTCATTTGGGAACTACGTCTTATTGTCAAAGTTTACCAAAATTATTTAACAAGAATATCATTTTAAATTTAATGTCTGTTTCCTAAAAAAAAACATTTAAAAAGCTAGTGATGACAAATAATAGAAATAATATCTTCTTTATAAAGTAGTAATATAATTAAGTATTTGTATTCTCAATTCAAACTTCATAACACGTTACATAATATTTTTATACATAATGTTATGTCCCTGTATATACACGATTAGTTATTCCAACTTAAAAATATTTGATCAGACATAAATAGTATAATAATGTTTTTTTTTAAATAATAAATAGCATTTACAAAATATTCTTAGAAAGCCACTCTTATATTATATGAATAAATTGAATATCTAATAAATGTAGAAAAGTATTTTGCATCAAAAGTTTTCATAAAAAATAGAACCATTACATTGTTTTTTTAGGCAGCCCAGTGAATGTGAACATATTTGTCATTTGTTTAAAGTCCTTTATAAATATACATAATTTTTCTTTTTGTCAAATGGTTTGGACTTAAGGTACTTTTATAAAAAATATAAAGTTAGTACCTAGACAGAAATGACAATGACTACATATACTTCGTAGACATTATTATTCATTGATTTGTTGTTTTTGCTGTCGTAGCATTTAATGATAATAAATATAATTAAGTACTAGATTCACACTTTAAAATTTTTTGTTTTATATTAAATCGATTATCCTAAATATATTTATATTATAGATTCTTCTTTAATTGTCAAAATTCTAATTTTATTTATATATTTTTGTGTTATTTAAAAACTTAATTAATATATATTTTTTAATGATCAGTCCAATTTAGAGCTGTATAGTCCTTAAAAGTTTATTATTCGTCCGTTATTATTATCGTGTTTATCATTTAGAGATATATTTATTATTTATTTAAATTCATATATTTAGAGAGTACCTGTCATGGCAAAAAGTCATATCATGTACAATTAAATGTTAAATTAAATTAAATGTGATAAATTAAATGACTTAACTTTTGTCTTCAGTCAATGCTGTTTGCATGATTTATTTTTGTTCTATTTTATTTAATAAATAATTAAGTACAGTTAAAACGTCTTTTTGTTGTGATGCAAACATATACTTTTATAAAATTTGGAAACACTATTTATAGTAAAGTATTCAGAAGTAAGGTTCATAAAAAAAAACTAAAAGAAACAAATTAACTAGTACTTTTTTGTATGTCAGACATTTGTTGAATGTAAATCCTCAAAATGAAAAGAATGTACTCGCATAATCTTCTTTTCATTACTGACCGTTGATGTTGGGCAAATATGATATAAAAAATAGATTCTTTGAAATAAAACTATTTTTACGGATTTAACTCGCGTATATTAACTCTAAATGCATTCCAAATGACTCTCCCAGATCAAAGTAATTTAGTAAGATGGGGCAAAGCCACCGAAAAGTCTTGCAACATCTGTGGGGAGGCAATAGGAACCGCGAAACACCTATTAGTAGGGTGTAGGGTACTTCTAGATAAAGGTCAATACTCGCGTCGCCACGATAAGGTATTAGAAATTATACGGGAAGCGGTTAGTCTTTCAGTAGCAAGAGCGCGGAAGGGTATAACAACCACCGAACGATCTGTAGAATTCGTAAAAGAAGGCTCCTCCAAAAAATCAAAAGCGAAGCCTTATTCAATATTAGGCGCGGCTCCTGATTGGACTCTCATGATGGACACGTATGAAAAGCATTACAAAATCCCTGGGGATGTTGGTGTTTCGTCATCCAGACCTGACTTATTCCTGTATTCGAAACATCTGAGGCGCGTGATACTTGTGGAGCTTACTGTTCCTTGGGAAACAAACATCCCAAGGGATCACACATTCAAGCTCAATAAGTATTACGAACTGACCAACGAACTGATCAGGAATAAATTTATAGTTAGTTTGTATGCGGTAGAAGTGGGAGCGAGAGGTATAACAGCAAAATCTCTTTATAGCCTACTTAAAGACCTTGGCCTTTCTAGAACAAGCATCGGTTCATTTCTAGAACGTATTTCAAAGGCGGCATTAGTAGGTTCTTTCCAAATTTGGTTAGGTAGGGAGAGGAGTGTGGAGGGTGAAGGTGAGCGTTTTTGCGCATACTAAAGGGGCCCCTTAAACCTACTCCTGGGTCGCAAGTCCCAGGCACTGCTTGCACTCCTCTCCTTGCAACGCGATGGGCCCGGCACCCGCACGGTGAATCCATGGAATGCTAAGAAGCTTCGTCTTATCTAAATTTTAAATTTACATTTTAAATCTAATCTAAGAATCTAATCTAAGATTCTTCATGGACAATTTCTCAAGTCTTAACGTGTTTCTATTGTTGGATAGTATTGCTATATTGCAATAAAAAATATTGTTACCGATAATAAAAGTCAAGAAGGTTCTAGAAAAGTCAATAAAAAATGATATAATGATAGGAGAATTGCTCAGACTTTTATAAATAAACTAATTTGAATTAAAAGTTTTCAGGATGAGTCAGCAAGTAGGGTGGTTTTCACGAAAGCGGCTTTACTACTACGTGTAGATTATTTGTTTGGAGCAATCTGAGCACTCCACTTATAGTCTTTATTTTATTTGGTACAAGTTTCTTGTGTTGGAATAACATTTTCATAATTTAAATTGTTATTAAAACCTAAGTACAGCATATGACTACTACACTTTGATCGTCTCCAAGAGGCCCAGAAACGATTGAAAATGTGTAGACCTATTAGATATAATTTATGAAAAAAAATATATCAAAGTGAGAAAGAAGTTTTATTTTTTTAATCAAATAAAGTCAAATAAATATATTTGACGGGTCTTAGACTCTCAAATGATTCAATTTATTTTCCAATAATATTCATTACCTACTGGGTAAATATTTAATAATAAACTCAATAATTTCCTTCAAAGGCATCCAATTATAAATTGTAAATAACGATGAGGTGGCTGAATCTCACCGGCTGTGTGATTTTATTTAAAATAGAAAATTAATCTGAAATTGTTAAAATGGTCTCAAATTTCTCGCATTTCTCACCCGGAAAATAAGAAAATCTAATTATGTTTTGTACAAAACTGTTATATTTAATAAGCAAGCATCAATCGTACGTATTTAAAATAATTTGATTGTTATCAAGACTAAAGTCATTTTTTAAAACATGTATTTTATAGTTGGGAGATGTGGTTTAATTTATAATCAAAGGAATTTACTTGTACGCGAAGTTTGATCGTCATTGTATTTCGCAATTTCTTCTATTTAAGTGAATTAGTGAGAAAACTGAACAAACTCAAATAAAACTAATAATGTTTATTTTTCCAATTTAAATGGGTAGCATTATTTAATTTCAACTACACTTACTTCGACCGAAAGGAAAATAAATTAATGTATTCTTAATGTATATTTCTGTAATTTAATTTTTATGTAAAATACATATTATTACAATATGTATTAAATATTTATATGTATAAAAAACGATTTTGTCTCTTTCTTGAGGCTAATTATTATTATAATTGAACTATGAGCTTAAATGTTTAATGTCACTTTATTTTTACATTTTATGGCCATAGCTAGAGAATTATTTTATTTTAATTTTTTTTCTAACACTATTATATTTCTATACCTACTCTATAATTTCTTTAAACAATTTGCTCAAACAAATACCTTTTTGCTGCTAAAATTGTTTGCAAAGCTTTTTCTGCCATTAGAGTAGCTGTTCTTAGAATGATGGCAACACATTTGCAAAATTATTTATTGTGAGAGTCTCACTCACAGACTACTGTCACAACACACACACACGTACTCACTACGTTAACTATTTAAATACAAACCTATTTCACTAACATTTCTTATCATCTAATTTTAACTACTTTTCGTATTACACTAATATTCATATAGCTTTGTTAAATGTGCCTCGTCCCTCGAAAACACAATTCCGTCTAACAAACGTAAATATTTTCTGAATAATGAAACTATCCAATGAAAATTGATCTTCAAGTGGATTTTTATGTCGCAGAACTAGTGACTTAAATATTTTATGTAACATGTTATGAAAGATGTAACTTGGCTAGCTACTTTAAATAATATAAGTGGGTATGAACTTTTTCAAACATATAGGTCGAGGAATGAAATAAATTATATCAACTGCGTTAATCTTTTTTTTCTTTTGACGGCTTATACTATAATTTTTTAACATACTTGTAAAGCTTTTTTATAAATAGTTTCATATTTTATTTTGTATTTAAAACAGGTTTGAATGAACTTCTTAAAATTAGAGTTAATTAAAGATCTGGATGTTATTTATAAATCTTTTATTCAGTACAATGATATATGTTTTTATATACATTTTTGATTAAGCCCTCACTCCATTTAAATATAATATAGATTAACAACAAAAATGTATTTGTTTCAAAAATAAATATAGATTTGAATATAATTAGTGTGCATTGCCAATCTGGGTGCTTCATCATCATCAAATATCATATTAAAACTATCTAACTAATATACGATACCTAATTAAAAAGTATGATTTACCTACACACTGAATGACTGCGGCAGAGAAGTTTTAATTTATTTAGTTAAATTTAAAAAAGTAAATTCTAGTGTTCTATAAACTTGAATTATTTGAATTATAAGATGAGATGACATCTACTTAAAATTGCATAGTAAATTATACCAGAGTCTTGTCAGTAACTTGAAAATGCATGCGAATATTATTCCTCTTTTAATATAACAGTCGTGCGTCTTTCGAATTTTAAAATAAATCCTTTATAGTACGGTAATTTATTGAGTTTAATTCCATCTGTCCTAAACTAAGGTCTAAAATAGCCTGCCTGCGTAGGTGTTTCCGTCCGAATACAATTGGGTTGACTTCAATACTAAAGTGAATAGGCTACTAAGTTAATGCACTTTACCATCTCGGCTCCGGCTACAAGCTACGGGTGTATACTATCAGGTGGAATGTAATATAAACCTTATAAAGTATAAAAAAAATATTATAAGACAATTATAAAATTAAAACCTTATAGATTAACTGCCAGAAATAAAACAGTTAATTTATCAATGTCAACAATATCAACCAATTATTATCAAAGGGTATACCAAAATAATATTATTATATCATTTATTTGCAATAAGCTACAAAGAACATAACAGCATAGTAATTGTGTCAAATATTTCAAGTAATAAAATGAAATAAAGCAATATACTAATATTTTTTTATTAAAATTCCAATTTATTTCGGTCCGATCTGACATATTTAGGTCCTATTTAGTGAATAAAAAAATTGCTTTTGAAACACTTTTATTAATAAAGCTACATTTAATAATGAAATTACTTTCGTCTTGAAAAATATGAGACAAGTCGTGCTTCCTTAATGTATACCAACATGTGTTCTGATTGGTTAATCTAAATGGGATTCAATTTATTTCATTCTGAAACTTTAGATACAGAATTAGATTAGCAAAAGTTTCTTACGGCACTCAATAATGTTTTCCCTACAGAGTCTTGCATGGCTGGTATATACAGTGCTAATATCCGCATAGCAATAATATTATTGGGAATATCCAATATACGATTCATTTAAATAAGCCAATAAACCTTAGCTAAATTAATAATCAATACGGTAAATTTGGTGATCTTATGTCTATCATTTATATATTTTTTTATCTAATACTTAGAATGAAAGTAAGATCCTAAAGATCTTATGAATATTAAGAATAGAAATATTATCATGTCCGTGGTTTTATTATTGATCTCATGGTCACAGTCACGTCACGTAACCTTATACTTTAACGTTATGAGAAATGTGAACACTAGTTCTACATGTCGCACAGTAATCTGATAGTCACAGTTTCTTACAAAATATGAGCGAAGAAGTGTTTGATTATATAAATCCTAACGCGACCTTCTTATAAGTCGAATAAAAATTTAGTTCGAAATATTGTAAAAAAAACCCTTACTTTATATATAGTATATACTATCTACAAAACTCGGTTTTGGTTATTTCATAATTAACCTTTGTTTTTATTTATCTCTATTGTCTTAAAATTCCACAAACTATCTTCTATATAATATAACTTGTTACCTAGACAAAATAAAAAATCAGTTTTAATTACTTTCAACCAAAGTAAATATAACACAAAATACTTTATCCTCATATCTTTTAAAATCTAATATTATGCTTATGTTTTCTAAGGGCCTAATTAAATTTCCTAATACCAACGTTTTTCCAGCAAGAGGTTTTTCAACCTGTTGATTAAACAGATTTAAATTATTTATTTAAGTTACATCACTTTAATAATTTATATTAGAATATAATAAAAATGGATCTTTTTTAATCATACTATAAATCAATATTTAAAAATCTCCAACATGGTGATATTATAGGGATAATTTTAAAAACTTTTCTCTGACTTATATAAAATGGTAAATTATGAAAAATATATTAAGTCATTTTTTTCTGTACTTTACTACTCCTGTCTATATTTCTGAAGTAAATATATTTCAATATAATAACTTTTTTTATCTTAACTATATTTTAAGCTTTAGATAATGAAAGAAGTATATAATAAAAGCAATGCGCTTTCTTATTTTTATATACTCTGACCACTACTACTAACGAGCCGTTGTCACAACCACAATTGATAACGACTTTAGTAGGACGCCGCTGCCCGCCATTACTTCTGCTCAAAGTTAGGTATCGTACTAATTCAAGTAACTTATGTAACAATGTTTCCAAGAGAAAAGGAAAGCCGGGATAATCGCTTCCTACCAAGGTACGTCTACGGTTTTTTAAATTCTAGAGGTCGTAGAGTAACAAATGCTCTTGTAATTAATAATTTAGATATGGTATATATACATATATTAATGAAGAATAGATAATCACAATTAGGAAAAAAATGTGTTTCTATCTTTATAATATCAAAAGCATAACACATTAAATTAAAAAAAATACTGTTTGTTTTATTAAAGTACTAGCTGTTCCTGCAAGTGTACTGTACTCTTTGTACATATTAATATAACCTTAAAAGTTTCATAAAAATCCGTCAAGTATATTTGGGTGTAGAAGTATTTCTAGTTTACATTAATCCCCTATTACGATTTTTTTTTAATATTTTCAATGTACAGACAACGATCATTTACAGTTTTATTGTATATACATTTCTTAAACATTTAAAATACATAAATCTTTTGATAGAGTGAAGAGTGTACAGTGAATATGAAAAAGTAAATGTTATTCAGAGTGACGCTCAATTTCAAAAATGCTAGAAATGGATTCTGTTAAGTACCCGTTCTCATCCGGGCTATATATTTTTTTCATTTTTTAAATGTACAGAGACTACTTCCCTACAGATTTATTAAATGTATAGAAGAAGATTTGCATGGTACTTATTACGTGATTGACATAACTTTTTATTTCTTAACCGATTTAGATGAAATTAACAATAAATGTTAAGTGAAGACTGTGATAATATATTCGTGAAAACTACATTCAAATTGGTTAAGCCGTTTCTAAGATTAGCGAGCACAAACATACAGACATACAGACAGACAAAATGAAAAACCATTGTTTTGGGTTCTCTTGCTCTTATAAAGTGCCCCCCCATCATGTTTCATCTACAAAAATCGATCAGTGACAATTATATTATATGTATAGATATTTTAACTTGAAATTTACTAATGCTCGTTTTTAAGCAAATTAAAAATATAATAATAATTTCGGATAATAACTAAAAAAGTTTTATGACGTGCATATTAACAAAACTCCTTACTACCTACATACTTAACAAAGGTATACTTATAATAATAATATTTATAAAACTACAAAACAAACACTATAAATAATTAAATGATATATATGATATATGATTTATACAGATATCTAGGTACCAACAGATTATGTAAAACCAATATCCTCCGAAGAGTTTTTTAATTAAACCAAATTTAATCTAAGCTGATTAAGCTGAGATATAAATTATAACTGAAGACATTTCTAAGATATTATGAATAAATACTTATAAAATATAATCAAGCAAATATCGTTATTTATGAGAAAACCAATAGTATACCTAAAGATGGTAAATAAATTATTTTTTATTTATTTTTTTTTTTTATGTAAGAGGAGGGCAAACGAGCTGGCGGGTCACAGATGACTTGTGATCACCGCCGCCCATGAACTCTTGCAACATCCGAGGATTTACAAGAGTGTTGCCGGCCATGTAGGTAGGAGTAAACGCCTTTTTTGAAGGTACCCATGTCGTATCGATCTGGAAATACCACCGAAGGGAGTTCGTTCCACAAGCGAGTGGAACGTGGGAAAAATGTCCTTGAAAACCGCACAGTAGAGGATCGCCACGCATCCAGGTGGTAAGGATGATATTGGAGGCGATGGCGCGCTGTGCGGTGATGAAATTCGGCGGCAGGCATCAGATCGAATAGTTCTTCGGAACACTCCCCGTTGTAAATGCGGTAGAAGACGCACAAGGAAGCCACGTCTCTACGCAATGCCAAAGAGTCCAGCCGTTCGCAGAGCACCGGGTCCCCGACAATCCGAACGGCTCTCCTTGTACGCGGTCAAATGGTAGAAGCTGATATTGGGGTGATCCGGACCAGAGATGAGAACAGTACTCCATGTGTGGCCGGACCTGCGCCTTATAGAGCGCAAGTCTTTGGCCAGGTTTGAAATACTGCCTCGCTCTATTAATCACTCCCAATTTCTTCGAGGCCAACTTGGCCTTGCTCTCCAGATGACCACGAAACTGACAATTGCTCGAAATGTCGAGACCCAGTATTCTGATACTTGGCGAGGCAACGAGGGGAGTGCTCTCGAAGAGCGGTGATACGACGAATGGGGTTTTCTTAGTGGTAAACGCGCAAACTTGTGTCTTCATTGGATTGAACTGTACGTGGTTCAGTTCACCGCACTCAGAGATCAGCCCCAAGGAAGTCTCTATAGAAGACACAAGTATCTTTCGGCACTCGTCGACGTTTTCCCGAGAGAGACCTGCACGGCCGGAATATACCGCATCCCCAGTGCTGTCATCCGCATAACAATGTATTTTGGAGATATCCAGCATATCATTGATGTGCAGGAGGAACAGAGTTGGATATAGCACGCAGCCTTGGGGTACACCAGCGTTCACGGGCTTAGGGTCCGAGCAAAAACCATCGATAACGACCTGTATGCTCCGCCCAGTGAGGAAGCTGGTGATCCACTTGCATAAACTCTCGGGAAGCCCATAGGAAGGTAGCTTCGAAAGAAGCCCCCTGTGCCATACACGATCGAAGGCTTTCGCCATATCCAGACTAACTGCCAGACCCTCTCCCTTGCTTTCAATAACAGCTCCCCAACGGTGTGTAAGATACAACAGAAGATCACCAGCCGATCGACCATGGCGAAAGCCATATTGCCGGTCATTGACCAACTGGTGATCCTCGAGGTAGGTTAGGAGCTGTTTATTGATGATGCTCTCCATTACTTTGGAGAGAAGAGAGGTAATGGCGATAGGTCTGTAGTTAGCTGGGTCCGAGCTATCGCCTTTTTTAGGGATCGGATGGACAAGGGCACGCTTCCATGTGACCGGGACTACGCCTTTCAAGTAAGAGTACCGAAATAGACGCGTTAGCACTGGTGTCAACTCAGGGGCACATGTTCGTAGCACAACTGGAGAGATACCATCTGGCCCACTCGACTTATGAACTTCCAAGGAAAGGAGGGTTTTTCGTATGAGTTTTTGCCGAAAAACTATTTCCGGCATAAAGCTCGGACACCGCGGGATGATAAGCGGTGCCCTCCCCTGGTCGTCCAAAGTCGAGTTTGAGGCAAAAAGAGTGCCCAAAAGATCGGCTTTCTCTTTTGCCGTGTGGGCCAAAGAGTCGTTCCCAGTGTGCAATGGCGGCAGGGACGGGCGACAGAAGTTTCCTAGACTGGCTTTGGAAAGCGCCCAGAACTTGCGCGTGCTAGGTGGGTACTTTGCCAACTGATCCCCGATTTTGACGACATGCTTGAACTTTGCTCTAGCGATTTTCCGTTTGAAGAATCTGGAGGCACGATTATATTTCCTCTTCAGAACTTTAGAGTTCGGATCCTTAGTGACTAACGCATTAGCCCAAGCCTGATAAGCCTGCCGTTTGTCAGCTGCTGCAGCCCTGACAGACGCATCAAACCAAGGCCGCGATCTGCCACCAAGTGGTACCACAGAGCTTGGGACAAATAGTTCCATGCCCTGAAGTATCACATCAGCTACAGCCGCAGCGCAGTCACTAGGATCATTGGAAGGGAAACAAATCGGCCCCCATGGATAGGATGCAAAAAAGGATCGCATTCCATCCCAATCCGCTGACTTGTAGTGCCAAACGCGTCGAGTCGCAGGTCTTGTGCGAGCTGGGCGTTCCATGGGCACTACACTCCGTACCAAACAATGATCAGAGGACCCTAAGGGAGCCTCGACAGTGACTTGGTACTTTCCGGGATGTGTAGTCAGCAGAAGATCCAACAAAGAGGGTATATGGCTGTCCACGTCCGGTAGACGAGTGTGCGTCTTTACCAATTGGGACAGACCATTTGCCAGAGCAAAGTCAAACACAGATCTCCCCGCGTAGTCGGTGGCACGTGACCCTAGCCAATCGGTATGGTGCGCATTGAAGTCCCCGAGGACTACGACTTCGGCGGAGGGAGTCTGTGAAAGCAGATCGTCAATCTTCGCCTGAACATGGCCTAAGAGTTGATCCGTTTCTGCATTACCACTATGGGACCTGTAGAGGCACGCGTAGACTCTGACATGGTCGTCCATGTCCACGCGCAGCCAGAGTACAGACCGGTCCCGACCTTCAAGAACCTGAAGGCGACGGTAGCAGATATCGTCCCTTACGAACACAGATACCCCGGCGTGTGGTATAAAATGATGTTCTAGTTTATACCCGGGCTATGATAGGTACGCTGTGTCGCTAGGTTGAGATATCTGCGTCTCCGTCAGAAACAACAAGGCCGGCTGCGCCGTCTCTAGATGATGGTGGACGGCGTTCAAGTTGGAATGAAGTCCCCGGATGTTGCAAAAGTCCACAGTTAAAGTGGGTCGGGGTGCCGCTGCGTTGACTCGTCGTTTGCCCTCTAAAAACACAAAAGGCGATACTTTGCCCGCCCCAGATACGACGGGCAGCCCGAGCAAAATCCGAGAATCATTTCCCCGATTTTGCTCGGGGAGGGGGTCCCCGGCTTCATCAAAGCCGGTACCCTCCTGGGGTATTTTCCTTTTTAGCATCGCTTTCATGTTTGGCGTGGGGGGGGGGGGGGCTTTGGGCTTCCGGATTCTCTCACTCACCGACGAAACATAACCAAATGAATTTGGTTACTACACGTCGGTCTTCTGTGAGAGGGTGGTCCTTCCCCGGTCGAGCCAGCCCAATACGAGCTGCAGCCAGATAACTACAGCTAGGCTCTACCACCTAAAAATTTGATCAATGTTCAATTTAATAGTGCGAAATAACTCTCTTGATATACCTATTGCTTCAAAATTCATAAAATTCAGGGATTGTAGCTCTATAGTTGCATTAATTTTTAGTTTTGAAGTATTTTGCCCATTTAAATTAATGCTTTATTCTTCTATCTTACATTTGTTTGTTTTAATCAATAATTATTTATTGACATGACATAACAGCATGGCTTTATTTACATGATCATTTTTGTTTTTTATTAATAATGATTAAAAATAAATGACATTTTCTCATGCTTGAACGGCTTATGCTATAATCAAAAATTATTCTAAAAGATAACGCTGTGGCTATCTGTACACAGAATAATATTTGGAAGTGCTTTGCAGCTCTAATAATGTATAACGTTTTCGGGAAACTTCAAAGCGTTCTATTATATTGTAATAGTTTCACAGTCACGTTTCATAACTTTATAGAACATATTGCGGTCTGTCATAAGCTAGTTTGTTTAAAGTATTAATATCATTTCAGTAACATATAAAAAGGGAATATCACTAGAAAATTATATTTTATACATTTGCCAAGGCCGCTATGCTGAAGTACATGCATTTGTGATTGGTCAGTTTCTGACTCATACTTTACAGAACCTGTACTTGAGTAATACAGAATGAAAATTAATTGATACAGACAGAATTTTGACCTCCGACCTCTGGAATTTGTCCCATCACTCTAACAATTAAGCTATCGTATTGTAGATATTGTACCCCTTTCTTTTATTTATCTCTGTTTATTAATAATGGTTTAAAAAACATTCTGTGATTAGTTAAAGAATACTAGTTTTTAAATCCTAGATAACCTTATCTAGATGTTCCAATTATAGATATTTTGAATACTACAGATGCAGTGTATACATATATCTCAATTTTACATATAATTGATTCACTATTTGTCTTTAAGAATCTTCGTCTCTTACTTTGTTTTAAAAGATAATCAAATTTTTAAACATATTATTTATTTTAAAGAAAATATTATTTATAATTTGAACCACATCAATAAATATACTCCCTGAGAAAAACAAAAACCTACCAAATGTTATTAATTTGAAGAGTTTCTATGATTTCATGAAAAATCATGCCTCCAGCGTGAACGTTTCTCTACGGTGTTACTTCTGTGTCGTTCTTATATTTTCATTTCTCCTATAGGTTTTTCTTAGAGGTTTTAGTAACTTAATTACAAATAATATAATCATAAGTTCGTCACTATAATTACATATCTGGTAAAGTAATTGAAGTGTTTAATTTTTGTTCCTTCTCACATTTAGGGATCAGAAATAGAGGGCGTAATTTTTACGAAAACATTTAGCGAGCTTAGAAGTTACATAAACTACTTTTTCTCATCCCAAGAATAATATACATTAATCACTGCGAAGACATGAGTTAAGGTAAAATATATAAAAGAAATGAAATATCGATGTCGTTATCCTAGTATTTCTGTTTGTTTTTAAGTTGTTTTTAATAGTTTCTTGGACGGAGTTACCTAAAAGATTCATAACTTTTGTTAAATCTTGTTGCTGGCGCTGTTGCGAAATATAGAACACTGAATTATCATACCAATGTTTTCATACTGCTATTTAAAAAATACTTTCTGTCTAAAATTCTTTTATTTATGCGTTTTTTGATATTATTATTTTTTAATTATTAAATAATATTGCTTTTCTATTATGACAATAATTTTAAGTACGAATTAGGAGAGTATAAAAAAACTTTAAAATTTCATGTTGTTGACAAAACACGACAAAAAAATCTAAAATCTGTTAAGTTGTATTAATCAGAAAATAACTGATTATCAAATAAGGTTTATTTTTTATTTCACCCGAGACGTCAAAATTACCTGTTACATACAAACATATCACACATAAGGTTCATAGTATGTTTGCAATTGTTAAAAAGAAATTGTAAAACATATTATATTTAATTTTGTTACTGGACCTTGTATACATTCTTATTAGAAATTTAAAAAAAACTTGTCATAGGTTACATGTTTCTCTCTTTGTTGTTGAATTCACGTATGAATGAAATTTATACATAACTAGCGGACTCGACAGACGTTGTCTTGTACACGCGTCTTTAATTTAAAAAATCAAACTTAAAAAAATATATATTAAAAAGTTATCACAATGTCTAACGTACATGTATATTTATCATAATTCGACCAATCTATACCGTATGAATATGTAAATAAAGATTTTTTATTTGAATAAATGAATTTGTTCCAAATTTTTTTTTTATAATTTCACTTTTTACGTAGCGAAGCACGTATCGAGCCGCTAGTACAAAAATATTTTTCTTATTTCTATCGCAACGCCAACTTTCAGGGCAGACTATAATTAAAATATAATATTATTTAATATTTGACATTGCCATGGTAACGCAGTCCGTCGGAACCTCAGAACAATAACTAAAGCATAGAAGGAGCTTCAGATTTTTAAAGCGTACACTGCCGTAGACAACAGATTTTTTTCTAGTGATGTGAAATTGTGTAAACTTATCCGCGATATCGATAGTGATCCTTATCTATATGGTAGTACCTACCGGTATTAAAAGGCTGGTTAGGTTTTCTCTATCATTTGCTAGAACGAGATACACCGAAAAGTGCTATCACCTAACCGATGATTTCACGTGCGATAACAATTAGCTGTTTTGATCCCAGGCAACAAAAATTTTACTTATTACATTCTCGCCCACGTCAGTCGTGGAGCGACATTTATTGCCCTTTGAATATTACAGTTTTAGTAAAAAAAGACCTAATTTTTTTCTGCATGATTAGACAGTTTTTTCGTACTGTAATGGATACGAGTTGTTAAAAATTCTTTGCTGATTAATTTTATTAAAACATTTCTATGATCATCTAGTAAATGGTTATCGAATGAATGTTCAACCAAATCATGGAAAATTGATGTTGGTAGTAATAATTCCGAAATTTTGTTTATCATTGACAAAAAGTACTTAGGTTGTCCTAATGATTTCATGCCTATACGTATCTCAAACTCTCGCAGTATTTTTTCAGCTGTTTAACATACTTTGTTAACACCGTAAGACGGATGTACAAGACCTCCTCTATCCTTAATAGAAATCAAGGACAGTGATGTTTGCCTTGTTTTTTCTTCTAAGGTTTGGACGCAAACTTCGCAATGTATTTTTTTTTTGTAATTTACGCACTATATAACCTGCAATATAATGAACAACGTGATGATCGTACTATGTTACATTTGGTGTATGTAAAATATAATCATGGTCAAATGTAGTATTAGTTACTTCTGAAAATTCTATAAGCCTACTATTCCAAGTGCTTGAATTTATTATATCTTTGTATTTTTGCATGTTATAATTTAAAACCGTTAAAGATTCCAATGGTATGCAATTACCCTTAGACCCATCTTTGAATTGTGCGTGAACAAGTAATCGTTTATATGCAGCACGGAACATACGAGCCGATGGGTTGTTATTAAACCCGCATTTTGCCCTGATAGCTCCGAAAAATAATTCGATTTGATCTTGACTTAATTTGTATAAACATAAGTACTGCATACCGGAACTTTCTATACATTTGGTGTACAGCGTGATCAAAGATTTCATACAAATAATGAATCCACGAAAACCTGTAGTCCTGTTTGAGTTGAATACGAAACTGCCGTCGGCGAATTTAAGATTATTTATATAATTTATATAAAGTTATTGGAGCACTTGTTGATGGTGTACTTGTTGTAGGATCACTAGTTGATGGAACTTCATTATAGCACTGCAACAATCAATCGGAAGGGGGCAAATTACAAAAACATATTTTGCGCTTACGTACATAGGTACATCACACAATATTTAAAAATCAAACTGTCTTACGATAGTAGGTCTTTCGTTGTGAAGATATAGTGAAGGTACTGCAACTATTTTCAATCTACGCCATTTGCAATCGATCTTTTTAAAGCATTGAGAACTAAAGTGTTTGGAACAAATTCTGTGATGCTTCTTCCATTTAAAGTTTTTTTGTGCAATTTTGTTAATCCATAACTGTCGTCTGTTGACATCCGTGGGAAATCTGGTACAATAACCATGGATATATTACATAGATGTTGCAGAATTTACTAGAATAACACTGGATTAAATTATCGATAACAATAGTTTTTGCAACACTATTACAATAATATATAGAAAACTTAAAAATGTTCAAATATCATATTAAATATTGCATATAGCAGTCTTATAATTGAACTATAGGACAACACTTTCTTAAGAATATATAAACCAGTTAAAAAAGCACAAATAGTTATTTTGTAACTAAGCAAAACGTAAAATAATACCATGTTAGATCACTTACCGGTGAAAAGATACGGTTTCATCTTGATTTTCTTTACGAGATGAATGGGATTTACATCCCCTTATAACACACGACATTCTTTATATGATTAACTTATGTTTTCTCTCAGCGAAACGGAGAAAATTTGTGAATAACTAGATGAATTCGTTAATAAAACTAAACATGAACACACCACTGACAGCCGACATCAAACACAACCAAAATGTGTAAACATTGTCCATACCCAATAAGTCAAATATGAATTGTACTTTCCAATTTACCATCATAATGGTGAAAATGGACTCCAAAATGGACACCAAAGTGACATTCAAAAGTGTAAATTTTCCAGTTTTGACAGCGTTACATTTGTTTCACTCATTACTATATATTTTTACAGTATGAAAAAAGAGGACAACTATTACGTACAATTTAAGTCTTCAAATTTATGCTACTTCTATGCTTTAGTTATTATTCTGAGGTCGGAACCAATGTGAAACATTCCAAAATCACCACCTACTTACACATTAAAAATTAATCAAAAAACCATTTTCCAGTGGAACAAATTGTGAATCTAAACAATTTTCAAGTCCCCTTGAACACACACAAAGAATTTCATAAAAATCGGTCCAGTCGTTTAGGAGGAGTTCAGTGACATACACACGCACACAAGAAATATATATATAAAGATTTAAATCAAATTATATTTCAATGATACGAAATACTTTCAGTCAAAACAATGTAAAGCCCAAAGCCTTTTTCAGTAACTTGCTTAATTTGAAAACAGCCATTGTTAGTTTTTATTATACCAAAATATTACTACTTTATTAGTGTAAGAAAAAAAAAGGCGGTAGTATTACTTTTAGTAGGTACTTCTTAAAGTAAATATGATTGTAGTTATTTAAGATTACTTTTGTAAAAAAGAATACGAGTTACTTTAAAAAATTAAAATTTGATCAACGAGAATATTTATAAGCAATATAAATAAATCTGAATCTGGTATACAATGAAGGAAAAGACATGTTTTGATTATTATAAATATGTATCTAGATTCTATATTACATTACATTATATATATATATATATATATCGATACCTCGGGGTAGAAAGACCGTAAAGACCACTTTTGGCGAAAATGAGTTAATGATACAGTTTTATATAAAATTTCAAGCTCTATCGATCTGTGTTCATAAAATTTTATTATTTAAGAAAAAATGTGTTATACGACCCATATTTTTTCATACCTTAAACCAGTTTTTTTAAATAAATAATGGTGTATATACCAATTGCATGGGATCATAAAGTTGTTTTGGTTGTAACACTGTCATTAATGTAAAATATTTGGGCGTAAAAGCCAATGTAATAAGTATTTGTCTTTTACGCCTTTTTGACATTTGAAATATTACAACAATGATTTTATAAATTGGGAAGAAATTGCCTTAAAAAATTTCACTAAAGAAACTCTAAAAAAAGGACAGTTCAAAACTATTTGAATTGCTACCTTCAAAAAGAAAACACCTAATCAAATTTGTATTAAATACTCCACCAATGAAGAAGCCATTGCAGGAAAAGTTAGTTTATTTGAAAAAGCTAGAAAAGAGCGGGATACTTATACAAAAATAAAGGGAAATAGAAGGGAAAGAGTAACAAAATTACTGAAAAAGAGGAGGTCAAAGATGAAGGAATCCAGAATACAGATTTTGTATTACGTAATTTATATAATGCCGATTACCTATTTCAATTGCCAAATTTAATTATTTGAAACGTCTTTGTGATAGCGAAGTGATACCTAAAGCATACCACCAGGAATATCTGCAATTGCCTCATAATAAGATAATTAAAAATAAACTTATTGGCACTGATACCGAAGATGAAACTGATTATAATAATAATTTAAGTAAGCTTTCAGCGTACGGTATATCTCCTGGTATGATCGGCTGGATAACGGACTTTCTTAGCTTTCTGATCTCTTCGAGTAGTTATCGACGGGTGTTCCTCGGAACCCTTGACAATAAATGCCGAAGTGTCTCAGGGGTCCTTTTTTTCTGCAACTCTTTTTCTGCTACAAATTAACGATCTGTTGAAGCCCGGTATCTATGGGTATGCAGACGACAGCACAGTTGTAGAAAGATATCTGCCGAGTACTCGGGCTAGTCGAGAACAGTCTACAGACTACAGACAGAGAAGCTATGGTGCAATGTTTGACTGACAAACTTCAGGCAGTCTCCGCATGGAGCAATGCCAATCTTGTAAAATTCAACGCCACCAAAACGCAGACGTGTCTGTTCATCGCCAAAAGGAGCAATTTCACCTTGGCTCCTACTTTCCAGAATGTATCCTTGGAATAAAGTGACCGGCTTCAGTTCTTAGGCTTAGAGATTTCCTCGAACCTCAACTTTGGTTGGTTCATTGAGTCCAGAGCAAGAGCAGCAGCAGCAGAGCTTGCCGTTCTTGCGAAGTTCCGGCAGTACTTTACACCGGGACAGCTTCTTGTTTTATACAAAGCACAGATCCGGTCGTGTGTTGAGCACTGTGGTCACATATTTGCTGGTGCCGCAAAGTCTCATCTTGCGGTTCTGGACTCAATTGAGAGGCGAGCAAAGAGGCTTATAGGCGATCCCGAAATGGTCGAACCCGACCTCCACAGCCTTGAACACAGGCGTAGAATTGCTAGCCTCTCAGTATAGGATACATTTTGGTGAGTGTGCGCAGGCATTACAAGACCTAATTCCCCCGGCCCCCTACCATCACTGGACGTCCCGACGCACGGCAGGTATCCATTATTTTGATGTGGACATTCCACCTGTCCGAACGAAGTGCTTTGCTTGGTCTTTTTTAATTCGTACAGCGAAGTATTGGAACAGATTGCCTGCGTCGGTATTTCCGGCCGAATACAATGTGGGTATCTTCAAGAGAAGACGAAAAAGAAGAAGAAGAAGAAAAAGAAGACCTATTCAAGGTTGCTAGGGTAATGGCCTTACCACCTTAGACTACATTCCACTTACCATCAGATTGAATGTAGTCAAGCATTGCCCTAGATTATATATAAAAAAAATATAATATATTAATATTAATTTCAAATTATACAAAATATATTTTTTCTTTATTGAAGTAGGTACGGCAATTAACAGTTGATATTTATTTCATGAATAAGTAAGTACAGAAATTTGAAACTTGGTTATTTTCACTGATTATTTTGATTCATTATGACTGATTATTAGTTTTCCTTTCTTTAATCATAATGTTTGAAACTTGGTTATTATCTACCTAACTATCTACTGATTCATAACGCCTATACTGCGGACCTGCAATGATTTAAAGTAAATTTAATATAAGAATAGTTTAAAGTTAGGGAAGGTAAGTAAGGTAAGTACTCGTATAACAAAATTATAATTGTACTATAGTACAATATATTGATAAGATTACATTGGCTTTTAAGCCCAATCCGCTAAGAGTGTCAAGATAAATGTAGTTACGCCATATTGTGTGTCAAGATAAATGTAGTTACGCCATTTCATTCAAATTTGTACGTCGTAACTCCATGCTAAGTTAAAACCTATGAGGTTTGTTCAAATGCAGACTATGTGGCGTTAAAATTTATTTAAAACAAAAGATTTAACAGTTTTACATTCAATAATACGTATAAAAACAAAAAGTTATGAGCAATAACTTTTTTTTTGTTACGTTTTTTGCGTCTCCTGTAAAGTTACGATTTTGGTGTTTACGACCTTTCTACCCCGAGGTATCGATATATATATAATGTAATGTCTTTTTCAGTCATGTAAAATATTTTTAATGATGTTTAAATATACCCATTTTGTTTTAATATTAAGTTAGCAAAATATTAAATTCACTGTTAACATAATAACTAGGTAATAGTATGCCCATTTACATAACGTTCTTAGTTAAATTAATCTGAACACTACTATTAGTCGTAAAATAAAACTGAACTAAATATGTATTAGATACCTCAAACCTCAAGATTTAGTTTTTGAATATTGAAATAAGAAATAATATTTGTAGAAATAAAACATTTTTTTCCGGATTTCACTTTTATAATAAAATTTTAAATATTCATTTTAAATTTAACCAGGCTTTTAATTTACTTATAGGTCAGCAAAATTCGTAAAGATAGTTATATTTCAAGTTGTTCTTGTGAACATTTTAGAAAATACTGAGTAATATTCGTCTTTTTCTATTCACTGTATCTTTGTAAAATAAAAAGTAAATTATTTTTTTGATTAAATTGTTATTATTAACTAATTTATGTGTATGTTAAGCCATACATCGTTCCAACGTATTTTTTCATTCAAACATAAAAGGATAATAATGTTTTCTTATAAATCATACTTTGTTAAAAATCTTCTCACAAAGCCTCTTTTATGATGATGTGAATAAATTGAATAGCTACGAAATGTACAAAAGCACCGATTTACTTCCATCAAAGGTTTTCTATGAATATATATATTTTTTCGCATAAGCCTAACATCAATGAAATCTAAGCACATATATAACTTAAAGTGCTTTTTAAAATCCTAAGCGATATTTTGATGGAGACAGAATTAATGATTTTGACAGATACATGACAAAAATATTTTAATAAACAAAGTCACAAGAGTCAAGGGAAGCTCGGATAGTTTAATTATAAATTGGAAATAATGATAAGATAAACATTGTCTTTAACTTGAGACATTGTTTTTAATTTTAATGATTACATAAATGTCCTTCCTCTTTATTTTCTACAGGTATAGGTAATTGTGATTACCTCTGGATACTATTTAATACGTTACTATTTAAAATTGACTATTTTATACCCATTTACGTATCACTTATAGTAAAAAAAAAAACAATAAGTATTGTTTGTGTTCTGAATATTATAATAATATCCGAGTATTTATTCTTACGACGATACTATTCTTGTCCCTATTCATTATACAGTAAACTTAGCAAGTATTTGTCTTTCTATTTAAGTTGTTACATCTTTGCCGGATATTTAAGAGACTTTTTTATTTATGAGACTGTTTTATTGAAACAAAGTATTATGTAGTATTATGTAGTTGCGTTTAAATAAAAAGTATAAGTATTTACGTAGTTGGTAATAACTGAAGCTATTTTATTATTATAGCACACATTGAAACGAAACTTGAAAGTAATTTATAAATGTTTTTGTATGATACTTTATATTATAATTTCTTAAAGTGTAGTTGATATTACTGCTTAAAAATGTAAAATAATTAACAAAATCTTTACGCTTTTTGAAAAAAGATTTCAATAGGTTTCAATTTTTCTAAACGTTTATCTTTTTCGGCCACCATGTTGCACCTTATGTCACTAGTGAAAATTATAGAACAATTCTAGTTTCGATTAAATTGGTCTCTCGACCAGTCGTATTACTTGTATTTACATTCTATAAAGATGACAAAGGCAGCGAGTTGTAAAATTACATTCTCAATATGTTTTATTTATCTATCAGCTTCCAGAATATTTATTCCAATGTTTTATATAATGACTAGCTGTGCCTGCGACTTCGTACGCATAGATTCCGATTTAAATAAAGATACCTGTTTAAAGTTTCATCAAATTCCGGCAAGTAGTTTTTGCGTGTTTTGCGTGTAGTTGGAGTATTTGTAGTTGGAGTTTATATACATAAATTATGATTCAAATATATACGAATCATAATAAATCAAATATATATATATATATATATATATATATATATATATATATATATATATATACAGGGTTATTTGTAATTAGTTGAGCACCTTTTGCAGGCAGCCCCTCTACATCAATCCTAACAACATTTGTTCTACGACTGTTTAAAATTAGTAGTTTTAAAAATTTCGTTTTTCCCATACAAAATTTATTTATTGCCTCTAAACGTGCATTAAACTTGAGTAAAGAGAGGCCACGCAACTTGTCAAAATATGTGCCAAGGCTACGTGCATAGGGGCGCGGGGTGGCGGGGTGGCGGGGTGACGCAGCGGCGGCTATGCACGTTAGAACTTGATCATTTTCTAAGGTGTAATAAAAAATAGCATCTTTTTCCACTTTTATTTATTAAAATATTTTCTACAATAGTCGAAACACATATTGTCTAACTGTTTAAGAATCTAATGAAAAAACAAAATCTCCAATAGAGGTTGTCCACAAGTTGAATGTCTCAATATTTTTATTTGGTTTATGAAATAAGGGCACTGTAACGAAACCAAATAAATATTATTTTTACAAAACAATAACTTCTCTTTAACTTACTTTATACATATCATATTATCTCATTTATTAATATTTATATCATGACAATAAAACAATAAGTTACTTACGAATTTCTTTAAGATGGCGCGTAACAGAAAAACGTCATAATTTTCATTAATATTAATTAATTAAAACGTAAGAAGTGAATCGACTGTTTCTGACGTATAATATTCTCATAGAAGAAACACATAGGTAAGTACCATAAAAACAGACAAATGTACAAAATCCACTTTAAAAATAATAACTTAAGGCTTCTTAACATGTTGGATCGTCACTATATCACAAATAAAATTATTCTTCATCATGGTTTCTGCTGTTTCGAGTTGCTGTTCGTTCTGGGTATAGCAAAACAGACCTTGTAAAGATCAGGACCCCAATGCTCCATTTCTCAGCCAAAACACGTATTTCTTTTCATTCTTACTTCTTCTATTTCAGACAGTCAATGTATTTTAAAAATATTATAAATTACATTTCATAATTTCATCTTCATGTTATAATCTTGAATTTATTTATTAGTTTTAATAGCAAGTCCATAAAATCGTATTGTCCAGTATGTAATTACAATTCATTATTTAATTATAAAACTCTAATCCGATAATTTTATTTTTGGTTAATGTAAATTGTGTTTTGTAATCCACATACTTGTCATTTTGATTATTTAGTATTTCCATAGCAACATGGTGTAAAAGAGATGAAGCTATACGAAAAAAGCTGGCGCGCGCATTTAACAGTTTCTGACTTTCGCTAGCCCGCCGCGACCTATACTTTAGACTGCTTACAAAATACAGAGTAATAAATAATCGAAGGAGCAAAAATTTTTTTTGTTCGTTTATTCTGAGTTATTTATCAAGATTTTTTAAAAGTCGTAGAACAAATGTTGTTGGGATTGATGTAGAGAGGCTGCCTGCAAAAGGTGCTCAACTAATTAAAAATAACCCTGTATAACAGAATCGTTCGTTATATTAATTATTTTTCTTGTCATATCATTGAAATATATATATATTTTATTCTTTCTTTCACATTTACGGATAAAAAAATATTTTTCCATCGCAATATGTTTCTAGCCAGGTAATCAATCATGTTGGCTACTTTTTCTCAACCTATGAAAATTTTCCATTATTCATGTAATATTTTTTTTAAATTGTTATATCAATTAAATATTATTTATTATTGTTTTGTTTCAAACTTATACACTGTAAACAAAAAAAAAATACTTTCAGAGTTTTCAAATATTTGACTATCACAGTTTTTAATTTTATCAAAATAACGAAGGTCACTCAGAAAGTTTTACGACCAAAGCACATGTCCATGCTTAGAGTGTTGGCGAACTATAATTTGTTTTGGGAAAATTGGAGCTATATTCAAATTTATGAAATAAATTGAAATGTACATTGAAACTCGGTATAAAATATTGTATGCACTTCATATATAAATGAACTTCATATATATTATAAAATGCATAATACATTATTGATCGATCATTTATAAGGAACTACCAGAAAAATACATTTATCGCAATTATAAGTATCCAATATGTCAAATTATGAAAATCACGATAAGTATGTATTTGTTAATAGTGTCATAAACAAACAATTTAAATTTTTATCCATGTAAATTTCGCATTTATATAGATATGCCAATTATATTGGTAAATATATTGATAAATATATTGATAAATAATATTATTTATCATATAAAATAATAACTTATAGGTGCACAAAGTATTAAATTAAAATGTTCTAATTTTTTATTTTTCGGTTTTCCATTCAAAAATGTAATATTTAAAACGACAGACTTGCTATTTCTATGCATAAATTAACACTTACGTCTATTGTTTTGTGAACATGAAAGAATAATGAATAGGTTTTGAGGTTTAGGACATAAGTAACGTTTTAGAGAAATTATTATAATATTATATAAGCTTATATGAATTAGAAATAAACCGACCAGACAGTGTTAAGTACCGAGAGCATCGTATAATTAAACCCATGTCTAACTTGACTACCTCATCCAATGTGCAATTTGTAGTAGGTGTCATCTTAATTTGTTTTATAATTTAAACGTCATACTAAGGTTATACCGAGGATCTCAGTAACCAGTATAGTATGAAATTGGACGTAATATTTAACACGAGTATCATTTTACCACACCACTGACGTAACTATACATATATTGTAGGTATTATTTTCCGTTCTGTTTACGACAAGTGAACCGTTAAATGATTTTTCTTTTAGAATTTTATAAGGTGGCAATTACTAACTTTTCTTCTGTAAAGCTGTTGTAAAGCTCTTGAAATGTGGAGCTTAGATTAAAGTTTATAAGGTAACCAATGCTATTCATACGAAATAATAATTATTTTATATAAATTGCTGTCTATATTTTAAGTCTTAAGCTCAACAATAATAAACTGTCGATATTAAATATATGAAATATATTTAATATCGACAGTTTATTATATAAATTAAACATATGACAATAGTGGAAGAAACATTATGCAATGGTTTTCTTTAGTTAATTAAAATTTATACGATTTAATATACGAAATAAAAAGGAACGCGAATTAAAGTACCGTTTACCGCCCCGTTGGTCGAGTGGTTAGCGCAGACGCCTAACGTATTGCGGCTCAAAGTGCTTCGGGTTCGATTCTCGACAGGGACAGCCATATATGTGATGAGCATAGATGTCTGTATTTCTGGGTTTGGTCGTTTATTAAATATATTCTCAGCATTTATAATATGTATTTCTATGTATTTGTATTGTTGTCTAACACCCTTAACACACGCAAATAATTTGCTTACTTAGGGGTTAGACGATTTGTGTAATTTGTTCTGTAAAAAAAAAATGTTAAGTTAAAACTTTAGAGTAATCATGTGTCGGTCACATTTGATGATATAGAATGTAATATTTAACAAACAATGATAAAGGATATAATTGTTTATAATTTCTTAAACTAGTATAAAATCTACAAGCAAAAAGATATTCTTTATTGGTCAGATTAAAATAAATGATTTGTCGATAACTCATCGTTTCACGAAAGTATTAGTACTGTATACTGATACGTTGATTTAGAAATATTGATGTCACTATTAACAATCTATAAATTAATATGTTTTTATTAAGACTTTTGCTATTTTTGTTATCATGTTTATTTTTGTAACCTATTAACCTACCAACCTTGATTAAATTTTCATTCAATACAAATTATTATAAAAAAACTTATCATGCCTCTGGTCTTTATAAACAATTTCAAATAATAATTAGAAATTTTATTGACAATTTAAACAAATCCGCGTGACAGTCAGAAAGTAGGTTTATTACGAAATCCTTTTTTATTATTCAAAATTCTTTGATATAACCGGATATCCGTGGGTTGTAGGTACTATATATGTGGGATTGACTAAGTGACTACAATAGTAATGAATTATGTAAACTATGTAATAGTTTAAAAGCGTTGTTTTTAAGTACATTTTTGAAGTAAAATTTGCACACATAATAATATATACGTAGAATAATAGCCTCAAATAACTATGTTTTTAATTAATAAATGTTAAGTTCAAGAATATGGAGAGTTAGTTTTGTTACTGTTATTACCAAACCAGGTTTACATTTGTTAATTATTATTTGCTGCGAACCTGTTTTGTAAAACAACAATACTAATGAAAATATATAATTTTAATTAGTTCCTAAATCATAAAAATCATAATGTTTTTTGTTTTTTATTAGTTTATTATTATTATTTACCGCAGACCTGTAACTTTGATAATTTGATTAATACTTGGTTCGTAGGTAAAAACAATATATTTATTAAATTCCATTGTTTATTGAAACTCTATAGACAGTTTTTAAATCTTCTTTTTGATGCTAATTATGTAATTTTGTAATATATATATTTTATATATAATCCATCTCCTTACAAACTCTTTGTACACTACAATGTTAATGTTTTTTACATTGCACTCATAATTTAGAACATTTTTTCTAGTATTTTACTTTATTACCTTTTTAGTAATCTCTAAAAAAACGTACGAAACGTGAGAAACCTACATATACCTTCATAGAAGTAGCAAGAGAATAATACTTTAACATATCGTACATTGTTGTATCGTTTATATTCAAGACTTTAACCGTGTTATTGTTATTATAAGGTTCAAATAACTGAACGCTTTAGAATGTTACGTCTTTAAATAAATGATGAAAGATTTAAGGACTGTTTGCTTACAAAGTGGCAATGTTAATGCAAAATATAATTGAAAATGAAGAGATAACAGAAGTGTAATGAATGGCGTTGGTTGCGGTTACGTCTGTCCCAAGAAATATAATAAATAATTCAAGAAGGCTCTAAAGGGTTTGAATAATGATATTTATGTATTTATATATAAAATATCTTTGTATTACCCGGGGAAATCTAGTGGAAATTTTTTCAGAGGTCGAGCGTTCGAATCACTACTCGTGTCGGTTTATTTTTATTGTATGTGTATTTAAATTTAAATAAGCTTAACATGACTTGAATATATTTTCAAACATTTATATATTTATAACAGACTAGATTACAGTACAGTACACTTTGCTAAATGTTCATAAAATGGTCAGTTTTTTATATTTTGTTCCATTTTAACTAGCACAGGATATTTTACTTATATGATACTATTAAGTGGTTACAATGAAGACGAGTTTATATTATTTCATTCGAAAATAAATAAAATTAAAACGATTAAATAATTATAAATCAATATTTGTTATTTTGTTGAGTTTACAAACATCAGACGTGACCACCATCAGACCAAACCACGTGTAAAAGTTAATATTTCTATAGCCTATATATTATTTTGGTACATAAGCTACAACATTGCTGTTTCATCAAAATCCGTTCGATAGTTTTGGCGTGATTGAGTAATAAACATCACATATAAAAACACTTGCAAAAGTTAGTATTTCTATAGCCTATGTATTATTTTGGTACATAACCTACAATAATAGTAATATTTAACAAACAATGATAAAGGATATAATTGTTTATAATTTCTTAAACTAGTATAAAATCTACAAGCAAAAAGATATTCTTTATTGGTCAGATTAAAATAAATGATTTGTCGATAACTCATCGTTTCACGAAAGTATTAGTACTGTATACTGATACGTTGATTTAGAAATATTGATGTCACTATTAACAATCTATAAATTAATATGTTTTTATTAAGACTTTTGCTATTTTTGTTATCATGTTTATTTTTGTAACCTATTAACCTACCAACCTTGATTAAATTTTCATTCAATACAAATTATTATAAAAAAACTTATCATGCCTCTGGTCTTTATAAACAATTTCAAATAATAATTAGAAATTTTATTGACAATTTAAACAAATCCGCGTGACAGTCAGAAAGTAGGTTTATTACGAAATCCTTTTTTATTATTCAAAATTCTTTGATATAACCGGATATCCGTGGGTTGTAGGTACTATATATGTGGGATTGACTAAGTGACTACAATAGTAATGAATTATGTAAACTATGTAATAGTTTAAAAGCGTTGTTTTTAAGTACATTTTTGAAGTAAAATTTGCACACATAATAATATATACGTAGAATAATAGCCTCAAATAACTATGTTTTTAATTAATAAATGTTAAGTTCAAGAATATGGAGAGTTAGTTTTGTTACTGTTATTACCAAACCAGGTTTACATTTGTTAATTATTATTTGCTGCGAACCTGTTTTGTAAAACAACAATACTAATGAAAATATATAATTTTAATTAGTTCCTAAATCATAAAAATCATAATGTTTTTTGTTTTTTATTAGTTTATTATTATTATTTACCGCAGACCTGTAACTTTGATAATTTGATTAATACTTGGTTCGTAGGTAAAAACAATATATTTATTAAATTCCATTGTTTATTGAAACTCTATAGACAGTTTTTAAATCTTCTTTTTGATGCTAATTATGTAATTTTGTAATATATATATTTTATATATAATCCATCTCCTTACAAACTCTTTGTACACTACAATGTTAATGTTTTTTACATTGCACTCATAATTTAGAACATTTTTTCTAGTATTTTACTTTATTACCTTTTTAGTAATCTCTAAAAAAACGTACGAAACGTGAGAAACCTACATATACCTTCATAGAAGTAGCAAGAGAATAATACTTTAACATATCGTACATTGTTGTATCGTTTATATTCAAGACTTTAACCGTGTTATTGTTATTATAAGGTTCAAATAACTGAACGCTTT
Source organism: Napeogenes sylphis (assembly GCA_959347405.1). Lineage (NCBI taxonomy): Eukaryota > Metazoa > Arthropoda > Insecta > Lepidoptera > Nymphalidae > Napeogenes > Napeogenes sylphis. The sequence continues at coordinate 6,687,703 of OY365783.1, forward strand.
AGAATGTTACGTCTTTAAATAAATGATGAAAGATTTAAGGACTGTTTGCTTACAAAGTGGCAATGTTAATGCAAAATATAATTGAAAATGAAGAGATAACAGAAGTGTAATGAATGGCGTTGGTTGCGGTTACGTCTGTCCCAAGAAATATAATAAATAATTCAAGAAGGCTCTAAAGGGTTTGAATAATGATATTTATGTATTTATATATAAAATATCTTTGTATTACCCGGGGAAATCTAGTGGAAATTTTTTCAGAGGTCGAGCGTTCGAATCACTACTCGTGTCGGTTTATTTTTATTGTATGTGTATTTAAATTTAAATAAGCTTAACATGACTTGAATATATTTTCAAACATTTATATATTTATAACAGACTAGATTACAGTACAGTACACTTTGCTAAATGTTCATAAAATGGTCAGTTTTTTATATTTTGTTCCATTTTAACTAGCACAGGATATTTTACTTATATGATACTATTAAGTGGTTACAATGAAGACGAGTTTATATTATTTCATTCGAAAATAAATAAAATTAAAACGATTAAATAATTATAAATCAATATTTGTTATTTTGTTGAGTTTACAAACATCAGACGTGACCACCATCAGACCAAACCACGTGTAAAAGTTAATATTTCTATAGCCTATATATTATTTTGGTACATAAGCTACAACATTGCTGTTTCATCAAAATCCGTTCGATAGTTTTGGCGTGATTGAGTAATAAACATCACATATAAAAACACTTGCAAAAGTTAGTATTTCTATAGCCTATGTATTATTTTGGTACATAACCTACATTATTGCTAAGTTTTATCAGTTTTGACGTTCAGTAGGTTTGGTGTGATTGAGTTACAAACAGCACAGACAAAATCACTAGCAAAAGTTAGTATTTCTACAGCCAATGTGCTATTTTGGTACAAAAGCTACAATATTGCTAAGTTTCTTCAAAATGCGTCTAGTAGTTTAGGCGTGTTTGAGTAATAAACATCCATCCATTCCAATAACCGCTAATTAGTCAGAAGTAAGATGTAGAAAAAAATAAACAAATTCTGGAACAATATTTATTATTAAACATTAAAAGTTGATTATCTATACATATTATAAAATTGTCATTGATCCATTTCCGTACAAGGAAAATTTGAAAAAATAAATCATAAGGGCAAGAGAATCCAAAACAAGGGATTTTCAGTTTGTCTGTTTATCTGTATGTCTGTGTGTCTGTATGTCTGTATGTTTGTACACGCTAATCTCAAAAACGGTTAAACCAATTTGAATGCAGTTTTCAGGAATATATTATCACAGTCACAGGTTAAGAAATAAAAAAGTTATATCAATTTATGTCAATCACGTAATAGGTACAAGACAAGTCTTATTATATACTTACATGTAATAAATCTGCAGAGGAGTAGTCTTTGTACATTGAAAATATTTTAAAAAATATACCAGGATGTGAAGTGATAACTAACAGAATCCATTTTCAGCATTTTTAAAATCTTTGTCTGTTTATTTTTTTTTTATTGGTGCACTCAACACGAAAAAAAAATATTTTCTAACATTCATACAGAGGGACCTTTATATAAACAAGAGAACCCAAAACAATGTTTTTTAATTTTGTCTGTATATCTGTATGTTTGTGCACGCTAATCTCAGAAACGGAATAATCGGTGTAGATGCAGTTTTCGGGAATGTGTTGTCTTGGGATTCACTTTACATTTTGTTTTTTTTTCAACAATTGGTTAACAAAAAACAGAAGTTAATAATCTTTTATTGTCGTACCATTGCTGCTTAACAGTTTGAAGGTTTATAGTTTTTACATACATTGTGGTAAGTACAAAGGGTACGTTTTAAAATCAAAATCAAAATCGAAATCTACGCCTACGAAGTCGCAGGCACAGCTAGATTTAAAATAAAAACAGTATCTTGGCTATTTGTATATTGAAGACAGTCAACGTTATTATAAACGTATAACCTATTTCACTCGTGTTGACGATAAACGAGCTACACATGTTCAGACAGTTTGATATATGTTTTTAACATGAAGTGAAGAATAATAAAGGTCATAGCGATGACGACTAACCATTTTTAATTAAATTCGATGAAATGCAGTATATTTTTATGTTCATGTTGTTTTATATACAGATTGATAACATACAAAATATAAAAAGTTGTAAAGAAAAAAAAATCCACTTCTTTCTAACATCTACAAATTTGTACATTAAAAGAATACAGCTGAAAAGCTCAGAATACTGAGAACAAATATGTCATACGTATTCATAATACACACGGAAGGAGTCTCTGGAAATAGCTATGAAAATATAGTAACCTAGTTTTATTTTCGTGTGTTTGGAATAACAATGCTCTTTCTTGTTATATTGTTACTGTTACCACCCCACAGCTGCTCCGTCCCGAAAACTATGAATCCAATTGGAATGATTGAACCAAGTTAAAAAAAAAGTATATATGCAGCAAATTTTAATTAATTTAATCTTTCTTAAAACTTAGGGAACGTCGCTCTGCCCAGCTTTCGTAACGCAATCCGCTCTAATGAATTTTATTCTATACTACCTGGTTTTAAATGGAAGCATATTATAGTTACCCTATTTATAGATAATAGGAGACATTAAAACTATTAAGATTAAAAAAAAACTAGGTTACCTATTTCTTTTAAAAATTTCTGTTACTTGCTGTGATCCTGGTTTTTTAAACCACAATACTAATTGATATGTATATTTATAACAGTTTTAAAACCATAAAAAGGGCTTCATACCTTGTTATACTTTTCGATTCGATGTAAGGACAGTAAGCGTACAAAATTGAGACTTAAATTACAAAAGTAGTTGCGATTACTACTGATAAAAGGAAATCACTGTTTCTAACATCTTTGAATCAAAATACACATTTTCAGACTACTGAGGACAAGATATCGCTTACGTTCATTATTTTGAAAATTAAATATGTCTCTTCTTTTAACATAATATCTATTTTGATGTAAGAATCATATATTTTCGACAGTTATACAATTTGTCTGTTCGTTCGTTTAATTTCGTCACAACTCCGACAGGATGCTTTACAGACAAGAAGCTACTAACTTGTCGTCATATTTTATTGGTAATATTTAGAAAGAAACAAAATGGAATATTTTAAATATTCTATCTAAAGCGATTGATATACTAAGAATGTTGTTATGAGTGAAAATTATAAAAAATGCTCTCAAGAAATTAATATTTGACCTTGACGTCAAGTATAACGTTCAATTACTTTTGAAGTACCAAAGAAAAAATCATTATACTTTGTACCATTGCATTGGTTTGTATTTTTAGGATAAATACGCAAACGGGGGGAATGAAATTTGCAAAAAACCTTACCTTTATATAATAATACTAAATACTTATTATCTTTATATAATAATACTAAACACACTACAATGTGAAATATCACACGACATTGTCAATGTCAAATATACATTAGTATGTTGCCTAAAAGTCTCAAGCAGTTGATTGTCCTCTCACGTGAGAGAATATGACTCTAACATAAATAATTTCTCGCCCTTTTGGCTAATATCAAATATCGCAGGTACTTTTAAGGCTCTTACACTTATGTATAAAGTGAAAAAAAAAAAGAAATTACAGCACAAAAAGCTACCTTTAATAATAAATTACCTTAAAAACATTGTGGGATCTATACGTACACATAACCCTCTCCTGTAGTCCACGGATGGAGTCGCTGAAAATTCTTGTGAAATATCGTATCCTGCTAAATATCTTATTCGCATGAACACTGTATTCAATTATACTTAGTTACAATGATCCTTCTTGCTATCTTATTGCTGCTACGTCCGAAACCTATTAATCTAAATTGTTCTCCGTGTAAAGGCTTGCGCTTGTCTGCTTCCTTTATTTTCTATTTAATCGTCATTTCTAGCACCTATTGGTTGATTGAATTTGTAAAGTAAAAAGATAACTTAACGACTGACAAGCGGTTATATTCTTGTACTATTTTTTTTTATTCCTAAATCATAAAAATATATTACTACGTGTAGTAATGTTTATGCTTTAGAAGTTTATGAGGGTAGACCAAAAATACACCTATATAATTTAGACGAAAACTACTGCTATTTCTAAGTGTGCAAAGTTTAAAATTAATTAGACATTGAAAAGTAGGTCAAAAGTATTCAAAGTTTCTTTTACATAAGCATATTAGTATACTAAGATAAATACCAAACTAATAGAAGGGTGTTAAAAACAAGATGAAATTGGATAGCTAGTTTTGAAGTTCATACTGAATGTGAAATATATGTAATGATGAGATGTACATATAAATTAAAAACACATTACGCTCCAATAAATAATTCACGTTACATAACAAATTCATTAATTCAATCTAATAAAGTAAAAAACAAACTTTTTAACTTAGTACTTAAACTAAGAACAAAAACTTTGAAAAAGGTTAGTCTTAAATTGCATTAAATAAGGTGAAGTAATAAAATAAGTTCAAAGTTTGTTCGAAAAGGAATTTTAACTAAAGAAAACCAATAGACGTTTCTATAGTAATGTCGAGTAAAAAAAAAACTGCCTCATCTATATGATAATAGAAAAATAACTTGGCCATATAAGGCCATTAAATAGTATTATTGTTATTATATAGACATTTAGAATTCGAAACAGAATACAAAATCTAAAAATATTTATATTATTGTTATTAGTTGGCACTGTTTAACTTACTCAAGGGATTTTAATGTAAATATGATTGATAACACAGCATACTGACAGAAACAATATTGTTAGCAAAACCTGAAAGGTCTTGCGCAGGACATTTGTGTATAATTTTTGAATACAGGTTTTAATGTTAAAGATGATGTGAAAAAGTTGTGTTTGTCGATGTTGATACTTTATAAAATTTAAAATATTTCTGTCAATATAATATATTCTAATGTCATATTCTTCATAGTTATCTTATTGAAATAGTTTTTTAATGAATTAATAATATTTTTTGGCGGACTATATATAATGTATTTTTACCTATTTTAGATTTTACTGGCGCTATCCTCATTTTTGGAAGGGTTAGTTAAGTAAATTTGAGCACGTCCAAAATATTTGCGTAAGGTTCATATTTGGCCTTCGCAAATATAACCATTAAAGCAATGTATTTGTGAAAAGCCTGCTTAAGTAATAGTCAAGAAAAAGAAAAGAAAAGTCTGTTCACATAAATATTTTCACTCAGTTCTTAGAAAAAATAAAATAAAATTAGAAACTTTTTTATTATTTTAAAATCCTATTATTATAAGAAGTTAATTTTCGATAACTATACATCTTATATTCATTGCGAATAATAACTGAATAAGACCTCGTATTACAAATTATCGACGATATATTATTTTGATAAATTGTAATATATTGATAAATTAAATTATCAATATACTGCAAATACAATTAGATAGTTATTAAATATATCAACGAAAGACGATATTTGTTTTAAATTAACTCACTAAATAAATACATTATTTTATCATGACACAGACGAAGCTTGGATTCACCGTGCGGGTGCCGGGCCCATCGCGTTGCAAGGAGAGGAGTGCAAGCAGTGTTTGCGACCCAGGAGTAGGTTTAAGGGGCCCTTTTATTATGCGCAAAAACCCTCACCTTCACCCTCCACACTCCTCTCCCTACCTAACCAAATTTGGAATATATTTGCCTAGTATCTTCGTATTTTGTATCTGCGTATTTTGTACGTTTTTGATTTTATCCTAAGCCTCAAAAACGCTTTTCTATCATGTATCATGGTTTTTATATCATAAGTCACATATGAATAACATTTTATATAAAATGTCGTATATTTCTTTAGTTTTTATAATTTCTTAAAAACATTATATAATTATAAGTACACCAATTACCTGGTCATAATATACAAAGTAACATTAAGACAGTGTCTTTTTAATGCCAAAAGAATGTTAACCTTTAAAAGGCCACAGGCTTCTTTTTTAATAATAAACTTTATAATAATAATAATGAGTTTAATAAACTCTTTTAAAATCACTAGTCCCAACAAGGAGCAATTGAAATAAATATAATATATTTTAAAGGAAGTGCCGATGTGATATAAAAAAATATTTATGCCTATACAATAATATATATGCAATTTCAAACAATCAGTTCTAATTACTAAATACTTAGTCAAGTAAATGTTTTATACTTAGTCAAGTAAATGTTTTAATACGTTTTTCGTTCAGCGAAACTTAACTTAATCAAATTAAAAATATTAAGCTATTAATCTGTTGGCATAAAGTTTAATTTTTTACATAGGAACAATAAACCAACTTTTAAAAAAGAATATATTGCTAGCGCTTGAGAGAGGTCTTATTTCGTTTAATTTTAAAAATCGCTACATAAAGTATGTTTTGTTATAAATGGATTTAGTTGTCTCCTGACTCTCAGTTATGGGCGAGTTTAAATTTTACGTAACGGGCTGTCTTTTAATATAATTATTTATTTTTCATTGTCTTTGTAAGTTTCTTAAACATTTGAAACATTAGATTATGATTCTCTAATTAATATTCTGTTTATAAAGTTTGTTATAAAAGGCAATGGTAGCTTAAGAAAAATCATTATTAGATTTGTTTTTAATAAGGCTGGCTCGTAGCGTAATTTTATCAAACACGAATACAAAAAATATAAATGTTAATAATAGGATAAAGAATATAACATTAAATGTAATTACTTTAAAATATACCTTTACTTCTACAGAAATAATTGTACAATTATTATTGCGTTGTTTAATTAAAATAAAAAGTTCCTAAATAAGGCTAAAGCAAAATGTTTTATAAAACTTTAGCTTACGTTATAATTTTTAATCTATTCCTTAATACATAAGTATTAATATTAATAATCTAAAGTGGTGGTTTTTATTTCTCCATTTCTAATTACTCTTGATGTTAAAAATATCAAAAAAATACAATAAAAATATGTGTGAGTAATTTCAAGAAATGTAAATATTATAACGAGAAAACTTTCAACGGAAGTAAACAATGTCGCAAATAACGACAACGCTATTTTGCTGAACTTATTTTAAATATACAAGTGTATTATAATATAGTAAAGTATAAAATTTTTACATTAGTGTAAACCAAACCTGTCAGTTTAATTTCGTAAAAACTTTTTACTACCGCTCAATATAAGACGATATTTTATTTCAATACTATTATTTTAATTCTTTGGAATATATTTTACGTTAATTTAATGATTTAATTAGTTCCCAAAAATGTCAGTAATAAAATCTTTATATTAAAATATATTTTATCTTTATATTAAAATATAATATATTTATAAATATTATTTTATATTGAGGAGATAATTATAGTAACATTTTCTAATGACACTTGGCTGGTTGCCACGAGGTTGTTTCCAATAAATGAAATTTGGATTCTAAGTATCGAAGAGAAGGTGGAAAATAGTTGACAGAAGATGTTCAAAATATTGCTTTACAGGTATCAAGAAATTTAACCTTAAAGCAATAATCAGAAATTTGTTTAAATTTACGTGAAGAAAAAACTAAGAAATCCTTATCTACGCTTTAGTCTAATTTATTAAGGTCTATTTGATGTTAGGGCAGTATAAATCAGCATAGTCAATGAATAAGAATCAGCACTAACACAGTTTTGAGCTGAAGGGCAAAAAGTTTCGTGTTGAAAGAGCAAACGAAGCGAGCACGTCACTTTGCGAAATAACTCGACTATGAAAACATACAAAATGAGAGAAAAAGATAATAAAAACGAATCGTTATGTGAATAACCAAATGTTATGTGAAAAACCAAATGTCTATTATCATTCTTATTAAAATTATGTCTGTCGAAAACTATTGTAGATTTTAGCAATTATGAAATTGATTGATTGATTGATTGATTGATTAGCATGCTGCATCACCACAGAATTGATGAACATCTAGATACAGATGTATCTAGATAGAGATTAAATATATAAATTAGGAAGTATATGTATATGTATATCTATATGTTTTTTTATTTTACAAGAATTTCATATGGATTAAAAACAGACAAAATCATATATAATTAACGTAAGTGTAAATAAAGGCTAAATAAATATATTTAAAATATTCTTGTATGAATAAACCATGTATCTTTAGGTAAGTACATATTTTTGATGAATATATAATTTTATTCCCTTTTAATATCGTTTTACTATGTTACACGAGCAAAACATTCCTTCTTATTAAATTTTACATCGGATATTTATATTTTTTTAACTTTTAAAATTAAAAAAAAGTTTATAACGAGTGAAAATAGAATTTAGATAATACATTATAATTTTGGAACGTAATTAGCGACCAAGTTCAGTGTTACCTTCATTATTGCAAGAATGACTACAAAGAGAATTACCGATTATCTAATTTGTACTCTGCTTTCAATGGATTGGGTTCTTTTATTGGAAAAAAGTTTTTCAACAGAAATTTTATTTTCAACAGAAGTTTTTCAACAGAACAGCCATCTTCTATAGTGTAAATATGGTATCAATGTTGACTGCATTACCCCATATTAGTATAACATTATAATATGAAAGTAACTAAAGTAAACTAATCGAGCAGTTTCCATATTTGTTAATCGATGTATTTTTTTAACCGCGTATATAGCAGAACTAAGTCTGCTTGATAAATCAAGTATATGAGGACCCCATTGCAATTTTTCATCTAAAGTAATGCCCAAAAAGTATTTGACCAAGTCCAATTCCATATTGTTTAATTGTGCATTGGTATTTTCACATTTGGTAAATTAAATTTGACACATTTCGTTTTTTTTCATTAAGCAACAAATTATTGGTGTTAAACCATTGTACATCTGAGAGAGCATTGTTTACATCGTCAATAACAGATTGCCGCCTGTTAATTTTAAAAGTAAGAGAAGTATCTTTAGCAAACAATACTATCCCATGTTTTTCCCTGACTAGGTGAAGTAAGTCATTTATGTAAATGAGAAACAAGAAAGGTCCTAAGATAGAGCCCTGTGGCACACCTATTTTTACCAAAAAACTGGGGGAACGTTTTCCATTTCTATCTCTTTTTTAAATTCTTTTATAAAGATATGAAGTAATGAAATCTAGGAGCTTATATATTCATTATATTAAATAAGAAATTATGAATTTAACAACCATAGATGGCGGCGATAATGACAATAATGATTAGTTGGTTAGACGTTTTAACATTCATATTAATGGTGTTTCTCAAAAAAGGATGATGTTCAGATCTTACTATAATTTAAGTCCCGAGAATGAATTGAACATTGTTACCCTTGTCTATTCTAAAAATAACTCCAGCTGCAATTAGTTAAATATTGTTATTTTGAAAACAAGCCACAAAAGTGTTTTATTGTGTTTTGAAAATTGGGCCACCGGTTTTTCCGAGATGTAGAACCAAACAATAGAACTAAATGATCTCCTTTATCACAAAAATAGAAATCTATTTTAAGAACCGAAAGGGAAAAAGGTTATTATTTTGGTAGGTCCGAAATTGCACAGTCATGGTGTCTAGGCTTAAAAAGTCTAAAATATTTTCACTTATGTAGTGTATTCTAGATATTATGTATGTTTATGTAAATCGTTCTCAATATATTATTGATGACAACAAAGAAAACTGTATTATAATTGTAATGAATTGTTCGATTATACAGTTATTTTTATTAAATTATTATTTTTTTATCTACTGTATCCCTTTGATTCATTTAAAAATAAACCATATAAGTATTTTTTTTCCTAAAAAAGTGGTCTAATTGAAATTAAGATAGTTAATTTGATATTAAACATTTTTTTTTACTAAAATGTTCGTGGCTTGAATAATAATAAAAAATTGTTAGAACTTATACTTTTACTCGATATCCCACATTACTAGCACTTCCTTACCATCTGATCTAGAAGATGCTTATTGTCCTGCTCTATACGTTGATATAAAAATTTCTTCATTTAAACGTCAACTGAGCTCAAGTCGTAGAAGTAGTCGTATTTCGTAAAGATTTTAAGGTCTAACAGTAATGTTTAGTTTATATGACCAAAAAACATTATGGGGAAAGAGTTACGTCTTGTGTTAAAACATTTTTTAAACATATACCATCGCGGATTTTCTTGTAGAACTTTTTAAGGTATACAATACTTAGTACATTATTTTGATCTAGGTATCTCATGGAGTTCTACCAGCGTTTGCATTGTAAGCGCAAACAAAAGTGTTTGTTGAAATTATCATTGGTTCTCTGATATACTAAGCACGTTATAATACATATAAACCTTCCTCTTGCATCACTCTATCTATTAAAAAAAAACTGCATCAAAATCCTTTGCGTAGTTTTAAAGATACATAATACAGACATAAGGACCGACGCGAAAAGCGACTTTGCTTTATAATATGTAACTTGCTGTGCGTGTGACTTCGTACGCGTAGTTTTCCATTTTGATAAAAAGTACACTTTGTACTTAGTAATGTTACATACATTACCGGATACCGGATAGATTATTAACTTCTTTATTTGTTAACCGATTGCTAAAAAAAAACAAAATATATAGTGAATCCCATGACCATATATTCCCGAAAACTGCATCCAAATCGACTAATCCGTTTCTGAGATTAGCGTGAACTAACATACAGACATTTAGACGAACAAAATTAACAAAAACATTGTTTTGAGTTCACTTGCTTATATATATATAAAGGTGTATGAATTTTTGAAAAAAATTTTTTTTTCGAGTTTTGTGCACAACTAAAAGACAAAGAGATAAACAGACGAAGATTTAAAAAATGCTGAAAATAGATTATGTTAGTTATTACTTTACATCCTGGTTTTTTTAAATATTTTTAATGTACAAAGACTACTCCTCTACAGATTTATTACATGTATAGATTAAGATTTTCATGGTACCTATTACGTCATTGACATAAATAGTCATAACTTTTTTATTTCATAACCGTTTTAGATGAATTAAACAATAAATGTTAAGTGAAGACTGTGATAATATATTCCTGAAAACCGCATTCAAATTGGTTAAGCCGTTTCTGAGATTAGCGTGCACAAACATACAGACATACAGACAAACAGACAAACTGAAAAACCATTGTTTTGGGTTCTCTTGCTTTTACAAAACCCCCTATGATGTTTTTTTTTTCTGATGTACAGGAATGGCTCAGTGACGATTTTACTATATGTATAGAAAATAAAATAACATATTTATTATATATATTGCTATTATGAATTTGTACACTGTATCTTTGAAATAATTACATATTGTTTAGGTTCACATGATATCTCAATTTAATTATTTTGTAATCATTGATTATTAATTGACTTAATGATCGTTAATAGGATTTAACTAGGAGGGTAAGTTGGTTAATAAATATAATTTACAATAATAAGGGCTTTCATGTCAATCATATTTATAATCCAAAGCTAATCTTGTAGTTAAATCGTTATTTAGGTCATTTGAACTGTCATCTAGTATAATTATATTATAAAATATGTAACTCTTACACTAAATTTAGTGTAAGATTTACATATTTTTACAATTAAAATACTACAATGTTTGTGATTAAATAATGTATCCCGAATATTTTGTGAATACAATAATATTGTGATGACTTTCTATAAAAAAAGATTTACTTAGTAATTTCAAACTGAAATCAAATCAAACATTTGTTTTACGCGTCAAATGATTTCTCTCTACAAACCCTTATTAGAATCCTGAATAAATAAGATTGAAAGTTTGGTTTGTAATTGTGTTCAGGATATATGACGATATGTGACAACATATCTACTCATACACTATATTATTATCATTTTAAATATATCAGTATTGTTTGTCATTGATTTTTTATGAAATATATGTGAGTATGTTTCAAATTAAAATATTCTCATTTTAATAAATATTCTTAGTGGATCCTGATTCTCAAACCGTATAATTAAGGTTTTGTAATTAAAAATAATGAACCCAAAAGTTATATCTAAACCCACATATAAGTTTAAATTAAAATACCTTTTCAACATCCAATTCATAAAGGTATAGTTCAAGTCTGGCGCTACCTTCATAAAAGTTTAAAATTTGATAGGATGATGTGGCCGATTAGTCGTTTGTTTTTGCCGACTTTTCCTATGCCCAAGGGTGACAACTTCTGAGTGAGGTTTACCCGCGGGAATCTAATGGAATAGAACATAAGTTTTATTTGTAAAGCACAAGATTAAATAGACAAGTTATACCATTAAAATAAAGTTGATAAAAAATACTATTGGATAATAGTATTAGTTGCTTATCACAGCATTATTAGAAATACAAAAACATGCTGTGTTAAACTTATATTAAAATAGTATAATTTCAATATCAAATATAAACCAATAATTAAACTAGTCAAGTGACAAGAGCAATCACATATAGTTTATTATTTCTGTACGTTAAAATAAACTTGAGGGTCTGCTGTGCTATTCTGTAAAAACCGAACACGAATTCGAATTCCATTTGAATGAAAAAAATCACTTCGAAAGGGAATGCTACCGTTTATATTTTGGCATTTCAGATTAAGACCCTTGTCTGTCTAAGCCTTATTGTCCAATTTTTCCAAGCATTATTAATAAAAATAACTCAATTATTTTTTATAAGATTTATAATAGACGTAAATATCTCTTGATCTCGTTTTCCATACTTTTTTTTTTTTTTTTTATTTTAATTATTTTTTTTTTGGGGCTTTTGTCTGCATAGACATGTCAGCCCCATCATACCCTAAGTCTTACAAAATCAAAGAAACGGAAAGAAAATTATTGATGATTTATGACCATATTTATTAATAATTTTGCTGCGTCAGATAACGGCTCTCTTAAAAGGGATAATACAAAAATACACTCACATCATATTTATTAATGTCTAACTGTCTAATCAATGACTCTCTTTCCGCCTTGTATTTAACACATTCATGTAATATGTGTTGTACATCGTCCAAGAAGCTGCATGTTTCACAGTCGGGAGATTCTGCTTTTTTCATCAAAAAAGCAAACTTTTTTGATGGTAAATGCCCTGAACGGAATCTGTGTGCGGTGATGATGTACTTCCTGCCAATATTTGCTTTTATAAACCAAGGTAAATGAGGAGGCTGACTTTGAATAATTTTGTACCATATACCCTTTTCCCTACTTCTTTCGTCGAAATACTCTCTAAACTTTGTGTAACAATTAATTTTGAAATTGGTCATTCTTTCTGTAAAAATAGGTAAAGTATGTAGTTCAGAACCTTCATTTATAGCTAACTTTGCAAGACAGTCAGCCTTCTCGTTACCAATAAGACCTATATGCGATGGAATCCACTGCATCTTCACATTTATATTTCTAATCTGGAGTTCATGTAAGCTGCTAATAATTTTGTAGGCTATCGGTAGACCTCTGCTATATCCAGAGGCACATCGAGCCAAATGCTCTAAACCACTTTTACTATCCGAAAAAATTACAACTTTTTAATTATTTTGTGCGCTGAGATATTTTAAAACCTCTAAAACTGCAATGAGTTCCACCGTCATAACACAAACTTTTGATAAAATTTTAAATTTACCAACAACATCTCCTTCCTGGTTACAATAAGCACAACCAAGTCCAGCTTCGCTCCTCGACCCATCTGTAAATATTTGAGTCCAACCAGACTACTTTTCGTATAATTCTTTCATAACGCTGATTTTCAGAGATGTTCTTTCATAGTTTCTTTTAGATGTTTCAATACAATTTAAATTCATTTCAATTACATTATTTAAATTAATACGTTTAATTTAAACATTTCTAATATATTTGAGGAGTTGATCTGGACTGGTTTACATTCACGATATACCAATAAAAGTAGTGGCTTTTTAATATTTTGCCAATATCTCTCATATCCTGAGGAACTCAAATCATTTAAAAGCTTAATTGTTGTATTATGAGACCAAGATTTACATTTCATACAATACTTATAGGCTAAATATAATCTCCTGATAAACAATGGTTGAATACATAACTCACTCTCCATTACATGTATGGGAGTACTTTTAATGAATCCACCTACTATACGAAGGGCTTGGTTTTGAACCTTGTCAATTTTATAGAGATGTGTTTTTGCACTGTTGTCATAGAAGTAGCAGCCATAATCCAACCGGCTTCTAATCAAAGATATGTACAGTGTACGAATATGTTTTGGATGAATACCCCATCCAGGGCCAGCTAACATTTTTAATAAATTTAAAATTTTTGTACATTTCTCAACTATATCATTGATATGTTTGCTCCAACGTAACGATCGATCCAGCCACAGACCTAAATATTTAATATTTTCATTTATTGGCAAAATTTCATTATTAATTTTTAATTCAAATTTCCTTCTCCGGCGTCCTCTACTAAAAATACACACCCTAGACTTACTCTCAGATACTCGAAGGCCAATATTATCTAACATTTCAACCACCAAGTTCAAAGCTTTCTGTAATTCCGTTTCGCAATGTTTTAAATTATTATGGCAAATATAAAAAATAAAGTCATCTGCATATTGTGCTACACATACATTGGTAATTAGAGTACATATTTGAAAAGTTGCTATATTAAAAAGTAATGGAGAAATCGGATCTCCTTGGGCTAAGCCCCTGTTAGTACACCTAGTTAAATGAGCAAATGATATATTTTTGATCATTAGTTGTCTGTTGCTTAAAAAAGACCAAATGTAATTACATATTGTCCTGCCAACTCCTAATCTATCCAATGCCATAACCATGTTGTCTACTGAAATGTTATTGTATGCATTGAAAATGCATACAATATCTATAAAACATGTGTATGTTGGTGTTTTATTTGAGAAACCTAATTGAATATACGTAACTAAACGTGACAAACAGTCTGAACACGATTGAGCTTTTCTAAAACTACAAGTGAAAGGTGATAAAATCAACTTGTTTTCTATAAACCATTCCAATCGTTTCCCTATCATATTATGAATTATTTTACACAAACACGATAAAAGTGAGATAGGTCTTAATTTAATTTCTGAATTTATATCATTATTAGCTTTGGGAATGGGAACTATCAAAATTGTACGCCATTGCTTTGGTATAGTACCTGAACGAAATATAGCGTTAAATATTGTTAAAAGAGCTTTTTTACCAGAAGAAGGTAAATTATAAATCATGGAATACGTAATGCCATCACTACCAGGAGACGTATCTTTCTTCTTTAAACAAACCTCTAATTCTTGAATAGTAAAACTTGATTCTAGTAAGATATTATTAGATTGGACAATGGGCTGACATGTTGGGACATAATCCGGGGTAAGAGAATGCAGCAATTCGTTTATTTTATCCTTGGGTGGTTTAACTATATTTTTTTGATAACCTTTATACCATCGCATTTTATTCCACATGTCTGTCACGGATGTAAACTCTTTAATATCTGAACAAAATTTTTTCCAGCTATTTGATTTAGCCTTAAGCAACATTGTTCTTGCTTGCTTCGTTTTATCTTTAAGTTTTTGAAGATTATCTGGAGTAGGATTCTTTCTGAATCTACCTAAAGCTAGTCTACGCTCTGCAACTGCGTGTGATAACGTTGGTGACCAGTAGTGTTTAGGTTTGAAATTTTTAATAGGAATTATGCAAATTTTACTTACAGGGATGTTTTTATTTGCCGAAAAAATTATTTGGTTTATAAAATAATCATATAAATTTTGTATATTATTACTAGAACAGTCGGGGCTGACTACTGAGACAAACGAATTAGTCAGATCCTTACAATACCTTTTCCAATTAGCTTTTTTAAAATTACGCTTTTCAATGTACATTATTTCACCAGCAAAATTCAAAATAATTTTAATCACATGATGATCACTCCCGAGGTTCTCATTAATTATTCGCCAGTTAAAATTAATATAGCTATTATTTTATATATATATTATTATTTTATATATATAAGTTGATTTATATATATCGGACGATACAAATGTTATATCTGGAGATGATTTTTGCAAAACACCATTTACTAATTTAATTCTTGTTGCATCTCCATTGTTGAGCGATATAAAACCTTGATCCAAAGAAGAATCAAATAATTGCTGACCCCTGTTATCTATTTTGTAGGACCAGTTGGTATGGTGTCCGTTAAAGTCTCCCCCAATTAATGTTTTACTAGATGCTATTGCAAATATATTATCCCACTCAGATTGCCGTGTTGTAACAGATGAAGGACAATAAATAGAGATTATGTTATCCAAATATTTACAATTAGTTATTTTAACATGAACTACTTCTATGCCAGAATTGACACTACCGGTGGGGCAAACAAACGATTTTATGGATTTATGGACTATAATGGCTACTCCTCCGTAAGAATCATAACGATCATTTCTATAAACATTATACTCACTCAAATAGACAGCAGTACCTGTATTCAACCATGTCTCAGAAATCATACCAATATGATTTTTTTCTTGATATAATAAATTCTCAAAACTAATTAATTTTGGTTTCAAACTTTGTGAGTTCCATTGGAATATGTTAATGTTACAGTTCTTATCCATTAAATAAGTTTAAAAATTGTTCACTGATTACTGTACCAGATATTAAATTAGACACAAACAATTTAAATTCTTCAAACACTATTTTCATAATCACTAGTATCTTCTCTTCAAATTTATCTTTAGACGTTACTACATTCTTAATTTTAATTATTAAACGCCAAATATCAAATTTCTGTTTTCTACTTCTTTTATATTTCTTTATATCAGGGTTTTCTGTCGGTGAATCGGAATCACTATTGTTATATTCTGAGATTTCTGATTTCAACTCTTCTTCTTCTTCTTGTAATTCGTTTTGTGAGTTTGCATATGACTCTTCTTTTTTCTTTTTCAATGCTTTTTTTAATTGTTGTGATCTATTTAAAATTTTCTCTTTTTTGGGTTTTTCGTCAGTAGTTGTTTGTTCTTTTCCTTTTTTCAGAACTGAGCTGTATGTTGTTTCTGAATTCAAGTTTCCCGATATAATTCTATTAGACACTTCATTATCTAAATTCAATAATTCAGGTAACAAATTATTTTCCTGTCTTTGTTCATTTAAATAAACTTCTAATGCTTTTTTGTATGTTAAATTTTGTTTACTCATAATTAATCGAATTTTCTTTTCTTTTAAAAACACCAGACATGACTTATCTATAGCCATGTGTTGACCCTTACAATTTGGACAGCAAAATATTTCAATTTCACAATTATTATGATCTTTGCCACATTTAGGGCACGTCGGTTTGTTAATGGAGCATACTTTTTTTGAATGACCGAATTTCCAACAGTTAGAGCATTGCGTAACTGGAAAAACATATTTTTCTATATTGATTTTACATCCATATGCGGATATATATTGTGGTGGAGCAGAACTCTCAAAACATACTCGAACCGACTGACTATCAACCCATTTTCCATCTTCATTGATACGTCTTAATCTTTTAATAGATACTATCTTAATTACGGAACTCAAATTATCAAATAGCTCTTTCTCTGATATATCAAAATCTACCGCTCTAATTATACCGTAAGATAAATTGCCTACGTCAGTAAATTGAATTCTTATATCCATCTCTAAAAGCTTCCGGCATTGTACAAGTTTTTCAGCTTGTATTTTATCATCAAGTTGAATAAAAATTTTAAATGCAGTTTTATATCTTATTTTTGTAACATTAGATATATTTTCATTTTGTAAAAATTTGGCCATGGCCATTTGTTTAGGCAAAATTTTTAATGAGGACAAACAAACTTCATATAGAACAGATCCATTCCTATTTCCTTCTTGATTTAAATGTTCTTCCATCCTATAATGTTTATTACTCAGTGAATCACTCCGTATCAATCTCTTTGTTTTTCTTCTCGTTACAGTCATAAATCCTTCTTCACTACTATCTTCACTTTCACGTAATCTTTTTTCACTTTTCTTAGTTTGCCATTTGATCCAAGCTCCTATTATTCAACTCGTGATCGCTTTGATTTACAGGCAGTGAATCACCCTTATCAGAATCATCCTCATCAATCAAAGCCGATATATTCATATTTAATTACAACTTATTTTAAAGTGGGTAGTTTGATAATCTTTACACAAAGTGAATGCAGTTGCGATAGTTACGTGCGCTCACCACAGACTCTCGCGCGGTTTTCCATATTTAAAAGTGTGGCGCTACAAGCGCTGTCGTGTATTAGAGAATAATATTTCGTCGCGCATTCCGCTTTCAAGACTATAAAATGTTCTCATAGAATAGCACTACAGTTGAAATTTTGAGAATTTTCATGTGGCAGTGTTTATGCGAAAATAATGTAAAATACTATAATTTTATAAAAATCAGAAACATATCATCATGTTATATTCGTTTTATATTGATCTATATTAGCCACACAGACCTTATAGTAGATAAATTAATAAGAACTAATATACTTTTTTAGACTTGTTAGATGTAACGACTGAAAACCTTTTTGGAGTGTTCAGAAAGAATATTTTTAGTTCTTTAAAATTATAAAATTTTAAATCAATATATACAGATAACGTAAAAGTTCTACAAAATTATTTTTGCTACTAGCTTACTAGTTTATTGTAGTAAAGGTATTATACGTGTGGTACAAGTATAGTATCCTCATGAGAATATAAGTCAAAAACTAATACATATCCAAATAACATGTATTAGTTTTTGACTTATACTGCATATAAATTAGAAATTCCAATGTATTTTTTGAATATCTACGAGAATACTTGGACCATCAAAAGGTTCAACTCGATAGAGTTGAGCACGTCAGAATTATGTAAAAAAAAATAATGGGACATTTTTGAAACTATAAAGAATTAGGCGTTCTTCAATAGTGCGGCTGTCAAGGAACTTTCTACCAGTAATCACCAAGATTTGTAGAATTTATAGTGCACTTGTTACATTGTCGCACACCATATGATACTGAGAACTATATCTTCAGCACCATGGAATATGAGTCTCAAGATTTTTTTTTATATACTTTTTTTATTAGTTGCTCCAAAACAAAGACAATTAAAATAAATTATTATTGGATGAATCCCGGAAATAGCATCCACTTCTGAAAAGGTCCCATTTTATTACACTACAGTACATTTAATTTGTAACCCTAATCAAAATGAATATCTTTTATAGACATTTAGCCTGTTTATGCAAGCTTTACTATCATCCTTATTTTGGGGGAAGTCAATAAATTTAAAGTGATTATCTGAATTAGTTTGTAATTGTAATAATAAACGTAACATTAGGTAACAATGGTAAAGGAATTATTCAATACCCGCTTGGAATTCTACAGATGTTATACAGTGGATATTCTAATTAATATATTATAATATATATATATTGGCAGGAAAAGATTTGCTTTATTTGTCATTATACCATACGTTCCTCAGGTTTACCCCACTACCTTACTATTCAAATCAAGAGTGGAAACATATTTTGTTTTTTTGGCATCGTTTAACTTCTAAGACGAGACAATAACTTCTGATTTGGTGACTAAGTGTATAAGCGCTAGATTACTTACAGTAAAAAAACACGGTTTATATTGCGATACCAAGATGTGTATAAATGGTTTACTATATACATTTTTTTCTATTCATCACTATTAGTTTACGGTATCATATTTCTTAAAAATTATCGTTTCTTACATAAAATATATATTTTGGTGACATTGCATGACATCATATGGCATCTTATGTTTATAACAAAAAAACAACAGTAATATATTTTTTTAACTCCATTGTAAATTTTCCAAATAATTTTATTAATTAACATAATAATTTAATTCCTTGATGAACATGCGTGCGTGCTGGATATTTATAATAGCCGAAATATTATTTTCCTCATTGTTATGAAAACAGATTCAGATTTGTCTATTTTTTTGTTGTTCTATTATATATTGTTAATATTAATAAATTAATACCTTAGAGGCCCAGCTTCGGTCTCCCAGTAATATATTTTGTTTTGAATAAAATATATTTTTCTTCTCGATCAATATCGACCAGTACCTACCTCTCTTGGTATGTGAGTCACGTCGTTCCTTTACGATGTGTGATTAATTATTAATTCAATTTATCATGAACTCTCAACCACCATTTTTTTTTTTCAAATCATCAACTTACCAACGTTTCAACCTTAAAATTGTTATCTAAAAAAAGCTTTTAGTATCATTAAATTGATTTTATTCTTAATAAAATCTGAAATATCTCAATCTAATAAAATAAATACACGATAAATATTTTTACAAATTATCAAAGAGTCTTAAAGTAAATAAAATTTGTATAGTTTGTAAACTAAATACAATATTGATTTTTATTCACTTTTGCCATCTTTGACATTTTCCCTACTTGGAAAACTTTCGTGAATATTGAAGTTTTCTCTCTTCCAATATCATCACTTAAAAGATCTTGCTGATTGGTTCTGGAAAAGGTACAGTATTTTGTGTATTGTAGATACATTTTGTAATAAATTACTATGTAAAGAACAAAAGTTATTTTATTTTGTCCACTTAAAAAGTTATTCATATTTACGCTACATTGAACGATAATTTTTATAAAAATTATGGCATCACTAATAATAATAGACAATAATACATCGATATAAACATTAAAAAAACTTAACAAAAGTTATCTTCTTAAAATCCTAATTAGAAACAACGAATGTATTTGGTTCAGTAACAAAATAGAATATAATGCGTGTTGCAATTTGAATAATAAGTAAAGTTATATATTTTTTAATAATCATTATTTTAAAGGATATTTTTGTTTTGTCATTTTATCTATTTACATTTCCTGTAAAATGAAACAATAAAAATTATATTTAGTAATAATAATAAAAGTTTACAATTTAATTAAATTGTAAACTGTACATTACAACGATACACGCAGTGAAGTATATCATGTAGTTGTCTTCAATGCAATCTCCCTGGTGCTTTTTCTCCTGAACTACGGCGATGGTCATCGGGTTTTTTTGTTCTATAGCAGCATCATCATCAAAATCAACAAACAAAAAATTAATAATCGTCTATGTTCTTGAGGAACTTCCATCAAAAACAACATTTCACCAAGGAATAAAATCATTGCATCTGTGCTTAACTACAGGGAGAGAATTGCTATCAATCTGTTTTAACGTCACAAGATTTTTTTTCTTATTATCTCTTAAGCATCTTTTAGATAACAGGTAATAACTCTTAAGCTAAAGAACTCTACATCTTTTTAAAAATCACGAATCAACTCGCTCCGATCTGGTCGACCATATACAATCAATCGGAATAAAAGCTAGTTAATCAGCGCAATATCTATTGAATATAGCGGGTACACTTTACAATTAAGTGTTTCAATTAATTTGTGACTGGAACCACAACATGCAGACGAGCATTGTCGAGTAGTATTTTAGAACTCGGCTAGAGAGCTAAGGTAATGTTTGCTGGGAATAAGCAACTAGTAATACACGAGATAATTAGAATAACTTTCATTGAATATTCTGTTTGGCTGTTCATATTGAAGCGTAGCCAGCTAGAATCCATGATTTTCTTCATAGTACCACTTTGTATCGCCAGCCATGCAAAATATCAGTCAGTCAAAACATGCTTAGAAAATAGCACTTCACTCACACATATTCCTCGTTCCACATCTCTCGTTTTATGAAAGCTACTCCAAAGGTAAGGTTTTTTTTAAAAGCATACATATTTTTTATTTCATTCGAGTATATTACGCTGTATTGTAATTTACGAAAACAGGTCAGATGCTTATCTTAGTTTTATAATATGCGCAATTTTAGAGTTGGTGTTATTCAAATTAGTTTTTAAATAATACTCTATTCATTACAATAAGTCGGTTGCGCGCTAAAAATCTTATGACAAATATATATTAATAAAATTAAATAAAAATTTTAAAAAGCCCAGGATACAAAAGACCTCTAAAAAGAATAAAAATA
Organism: Napeogenes sylphis; assembly: GCA_959347405.1. NCBI lineage: Eukaryota > Metazoa > Arthropoda > Insecta > Lepidoptera > Nymphalidae > Napeogenes > Napeogenes sylphis. The sequence continues at coordinate 6,709,671 of OY365783.1, forward strand.
ATATTATTATGTATTGTTTAAAGTTAATCATTGAGGACTTATACTATACGATTCAATATCGTAATTTCTTTATTAGCCTTCGTAAATTACTTGCATTTTAATTTCTTCCTTAATTAAACGGTCTCCGGCGCAACGACTTTAATAAGTACGTAATAATATTATTTCTATTATTTTCTGTGGTCTTTTTGTATTGGGGGTAAATCATCAAATTTTGTATTTATATATTCTCTTCCGTTATCTGACTGTAAATTCCTTATCTTCATACCTGTTAACTTCTCTGCATATGCTTTATATTCTTTAAATACTTTAAGGACATCACTTTTGTTAGCGATAAAATAAACTTCACACCAGCGAGATTTGTCATCGATAAAAGTGACAAAATACTTTTTTTTACCATATGACTCATGTCTCATTGGGCCACACACGTCTGTATGAATTATTTCTAATAAAGAGTTTGTACGCTCTTCATTATTTTTAGGAAAAGGTTTACAAGTCATTTTTTGACTTAAACATGTTTTACATTCCGACAATTTTTCACTGTCATCAAACTTCAGACCATGTACTAAGTTGTTTTTAGCCATAGCTTTGAGATCACGCTCATTAATGTGACCCAAGCGCTCATGCCACATGTCAATTGGCTTTTTCACCATTTGTACATTATTGGAATACTGCTGATCCAGTCTTACATGGTATAAGTTACCTACACGGTCGGCCTTCATATGAATCTTTTTGTTCTTATCAGTAACAACAGCATCTTGTTTAGTAAAATGAACTTCAAATCCATGATCAGTCATTTTCGACACTGATAAAAGACTTGTTCGTAGGTCTGGCACGTAGAACAATTTTTGAATATTTACCAGGCGTTTTTCACAACCTGTATCAACCAAAATACTGACTTGACCTATCCCGGTTATCTGCATACTTGCTTGATTTGCCAAATTAAGTTCATTTTCCAGCCGCGTGAATCCTTTTATCATGTGCTTATCATTACACATATGTCCTGTGCATCCACTATCGATACACCAAACAGATCCACTCTCATTACCTGTACGAGCCTCTTCAGTCGTGGTAAACATTGTCGTATATTCCTGCTGCTCAGAACTATTGCGTTCTGCTTGCTTAGCGCTATGCTTAGGTTTGGTTAGGTACAATTTTCGTTTTACATTCTCTTGAAATGTGTCCGCGGCGACCACAACGATAACATTCTACTTGATTCTTATTGTTGTGTAAAGTGTAATCATGTGTAATACTTTTCTGATGCACTTTGTTAGTGCGCTTGACAAACATAGCCCCTTGGTCATGTACTGTGGCCTTTCTCCCTTCATAATCTTCGAGGATCTTTACTTTGAGTATCTCAGTAGAAGGTAGATCATCCCGCAATTCCATTGCAGTACGAAACATACTAAAAGAATCTGGGAGGCTATACAACAATAAAATAGCCAACAATTCGTCAATCACCACCAAACCGATTTCTTTTAGTTTTTTAACAGCGTCAAAGAAATCTGTTATATGCTTTCGGAGATCGTCTTCTTCAGTCATGCGCGTCAGTACAAGCGTCTTAAATAATGATGCTTTGCGAGCAGGTCCGCTTGATTCATACAATGATTTCAATTTATCCCATACCTGTTTTGAGGTGTCTAAACCATCTAACGCTGCGAGCTCACTAGGACTGACGGCTAACAATATATCTGATTCCGCCTTTCCGTCCATTTTAACCCATTCTGAATACTTAAGGTCGGTACGCACCGGTTGCGCCAAAGTACCTGATACAAATTCCCACAAATCATTTTTCTTCAAAATACCTCTCATGTGAATTTTCCACGTATCATAATTATTTGCACTTAAGGGTTCAATCTTAATAGAAGCAGCCATAATAACGTTTTAATGTTAACACAAATAATAACATCGACGAACCAAATATTATGTTGTAAAACACTTAGGCGAGTCCACTTTTGTTTAATGTAGGGGGTAGTCTATAATTTTTTGTTAACAGTTCAACACAACTTTTCACTGTATTTACTGTCCAAAACTCACGAAATCAATTGTATATAGTCTTCTGGCCCATAACCTGTTAGGACATAATAAGATACGCAAGTTCTAATCACTTGAAACTCACTTTATTTATAAAAATGTACACGAACAGATTTTACGCAGCTAGCGACAATGGTTATATTCTTCAACTAACATGTACTACCACTACATCGATACAACACGTATATGAGCGCTGACACACACTCACAGATCTTCGTATACCTCAATACTTTGAAAGGATCATGTTATTATCTTCCTGTCTAATTTTAAAGGTACAGCTATATTCTATACTATATAAAGCTGGTGTCATCTTACCCTTAATTATATATTCTATAACTAAAGATATATTTAGTTATCTTGGTAGTAACATGAGATTGTTGAGGATAAAATTAATATAAGAAAGTTAAATATATTTGAGTTATGTAATCGTACACGCTTTAAAATTATATTTAAGACACTTTTTTATATTCCTTGAAACTATATAGGACTTATTAGGCTTTCATTTTATTTTTATTTTTTTTCATTAGCTAACCAAAATATGCAAAGAATTGACAAGACAAGCATGTTCTCACGAATCAGCGGAGAAAAGCGTAGAGAAACGAAGCATCCTTCAGAAATATCTTTTCAAGAAGGTGTTTAGGTCTCGAACTTAATTTAATTGATTTTCATTCTACTTAGATCATCTATGTTTATTTTAGTTTATTAATAGATAAAAATTTTGTAATGTTTGTCATAATTTATTTATAATATTAGATAATCCAATTTATTTACATATGGAAAAAATATTTTTTCTAACAATTGTGAATCTTTTAACACAATGTCTTGACCGAGTTCCTTAAAAATAACATTGATTTTATTTATTTATAAAAGTAACAATGTTATTTTTGACATAAATTTAATTAACTTAAATAGAATTTTTTTAACAACGATATTGAATTGAATTGAACAGACGTTTCCAATCAACAATTTTGTTGTTATAGTGATGGTTTGTTATAGTGATTATTATATATTATTTATTATACAAACTTAAATATTACTAGAAAGAAAAAAAATAAGAAATGGAACAAATAAGAAACTGCTTTTTAAAGTTATGGAATTTTTTTTTATATATAATATTTGATAAACACATAATAACACATTTCAGGAACTGTAAAATCTGAAGACGAAGTGCATGATATAAAAGCGAAACATTTGTCCTCTCGTACACCAGCTTTAGTGAATAAACGTGACCGACCTTCTGACATACACATCCAATTATAATAAACAAACCCAAACAACTGTATACTGAAATAAAGTAAAGCATAAGGGAAAATTATAACACGTTAAATATCTATAACCTATAAAAAATAAAAATATTAACCATTTCTAAATTATTTACAATGGTATTTTATGTTACCTAAGAACGTCTTTAGGAATATACGTCAATAAGCTTTGGTCATCCAAAATACTTGGGACAAAAATAATGCGAGCATAAATGACGTCTTAAACTTATATACGCTGTGCCTACGACTTCGTACGGAAAGATTTCGATTTCGATAAAACGAAGGTTCCCCGTAACCTCATTCCGTTCAAAGTTTCATTAAACTCCAGCAAGTAGTAGAAATCGATTAGTGACAATTTTATTATATGCATAGATTCATTTTTTCTTATAACTTTCAGATTACCATGTTCTGATCGAAAGTGTTCGGGTCATAGAGATATTATACATTGTTGTAAATTAGATTTGGGTTTATGTAATGTCAATTACAGCAAACCGTTGTCAGCAAAGGCTTTATCATTATATAATTTATATAAACTAGTAGTCAAGCGTAGAATAAAGTGACATAAGCCTCTAGAGGGTGACATATTCAATGTTTGAACAAACCCTCAATAAATAAATAAAGGCTTAAAAAAAAAAATAACTTTCGGATAAAAATTTTTGAGCATAATAGAATTATATTTATATGAAATGTGCTATTTCAACTTATAAAACACTTTCTAAGTTTTCGGAGATATATACATTATTAAAAAGGTTTATTATATTTTTAAGTTAACAATATTTACATTACAATAAATTTACAAAATAAAATATGATTATAATGCCATCATACTGTTTGGAACACTTAGTTAAGAATTATCTAATTCTTTATAAACAAACGGAATCAAACTCATTGAAAACATAGTAAACATTGACATATAAACAATTATGTACATATTAATGGACAAGCTTAAACATAAGTTTTTCAACGGTCAACGGCTCCCAAACATATTTGTAACATAGGTATATATATATATATATAATATAGTATGCCAAGGCCCTTTAGATTAACAATTCAATCAAACAACCTTTATAAAAACTGAATCCACTCATTTGGACAGCCCATTGGTGCCCTTTTTTTGTGGAATGAATATGTTAAGGAATAGTCTGTACAAAATTTAATAAGTCAATAAATATATTATGACATATTGAAGTACCTACTTTTTTTTATAAGCCATAGTCATTTTTGCTTACAAAAAATATATTAAATGATTTTATTTGTAATAGCTTTATAGAATAGGTTTTCATTTTTTTTTAGTTTCAAAATAAAATTGATTGAAATTTTCTAAATCATTTGGGAGTTTCTGAACGCAAATTTCGTTTGAAATTCGAATATCCTACATAATAGTTTATAGCTGTACGGAAAATCTATTTTCAGCCTACGTTTTACTGGCAACCAATAGGTAGGTTAATAGACGAATGTTAAACGCATGGACGTCAAGTGTAGGTTAGTGGATGGAATATCAATGAACTATAGGTTATACATTCAACAACTGACATTTTCACCTTTTTTAATAGTTATTTCCCTACGCATTGATTCTTATATTTCTTGCCGCCAACTAATAGAAGCGAATTAAATTAAATTTAAAATGTATGTATGTTTGAAAAATCATAATAAAGTATAAGGTTATCTCATATTTTTTAAAAGTATGCTATTTATTGGTGTGGTCGTGTAACACATTACTGTTGTTAAATTTTTTTTTGTATTCGTTTTATATTGTTTCCCAATTGAATTGTTACTACACTATTGTTATAACGTATCCGATTTGCACGTTATTGCTTAGAATTTTTCTAACCTCTAACCTATCCTATCTAACCCCTAAGCAAGCAAATTATTTGCTTGTGTTAAGGGTGTTAGACAACGATACAAATATATAGAAATACACATATAAATACTGAGAATATAACGTTGGTTTATTTCAGGGCTGTTGTATTTCTCCTATTATATTTAATATAGTTATCAATATTTTAATAGACAAATTAATTAAAAATGAAAAAAAGTGGGGCTATCGGTTTAAGTTCAACAACAAATACACAGAATCCATACTAGCTTTTGCAGATGATCTCGCGATACTGACACGTAATCCGAAACAATGTCAGGTAGTTTTTAATGTAGTTGAGGATTTAGTTGGATGTAATAGTCGATAGCTTTTTAAATGATCTCAAAAAGGTAGACAACCAACCAATAAGTAACGTCAAAAAAGCTTGGATTTACGATAATTTTTTAACATCACGTCTAAATTGGCCTTTCCTCGTTTATGATATTAATAAAACCCTTTTGTCAAAGTTAGATGCAAGCGTCATAAAGACATTGAAGTTATGGCTCGGGTTAGCGCACTCAGCGGACTCTTCAACGTTATTTAGAGACCGAAACAATTTTGGATTAAAATTAAAGAAACCATCGGAGCTCTACAAACATCTAAGAGTTACCAAAAGACATATCATCGGAAAATCTAAAGATGATACTGTAACTTCTCTCCCAAAATACAAAGTTGTCTCAGAGCTCGAGTCACGACTTCAATTCCATAAAAAATTTATGATAGGTGCTCAAACGAATAAAGTAGGGCCAGGATCAAGTAGGAAAGTTCAAGACATAGACATAACAAAATCAAAAGATCTCTTGTCGAATAAAAATTCGACAAGACGAAAACGATAATTACCGACTCCACGCGATGAGCCTAGAAATTCAAAACGAATGGGTGACCATAGGAGATTTTTGTATTCCACTAGCTTTGAAGTGGCGCACCTTAATTTATGATTGGTCCCCAGCATTATTAAAATTCTATCTTAATGCATTCCAAATGACTCTCCCAGATCAAAGTAATTTAGTAAGATGGGGCAAAGCCACCGAAAAGTCTTGCAACATCTGTGATGAGGCAATAGGAACCGCGAAACACCTATTAGTAGGATGTAGGGTACTTCTAGATAAAGGTCAATACCCGCGTCGCCACGACAAGGTATTAGAAATTATACGGGAAGCAGTTAGTCTTTCAGTAGCAAGACCGCGGAAGGGTATAACAACCACGATACGATCTGTAGAATTCGTAAAAGAAGGCTCCTTCAAAAAATCAAAAGCGAAGCCTTATTCAATATTTCTCCTTGCAACGCGATGGGCCCGGCACCCGCACGGTGAATCCATGGATTGCTAAGAAGCTTCGTCGTCTAATAAACGACCAGACCCAGAAACACAGATATCTATGCTCATCACATGAATGCCTGTCTCTGCTGGGAATCGAACCCGAGCTCCATTGTGCCGTGACACGTTAGGCGTCTGCGCTAACCACTCGACCAACAGGCCGATTAGATAATATGTACTTAAAGTAGTTTAATTCCTGACTCTTACTTCAAATTGAACCACATACGGCCCTTGGGAAATAACGTAATGGTTACCTAAATATTTATGAAATAAAGGCGTTGACATTTATAAATTATAATATAAAAATATATGGTAAGAATAATATACTTAATTTACAAAGCATTTTCTTGTATGTTTAATTTATGTTTTCTTTTTTAATATAAATTCAATTTTTTGCAGCTGTACCATTTTTAATAGCCACTTACTTACAATTTACATTTATTGACATAAAGACTTTAATTGACCTAAAAAAAATACTACTTATTTTGTATCCTTTTCTTATGTTTTTTCTTTTAATTACTAATCAATTAATTATTGTAAATATTACATTGTGGGTTATTGATTCTTAAGTCATTTTAGTTATTTCAATTAAATTACAGATCTGTTAAATATAAAAGGAAGGTACAAGTACTGAATATCTTTACGATATATATATATATATATATATATATATATATATGTCATTTAAGCAAGAGCAACCCAACCATAGCATATATAAGTTTGCTTATAACAAACTTAACGTTGATTGTAAACATCTGATCACACAAACTGAATATCCCTGTTTAAATAGTCCTATAACTAACTAAGAATATTTGTAAACTAATTAATGATTAATATAACATTTATTCATAATTAAGTAGGCGTACGTAGGTATATAGTATTATGTATGGGCATCAAATATTATTGTAAAAATTAACTATAATATTAATCTTAATTTTATTTGGAAAAATTATAAATATATTTTATGAAGAAACAAGATTGTATTTAATTTGTGTTTATTGTACGTTAATTATTTTAAAACCTTATTATTTTTAATATTTTTTTTCTATTGAAATATTTATTAACATAACCGTCTCGCACATTATTTTAAAGATTTTTTATTTACATTGTAAATGCCAAATAAAATATTCTTTATATTAAAATTACATTTTATAGTATTTTAATCGATAAAAATAAATTGCTTATAGACAGCCTAATTATAATAAGAAGCATTGCAATTTCAATTCAATTTGTGACTATAAATATACTTTCTTAGACAGTTATGTCTCCAGGGTAGGAACAAAGTTTCTCTACGGTTAAACTCTCTACCTCGTAATTACACGCTCCAGTAAGGTTCATTCTGTGCTTTTATTTTTATTTCATTTGATGAAAGCTACAAATATTTTTCTAATAATACATGAGATATTTATGATTTTTTTAGTGTAATCCATAAAAGTCTGTTAGAATAACAGCAAAATTCTATAAAATATAGCTGAGGATTAGACAAAATTGAGGAACGCCTAATTTTATTACTTTGAAAAATGTCACATATTTTTTTATGTTGTGCTGAACTCAATACCTTTTGATAGTACAAGTATTCTCGTACATATTCAATAAACACATTTTAAGTACTAAGTTTTATGAAGTAGGTATTAGGCATAATCTAATACGTATCTATTATTTGTTTTCTTAATGGTATGCAAATATAGTCGAATTTTCACTCACTCTATGTTTATACCATACGTATATCTTTACTACAATAAACTAGTAAGCTAATTGTTAGTATCTACCTTTCATTTTAGCCCCTACATTTGGATTTATTGTGAGTGACTTTATTGAAACAAAGTAGTATTCGTATTTGAGTTTAAATGAAACAATTATAATAATATAGAATATTTGAAACCAAATCAGAGACTTATTTATAAAGGTATTTATGGTATATATTATTCCTTAAATTGTTATAGAGCTTTTTAATTCAAGCAGAGAAACTTAATAAATAAATAACAATAGGAATCCTGGTATTCGAAAACATATGAATTAAATGAAAGGATATGAAATAGAAAAAGAGCTGGTGTTAGTGCAAAATATATCGTTATTGGATTAGAGATTGGCTCTATTTACATTTCATCAAACAATAGCACCGAGTACCAAAATGACAGTTCTCTTAACAAGCTTTATTTATATTTCAGCTGTCAAAACACGTATTCAAATATATTATCTACATTCTGAATATTCATAAGTTCGTGACACAAATACTCAATAATGATATATTATTTAATTTACTACATTTCATGTTAAGTCTAGCGTATATTACAAAAAAAAATTTAGTACATTGTTGCTCTAAATTGTTAAATTTAGACTAAAAACTTATTATTGAAATGAGGGCAAGGGACAATGGCCCAAAAAATGAAAAGTGGTTGGTCGTGTACAAAATTATTAGAGTATGCAGAATTAGAGAGAAGAATAATTTTGTAGACTTTTAATGTTATCTATTCCGTTATATATTGCTTTACTAGATGCGTTGTGATGTTAAAGATACTGTTGGTGGCTCCATTCCTCCATTTTCTTAGGAAGTTAGATCCATACTTTATACGTCAGAGTCGTAGGTATGACATGTCAAATCATTCTAAAAAAGTATAGTTTTTCTTATTATTTTATCAAGTAAGGTTTAATATGTTTTAAATAACTGTGTATCTTATATTGTAGATAAAAAAAAATGTATAAAACAAATATAACAAAGATATGTTTCTGATTCTTATACAATTAAAGTATTTTATATTATTTTTGGATCAACACTGCCACAAAACGATTCTAAAAATAACAATTGCTCCTCAAGTTTATTTTGCCTGACAAGAATAATGTAAATGTAATGTCAAAACAAAATTTTTGCATATTTAAATATTAAAGATTGATTTTGCATATAATTGGTTTAAATTTAATATTAAAAAAAAATATATTTTAATGTCACTTTGACACAGGTTGGTTTTGTTTGTCTAATAATACTGTAAAACCCATATAACTATACTGATATTATCATCGAATAGTGATTTTTTATCTTTATTATAATTGTATTACTTGAATGCATAACCTTGGTTAAGAATTAAAACATATATTCTAGTCCATTAGATTCCCGCGGGTAAACCTCGCTCGGAAGTAACCCCTGAACAAAGGAAAAGTCGGCAAAGACAAACAACTGATAGCCAGATCATCCTATGACATAATGACCTTATATGAAGGTTGCGTCAGAATTGAAACAACACCTTTACGAATTGGATATAAAAAAGTATTTTAATTTAGTGTTATATAACTTTGGGTTCATTATTTTTAATTACAAAATCTTAATTATACCGTTTGAGAATCAAGATCTCCTGTATATATTTATTAAAGACAGAATATTTTAATTTTAAACATACTTTCATATGTTTTATAAAGAAATCAATGACAAACAGTACTGATATAATTAAATTGATAATAATATAGTTTATAACTTATGTTGTCACATATCGTAATATATCTTGACCACCAACACAAACCAACTTTCACTGTTATTTATTCAGGATTCTAATAAGAGTTTGTGGAGAGAAATCATTTGACGCGTAAAACAAATATTTGATTTGATTCCAGTTTGAAAGTAAATCTATTTAGTCATTACATTATCACTCACCTTTTGTGCATTTTTATCTGTTTCTTTTTCTTTTTTTTTTAATGTTTTGTGTGCAATAAATTAATAAATAAAAAAAAAATAAATTATTAGTGTATTGACAAAATATTTCGGATATATATATAGGGTTTTAGTATTTTGATTGTAAAAGTATTTATTTCTAATACTAAATTACATTAGGTCACAGTTCAAGTGCACTAAATAATTATTTAATGGCAAGATTCAGTTGGATTTTGATTATAAATATGATTGACATGAAAACCCTTATTATAATAAATTATGTATTTACTAAATTATCCTCATAGTTAAATCCTATTAACAATCATTAAGTCTATTAATATACAATGATTACAAAATAATTTAATTAAGATATCATGTGAACATAAGCAATATGTAATTATTTCAAAGATAAAGCAGACAAATTCATAATAACAAAAAGTGTTAATTTGATTTCGTGTATTGGGTCTAGATTCTAAATGTAACTAAAATTAGGAAGATCAAGGTTTATGCCAGGGAAAACTTAATGCAGAATATTGTAAAGGAGAAAACATACTTTTACACTTTTAAAATTAAGAAACAAGTTCAAAGATGAGAGATAGGGAAATGTTCAAGTGCGGTAAAATGGAACTATACTTCGACTTTAAAATATGTGATTATATAGATAGACTTGTCTCTCAAAAGTTTGTTCCAGCAAATAAAAATTATATGTATTACTTTCTTCTATATGTATTTAAAATTTTATATCATATCTTATATATTGTTGCTTTTAAGACTATACAACATAACGAAATATCAAAAAGAGATTATGGCTGATATGTTATGATAATATTTTCCAATTGTAGAGCTGTAATAAAAATCATATGATTGAAAAAACAGTGGAATATCTAAGTACTGTAGTACGTATGTGTTACCAAAAAACAATGAAATATATATTTAAAATAGAAATCAAATAATATTGTAGTATAAAACATTTTCCACAATGTATTTTGCACTTTCTTTGCTATATTATTTTTCTTTTACGATAATAACCAAGGTTTTGTAAAATCAATTAGGAAATGTACCCCCCTGTAACAAACAATGTGATAAAACTATCTACAGCATCTAAGTTTTCGGCATCTAATGATCGGTAAAACCGTTGTAATACACAACTACTGCTACTAATTGGTCTAACATGACGCTTAAAGAAGACATTTTTATTTCGATGTATAGAATAGGATGATGAGCAACGAGAAAACTATAACAGATATTGGGAAAGTACGAGAAATGTTTGAGTATGAAATTATAAGTTCCAACAATCTTCTGTCATTATTCAAGACACGGACGAGATCAAGATAGTATGTATTGATAGTACAAATTGATAGTATGTATTGATAGTACGTATTGTTAGTGTAGAGACGAAGCTTCTTAGCATTCCATGGATTAACCGTGCGGGTGCCGGGCCCATCGCCTTGCAAGGAGAGGAGTGCAAGCAGTGCCTGGGTCGCAAGTCCCACTCCTGGACTTGCGACCCAGGAGTGGGATTAAGGGGCATGATAGTATATATTGATAGTACATAATGATAGTGCGTATTGATAGTACATATTAATAGTACAAATTGATAGTACATATTGATAGTATATAGTGATAGTAAGTATTGATAGTTTACATTGATAGTATAAAGTGATAGTACATATTGATAGTACGTATGGATAGTACACATTAATAGTACGTATTGTTAGTATATCTATATATTTAGTATATAGTGATAGTTAGTACAAAGGGATTGTAATTGTAAATGTTAATGTGATTGTGATATGTAAAAGGCTCTTTTTTATTATCTTGCATTTTTTAAAGAAAACACTAGGTATAAGGTATATGTCTCGGCTGAAATGGGAATTGCCTGTCTCGTATAATTGAAGTTCTCGTCTGCGGCTCGGCCTTCAAACTCATACTCGACCAGCAATTGCCTGTTGCGCTGCTTTTGTAATAATGAACTATTAGTAGTTTAATAGTTCAAAGTAATAAAAATAATATAAAGCCTTTTTGTATTCTATTTCGAATTATAAATGTTTATTTAAGAATAATAATACTATTTAATGGTCTTATATAGCCAAGTTATTCTTTTATCATATAGATCAGGCAGATATTTTTTACCCGATATAACGATAGCAACGTCCATTGGTTTTTTGTAGTTAAAATTCCTCTTCCTACAAACTTTGAACTTACCTTATTACTTCTACTTACTTAATGCAATTTAAGACTTACCTTTTCCAAAGTTATCTTTGTTTTAGTACTAAGTTAAAAAAGTTATTATTTAGCTTATTAGATTAAATTAATGATTCTTCAATGATACTTTAATTATTTATTCAAGTGAAATATGTTTTTAATTTATATATACATCTAATCATTACATATGTAAACATATAGGTACTCCACACTCAGAGTGAATTTAGGGTGAATTGATTTTAACGCTTTTCTATTAGGTTGATATTTATATTAGTGTCTTAGCATGTACCTATTTAAAGGAAACTTTGAATATGATGTTGACCTACTTTAAAACGTCTGATTAATTTGAAACTTCGGATAGTTAATGAGGATCGATGACAATACTATAATTATGTACTTACTTTACGAATTCAATAAACCAATAGGTGTTAGAAATGACGATCGAAAATAAAGGGAGCAGGCAAGCGCAAGTCGCTACACGGAGAACAATTTTGATTAATAGGTTTCGGCCGTAACAAATAAGATAGCGAGAAGGATCATTGTAACTAAGTATAAGAGAATCAGTGTTCATGCGATCACGATATATTTTAGCAGGTTACGAAATTTAGTAAGTTATTTTCAGCGACTCATTGACTACAGGGAAGAGTTATGGATAGGTATAGAGTGTGGGTTCTCAGCAACAATCTTTTTTTAAGGTGTCTTATTAGTAAAGTATCTTTTTGTGCTGTAATTTCTAATTTTTATATTTAACCTTCTTCACTTTGATCTTAGCTAAATTATATATAATAGAGCCATATTTTCTTACGTAAGGGGACAATGAACTCCTTGAGACTTTACGACAACATATTAATGTATACTTAATATGGACGGTATCCATGTAACCAATGAAGTATGTATGTATTATACAAAATACGGCCAAAAATGAGTTGGATTCGCGCGCGAAGGTTTTCGTACCAATATATATAAAAACAGCAAGAATAACACTGTTGTTATATTGGAGCCCCTTGAATTATATAGTTTACTTTTAAAATAAAAATATAACTAAAAATTGTATGAATATTTAAAGCTACGTGTTGCTGATTTTAAAATCGAAAAATAACTACGTTTGTTGTATTGGAGCTCCTTTATATATATATATATATATATATATATATATATATATATATATATATATATATATATATATATATATATATATAATTTTGTTTTAAAAATTTGTTGTAACGGAAACAACGGGAAACAGAAATACATCATCTGTTAAAATTTCAACTGTCTAGCTATTATAGTTCATGAGACACAAACTGGAGACAGACAGACTGACAGACGAGTCTTTATAAATTATATATGTGTTCAATACCCATTTTCGTAATTCCATCGCCGGTTACTTTAATGTTTAATAAAATATGTTTCAAATATCGAAAAGAAATTCCGTTCGCAATACAAAACAAAACCGCAGAAGATCGTTAAAACTCAATGCTCTCATTTAAATTGAAAAGTATATTTAACCGTAGGCTGTTCTTGGTTTATTTGTGAAACATTAAGTGTATTTGATTTTATATTTATTCCTTATTTAGTTTCTGATAATAATTGACCGTTATAAAGTTTGTGTTCATTTTCTTTTTAAAATATGTCATAATATTAAAAACTTAACAAAATTGTGGAAATTAAATTTAATCTTATTAAGTACTAATACGATTAAAAAATATATATACATTTATTATTAGTCACATTCAAGATAAATTATTTCTTCTAGTTATTTCTTTACAAGTTTTTATAGTTTATTTGTTACCAATCTGAATATAAAACAACATGAAACATTAATATGAAACTTCAGGTAATCGATATTATGCAATAATCGTTAGCCGCACTGTCGTTACAACCCTTATTATTTTCCATTTTGTATTAAAAACATATGAAACTGTCTGAAAATGTGTAACTTATTTACCGTCAACACGAGTGAAATAGTTTATTTGTTTATAATAACGTTAAATGTTTTCTATAAACAAATAACCACTATTTTAATTTAAAATGATCAACTTTTCATGTTTGATTATAAAAGAGACGAGAGACTGATGTTATAGGATTTATAAGTAAGTATTGTAGTAATAAGATGATCGGGGGCTCTTGATCTGATGACTCTGCCTTCCCTCCTGTTTTCGCCAAGTACTTTTAGTATATATTTGTTATAATTATTTCATTAATAATAGAAGTTCACATTTTGAGTCGATGTTCATTATATTAGAGATTTATAGTTACTGTTTACCTTTTCCGATATCTTTTTTTTGAAAAAACATAATTTTGAATGTAATTAATTATTTTTAATATACTAGCGGACCCGACAGACGTTGTCTTGTAAACGCGTCTTTAATTTAAAAAACTCAAACTTAAAAAAATATATATATTAAAAAGTTAACACAATATCTAACGTCATTACATGTACATTTATCATAATTCGACCAGTCGATAGCGTATGAATATGTAAATAAAGATTTTTTGTTTGAATAAATGAATTTGTTATTTGTTATTTTTCTCATTTCTATCGCAACGCCAACTGTCAGGGCAGACTATAATTAAAATATAATATTATTTAATATTACAATTGATTCTCTTTTACCGTTAGTTCCATTGGTGGTAAGTTTAAAAAATATCATTTTTCTTTTTAATTTTATTCGTTTTTGTTTTTTTTTTTCAAATAAATCATGATTGACTCGTCTTTATTGTGACGACTTAATAGTATTTTATCAGTAAAATATCCTTTGGGAATAATGATCAAACAAAATATGCAAGCTGCCTTATTTTATTACCACTTAGGAAAATATATTATAAATATATTGCTTTTGTATGTAATAAATATATAAATTTATATAAATATAGAATAAAAAATAAACCAATACGGGCAGGGATTCGAACCAGCGACTACTGGGAAACCGTCCCGTCGTTCTACCAACTGAGCTACCGTATCGCTGTCCGTCTCGGTGAATTAAGTATTCTAAATGTGATCGTCTTTATCCGGATGGTGGTGACATCTACCTACTATATTATATACCTACGTACCAAGTATTAATCAAATTAACAAAGTTACAGGTCTGCGGTAAATACGTATAATAATAAACTAACAAAAAATCATAAGACATTATGATTTTTATGATAAAGGAACTAATTAAAATTATATATTTTAATTAGTTTTGTTGTTTTACAAAACAGGTTCGCAGCAAATAATAATTAACAAATGTAAACCTGGTTTAGTAATAACAGTAACAAAACTAACTATCAATATGTTTTATTATATGTTTTTAACTTAACGTTTTTTAATTAAAAGCATTCTTATTTCAGGCTGTTATGCTACGTATGCATTATAAAACAGCGCAAATTTTAATTTTCATTGTACTTAAAACCAATACTTTTTTACCATTATATAGTTGTAATAACTTATCTAGTCTTATAAAAATGTTCCTTGGGCCAGCCGGTATCCGTTAATGATTTTAAAATAAAAAAAAAGATTTCCTAATAAGCACTTTCTGTCTGCTAAGCCTTAATATTTTAAATAGTCTATAAAAATTTTACTCATGATAAGGATTTTTATAATTTTATATATATACGTATATATAAACTAGACATACTCCTACATACAAAAACTGATTGAGTTTGAAGAAACTGTGAAGATTTATAGTTTTTACATACAATGTATTTACGTATGTAAAAACTAAACAACAAAGGGAACGTTTTATCCAAATCGAAATCAACGCGTACGAAGTTGCAGGCACAACTAGTATTTAAATAAAAAAACAGCAACTTAAATTAAATAGTTTTTAGCTCACTTATTTCGCATTGATTGATTTAAACTTTAATCTAAGCCCTACGTTTCAAAAGTCTTGGAACGATTTTGTCCACAGAAGTGAAGTATGAAATTGTCTTCTAAAAAACTTAAAAATATATATACAATTTGTGTAGTTATGTCAGTGCTGTGGTAAATTTTTTTTTTTTTTTTTTTTTTTTTTTTTTTTTTTATATAATCTAGGGCAATGCTTGACTACATTCCACCTGATGGTAAGTGGAATGTAGTCTAAGGTGGTAAGGCGCATTACCCTAGCAGCCTATTCACTCTTCTCTTGAATTTAACCACATTGTATTCTTTCGGAAATACCGACGCAGGCAAGCTGTTCCAATCCTTTGCTGTACGCAGTAAAAAAGACGAAGCAAAACGCTTCGTTCGGACAGGTGGTATGTCCACAACAAAAGGATGGATACCTGCCGTGCGTCGGGACGTCCGGTGATGGAATGGGGACGGGGGAATTAACTCGTGTAATTCCTGCGCACACTCACCAAAATGTATCCTATAGAATACTGAGAGGCTAGCAATTCTACGCCTGTGTTCAAGGTTTTGGAGGTCGGCTTCGACCAACTCGGGATCTCCTATGAGCCTCATTGCTCGCCTCTCAATTGAGTCCAGAACCGCAACATGAGACTTTGCGGCACCAGCAAATATGTGGCCACAGTACTCTACACACGACCGGATCTGTGCTTTGTATAAAACAAGAAGCTGTCCCGGTGTAAAGTACTGCCGAACCTTCGCAAGAACGGCAAGCTTTGCTGCTGCTGCTCTTGCTCTGGACTCAATGAACCGACCAAAGTTGAGGTTCGAGGAAATCTCTAAGCCTAACAACTGAAGCCGGTCACTGTATTCCAAGGATACATTCTGGAAAGTAGGAGCCAAGGTGAAAGGGCTCCTTTTGGCGGTGAACAGACACGTCTGCGTTTTGGTGGCGTTGAATTTGACAAGATTGGCATTGCTCCATGCGGAGACTGCCTGAAGTTTGTCATTCAAACGCTGCACCATGGCTTCTCTTTCAGACTGTACTTGATCTCGACTAGCCCAAGTACTCGGCAGATATCTTTCTAAAACTGTGCTGTCGTCTGCGTACCCATAGATACCGGGCTTCAACAGATCGTTAATGTGCAGCAGAAAAAGAGTTGCAGAAAGAACGGACCCCTGAGGCACTCCGGCATTTATTGTCAAGGATTCCGAGGAACACCCATCGACAACTACTCGGAGAGATCTCTGGCTCAGAAAGTCCGTTACCCAGCCGATCAGACCAGGAGATATACCGTACGCTGAAAGCTTGCTTATAAGGCTCGCATGCCAGACCCTGTCAAATGCCCTCGAGACGTCCAGAGAGACGGCGACCGCTTCTCCGTTCTTCTCGATGGCCTCACCTAGAATGTGTGTAGCATACACTAGGAGGTCCCCAGTAGACCTATTACGGCGAAACCCGTACTGTCGGTCACTGAGGAGATCGTTACCTTCTAGGTATGCTAGAAGGCGCGAGTTCAATACACGCTCCATAATCTTGCAGAGTATGGAGGTGATTGAAATCGGTCTGTAGTTGACAGGATCAGCACGGCTGCCTTTTTTGGGCACGGGTTGCACGTTGGCAAGCTTCCAGGATTTCGGCACTATTCCAGTCTTGAAAGAGAGGCGATACAGACGTGTCAGTACAGGAGACAACTCAGCTGCACATGTCTTGAGCAGAATGGCTGGTATACCATCAGGACCACTGGCTTTATTCACATCTAAACGACACAATGTTCTCCATACCTCTTTGTTAGTGATGCGGATTTCAGGCATCGAAATACCGCAGTGAGGAAGATGTGCTGGAGAAGCATTGCCAGTATCTAGATGCGAATTATCAGCAAATAGAGAAGCAAATACATTCGCTTTCTCTGTTGCTGTGTGGGCCAGGGATCCATCTGGCTTCAGCAGAGCAGGCAGTGAGGGTTGGCAGAAATTCGACTCGATCGCTTTCGCAAGAGACCAGAAAGCTCGACTGCCAGTTGGTTTGACAGAGAGCTTTTCGCCATTCTTAGCGATTCGATCGAGACGAGCCTTCCGCAATGCCTTTTTGTAGGACTTGGCAGCTAGGTTAAAGGCTCTCTTCTTTGTACTTACATCCGGAGTTTTGCGGCTTCGAGCATCAGCCCAAATGAGGTATGCCGAATGTTTTCGGTCTTGAGCATGACCACATTCGGCATTAAACCATGGGCGAGCTTTGCCACCGACGGGAACTTCAGCAAAAGGAATAAAATACTCCATTGCCTGATGCACCACATCGGTTATAGCATCCGCGCAACTCGACGGATCCAAAGAAGAGAAGCAGACCTGCCGCCAAGGATAAGATGCAAAGAAGTGCCGCATCTCATCCCAATCTGCTGACTTGTATTTCCATACTCGCCTAATACCATGTGGTTCGAGAGCTGGTGGGGAATATGTAAACACAGATTTCACCAGACAGTGATCGGAGGTTCCCAAGGGGGAGGTGACCTCAACACGATACCTGTCCGGATCAGTTGTCAGCAGAAGGTCCAGGCAATTGGCTGTATGGCCTACCACATCTGGTACCCTTGTCGCTTGCCTCACCAGCTGAAAGAGGTCCAAGGACAACGCAAAGTTCCGCGCTTCTCTTCCAGCATGGTCGGTTTTCTGGTACGGGAACAGCCAGTCTTGATGACAAGCATTAAAGTCCCCCAGAAAAACAAGCTGCGCTGAAGGGTACTGATGCAAAGCCATATCAGCAGCCTCACCGAGATACTCAAATAATCTAGTTGTCTCCTGGTCACCGCTGTGCGAACGGTAGACACAGGAATACAGGATTTTTTCGTTTCCTGTGTCTACTAAAACCCATATAGAAGAAAAAGTGGGGTCTTCAAGGTGACGGAGACGCTGGATACAGAGGTCGTTCCGCGCGTACACACAGACTCCGGCACGTGAGCGAAAATTGTGCTCTAACGTGTATCCGGGATAATGCAGGTGCGCAGCGCTCAAAGGACATTGTATCTGCGTCTCCGTCAAAAAGAAGAGGTGCGGCTGCTCTGTCTCCAGGTGGTGATGGACAGCTAGGATATTAGAGTGCAAACCCCTGATATTAGTGAGGTGCACTTTAAATGAGGAGGAGTGCAACCGCTGTAAAAACATTTTCTTCTTTTTAACTTTACTCATAAAAAAAATAAAATAAAAGTGAATAGGGATGGGAAATGGCAGTTGAACGAGGCGGTACGTATCGAACCCGACGTCGAAATTGGTGATGTCTTGCCACTGGGAGGCTAGTCTGGAGACTGCGGGGACGCCCGAACCCCCCCAGGGATCGCCATCGGGCCTCCTCGTCTGGTCGCCAACCAGCACGATGGAGCCACCCTGGGATTTTTCGCAGCTGGCGGGGCAGCCTTTCGTGGGTGGCTAACCCACTAATTGGGCCCCCAACTATCTGCGGGCGGCCAGCGGAAAGCCGTTGCTTCGGATCCCGCTACCCTCCTCGACTAGACACCCGACAAAACAAACACCAACTCGACGTCAAACCGGTTCGCCAACGCACCGCAGCTGTTCAGACCCATTTCCCATTAACGGCTTCATCGAGCAACGTGCTGGAACACGACTAGGTCGCTTTGCGGCACGACTTTGCCCGATGGGTGGTAACTTTGCCGGCGACCCGATGTTATGGTCTACCACCAAAAAATGATACTCGTGTTACATATTACGTCCAATTTCATACTATACTGGTTACTGAGATCCTCGGTATAACCTTACTGTGACGTTTAAATTATAAAACAAATTAAGATGACACCTACTACAAATTGCACATTGGATGAGGTAGTCAAGTTAGACATGGGTTTAATTATACGATGCTCTCGGTAGTTGACACCGTCTAGTCGGTTTATTTCTAATTCATATAATATTATAATAATTTCCCTAAACGGTAATTATATCTTAAACCGCAAAACCTATTCACTGTTCTTTCATATTCACACAGCAACATAAATAAGTTTTTTTGCACAAACAATTCGCAAGTTAAAAATGTAATTACGTTTTAGAATCGTAAACAAAAAAAATGTGAAAAAAATGTATTGTTTTATCTTAAAATAACATTACTATGTAGTGAAAGATCATAAATAAGATAGATAGGTAGTTAGTAATGATAGCATTAACGTATGTTATCATTACATGGTATGAAGCAAAGTCACTTTTCTCGTCTGTCGCTATGTCTGTATATATGTATGCTTAGATCTTTACAACTACACAACAGATTTTAATGCAATTTTTTTATTAGATAGAGTGATTCAAGGGGAAGGTTTATGTATATAATAACATGCTTAATATATTAGAGAACCACTGATAATTTCCAGATTTCTAATGTGGAGACTTAAACAAACACTTTGTTTTGCGCTTACATTGCAAAAGTTGGCTGAAGTCTACGAGATAGATGAAAATAATGTACTAAGTATTATATACCTTAAAAAGTTCTACAAGAAAGTCCGCGATAGAATATATTTTTATCTCTTAGGGATAACCCGCAATAGCCAATTTTTATCCTTTACTTTTTAGCAGAAATAATGGTTTATTTACGAAGCAATTTTAAGCGATACAGCATTAATCCATATCTAATTAAGTACCTTAAATACATTTTACATTTAATATGTTACAATATAGCCCTGTGCAGCTTGTAATTTAAATGAATATTTTCGAAGATATTAGAGATTTAAAATATAGGGACATCGTGTTTGCGGCGATACGGTCGGCCGGCGCACTGTGGTATGGAACCGTGCAAACCGTCTCAAAAATCGCTTTTGTAAATTTTCGGTATTGAAAATTTTGTAATTGCATATATGCAATAATATGTATTCACACGGTCATATTCTGATTATTTTCAATGAAAATCTATAAGTATGTTATATGGTTAGAATGGTTATTAGGTACTCTGTTTAAAAAGTATGTAAAAAGAAGTTGTATCACTTAAAACAAGTCATATAGAAGCCAATACAAAAAAAAGGGAAAAGGAAATTGTTTTACTACGAATTTAAATTTGCATTTCTATATGATTTCAACATGGCTAAAATTCACTGATACACTGATCTTCATCATTACACACAAATTGGGTAGATACTTACATTCTGGTATTTACTTATCATCAATTAACAATATATTATAAACTTCATGAAGGCAAGTAAAGCAGTGTTTATACCCTACACACCCTATACTCACTTTTGATGTTTACATTCCCGAAAGGTAAATCAAAATATTGGATCTTATTTTTAAATACCTAATAAATAAAAGATAATTATCTATTATTTCGTTTTTCGTTTCGTATTCTCAAATTTAAGACTCAATTAAGAAAACATTTAAGAGTTTTTTTCCACGTCTGTGTCTACTGTTAATACACCGGCAATAAATAGGTTAATTAGGTTGTACAATTATATTAAGTAGCTCAACAAGGGCGCTTGCAAACTCAACTGGTGTTACAAGGGGATTTTAATTACCTTTATCAGAAATTGTTAGCTAACTAGAAAACATCCGGAGAGAGACACGAGAAGGCTGACCCTCTCGTTAGTTCACACTGAGCTGGTTCAAGGAGCTACTAGGGTACCGGATGCTGAATATTACACACTTCATCGCATGTATTTTCGGCTGACAACTAATCTAGACAGGTACTAGTGACGTAACGGAGATTCAAAGTGATTTACAGAAAAATATATTTGCTATTGAGCAATATTTTTCCAGATTGATTCTCGTCGCTCTTTAAATGCTTCTCAGCAGACTTAGTGGTATGATAATTTAGTGGGGTAGAAGCTACCAAAAAAGTAAATCACATTTTTGGTTAAAAAATATATAAAAAAATCGGCACAAAAGTACATAGATAAGATTCTTGAGAAAGAGTTTTGAGAGTATTCACGAATAAACAAAATTTTTAGTGTAATTCCAAGACATGACGTAAAACGCTGCTCAGGTCGACCATCGATTGTTATAGTTGATAGTAGAAAGGGACAATGTCTGGTAAGCAAAGTGGGTTCGGTAACACAACCCAAGGAAGTATTTTCAAAGAGGTTTTAACTGTAACCATGCATACGACCTAAACCATATAAGAGAATAATTTAGTTGTGTATGTACTGATAATGAGTGTATTTTCCGACGTTGGCATTACCAAATTAAATTCAAATAAGTAAGTCAAACAATGACCATGAGTATAGAAACAATCTTTTTAATATTAAACTGCGAAGTGTAATTAAAATTTTCAACATTTATTAATTTAAAGAACAATTAATGTAACATTAATTGAATTAATGTAACAACAAAACATTAATGTAAATAGATGTTAGTTTCGAACTAGCTTACTTTATTATGCCCAAGCTTATTTGTACCCTAATAAAATTAAGGAAACCTTATTTATCATTCGCTTATAACATAATACAAATACAGAATATTAGTAAATTTAACTCATTACAAATTTTTCAAATTCCAAATGGGGAAAGTTATTAGTTTGTAAACGGAAAACTTGAATATTTAAAATAATAATGTTATTCAACATACAAACGTTCTCTGGACTCGTATTATAAATTACTTGAAACTCAAAAATGTATCATACTTTCATAATAAAATTCGGAAAATGTTGCGAAAAAGAACGGGTTAATTTCTGACGATGAAAATTATTTCTCTGTTACGGTATCTGAAACATGGAGAAATGGTCCTGCTTAGAATTTATCAATCATAGCTCCATTCCACGAACGTCTGCTTTTAAGCATCGTTTAAATTGTGAGTTAAGTGGTTGGTGATTTCAATCGTTTAGTAGAATATCCTGAACATATTTGTCATCGTCCAATCTATAGATTTTGTTAGATCCTGTCCTGCGGTGACTGGGTGATTTCCTTGAATTATTTTTTTCTGTTGAAATATTTTTTATAATATAGTTTATTCCAAACTCTTAATTTATAAAAACATTTAAAAACATAAGTAATGCTGTTTATAGTTTTATCGAGGTTTCAAGGGTCTTATAGCGAGGTCGCGATGTTTTCCAGGTAAGATAATACCTAATATTATTAATGTTGTGATAAGTTATATAGCGAGCAGTGGCGCATAATACCGTATAATTACGTTCATAACTAATTTAAATGTCTTAGTCATTAGCTATATAAATTCAAAGAGGGGTCATTCAATCGGGGGCTATCTTGGCGCTAAAATTATGTTTTTGAGATTAAAGTAAATATTTATGTGATAAAACATACAGCGCTACATTAATATATATGTATATGCATATTTAGAAATGTAGCTATATAATATAGTACATATATATTATTAAAATATTGTTGTTAGCTTTTCTTATGAACTAATATTTCTGAACTTAATACGCTCTCATGGATTATATAAAAAAAATATATACTGTGACAAGAATAAGTACAAGTTGCCCTTTAATCCTAGTACTTCACTTTGTAACGAATGTCTAGAAGAAACACTTGTAGCTTTTGTAAAAAGAAATAAAAGCAACAGAATGAATCTCACCCGAGCGTGTAATTACGAGTTAGAGAAGTAAAATCGTAGAGAAACGTTGTATCCTGGTAATTTATCTTATCCGTTGTATCCTGGTAATCTATCTTTAATATGCGAAAAGCAAGGCTCTGCCTTGTGATCACATTTAATATTGTCTTGGCTGATAAATATCACAGACATTTGTATGGGCAGTACTAGCACTTACTTAGTATAGTACTTCTTTTTAAGGGTCACCAGTTTTTTTAAACACTACTTTTGATAGCTAACTCTGAAAAGGCTTCATTAACCGATGTCAATTTTTGCCTTTTGACTACGCACATTCTCATTCTCTCAGCTAGTGTTTTTGCCACAAAAATAAATGAGGAACAACTCCTTTCTTCAAACTTAGATTACATTTTTCTCTTTGTTGTTCCGTTATACATATTATATTCAATATTATTAGCTGTATCTTCCTTAACCTAAAATAAATCGACAACCATAAAAATTTCGTAAAACCAAAAAAAGAATACGGTTTTTATAGAAAGTAATACTGAACTTTGGAAACTAGGTTAGGTTAATTTTAAACTCAAATTTTCTAATGTTCAACAGCTAATGCAACTTACTATAAATTTAAACTATTAAATTAAACTTATTATAAATAAAGTATACTTACATTAAATTGATCTTCACAACAATACAAACACAATTTAAGACATACATTATCCCTTTTAATTACCATAGACCATTGTTTTTGTATTTTCGCATCTTTCTTTCGAAAATCCTAACCAATGTTTCTAACTTTGCAGTATAGATAAACATTGAAAAGATGCCACCACCGAAATCAAGACGATCACATATAGAATGCTTAATTCACCGAGACGGACAGCGATACGGCAGCTCAGTTGGTAGAGCGACGGGACGGTTTCCCAGTAGTCGCGGGTTCGAATCCCTGCCCGTATCGGTTTTTTACATTCTATATTTATATAAATTTAAATAAGCTTAACATGGCTATACATGTTTAAAGATATTTTCAAAAATTGATTTCGGTAGTGGCATCTTTTCAATGTTTATCTATACTGCAAAGTTAGAAACATTGGTTAGGATTTTCGAAAGAAACCTAATAGATGTCACCACCGTCCCGATAAAGACGATCACATATAGAATGCTTAATTCACCGAGACGGACAGCGATACGGTAGCTCAGTTGGTAGAGCGACGGGACGGTTTCCCAGTAGTCGCGGGTTCGAATCCCTGCCCGTATCGGTTTTTTACATTCTATATTTATATAAATTTAAATGAGCTTAACATGGCTATACATGTTTAAAGATATTTTCAAAAATTGATTTCGGTAGTGGCATCTTTTCAATGTTTATCTATACTGCAAAGTTAGAAACATTGGTTAGGATTTTCGAAAGAAACCTAATAGATGTCACCACCGTCCCGATAAAGACGATCACATATAGAATGCTTAATTCACCGAGACGGACAGCAATACGGTAGCTCAGTTGGTAGAGCGACGGGACGGTTTCCGAGTAGTCGCGGGTTCGAATCCCTGCCCGTATCGGTTTTTTACATTCTATATTTAGATAAATTTAAATAAGCTTAACATGGCTATACATGTTTAAAGATATTTTCAAAAATTGATTTCGGTAGTGGCATCTTTTCAATGTTTATCAATACTGCAAAGTTAGAAACATTGGTTAGGATTTTCGAAAGAAACCTAATAGATGTCACCACCGTCCCGATAAAGACGATCACATATAGAATGCTTAATTCGCCGAGACGGACAGCGATACGGTAGCTCAGTTGGTAGAGCGACGGGACGGTTTCCCAGTAGTCGCGGGTTTGAATCCCTGCCCGTATCGGTTTTTTACATTCTATATTTATATAAATTTAAATATCCTAATATACAATTAATCCAATTATAATAATAATAAAATAAGTAATCAAAAATATTGTAAGCATTTCGATTGTCATTTACACTTTAAACTAAGTTACTAATCTATATATATAAAGAAGGATGTTTGTATATATGAAATCGATGAACTCAGAAACTATTGGACTGATGATTATGAAAATTGGTATGTATATGTATTTTTCCACGTAGAAGGTTTATATGGTATGTACATTGATGTAACTCGCCACCAGGCGGCGCTGTCAAATATAGACTTCCGCCCCGTTTAACCGATTGTCATAAAAGTTGGTATGACCATGTATGTTTCCTCGAAGAAAACGAATATGCTATGTCCATTGATGTAACTTGCCACCAGGCGGCGCTGTCAAATATCGACTTCCGCCCCGTTCAACCGATTGTCATAAAAATTTGTATGACCATGTATTTTTCCTCGAAGAAAACGAATATGCTGTTCATTGATGTAACTCGCCACCAGGTAAAGTAAGGGTTGGCCCAGCGAAGCGGGCTGGGTTCGCTAGTCTATATATATATATAGAAGGATGTTGGTATATATGAAATCGATGATCTCAGGAACTATTGGACCGATGATTATGAAAATTGGTATGTATATGTATTTTTCCACGGAAAAGGTTTATATGGTATGCCCATTGATATAACTCGCCACCAGGCGGCGCTGTCAAATATAGACTTCCGCCCCGTTCAACCGATTGTCATAAAAGTTGGTATGACCATGTATGTTTCCTCGAAGAAAACGAATATGCTATGTCCATTGATGTAACTTGCCACCAGGCGGCGCTGTCAAATATCGACTTCCGCCCCGTTCAACCGATTGTCCTAAAAATTGGTATGACCATGTATTTTTCCTCGAAGAAAACGAATATGCTATGCCTATTGATGTAACTCACCACCAGGTAAAGTAAGGGTTAGCCCAGCGAAGCGGGCTGGGTTCGCTAGTATACTAATAAAATGCTTTAACAAATGGTAATCGGTTTTAGATGCTAACATTCTCAGAACACTGTTAGAACTTAACCGCATTCCTTTCAGCAGTCAAAACGTATTATTCCTTATTATGGCATAAAAGTCGTTTGTCCTTTCGGAGGCAAACATACCTGAAGCTGAACAAAAACGTGGTAAGCCCAACAGCATTCTGAATCCATTATTATACTGGACCATCAGTGTGTCCATTGCTCTTTATGTATAGTTGACCCACAAAGTCCCCGTATAGAAGTTTTGACAGTAAGCTTTAAACAGCGTTATTTTAGTATTCTTACTACATCGGGCAAACCTTCGGGCCAACATATTACACTTTATAGCTAGTGCTCTACGTTCACGCTCTATGTCCATTTGATCCTTAAGGTCCTCCGCTACATAGTGTCCTAGATATTTAAAATGTGTAACCCGTTTAAGCAATGTCCCATTAAGTTCTATAACGGGATCGTACCGCACTTGCTTACGAAGGGCCTTAAAGATCAGGTACTCACATTTAGAGGTGTTATACAGGAGACCGTGTCCAGCAGCGTAATTCTCACATATTTTGAGCAATTCTCTAATTGCACCCGCCGTGGGACCCAGCAACACCATATCGTCGGCATAACTCAAATTATTAATACACGTGCCATCTATCCAGCACCCAACTGATGACGCGCTGAGTTCCTCAATGAGGCCATTCACATACAGGTTGAAAAGTCTCGGTGAGGTCGATCCCCCCTGCCTCACTCCGCACTCCAGCCTGTACGAGTCAGAGAGCTCCTTGCCCCATTTGACATGGTTTAACTGATTCGCATACCAAAAGCGCAGAAGACAAAGCAATCCCGGCTGCACTTCCGCCTCCTCCATCTTATTCCAAAGCATATCATATGAAACTAGATCAAAAGCTTTGGTAAGATCGAGGAAGCAAGCGTACACCGGAGTTTTTCTGTTAGTGTAGTATTGGACAGTCTGTTTTAGAGTAAATATTGCGGTTTCTGTAGAGAGTCCAGATTGAAAACCAAACTGCAAGTCGTTTAATTTAATTACCTCGCTAAGATTTCTATCTAACAGACTGTCCAACACCTTTGCGATTATGGTAGCCAGCGATATAGGTCTATAATTAGCGCTGTCTGAAATATTGCCAGTTCTATTTTTTGCAATAGGGATAACTATGGTCCTCATCATTTCCATGGGAAGATAAGAATATAAAATGATGATAATATTCTGGGTAGATGAGTGCCAGCGTACCTTAGATGCTCGATGCTGAGGTTGTCATGTCCGGGTGATTTTCCTCGTGTCATTTTGTCTACAGCATCCAAAACCTGGTAAGTGGAAAATCTCAATGGCTCCTCAACACTACGAACCCCAGCATCGGCCACCCAAGTAGATGCCCCAGAGGTGAAGAGACCTTAAAATATTCTCTAAACATGTTGGCTACTTCTTTATGAGTAGTACAGTTCGCGACACTCACTGGTAGTCCCGGTCGAGGATTTACTTGGTTTGTTGCCTTCCAAAATTTCGGAAAATTCTTATTTTTTCTATGGGAAGCAATAATATCCATTTTTATTTGTTCTTGGTGATTTTGACACCACTTTAAACGACTCTTAAAAATTTTCTTACTTTCACACATATCATTTCAAATTTTACCTGATTTAGGACTATTGTGGTGTAGCCATGCTAGATATTTCGACCTCGCCTCACAGTGAGCATCACGAATGTACTTATTCCATCCGACTACATGGTTTTTACTACGTTTGTAGTCTATATGTGTATCAGTCGCAGCTAAAAATAAAGTTGTAATTATATTATTATACATGCCATCTATTACCTGTATGTGAATGGGGTCATTGCACGATGTTCCGGAACATAATTTTTTATAATTTCTTAATAATAATAGATACTGAGATTGGACTACGGATGAAAATGTTATTAGATTCTGTAACTTATTGAAAAGTAAAGTAAGGATATATTTTAAAATTCTAAAGACGCACAACTGTTATCATAAAAATTGAATAATATTCTCATGCATTTTAAACTCACATGACTCTGGTACAATTTTAAGGAAACGTCAGCTCATGTTAGGGTCAATTCAAATGAATCAAGTTTATAGTACAGCACATTTAACTTCTTTAAAATCAACTGAATAAATTAAAACTTCTGTACCGCAGTCATTTATATTGTAAGTCATACTTTATAATGAGATTCCGTATGAAAAATTTCAATATGAAATTTAATGAGTGACGGCGCACTCGGATTGGTATTATACACTATTTATAAGAAAATATTCATAAAATCTTTACAGGAATGTTTATAATAGTATAGCATAAACCGTAAAAAAATGTGTATGCATTAAATATAATTTATTTTATTTATCAGTCAAGGTTATATCTTTCAAAGTGGCTAGCCCAGTAGCATCTTGCAAAACATCTTACCAGGTATTACATAGAGCATGTCCAGCAATTACTTATGTAATGGAGATATTCTAACAAGATAGCACTTGTTAGAGTAGCACTCTAATGGCAGAAAAAACTTTGCAAACACTTTTACTAGAAAAATATATTTGTTACAGCAAAATGTTTAAAGAACTATAATAGTGCTAAAAATAAATTTATATAAGTTAATTCTTCACCAACAGCCATAAAATATAAAAACAATTATTTAAATTAACGTATAGGCTAGTAGTTCATTTATAATATAAATCTAACATAAGAAGCAGAATACATCCTCCTATTAATATTAATAATCTATCTGTTCGTAATCTATTCACGATTCGGTCAAAGTGTAGTCGAAGTGAAGTAAAATAAGCTACCCCATCAAATTGACTTGTCGATTTCAGTGGAGAAAATAAACATTATTAGCTGTATTAAAATTAGTTCAGATTAATGTTCATAATACGTTTTTTTTATTTTAAACTACATCTTCTTAAATATTTAACTGAGGACAGTAAGTAATATATCATTCGAATATTCTTATCATAACAAATTAAATGAGAGTTGTAGTATGGATCCGTCTTTTTATGTCGAAGACATCAAATATGGTATTGCAAAATATATAAAAAAAAATGATTTTGTAAATAAAAATAGTATGTTTCAAAATACAAATTTTTGTTTTTTAACATTTTTTTTTATTTTATGTTTTTTCAAAAATCTATTTTAGCAATAAGTAATTACAAGTTATTCTAGCATTTATGTATCAAAGATATTCATTTTCGTTAAGTAATGGTTTCCTTAAGATTTTCAATTAAAAAACTATGACACATTTTGGGACTATATTATAATGGATAAAAGTTATAAAAACAATAAATCAATTAAATAAATATTTTTATCTATCACATGAAATCATTTCTATTTATCTTCTCTAGCCCTTTGAATTATTTCTTATACTTTTCACTCAGAGCGAACACAACCGCAAGAAAAGTCGTTAATTACTAAACTTCTCGGATTTCATCATATTCACTCACATTAGCATGGAAATTTTAATTATGAGGGAAAGTATCCCTCATAATTAAAATTTATGTTAAAACCGGCTTTAAGTACTGCAAGTATTCAAGGAGGTTTTGAGTTATTTGAATCTTTATAACCAAGATAATTTGAAGGTTGGAATTTTGAAGAGAGACACTTATCAAAATTGTTCTGTATTATTTACATCCAGGTTAACAATATGACAACTAAAATCATTCTAAATATAGTCACTGATCCATTCCTGTACATGGAATTTAAAACAAAAACATCGGGGGGTTTTAAAAAAGCAAGAAAACCCAAAACAATGGTTTTTCAGTTTGTCTGTATGTCTATATGTTTGTGCACGCTAATGTCAGAAACGGCTTCACCAATTTGAGTGCGGTTTTCAGAAAAATATTACTTCACTTAACATTTACTATTTATTCCATCTAAATTGGTGAAGAAATAAAAAAGTTATGACAATTTATGTCAATGACGTAATAGGTACCTTGAAAATCTTATTCTATACATGTAACTAGCAGACTCGGCCACGCGTTGCTGTGGTTGATAAGGTTTTGGATATACTTATTTCATTGTAGTAAACTATTTAAGAAGTCACGGTATTCGAAAAAATAAAATAAAAATTAAAAAATACCCCCCACCGCTAAATAAAGGAAAAATTCAAAATGCAAGGAAATTTATCAAGGCAAATAACGAAATAAAAATATTTTAAGATTATCGTATAGTCAAAGACCTCATTCATTAGCTCCGAAAATTTTGTAAAATAAATACTTATCAACATACATACAAAGGTCCCCCGATGTAACGACTTCAATAAGTACTTAATAATATGATTATCCTTTTAAGACGTCATCTAGTATCGGGGTTTATTTTTTTTCTGTTTTTTTTAATTATTTTACTTTTTTCTATGTTGTACTAAATGAACCTACGAATACACTGATTTCCCCTTTTTAGGTTTTTACTATCAATATTGTATATAAACCTTTCGCCAGCACCAATAAAAGCTCCATATCTTGGGGACGACTGCTTCTATTTCAACCAAACGTAGCTAAGAACCATCTCGACAAACCAAGCTTTCGATTAAATAAAACCGCATTCAAATCCGTTTACGTGTTTGACCGCTACGTATCCACAGACAGACACACAGATACATAAATCTACAGGTCAAATATATATTACCCCTTTTTTGGGTCGGGGGTTAAAAATAATACTGTGGACCACTATGTTTTTTTACATAGATGCAATTTGTAAAGAACATGGCGACCTCTATGACTGATTTTCTACTACCATTACCTAACCCTTGATACAGTAATATAATCATTATTAGTGGTGCGCCGAATATTTGGTAAGTATTCGGTATTCGGTGCATTTTTCCGAACTATTCGGTTTTGATGCCGAATATATTCGGTTCCAGTATTTCAAGTTTTTTGGGTACACCACACTATACTATACTATATGACACTATACCGTTATACGTTAGGCGTCTGCGCTCCCCTACTCGACGAACCGGGTGGTTGAAACAATGAAATTATTATTTACCAAAGAAGACAAAAACTTTAAAGCCGGTCTAAAAATTCACCGGATTGGGATTTGAAGGAGAAGGTCTTTGAACACGATTGATCAAAATTATCGTACAATTGAGATATTTAATTTTAAATTTTATTATTATTATTTTATTTAAATTGGTAACAAATGAGTACATTACAAATTTATAAATAAGGTATGTAGGACAGATAGTTTTCAATTTATGAAAATAATATTTATTATTTTAAATTATTAATAATTTTATTTAATTTTGGACTAATCGGTGCACAATATTTTTGGTTGAATCGTCTCACATAAATAGATTCAACGAAGAAGCAGGTATAATTTGACTGTATTATGTTCATTATAATATGAGTTTATATATACTTCAGTCTAAGTAATACGTGGCGGGCTATATTAACACTAAAAATTAACTCATAATTTATTCTCAGCATCGCCTGTTGGTTATGATATTAAATTGTATATGAAACATTTGTACTTTTAACATTACGCCATCTGTTGAACACTAATTCAATCCAGTCAACAAATACAACGCCATCTGTTAAACTTGTTTGGATTAACAGATAATTGTAAAGAAATAATTTGCAATAAAATAATATTGCGACTTAAAATTAAGATGTAAGTTATCCTATGTTTCAAGTTGGATCAAATTGCACACGGTATGCAAATTTGATTAAAATCGGTTAAGTAGTTTAGGAGTCCATCGCGGACAAACAACGTGACATGTAATTTATATATATTAAGAAGATAAATCTGTAGAGGAGTAGTCTTTCTACATTGAAAATATATAAAAAAATATACCAGGATGTAAAGTAATAACTATCAGAATCCATTTTCAGCAATTTTTAAATCTGTTTATCTGTTTGTCTTTTAGTTGTGCACACTACACAATAAAAAAAAATCAATAATTCATACAGCTTATAACCAGTTTGAAGGTTTATAGTTTTTACATACATTAGTAAGTACAAAGGGTACTTTTTATCAAAATCGAAAACTATGCGTACGAAATCGCACGCACAGCAAGTTACATATTATAAAGCAAAGTAGCTTTTCGCGTCCGTCCCTATGTCTGTATGTATGTAAGCTTATATCTTTAAAATTACGCAACGGATTTGATGCAGTTTTTTTATAAAGATAGAGTGATGCAAGAGGAAGGTTTATATGTATAATAACATACTTAATATTTCAGAGAACCACTGACTGAACTTTACGAGATAGATCAAAATAATGTACTAAGTATTGTATACCTTAAAAAGTTCTACAAGAAAATCAGCGATGGTATATGTTTATCTCATAGGGATAACCCACATAGCAAATTTTTATCCTTTACTTTTTACGAAAAATAATAGGTTATTTACGAAGTGATTTTAAGAAATACAGCATTATCCTTATCTAATGAAGTAACTTAAATATATTTTACATTTAATATGGAACAATATAGCCATTTAGAGCCTGTAATTTAATTTTTTTTTCCAAGATATTACAGATTTAAAATATGGGGTCTTCGCGTTTGCGGCGGTACGGTCTACCGGCGCAGTCTGGTATGGAACCGTGCAAACCATCTTAAATGTGTCCTTTGTGAATGTTCAGTACCTATTGAAAATTTTGCTAATGTATATAGCTAACTGAATATTTATCATT
Source organism: Napeogenes sylphis (assembly GCA_959347405.1). Classification (NCBI taxonomy): domain Eukaryota; kingdom Metazoa; phylum Arthropoda; class Insecta; order Lepidoptera; family Nymphalidae; genus Napeogenes; species Napeogenes sylphis. Next base: position 6,742,797 of record OY365783.1, read on the forward strand.
TAAAACAGATTTTTTTTTAATAAAACCAGATTTGCAAGTTGATGGTGAAAATAAACTCGATTGTGTAGGTCAGAATTCCTCAAGATTACATGGTAATATTTTGATTATGTTCAATGAAAATCTGTAAGTGTGATATATTTATATTAAGTAGTATGAGTAGTTATTAAGTACTCTGTTTAAGAAGTATTTAAATGGACGTTTAAGAAAAAACAAGAGAGGTATAAAAATAATTTAAGTACCTACTTTAAATATACTTTGAACAGTGCTCCGTTGCTCCGGCGTTCTGCCGTCGGAGGACGCTAGTGTCTAAATTTCCTTAGCTTCCCTCCTAACTAACGACGCCTCGAGCCGAGGTCCGTGTCTCAATCTGAGACGCCCTCGGGACGTCGTTCCCCATGGGGGCCCATCTGGCCCCCCCATTTAAGGGCGGGTCTCCTGACCCACCCGCTCCCCCGGTGACGCTGTAATAGCCAACAGGGCTAACAGTATAGACAGAACCAAAAAAAAAAAAATTATGTGTGTGTGTATTAGTGTACACATGTAAGAAGTGAAACTTCTTTATGACATATTTTTTTGAAAAATGATTTACTAATTACAACTTTACAGGAATGGCTAATTAATAACAGAAAAACGTTTAAATTTTTTGACATTGCTATAAAATTTCTCCCATCCGTCGATAAAAAAGTTTCACTTCAAATATGGCGCGTAACGGAAAAATGTGACTTAGAAAAAAAAGATGAATGAAAATGTTTGTATTTTGTCAAAAAGTTTTATTTTCTACCTTCTTTATAAATGGTTCTTTTAGAACAAATCAAAATATGTATCCAAGCAATAATAATAACTGGACTGTATAATCGCAAACGTAGGGAAAAAAATCGTCGATTCAGTAATTTCGCGCTCGGTGTGCCCTCATTTTTAATAAATACTTGTTAACATATTACTTATATTTCTTGCTACTGTAATAATAATTCATTATTCAAGATTATTATAGTGCTTTTATGTAGCTTCAAAAAGCAATAGATTTTTCATAAATAGCTAAACATCTCAAACGTCCGTATGAATTATAAAGGTTTGGTTTCAAACAAATTTGAGTAATATTAACGTAATTTTAAGGTAAACTGAATCATTTTTTAATCAGAGGATAAAATTCTGAACTCATTGTCGTATAACACTAATATACTTATCATATAAAAACTTTTCTGAAAACGTTGACAAAGTTTTAGTTTTATTTGTTTACGGCTTCAGGCAGCAGTAAAATATAGACTAACATCAATACCCACTGATAAAAATAGGTGCTACAGTAAAAATAAAAAAAAAATAGAATAATAAATTTGCTTTTAGAAATCGGGACTGTTGTAGTCTATTCATTTCAAGGTTACATATTTGTTATATTTTTATCAATAAAAACACAAAACTCGCTGTTATTGTATAGGTTGAAAACACTATCGACTACAGAAATGAAACATTACTTTCCGCTTTTAATTCATAAATTTAAAGATATTCGTAACAATTGATCGTCTTGCAGTTCTACGCCCCTACTGAACAAAGGCGCTGAATTGAAAGATTACGTAATTATTTTCTACTAAGCCGAGTTAGTGAAAAAAATTCTTACGGGCTTCTGATTATTTGCCAATGCATTAGTAATGTTAGAAATAAAAGAATATAAACATTTAATTCGTAAATTTATTAATTCCCAAGGAGTTATTTTTAGGGCGTTTCGTAACGCCCAAACGTTAACGCGGATGTTTACGCTTTTTCACAACGGGCGTTTCCTCACGCCCGCCGGATGCTAAGGGGCATTAATTAATTAAAACGTAAGAAGTGAATCGAGTGTTTCTGACGTATAATATTCTCATAGAAGAAACACATAAATACCATAAAAACAGACAAATGTACACAATCCACTTTAAAAATAATAACTTTAGGCTTCTTAACATGTTGGATCGTCACTATATCACAAATAAAATTATTCTTCATTATTGTTTCTGCTGTTTCGAGTTGTTGTTCGTTCTAGGTATAGCAAAACAGACCTTGTAAAGATTAGGACCCCAATGCTCCATTTCTCAGCCAAAACTCGTATTTCTTTTCATTCTTACTTCTTCTATTTCAGACAATCAATGTATTTTAAAAATATTATAAACTAGCGAACCCAGCCCGTTTCGCTGGGCTAACCCTTACTTTACCTGGTGGCGAGTTACATAAATGGGCATAGCATATTCGTTTTCTTCGAGGAAAAATACATGGTCATACCAAATTTTATGACAATCGGTTGAACGGGGCGGAAGTCGATATTTGACAGCGCCGCCTGGTGGCGAGTTACATCAATGGACATAGCATATTCGTTTTTTTCGTGGAAACATACATGGTCATACCAACTTTTATGACAATCGGTTGAACGGGGCACAAGTCTATATTTGACAGCGCCGCCTGGTGGCGAGTTACATCAATGGGCATAGCATATTCGTTTTTTTCGTGGAAACATACATGGTCATACCAACTTTTATGACAATCGGTTGAACGGGGCGGAAGTCTATATTTGACAGCGCCGCCTGGTGGCGAGTTACATCAATGGGCATACCATATAAACCTTCTCCGTGGAAAAATACATATACATACCAATTTTCATAATCATCGGTCCAATAGTTTCTGAGTTCATCGATTTCATATATACAAACATCCTTCTTTATATATATAGATATATATATATATATATATATATAATATTTCATAATTTCTTCTTCATGTTATAATCTTGAATTTATTTATTAGTTTCAATAGCAAGTCCATAAAATAATATTGTCCATTATGTAATTACAATTCATTATTTAATTATAAAACTCTAATCCGATAATTTTATTTTTGGTTAATGTAAATTGTGTTTTGTAATCCACATACTTGTCATTTTCATTATTTAGTATTTCCATAGCAACATTTTTTTTTTTTTTTTTTTTTATGTTAGAGGAGGGCAAACGAGCTGGCGGGTCACAGATGGCTTGTGATCACCGCCGCCCATGAACTCTTGCAACATCCGAGGATTTACAAGAGTGTTGCCGGCCATGTAGGTAGGAGTAAATGCCGTTTTTGAAGGTACCCATGTCGTATCGATCTGGAAATACCACCGAAGGGAGTTCGTTCCACAAGCGAGTGGAACGTGGGAAAAATGTCCTTGAAAACCGCACAGTAGAGGATCGCCACGCATCCAGGTGGTAAGGATGATATTGGAGGCGATGGCGCGCTGTGCGGTGATGAAATTCGGCGGCAGGCATCAGATCGAATAGTTCTTCGGAACATTCCCCGTTGTAAATGCGGTAGAAGACGCACAAGGAAGCCACGTCTCTACGCAATGCCAAAGAGTCTAGCCGTTCGCAGAGCACCGGGTCCCGGACAATCCAAACGGTTCTCCGTTGTACGCGGTCAAATGGTAGAAGCTGATATTGGGGTGATCCTGACCAGAGATGAGAACAGTACTCCATGTGTGCCCGGACCTGCGCCTTATAGAGCGCAAGTCTTTGGCCAGGTTTGAAATACTGCCTCGCTCTATTAATCACTCCCAATTTCTTCGAGGCCAACTTGGCCTTGCTCTCCAGATGACCGCGAAACTGACAATCGCTCGAAATGTCGAGACCCAGTATTCTGATACTTGGCGAGGCAATGAGGGGAGTGCTCTCGAAGAGCGGTGATACGACGAATGGGGTTTTCTTAGTGGTAAACGCGCAAACTTGTGTCTTCAGGGGATTGAACTGTACGTGGTTCAGTTCACCCCACTCAGAGATCAACCCCAAGGAAGTCTCTATAGAAGACACAAGTTTCTTTCGGCACTCGTCGACGTTTTCCCGAGAGAGACCTGCACGGCCGGAATATACCGCATCCCCAGTGCTGTCATCCGCATAACAATGTATGTTATAGATATCCAGCATATCATTGATGTGCAGGAGGAACAGAGTTGGGGATAGCACGCAGCCTTGGGGTACACCAGCGTTCACGGGCTTAGGGTCCGAGCAAAAACCATCGATAACGACCTGTATGCTCCGCCCAGTGAGGAAGCTGGTGATCCACTTGCATAAACTCTCGGGAAGCCCATAGGAAGGTAGCTTCGAAAGAAGCCCCCTGTGCCATACACGATCGAAGGCTTTCGCCATATCCAGACTAACTGCCAGACCCTCTCCCTTGCTTTCAATAACAGCTCACCAACGGTGTGTAAGATACAACAGAAGATCACCAGCCGATCGACCATGGCGAAAGCCATATTGCCGGTCATTGACCAACTGGTGATCCTCGAGGTAGGTTAGGAGCTGTTTATTGATAATGCTCTCCATTACTTTGGAGAGAAGAGAGGTAATGGCGATAGGTCTGTAGTTAGCTGGGTCCGAGCTATCGCCTTTTTTAGGGATCGAATGGACAAGGGCACGCTTCCATGAGACCGGGACTACGCCTTTTAAGTAAGAGTACCGAAATAGACGCGTTAGCACTGGTGTCAACTCAGGGGCACATGTTCGTAGCACAACTGGAGAGATACCATCTGGCCCACTCGACTTATGAACTTCCAAGGAAAGGAGGGTTTTTCGGATGAATTTTTGCCGAAAAACTATTTCCGGCATAAGGCTCGGACACCGCGGGATGATAGGCGGTGCCCTCCCCTGGTCGTCCAAAGTCGAGTTTGAGGCAAAAAGAGTGCCCAAGAGATCGGCTTTCTCTTTTGCCGTGTGGGCCAAAGAATCGTTCCCAGTGTGCAATGGCGGCAGGGACGGGCGACAGAAGTTTCCCAGACTGGCTTTGGAAAGCGCCCAGAACTTGTGCGTGCCAGGTGGGTACTTTGCCAACTGATCCCCGATTTTGACGACATGCTTGAACTTTGCTCTAGCGATTTTCCGTTTGAAGAATCTGGAGGCACGATTATATTTCCTCTTCAGAACTTTAGAGTTCGGATCCTTAGTGACTAACGCATTAGCCCAAGCCTGATAAGCCTGCCGTTTGTCAGCTGCTTGCTGCAGCCCTGACAGACGCATCAAACCAAGGCCGCGATCTGCCACCAAGTGGTACCACAGAGCTTGGGACAAATAGTTCCATGCCCTGAAGTATCACATCAGCTACAGCCGCAGCGCAGTCACTAGGATCATCGGAAGGGAAACAAATCGGCCCCCATGGGTAGGATGCAAAAAAGGATCGCATTCCATCCCAATCCGCTGACTTGTAGTGCCAAACGCGTCGAGTCGCAGGTCTTGTGCGAGCTGGGCGTTCCATGGGCACTACACTCCGTACCAAGCAATGATCAGAGGACCCTAAGGGAGCCTCGACAGTGACTTGGTACTTTCCGGGATGTGTAGTCAGCAGAAGATCCAACAAAGAGGGTATATGGCTGTCCACGTCCGGTAGACGAGTGTGCGTCTTTACCAATTGGGACAAACCATTTGCCAGAGCAAAGTCAAACACAGATCTCCCAGCGTAGTCGGTGGCACGTGACCCTAGCCAATCGGTATGGTGCGCATTGAAGTCCCCGAGGACTACGACTTCGGCGGAGGGAGTCTGTAAAAGCAGATCGTCAATCTTCGCCTGAACATGGCCTAAGAGTTGATCCGTTTCTGCATTACCACTATGGGACCTGTAGAGGTACGCGTAGACTCTGACATGGTCGTCCATGTCCACGCGCAGCCAGAGTACAGACCGGTCCCGACCTTCAAAAACCTGAAGGCGACGGTAGCAGATATCGTCCCTTACGAACACAGATACCCCGGCGTGTGGTATAAAATGATGTTCTAGTTTATACCCGGGGTATGATAGGTACGCTGTGTCGCTTGGTTGAGATATCTGCGTCTCCGTCAGAAACAACAAGGCCGGCTGCGCCGTCTCTAGATGATGGTGGACGGCGTTCAAGTTGGAATGAAGTCCCCGGATGTTGCAAAAGTCCACAGTTAAAGTGGGTCGGGGTGCCGCTGCGTTGACTCGTCGTTTGCCCTCTAAAAACACAAAAGGCGATACTTTGCCCGCCCCAGATACGACGGGCAGCCCGAGCAAAATCCGAGAATCATTTCCCCGATTTTGCTCGGGGAGGGGGTCCCCGGCTTCATCAAAGCCGGTACCCTCCTGGGGTATTTTTCTTTTAGGCATCGCTTTCATGTTTGGCGTAGGGGGGGGGGGAGGGGGGGGTTGGGCTTCCGGATTCTCTCACTCACCGACGAAACATAACCAAATGAATTTGGTTACTACACGTCGGTCTTCTGTGAGAGGGTGGTCCTTCCCCGGTCGAGCCAGCCCAATACGAGCTGCAGCCAGATAACTACAGCTAGGCTCTACCACCTATAAAAACATGGTGTAAAAGAGATGAAGCTATACGAAAATGTTACACTAAATTTTATTCCAACCCCGATAAAGAAGTTTCACTTCAATAAATAAATAAATAAAACTTTTGACAGTGAGCGATGTCTGCCGATGTCGTAATTTTGATTATATCACTTAAAATAAGTCATAAAAAAGGTAATACAAAAAAAGGATAGTGGGAATTGTTTTACTACGAATTTAAGGCGTGCGAAGCCACGGGCAAAATCTAGTATCTATTATACGGCTCGCTTGTATTTGTCACAGCGGCTGTAGGAGAATGAAATGTTTTGCGTTAAAATGCACTTGGGAGTCGTTCAGTTCTTGACTCGTATTACAAAATGAACAACTTTGAGAAATAACGTAAAGGATACTTAAATATTTCAAATATATTGGAACGTAGTTCCTTATCGCGCGTTGTGAAAGGGGACTAGATGGTGAAAATTCTTACCAAAAGTTGGCACGACATGTTTTGCTTTCTCTCTCTCTCTTATAGAAAGCAAGCGAGATATTTTCATTTCTATCATTATTATTTTTTGTATTATTTTAAATTGCTTAGTAGTTCTTTATTATTTATTTGATATTGGAGTTTGTTCTTTTAGAATCAGTTTGCAAATAAGACAGTTTAAATGAAAATAATAATACAAATTTGTGATCAATTATACTCGTAATGTTAGGAAACATAACTACATCTTTTATATAAACATATCTGTACAAAGTGAAACCGCAAGGTGGCGGGCAATAACTCATGGGTTTATTGATTAACACTTTTTAATTTAGTTATTCATTTTATATACATTTATTATGAATTTTCGGCGAAATATCATACAAAAATAGTAAACAAATATTAGTCATTAGCATATTAGCTTATATTAATAATTTAATATTATTTTATTACAATGGGTAATATTCATGTTTTTTTTTACGTAATCATTTACTCTCTCTCTATATCGTAGAAAAAAAATATATTTTTTTTCAAAGTGAAAATTAAAACATTGAGTAAATTTGAGCCATTCAAACTTCAAATGCCTTACGCCGTAATTTTGCGCGCGCCCTGCGCGACTGACTCGTCCAGTCAATGTTTACTATGAACTTTTTATTTACTTCATACATATTACATATTTTAAGTTTTAAGTGCTTTACTAGCCATGGAAGAAAATAAAAACCATCTTACAAGTATTGTATAGGACCGGAGTGCAAAAATATTTTTAGAAAAACACCCGACAAAGTGTTTTTTTATATTCCAAGAGATGCGAAATCGCATTTTTTATGGTTGTCGATTTATTTCAGCTTAAGGAAGATACAGCTAATAATATTGAATATAATATGTATAACGAAACAACAAGGAGAAAAATTTAATCTAAGTTTGAAGAAAGGAGTTGTTCCTCATTTATTTTTGTAGAAAAAACCAAGTAAAAATACCAGCAGATAGAATGAGAATGTGCGTAGTCAAAAGGCAAAGATTGACATCGGTTAATGAAGCCTTTTCAGAGCTAGCTATCAAAAGTAGTTTTTAAAAAACTGGTGACCTTTACAAAGAAGTGATATTGTAAGTGAGTCCTAGTACTGCACATACAAATGTCTGTGGTATTAATCAGCCAAGACAATATTAAATGTGATCACAAGGCAGAGCCTTGCTTTTCGCATATTAAAGATAAATTACCAAGTGACTAAGCTGTGCAAGTTAATTTTAAACCGAAGTACATATATAAAGGTGTCAACATAAATATACCTGCTGAAAAACAAAATGTAGCATTGTTACCATTTCCTCATTCACACACAATACTATTACTTTACCAGTAAAACTAAGTATTTTAAAAAGTTTTACTTTACCAGTAAAACTAAGTATTTTAAGTAGTTTTACTTTACCAGTAAAACTATGTTTTAAAAAGAAAATTGATTACTGAAAACACAGCTGATAATAGTTCTATAGCATCTTATATCTTCTATATCTGCTGATTATCAACAAAGATATTTTTCTGAGTCAAGTGAAGTGGAAAATGATTACCTAAACAATCGTATCATTTAATAAAAACTTTAAGCACGAAAATATAGGTTTAAATTATTTATTTTTCTCAGTAATACTAATACCACAGTATGAACTTCGACGCTGATAATTTGAATGGTGTGTCAAATGACGTCACATTTCCTTTCGACCAATGGTGGCGCGTTTTGGAAGTTTGAATTTCGCTCCCTTAATTTACACTTTTCACAAATTATTTTATGGCCTTAAGTAATAAGTAAAAATAAAATGTTTTTATTATAAGATGATAATAAGTATCCGAAAAAAAGTATTTGAGACCATTTTAAATTTTATGCATATTCCCTATTCCTTCAATAATTAATCGAAAGGAACTTCGTTCCATCTGGGTGTCCCTTGACACCTCTTAGTTTTTTTTAGTAAAATGTTTCTTATTTCAATGTAAGTAACTAAACAATAAAGGTGAAGATGTTTGAAACAATTTAATGTTTTTTATTATTATCTGTTGTACTTTCCGATAATTCCTAGATTATAATATACATTACTGAGTACTATTAATTAACGTTATACTTTGATTTCGACATTGGTTTAGTTGTCAGGTTCTGTGTAATCTCTATTATTATCTTTCTCGTTTTATTCTGTAACTCGCATTTGACATAACCCAGGCAAATACATATTCAAGTAAATCTTTGCCTGGGTTGAATCAGAGTGTTGAAGTTTCATAATGTCAATGTCTTAAGTTCAATATTTTTAGTGACAACGAAACATACTACTAATTCTTTCTCCTGCCCTTAACCCACTATGTGGGATCGGCACAACATGTCATTTTCTTTCACTCAGTTCTATCATTCGTCATCTCAGTATTCACTTCTTTTCTCAGCTTATCATCTTTCACACAGTCCATCCAGACTTTCTTCGGCCTTCCTTTCCTCTTCTTTCCATCCACATTCATCTTTAACATACTCCTCGTCACATGACATTCATCCCTTCGCATAACATGCCCGTACCATACATGCCCGAAACATACTACTAATTGTTTATACTAAAACATTTTTAATTCTTTAGGAGTTTTAAGGTATTCTAATAATAATTGGGTTTTTGAAAAAAAAATTTTTTTGCAATAAATAGAAAGATCAGATATAAGTTTTATAACAAAACTATTTTTTTAATTTTTATTTTGCAATAATTCAAAAGTTATATCAAAATTAAAATAAGTTTTTGAATCCAGCACCGAAGATACGCCGATAGCTCCCGAACAAACCCGAGTGCATGTGACGTCATAATGATTGTTTTCACTCATTGCAGTTTATCCAGAGATAATACGAACAGTGTTTTGATCTATTTAATTCTGTTGTCATTGTTAAAAATACACAAATTAATATTGAAAATGTCGAACCGTAAAAGTTATCGTTCTTGTTTTGTACCATTATGTTCGAATACTACAAAAGCAACTCCTGGTAAAATGTTTTTAAATGTTCCCCAAGATGAAAAACGTCGAAATAAATGGTTTACGATACAAATATTATTTTTACGACTAAGTTGAACATAACCTATAGCTTTGTCGCCGTAACTCTCACGTGATGCTCTACAATTAATGAAATAAATAATTATATCTAATATAAAGGAAGATAAATATTTAAATATTTTTATTTATATTATTTTTAAACAGACTTACCTTGATCCCTTGGCACCTCGAACTTCAGCAGAATTGAACCGAACATCATTTGTTAAAAAACTGGTTATCATAAATATATCAACATCAGGAATATTATCAGACGTTGCCTTTATAAATCCCTTGTAACACATAGCTAAACGGAATTAATTAACAAATCGTTTTTTAGCAATAAACTTTTAATGTTATTATCAAGTCACATGTAGCCGTAAACGCTGTACTGTTATTAAATAGCTAGAACATTATGACGTCACAAATATGGTGACCAATCGTGGCGCGTTCATAGTCACGTGATTTTTATTTAAATTTTATCCACTTTTAATTGCTTATAATTAATTGCAAAAAAACTTTTTTTTCAGTTTTTCGCATAACATATCAATATCATTTATGATAAAGTTTTAAAATATATAAAAAAAATCAATATTTTTTTTATTTTCAAAATCCCAATTTTATATAAAATTGATTTATTTATTTCATCAACATACAATTATAACATCACAAAAGTTTACACTGATGCGATGCTTCAAGTAACAGTATTTTTAATATTTCTTAAGATAATTTTTTAATTATCCTCTGACCAACCGTGATTTTTCACAATAGTAAATACGGATCAAGATGTCAGGTCACTAACAATCAATACAAAATGTCATGATGCTACCTTGTGATTCAAACAGGTTGCACATATCCTGCAGGTACATTGTGTATAAGGCCAAATTTTTGATAAATTATAAATGAGAAGTCGCCATTTTGTGTCAATCTTAGAACATGAATGACATTTAATAATGACTGCTATGTCACGATAATGAAACGTGTTCAAAGTTTCAGTTCAATTGGTTCCACTTCAATTAGCAAATTGAAGTGGAACCTTTTAAAATCTATAGGAATGCTTTTAAGAATAGCAAGTATGTATAAAAATAGATATATGTATTTCATTATTCACTGTACTTTTAGTCTTGTGACGGATCTTAGATCTTTACGACGTAATTCTCCTAAAGAAATCCAGGGTAAAGAAATTGATAAACTAGTTACAAGTTTGTATGTAGATTTTATATTATAATAATCCGATATAATAATTATAAAACAACAGCCTCATAAATTACCTAACACCAAAATAAAACAGTTAATTTCATTACATAACGGAATAATAATTGGTTCAAATATTTTAAGTGATAAAAGAAAATGAAGCCACGTGCTAAAATATTTATATAATTGATTTTCCAATTCATTTAGTTTTGATTTGACTAATTTCGGGCCTAATTAGTGTCTTAAGTAAATTGCTTTTGGAACATTAGCTACACTTAATAATGAAATTACGTTCTTCATAAAAAATAAGATACAAGAAAAGCTCTCGAAGAGCTGAACTTTCTTAGGGGATACAAACTTATGTCTTCCGACTGGTTACTCTGAATGAGATTCTATTTAAAACTTTCCTTATAGAATTAAAATAAAAGTTTTTTCGGCACTCATTAAAGTTTTCCCTACTGAGTCTTACATGGCTGGTATATAGTGCTATTGTCCGCACAGCAATATTATTAGGAATAGCCAATACAGCAATATTATTGGGAATATTACAATATTATTGGGAATAGCCAATATGCACATATTATATACATAAGTATACATAGCCAATAAACCTAACCAAAAAACAATAATAAATCCGGGAAATTTGTGATTTTATGTCTACGTCATTGGTCATTTATATATTTTTTTATTTAATACTTATAATAAAAGTAAGTTCATAAAGATCTTATGAATATTAAGAATAGAAATATTATCATGTCCGTAGTTTTATCATTGATCTCATTATCACAGTCACGTCACGTAAACTTATACTTCAACGTTATGAGAAACGTGAACACTAGTTCTATGTCGCACAGTAACTTGATAGTCAAAGTTTCTTGGAAAATATGCGCACAGAAGTTTTTGATTATATAAATCCTAACGCGTAACTTTCTTATAAGCCAAATAAAAAGTTAGATCGAAAATGTTGAAAAAACAGTCCTAAAGTATATAGTAATATACGCTTTATTTAAACAAAGTAACATGCTTAATAAATCTAAATTTAGATAGAATTTTTAATACGCCTTTGTTTTTAATAATATAATAATAATGTATAATAATAATGCATAATTATTATTATTTTTTGTATTGGCAGTAATTAATTAAAATTATTTGTACATATTTATCAATTATTATTATTATTTAGTTACATTTTTTACCGAGAGTTTTTTTCAACCTGTTCAATATTGATATGAGTTACATCGCGTGAATAATTTAAATCAGGATATAATAAATGTGTACGTTTTTGAATTTATTTTTTAAATATTTATCTTAGACTATTTTGGGGTCAACTTTATTTTTTTTTCCGAAATACCTATACAAAATGGTTAATGCATTATGGCCGGAAATACATAATATTGAAATTCGATTTATTTTTCTTTTCTTTGTTTAATTCTATCTGATATTCAACAAAAGTTTAAACCGTTAAACATTTTTATTTTATTAGTATCAATCATTTCGCCTATATTTCGTAAATAGTTTTAAAAGTCGTTTTTGCTTCTATAAGAAGCAAAACAAACAACATATTCTTCTTTATTTATCTATTTAATCTTGATCCAAAAGAAAAAGCTGATTGAAATACTTAAAGATGAAATATATAATAAATATCAATGCTTTCTTATCTTTATAGACTCTGACCACTACTACTAACCAGCCGTTGGCTCAACTACAATTGATAACGACTTTAGTACGACGCAGCAAGCCAGGCATTACTTATGCTCAAAGTTAGGTATCGTACTAATGTAAGTAACTTATGTAACAATATTTGCAAGAGAACAGAAAAGGTGGCATAATCTCTTAGTACCAAGGAAACGCCATGGTTTTATTATACGGACATGACACATTGTTAATATTTAGTAGTATTTACTAGCAACCTCACTCAATTATTTTTCGTATTCAAATAAAGGTCATTTGCGTAGTAAGACCGTGAGTCTTACTACGCTTTTATAATTTCTAGGTATCGTAGAGAACCAAAATATAAAACCATAAATATTCTAAAAGAAAAGGCTTCGTAAACTAATATTTAGAACAGATTCTTTTTTATACATACCCGGAATTTGAATTGCCTCATTTGGTTATTGTAATAGCACTTACAAACTGAGTTCAATCTACAACGTTTTCCGAAAGTTTCATAGTGCTCTATTAGTTTCACAGTCACGTTTCACAACTTTGTAGTACATATTGCGATCTGTCATAAATTAGTTTGTTCTAAGTATTAATATCAATTCAGTAACTTTTAACTTGAATAAAGTTATTCTTTCTTATTCATCAAAGATTTTCATGTCCCTTGAGATTATTTAAGAGACATAAAAAGCCTTGATAAATAAGAAATATTATCTACAGATTTTTTTTTATAAAATAATTATAAAACACATTTTTAAGTCAACAAAAATGAGTATTTGTCTAATATTCATATAATACATGTATATAGGATAATTTATATAACAATTATTATAAATCATAGAAATATATATATTTTTTTTGCGATTACTTATAAGTACATTATACTTAACTATCTCATCAGATTTACTACTTCTACTACTACTAACTACTCTTAAGTCCTAAGAACCTAAAAATATTCACAACGCAGGATTTTTTTAACCTAAACCTATTTTTCAGATATTGTACCTGTAGTCATGAAAAAATAACATTTTATTATCATTGGCATTATCTAATGAGAGTGAAGGAGATGTAGAGAATAATCCATTAACCATCCAAATTACCCAAGTTATCCTACTAATTTATTCTTTAATGATATAGGAAAACTAAGAAAAATTAATAATAAAAAGGAAGATAAAATAGTAATTGAAATGTGTTTAATTTTTGTTACTTCTTTCATTTGAGGTTCAGAAATGGAGAGTGCTTTTTCATCGCAACATTTAGCGAACTTGAAGTTCACATAACCTACTTTTCCTCATCCCAAAAATAATATTCATTAATCACCGAGAAACGAGGCTCGTTAAATATAAAGGGAATTATTCATTGGTATCAATGTTATTCTAGTAATTCTTGTCCTTTTAAACTAGATATTAATAGTTTGAGGTACCCTTAGTTAACTCAGTTTACCTAAGGGTAACTCAGTTCAGTTACCAGTTTATAGCTTTCGTTAAGCTGATAGCTGGCGTTTTCGAAGGAGAACACTTAGTTATCAGACCAATTCGTGTTTTAATTCAGCTATTTAAATAATACTTTCTTTCTAAATATGTAATATATATTTTTTTTACGATTGTGAATAATTAATGATTTTATTTTTTTTTAATATAATTTTGTATTTTTATGTTAACAATAATTTTAAGTATTATTACGAAATATTAGGAGATCATCTTAAGAGATTTATGAAGAAATTAATTTTGCGTGTTGTTTAGTAAAAAAATACAAAGCTCTCTAAGACTTTAAAATATGTTGTTTAATTCAGAAAGTAATTGAGTATCAGTTATTTTTTTTATTATTTTGGATTAAAATTAAAGAGACCATCAGAGCTCTACAAACATCTAAGAGTTACCAAAAGACATATCATCGGAAAATCTAAAGATGATACTGTAACTTCTCTCCCAAAAGACAAAGTTGCCTCAGAGATCGAGTCACGACCTCAATTCCATAAAAAAATATGATAGGTGCTCAAACGAATAAAGTAGGGCTAGGATCAAGTAGGAAAGTTCAAGACATAGACATAACAAAATCTTTTATTCGACAAGACGAAAACGATAATTACCGACTCCACGCGATGAGCCTAGAAATTCAAAACGAATGGGTGACCATAGGAGATTTTTGTATTCCACTAGCTTTGAAGTGGCGCACCTTAATTTATGATTGGTCCCCATCATTATTAAAATTCTATCTTAATGCATTCCAAATGACTTTCCCAGATCAAAGTAATTTAGTAAGATGGGGCAAAGCCACCGAAAAGTCTTGCAACATATGTGGGGAGGCAATAGGAACCGCGAAACACCTATTAGTAGGGTGTAGGGTACTTTTAGATAAAGATCTATACTCGCGTCGCCACGACAAGGTATTAGAAATTATACGGGAAGCGGTTAGTCTTTCAGTAGCAAGAGTGCGGAAGGGTATAACAACCACCCAACGATCTGTAGAATTCGTAAAAGAGGGCTCCTCCAAAAAATCAAAAGCGAAGCCTTATTCAATATTAGGCGCGGCTCCTGATTGGATTCTCATGATGGACACGTATGAAAAGCATTACAAAATCCCTGGGGATGTTGGTGTTTCGTCATCCAGACCGGACTTATTCCTGTATTCGAAACATCTGAGACGCGTGATACTTGTGGAGCTTACTGTTCCTTGGGAAACAAACATCCCAAAGGATCACATATTCAAGCTCAATAAGTATTACGAACTAACCAACGAACTGATCAGGAATAAATTTACAGTTAGTTTGTACGCGGTAGAAGTGGGAACGAGAGGTATAACAGCGAAATCTCTCTATAGCCTACTTAAAGACCTTGGCCTTTCTAGAACAAGCATCGGTTCATTTCTAGAACGTATTTCAAAGGCGGCATTCGTAGGTTCTTTCCAAATTTGGTTAGGTAGGGACAGGAGTGTGGAGGGTGAAGGTAAGCGTTTTTGCGCATAATAAAGGGGCCCCTTAAACCTACTCCTGGGTCGCAAGTCCCAGCCACTGCTTGCACTCCTCTCCTTGAAACGCGATGGGCCCGGCACCCGCACGGTGAATCCATGGAATGCTAAGAAGCTTCGTCTCGTCGTCAAGACTAAAATTACCTGCCACATTAGGTTCACAGTACTTTTGCTATTCTAAAACGATAAAGAACGACACGAGTTTCACTCTTAGATTAGAAAGGGATAGATGAGAAAAACCTATTTCTCAGACAGAATATTTATTAACAAGATAAATAAAACCGAATATGGTATCAAAACAACGAAGAGAAACACGTGTTTTGATTATTATAAATATGTGTTTATTCTGACTTTGCGCGCTAATAAACATACTAATAGTAAGTTTTATATTTTGCTTTACTTAGTTTATTTATTACTACTAAAAGTAAAGTAATAGTAAACTAAGGTTATATTTGATACCTGAATCTTAAAGATTAATTTATATTTAACCAAGTAATAATATTTGTTTATTTTTCTATATAACTGTTTGATAATGAAATAAGGAAATTATTTTTCAATAAATTCGATATTTATAAGGGTTCATTTATGTGTATGTAAAGCCATACATCGTTTCATCATATTTTTTCATTCAAACATAAAAGGATAATATTGTTTTCTTATAAATCAGACTTTGTTAAAAATCTCCTCATAAAGCCACTTTTATGATGATGTGAATAAATTGAATAGTTACGAAATGTACAAAAGCACTGATTTCTTCCATCAAAGGTTTTCTATGAATAAAATAATCATTTTTATATTTTTTTCACATAAGGGTATAATAACCCCCTTTTACAAATAAATTTAATTACTTTTATAACAAACTAGCTTTTGCTCTTACATTGCAAACGCTGGCTGACCTTTGTTTACGACTTCGCATTAGAAATCTTGAAACTATCAGTGGTTCTCTAATATATTAAGCATATTATTATACATATAAACCTTCCTTTTGAATTAATATATCTAATAAAAAAACTGCATCATCACAATCCATTATGCAGTTTTAAAGATCTAAGCATACATACATACAGACATGGGAAACTACTTTGCTTTATACTATGTAATGAAGTATTTTTTGAAACGAAAAAGCTTTTTCTATAAACAAAAAAACTTAATAATCAAATGTCAAAAAGAATGTGGTGTATCTAAAGCTAAATAGCAGCTTAGAATACAAAGAGTTGGTCTTATGACAAAACTTGACAGTATATTTTTACTAGTACAGTATATTTTTACTTTTAGTGAAGAGGAGACAAAGCCAGCAGAGGAGTTGACGAATTGTACATAATAAGTATGAGAAACTCAAAAAAAATTAGAATATTCACCATATCCATCACAATATATCATGTTTAAAACTTTACTACGATACAACCTGAACTATAATTTTATAAATATAATTAAAAAAAATGTGTACTAAAGTTTTACTACATAATTAACAAAGTTATGTAATGAAAAACAGAGACGAAGCTTCTTAGCAATCCATGGATTCACCGTGCGGGTGCCGGGCCCATCGCGTTGCAAGGAGAGGAGTGCAAGCAGTGCCTGGGACTTGCGACCCAGGAGTAGGTTTAAGGGGCCCCTTTATTATGCGCAAAAACGCTCACCTTCACCCTCCACACTCCTCTCCCTACCTAACCAAATTTGGAAAGAACCTACTAATGCCGCCTTTGAAGTACGTTCTAGAAATGAACCGATGCTTGTTCTAGAAAGGCCAAGATCTTTAAGTAGGCTATAGAGAGATTTTGCTGTTATACCTCTCGCTCCCACTTCTACCGCGTATAAACTAACTATAAATTTATTCCTGATCAGTTCGTTGGTTAGTTCGTAATACTTATTGAGCTTGAATGTGTGATCCCTTGGGATGTTTGTTTCCCAAGGAACAGTAAGCTCCACAAGTATCACGCGCCTCAGATGTTTCGAATACAGGAATAAGTCCGGTCTGGATGACGAAACACCAACATCCCCAGGGATTTTGTAATGCTTTTCATACGTGTCCATCATGAGAATCCAATCAGGAGCCGCGCCTAATATTGAATAAGGCTTCGCTTTTGATTTTTTGGAGGAGCCTTCTTTTACGAATTCTATAGATCGTTCGGTGGTTGTTATACCCTTCCGCGCTCTTGCTACTGAAAGACTAACCGCTTCCCGTATAATTTCTAATACCTTGTCGTGGCGACGCGAGTATTGACCTTTATCTAGAAGTACCCTACACCCTACTAATAGGTGTTTCGCGGTTCCTATTGCCTCCCCACAGATGTTGCAAGACTTTTCGGTGGCTTTGCCCCATCTTACTAAATTACTTTGATCTGGGAGAGTCATTTGGAATGCATTAAGATAGAATTTTAATAATGCTGGGGACCAATCATAAATTAAGGTGCGCCACTTCAAAGCTAGTGGAATACAAAAATCTCCTATGGTCACCCATTCGTTTTGAATTTCTAGGCTCATCGCGTGGAGTCGGTAATTATCGTTTTCGTCTTGTCGAATAAAAGATTTTGTTATGTCTATGTCTTGAACTTTCCTACTTGATCCTAGCCCTACTTTATTTGTTTGAGCACCTATCATAAACTTTTTATGGAATTGAAGTCGTGACTCGAGCTCTGAGGCAACTTTGTCTTTTGGGAGAGAAGTTACAGTATCATCTTTAGATTT
The DNA here is from genome assembly GCA_959347405.1 of Napeogenes sylphis. Lineage (NCBI taxonomy): Eukaryota > Metazoa > Arthropoda > Insecta > Lepidoptera > Nymphalidae > Napeogenes > Napeogenes sylphis. Next base: position 6,761,096 of record OY365783.1, read on the forward strand.
TCCGATGATATGTCTTTTGGTAACTCTTAGATGTTTGTAGAGCTCCGATGGTTTCTTTAATTTTAATCCAAAGTTGTTACGGTCTCTAAATAAGGTTGAAGAGTCCGCTGAGTGCGCTAACCCGAGCCATAACTTCAATGTCTTTATGACGCTTGCATCTAACTTTGACAAAAGGGTTTTATTTATATCATACACGAGGAAAGGCCAATTTAGACGTGATGTTAAATAATTATCGTAAATCCAAGCTTTTTTGACGTTACTTATTGGTTGGTTGTCTACCTTTTTGAGATCGTTTAAAAAGCTATCGACTATTACATCCAACGATGGAGTACGGCCTTGGTAATCGATTTTTTTACCTAAAAATTTAAACGGAGCTGCTTCCGTAACCGTACTAACGCACTGACCGCCTATTATAAGACCCGGATCGTAAGAGGTATATTTGGTATTCCGTCTACCCAGACACAGACTAAAACATTTACTTGGTTTTGTCCTCAATCCGCCCGTCCACGTACAGAAATCCTCAACTACATTTAAAAGTACCTGACATTGTTTCGGATTACGTGTCCGAACGTGTATTAATTTTACATTGTCGTAAGATTTATTACACTTACATGAATAAAACAAACGCCACGAGTTACACTTTTTCGAGATAATCCTTATTTACTCCCACGATCTAAGTTAATGGTGTCTATTATTTTATTTTATTTCATCATTACATTCAATATTTTTTAACCTTCACCAAAATAAATTTAGTTATATATAGGGGTTGTTTTTTTACTTAAAAAATTAACTGTTTTTTATTATTAAAAAAAGGTACCAGTTTTGAAACATGAGCACACACACAGCTATAGTTCATGAATAATTGACGCCTATCCGAACATTACATGTCACAAGATCGACAAAACATACATTGTGTCTTTACACAAAATTGTAATATCCTTACTATAGTATAATGACTTAAGATTTTGGTCCAAGTAAAATACCTGAACATAATGTTCGAGGTATATAAGTGTATTACCATTCGAATGTGTAGCTCAAGAACATAAACTTAAGACATATTTTGTGACTTTGGACCCTTTCTTGACCTTTTAATTAATCAATTAAATTAAATGTATACGTAGTCACACTCACATAGACAATTTATAAAGATGGTTCGTCACGGCTTCCATCTACATCAACAAGTTCGAAAAATATTTCTAACATAATCATAAGTTCTTGTAATAATAGAATCTTATTATGATCTGAATTAATGTTCCATTTCTGTTTATGTACTGGTTGGAAGGAGTCTTCTTAATGTCAAATGCACATTACCCTGAAACAAGATTTCAAAATACGCTTGTTTGAGTTTTATTTTGTTTCTTTTGTCAAGGGTTATGACAATATTTTACAATCCAATAAGCTTTTGTTCGCCTCTCCGCTCGTACTCAAACAAACAAACTTATTTTCCTTACCTTAGCAGAATATTAAAAAATATATTAAGTCGTTTTTTTTTCCAACCAGAGAGCAAAGTATTAGTTTTCATAATTTTAAAACAAAACCGCTTTTCATAGATACTTTAATTTTATTATTCTTAGATAATATTTTTAAAAATAAAAGGGAAAAAGGGAAGCTGTGTGCAAATTCCAAGATACCTAGGTCGCAATGTGTAGGGTAGACGTTGATAAGTAAGATATCATATCATATCATATCCCTCTTACTTGTACGAAAGATTCCATTTGTCATTACCAAGCAGCCGTCCCAAACGTTGGTGTGTTGCTGTGTGTTCCTGTGTTCTTTTTATTTGCTACGCTTTCACGTTTAAACCCCTGAACTCATTTTAATGAAATTTCACACAAACATTGATATGACGTTTATAAAGGACAATTATTGACGTTACTTAATTTACAGTTCGTGTTGCCACCTGGAACCGTAAAATTAATAAAATAGTAATAATATAACTTAATTATGTAATATCTTAACGTTACTTTATGTTTCACTAAAAACAGACCTAAGTCTTAAATATTCAAAAAATATATATGACCAGGAAGAATGTCATGAGACTTTTGTTACTTAATTACAAGAATAATGTTCTTCTGAGGCAAAATTACCATTACTCTTGGGATGAGAATAAAAAATTTATCCGAGTTCCCAGATCACAAATGTAGCGTAAAAAAAACAATATTCAATTTTGGAACGGTAAATGATAAAGAAAGAGGGAAGAAAAAAGAATAAAAAAAAATCTCTCTTCATTTATTGCACAAGAAAGTAAAAAAAATTGCTAAAGCTTACATTATACATACCATTGCTAATGCAAAATTTGCTGACGAGATAACAAGAATCATCAAGAGGATTATTATTACATTTATGTACAATTCTCATCTATTTTCTATTCAATTTTAAGCAGGTATTATCTTACATATTTTATGAGTAAAGGTAATATTGTCTTGATTCTAAAGATTGTTGAAATTAAAATGAATATGCTACCTTAAATTATATTGTAACTATATGATCTTATAAATAAATGTTACTGTTTTTTCAATAGACTCTCATGGATTATACAAAAAAAAAGTAATAAATATCAGTGAAAGTTGCCAAGTCGTACTTCATTATCATTTATTGAGCTAGGAATATTTTTTTGAGGCAACATCACAGGAAAACCACTTGACCAATTTTAACCAAAATTAGCACGCATATCTAGGACGTGACTGGGCTTGTTTTTCAAAAAACAGAATAAAAAAATATTGTTTCATTTTAAAGATATGGTCAAAAAACTTAATCTCTCATAGACTTAAACTAACAGATCTTCTAGATCTCAACAGATGTCGCTGTGCATGTCCATCTTATTTCTGAATCGCGGTATCACATATAAAAATATGGTTATCATAGTAAATTGGTTTGTTTAAAAATCATTTTTAGATATTCAGCCCAGTTCTGCCCTGGAATCAAAATAAAAGTCATCTGACGCCATTTTGTTCATGTTCATTTGGTCGTTTTAATATCGATGTTTACAGTTTATAATGCATGACTGTTCGAATTAATTGAGCTAAGCGTAAGCTGGGGAATCAATTTTTTGAGGCAATATCACAGTAAAACCACTTGACCAATTTTAACCAAAATTGGTACGCATGTCAAGGATGTCATTGGTTTTCTACTTCAAAAAACCTTATAAAAAATATTATTTCGTTTTAAAAATATGGTCAAAAAAACTGAATCTCCCATAGACTTAAGCTTAACTAAACCCGCGTGCGGTCGCCACTCGTTACTCTTAACCTTTTTAACTTCATTGGAAGTCCTTGGGCACCGTATAGATCGACTTTAGTAGCATATAAAAGGGGGAGGGCTCAGCTCAACTAGTTATTAGAAAAATACGTGTAGCTTTTATTAGAAAAAAATAAAATAAAAGCAAAAAATGATTTTTACTGGAGCGTGTAATTACAAGGCAGAGAAGTTAAACCGTAGAGAAACTTTGTTCTTTCCCTGGAGACATAACTGTCTTAGAAAATGTATTTTAAGCCATAAATTCAATTCAATAAAAAAATAAATTAAAATTTTAAAAAACCCCCGATACAGAAAGACCTCTAAAAAGAGTAAAAATAATATTATAATGTACTTATTGAAGTCGTTGCGTCGGGGGACCGTTGTACGTACGTTGATAGTGTATATATTACGAAGTTAATCATTGAGCACTATACGATTCGATATCGTAATTTCTTTATTTGCCTTGTTAACTTACTTGCATTTTAATTTCTTTCTTTACTAAACGGTCCCCCGACGCAACGAATTCAACAAGTACACTATAATATTATTTTTATTCTTTTTAGAGGTCTTTTTGTATCGGAGGATTTTCAAATTTTATTTTTTTTTCTGCTTTTTAAAGTTATGTTACTAGTTTCTAAATTGTACTAATAGTCCGGTCAAAATAGACATTGAAAGTTACATTAATTCGCACAATGCTAAAAATTAGCATGAATGTTGGGAACCCTATTACACAATTTGTCAATTATCCACATCAATCCGAAGTGTGGAAAAAAAAATATTCAAAGTCAAATGTTGCAAAAATTGGTTTTTTGAGTTTTCCAGCTAAACGGTAAGTTTTATAATAAAAATAAGTGAGACAAAAATTATTCATCATGCAATTATCCAAAAAAATTTGCATACACTTTTTTCCTAAGAATCACCATTTCGGAGATACAGCGATGCAAAATGTTGAAAAAGTTGTATTCTTCATAATATGCATACGTTTCCGCGCCACCCGTGAGGTAGTGTACATGGCGCGTTTTTTCTTTACGTGATTTCCCCGAAAGGCCTATTCCACGATCTATTGTGCTTCTGTTGAGTTAAAAAGCAATTGTATTAAATTAAAAACTACTATTGTAAATAATAAGAGCGGTGTTAGTAATGCGAAAATTGAGAAAATTATTCGTCTGATCGATACTCTTCTAATGAAACATAATCTATACTGTCTTGCTCTTCTTCTTCTTCTTCCTGCTGGGTAGAAATAAATTGTTCAAAGAGCGATGCATCAGATGTCTCCTCGCCTATATCGTAAGAATCCTCTTCTACTGCCAATTCAACATTGGAGCACGATTGGCCTCGACAACTGATACATGCTAATGAACAAAACAAACAAAGTTTTTTATAGCCACATTTAGCATTACACCCCATTTTGTAATTGCAAAAAAGTGTATTGAGTATTTTTTCCGGCGCAGGGAAGTCTGAACTGGTTCCAATATATTGTCAATTAATTTCCAACCCCAGTCTTCTGGGTTTAGTTTATTACCAAGCCATACTTGAACTTGATAATATACCCGAAATAGATGTTGATGAGCAGAAGCAGAGGTTGGAGGAAGACTAATTGTACTTGTTTCTTTTTATAGGTATTTTTTGCAAAAGATAAGAACTGAAACTTTAACTAAGCACGTAATTTTTTTTCAAGCTCCGTAAATTGAAAGAAGAAAGCGAGTTCCGTTGGTGCTTACAGCTTGTGGAGTAGAGGTACATTCTTTGAAAACGTCAGCAGAATCAACTAAATCTTGTCTCTCAAACTATTTCAAAACTGATCTTTTACCTCTCCTGAAAAATGCTGATGTCGTGTCGCAACCAGTTACTGCATGTAGAAATAAGATATGATTTTGGCATTTTGAAAAAGCAGATAAACACTTGGATGAAATTATTTTTGATTGTTGTTTAGCCTTCCCAGGTTTTAAAAAATAAATATTTTTTTAGTTGGCGTTCGAGCAGTAAGCAATACCAATAAAACAACATCTTCACCATCAAGTTGGATTTGTCGAGTTAAATTGTTCTACTGCTGTTTCAACTATCAGCACATCGGCATCTTTATCAGTTTGTTTTGCAGAGATATTTTCAGACGTAAATTTTTCTTTCAACATTGAAATGAACCGAGACTTGTTGTGTGTATTTGCGAGAAATTTCTGTTGGCTTCTGGTAACTGTCATAAATTCATCAAAAATGACGTCCGAAGATGAAGGCCGTACGGTCATATAAAATGAGGGACTGCAATCTATGTGCAAGTCTATGTGCAATTTACTTTTATCGATTAAAATACTATATAATGTTAATTACATTACTATATATTGTTATTTCTATTAACATTTTATATAATTAGGTTTCATACAACAAATACAATTTATATACAACTTTGTTTGTTTATAAAATAAAGAAACGGTTATAACATTTACTATTTATTCCAAAATAAATTAAGGTTACTTATGACAATTAATTTTATCAATAATATTTGATATAATAATACTATAATATACATATTCCTACTTGTACTTCACATATTCTTAGTTATTTTTAAAGAGAGACATTGAGTTTGTGTGATTAGATTTTTCCAATCAACGTTAAATTTGTTATAAGAATACTTATATATGCTATAGTTAGGTGATTTTTGGTTGAATTACGTATATAGCCTCATATAGCCTTAAAAAATATCTTGTCAACATTTTCCAGTACTTGGAACTTTTATATTAAATATATCTGTAATTTAAATATCTAAAAGGGATTTAAGAATTATAAATCAGGAACCCACGATATAATATCTACAACTGTCCCTAAGATTTCGTACGCATAAATTTTGATTTCGATGAAACGTACCCGGTCAAAGTTTCATCAAACTTCGGCAAGTAGTTTTTGCGTGTAGTAGTTTTTGGAGCGTTTCTAGTTTATTTTTAAATATTTTTTTAAATTTTTAATTAACAGCTATTTTTTTTACAGAGTAGATAGTTCAATTTCGTATTTTTTATAGGAAAGGTTTCTATGTATAAAAATTATTTACATTAGTAATATATTTTTTTCGTGTTGAGTGTGTTAGATTTCATAAGATTCTACAATTAAAGAACACTAAAATAATATAGTATAAGGTATTTAATCAAGCTACTTCACACCAAAAATGATAAAATATATCAATGCATTATCTTGATAAGTTTTAAAGAAAAGAAAGAACTAAATATATAAATTATTTTTTATGACAAAATGACTCTTGGTACATTTACTATCTACTTGTGTATACACAATTACTAATAACTCAATACGATAAAATAGCCACAAAAAATATTTTATTAAATATATATTTATTATAGACAGTATGAGTATAAAATACTTGTCCAGCTTAGCAATAGAGGTTACCTTTAATAGAGGCTTACAGCCACATTTATAACATAATAACATCGACAGAAGCGCTAACAGCTTTTTCTGGAGATTGGGCATATTCATAACTTTAAACATCATTAAATGTCTTATGATAACAATATAATAGTACAAAACCATAATAAATTTCTGAATATTTGTAACAATGTTATTTCACACATTTATAGGTGACAGAATTAGATATGTAAATATAATAGTTTAATATCTTAAGGATAGCTTCTGATAGTTTGTTAAATCAATAACTCTTACTACTTTAATAATATACATATAATAACAAGGATATATGTATAATATTAAATAATTCTAAATTCATAAACCTAAATTGCAACAACAATATTTCGCACATTTATTGTCAACGGAATTATGTAGTTACATAAATAATAATATTTTTATTGTACTTTCATCCAAAATTGCTGTATAATAATAATCTTATAAGTAGCAATATTATAATAATATATCAAGTGCACAGTTCAAAGAGAAACAGATAAACAGACAAAAATTTCAAAAATGTTAGTAATGGATTTTGTTAGTTATCCCTTCATATCCTGGCTATATATATTTTTTAATATTTACAATGTACAAAGACTACTCCTCTACAGATTTATTAATTACATGTAAAGATATAGAAGAAGAAAATTTGCATGGTAGGTACCTATTACGTGATTGACATAAATTGACATAACTATTTTATTTATTAACCGATTTAAATGAAATAAAAAATAAGTGTTAAATGAAGACTGTGACAATATATTTCCGAAAACTGTATCCATACATTGGTAAAGCCGTTTCTGAGATTAGCGTGCATAAACATGCAGATATATAGGCAAACAGACAAAATAAAAAAACATTGTTTTTCTCTTGCTCTTATAAAGACCCCCCATCATGATTGTTTTTTAAATATTGTCCATGTACAGTTTTCGATCTGTGACAGTTTTATTATATGTATAGATATTAATTGACTAATAATTACAATATAAACATGAGAAAGGGGTACAAAATAAGTAGTACATATTATTTTATGTCAATTTTAGTTGAGGAATTTAGCTTATATGTCAATAAATGTATTTTGTAAATGGTAAAATGGCACAGTTGCAAAAAATCGAATTCGTATCAAAAAGGAAAAATCTATTCACCGTACAAGAAACTACTATTTAAAGTAAATATATTTATTATAACAATATATATTTATATTATAATTTATAAACGTGACCGCAATTGTTTGAATAATGTTTAGGTAACCATTACGTTATTTCCCAAGGGCCTCACGTGGTTCACTTTGAAGTGAGAGTCAGGAGATAAACTACTTCAAGTATATATTGTACAGATGTCATAATGTTGAGACCTGTTTATGAGGGAATATTGAAAAAAATGTAATTATCCTACCTAACTCTGCGAAATGAATAAAACAGAACAATTTCGCTATGAACTCTGTCATCATTAATATCAAATTTTTAAGTTATCGTTGTTATAAAGGTTCAAGTAAGTCTCTCAAGTCTCTTATAAGTGCTTGCGGTACTAATTTTAATGCAAATATGAGTGAAAATGAGAAGATTAAAGGAGTTTAATATTTAAAGACTAGTCATGCGGTTATGTCCGACCAGAGTGAGAAGTGTAGTAAATCATTCAAGGGGTTCTTAAGACTTAAATTATTAATAGTGAAATGCACTAAAGCAGCCGTTATTAATGTATATTTATTTGATATTTTGAACTATATTTTATTTTCTTAAAATTGTGTATAATTATTATTTTATTGAAAATCTACTTCAAACAATACCTTAAAAAAGTATTAGAGGGCTATGAAAGTTTATTAGTCGTGTGGTGACTTCGTATGGTGAATTCCCTTTATGATTAGCATAAACAATACAATAATAAAAGAAGACAAGTAAAAATATTTGTGTGTATATAATAATAATAATAATAATAATAAATATTCTTTATTGTACACCCAGAAAAAACAATAACAAAAATTAAAAAATAAAACAGAAATGTACAAATTTGGCGCCCTTATCGCTACAGAGCAATCTCTTCCAGGCAACCAATTAATTAGAGGAATAATGAGACGTAGTGTGGGTGTTGTTTGAATAGTAAAAATATAAAAACAAAAAGAAAACATTACATACACATATTTACATATATACACCCATACGAATATACATACAAACAAATATATACATACATACACGCATATACATACATACACACTCACAAATAAAATATACATACTTATGCAAATAAACAAATAACAATACAGACGACAAACACGCTATAAATTTAAAAGTGAACTTTAAGGCAGCACTTAAACGAATCGCATGACTGTGCACGTTTAATGTTAAGTGGAAGATCATTCCACAGTCTTATGGTCTGCACAGTGAAGGAATCGGAGTAAAAAGAAGATGAATGGGAAGGAACTTTAAGGATAAGGTTTTGATTGGAACGGAGAGATCGGTTGTGTGTGCTACTCAAAAACTCAAAACGTTCTTTTAAGTAGGACGGAATGGAAGAATTGAACAGTATATAGTATAGAAGGCTAAGCATATGAATATTCCTGCGAAAACGAATCGGAAGCCACTTGAGTTTTTTACGAAAGTGAGAAATATGGTCATATTTGCGAAGACCAAATATGAACCTTATGCAGAGGTTTTGAAGACGATCAAGTTTATTTAACTGATCCTCTCTTAAATCAGGATAGCAGGCATCAGCATAGTCTAGAATTGGAAAGAGTAAAGATTGAGCTAAAGCAACTTTGGTAGTGTTTGGGAGAAAATTACGTAATCTTCTCATGGATCCCACGGCAGCAAACATCTTTCTGCTCACCTCACTAATCTGCGAATTCCAAGATAAAGTTTGATCGAATATGATCCCAAGATTTTTAACTTTAGTGCTATACGGAATAACTTCGCCTTCAAAACTAATATGAGGTAGCTGATAATCGGAAATACGTGAGATCAGCCTATAACTACCAATGATAATAACCTGCGTTTTAGATGTATTTACTTTAAGGCACTTGCTCCAATTTGAGATACGCGCCAGATCTTGATTTACTTGCAATATAGTATTAGTAAGGACATCAAGACTTGACTGGCGGTAAATTTGAAGATCGTCTGCATACAGGTGGTAGAAAGAATTAATATGAGAGCAAATAGTGTTTATAAACACTGAAAATAATAAAGGAGACAACACGCCACCTTGCGGAACACCAGCACTGACCGCGCTCCAGTCAGAGTACAGGTCATTTAACCTTACACGTTGCCGACGCCCACGCAAGTAACAATGAAACCAGTCAATTGCCGATGGAGATATGTTAAGGCTACCCAATACCGTGAGTAAGATATCAAAGTCCACAGTATTAAACGCATTGCTGAAGTCCAGCAACGTCAATACTGTGACTTGACGGTTTTCCATGCCTGACCTGACATCCTCGGTAATTTTAACCAAGGCCGTAGTCGTACTATGATCGGGACGGAAACCGGACTGGTATTTACTAAGGAGACTATATTTGGTTAAAAAGGTGCTCAGTTGGAAGTGTACTAGTCTCTCAAGGATTTTTGATAGAAAGGGAAGGATGGAAATAGGACGAAAATCTGAGGAACAAGAAGGGTTAGCTTTTTTTGGAAGAGGAACAATAAAGGCATCTTTCCAACAGGAAGGGAATTCACACATTGTAATGGAATTATTAAATAAGGAAGTAATAGTAGGGATCAATATATCTAGGATAGGAATGATCATTTTACGACTAATGGCATCAGATCCGACTGCATCAGAACTCACGGACAGAATAGTTTTCTTAACATCACATTCGGAAAAATGACTTAAACTAAATATTGGAGTATTTGGAGTTGGCAGAGATGAAAGATTGCTAAGAGTGCGAGATTTAATAGCACCATCCAAAGGTGTTGACATGGAGAAATGTTGGTTAATATTATTAAGATCGGAATGGGAAATGTTTTGAGTATTTTGTTTACTTCGACCAACTCCTAGAGATTTAAGAAAGTTCCAGACTTTAATTGAATCCTTCTCGTCAATAGCAGATCTATAAATATGGCGTCGTTGATTATCTCTACAGAGCCTGTTGCAGCGATTAAGAATTTTGATATATTTTGCCTTGTTTTCCTCACTAGGTTCATTTTTATTCTTAGCTTTAGCTGTAACCTTTTTTTGCTGAAGCTTTTTTATATCATGAGTTAGCCAGGGAGCAGGAAGATGTCTCATGCGCACGGGTCGGATAGGAGCATGAGCGTCATAAAGATTACTTAAATGAGAGTTAAAAATACACACTTGCTCATCCAGAGTACGTGGAGTAAGTACTTCAGACCAATCAATAACAGAGGCGTCAGTACGCAGTTGAGCTAAGTCCATACTACCAAAGTTGCGCTGAAAAAGAGTTTTTGGAATACAAAAAGGAATGTGAGAGCGCAAATAAATTGCAACTCCACCGCCTCCTCGCCCAATGCGGTCATTACGTATTAAGTAATATCCTGGAAGGGAGTAGGCTATTGAAGGTAGACAGGGTTTAACACAAGATTCATATATTAATATTGCATGAATATTATTAGAAGCAAAGGAAGATAGCAGGTCAGGGAAATGAGCAGGAATACTCTGGGCGTTAATATGAACTATGTTAAAATTTTTGGGACAGTCCATGAAATAAGAAACAAGACTGTCGCTCAATGAAGGGATACTTTGAAAACTGTCACCAGAGTTCAACACATCAGAGGATAAAGAAATAGAGAGAAAACATTCGTCGTTTGAGTCATCGTCATTTGACATTACAATAAAATATATGATAAAGTATAATAATAAATAATATAAAAACACAAAATAAAAATATTATGTTTTAAAAATAAGATTAGATAAAAAAATATACATATAACAAAATTAAATGTAATATAAATTACATACCTACCAGTAAAAAAAACAAAATAAGCACTAATTAACAAATTTTACAATGTCACCTTCATTTGAACAGCTTATACAAATTAATAAAAGGGCTCAATATTTAACAAAAAATGAACTAAGTTAGAAATCGAAAACACAGAAAAATATATTTGTATTTAAAACAGCATACGTGCGATAAGCATAACTATTGAGCCAATTCCTGGAGTCCAAGTCAAAAAGTTTCTTTTATAAACTGTGTAACGTTAATATAAATGACATTTGACAATCGTCTCAAATAATATTAATGTCTAATAACATTTATAACTACATATTATTTATTAACTAAAGTATTAATGTATAAAATAATTATTACCAACTTTAAAGGAACTGAGTATATATAAAATAATAATAATTACGGTATAAATCAAACAGAAAATCCATGAAGGTGACAAATAGAAACAAATGCTCACAAACACAGAGAAAAACACTATTTTTTTATTAGTCTTTTAGATCTCTGGAATGATCTGCCGTCCGTCTTGCTGGCATCGATAGTCTTCGTCATTGGCTTCGGAGAAGATTTAGAGAGATTGTTGAGGTCAGACATATACTCAACTTTGTGTCGAGTACCATCCGGCAATAAAATGTGTATGAAGCCACCCCTAGACCAGCATTTATTTTATTTATTTAATTTATTTGGTTTGCCTAGTTTTGGCAAACCAAACCTTTGTATAATGTTTATGTACAAAGCTTTTTCGTATGTAGTAATAATGGTAAACAAAAAAAATAATTTGTTCTTATATATTTAATAATTGAAATGGTTAGAAATGTGTTAGAATGCTGTGCTTGTTTTAATATAATTATGGATTACACTAAAAACATATAACAGATTACAGATTCTGTCATGTCCAGAGCTGACACGAGGAATGCAGCATGCAAATCATACAGGTTCGTCGACTGAACGATCAGGTCATGTCAAAGAACAAGGTACAACCGTGCAAATAGATGCATCTACTCAGAATACAGACTTTTTTTGCGGGAAATGAGACCTGCAATTGCAAAAACACAGGAGAGGATAAAATGGAGTGACGAAGTTAGCCAACAATAACGACAACACTGTGAAACAAACCTGACTGAATATCGTCCAAAACTCTAAACTAAATTTAGAAATATTTGCCCTGATCTACAAAACAAAAATTCTTAACAATAACTGCCAGATGAGATACGTCATAACAATAGAATTTCACCTACATCGTATCGTAACATCGCAATTTGGAAAAAATATAAAACGAAATACAACTTTGAATAACAGTTAATGAACACGAACACACCACTTCCGCTTCCCAAGAAATCGCATATTTTTTCAAATAACATTAAACCCTCAAGTAATCAATTTAAAGCTGTCATTAAGTAAATGCAACATAGTGATATAAAATTACTCTATTACAGACTTTTTAAACATATATATTTTCAATTTAATTTAAATCACTCGATTTTAAACTGTAAATAGTTGGCGCAAAAAATATAAGCCTCTCTATATGGAATACCTATTAGAAAAGGTTAAAATATCAGTCGTTGAATGTATAACCTTTAGTTCATTGATATTCTGTCCACTAACCTACTCTCGACGTCCATGCGTTTGACATCCGTCTATTAACTTCCCTATTGGTCCCCGTTAAAGCGTAGGCAGAAAATAGATTTTGCGCAAAGCTATGGGTATTATGTAGAATTGTCGAATTTCAAACGAAATTTACGTTCAGAAGCTCCCGAGTGATTTAGGTGATTTTAATCAGTTTTACTTCAAAGCAATAAATTTAAAAACCTTTTCCAAATAACACTATAATGGATCCATAAGTCTAGATATTCATTAAACTATAATTTTGTTATTTTAAAATAATGTGCGAGATATCTTCATTATCGTTAAAAAGTTTGTAATGGCTCATAATAGAAGTAGGTACTACAATGTACCTTAATATAATGCGTAATTATATTTTGATCGGATTATTCTTTAACATTTTCAATAAACCAATTGAGGCAACCCTAATATTTGCGACTGTTATTGCTGTCCAAATGAGTGCATCCAGTTTTTATAATGGTTTGTTTGATTGAAATGAAAATCTAAAGGGCGTTGCCATGCTATACTATATACTTATATATACCTATGTTACAAATATGTTTGGGAACCGTTGACCGTTCAATGACTTATTTTTTAGCTAGTACATTAATATGTAGGTACATTGTTAATTTATCAATGGTTACTATTTTTTTTGTTCAATCAGTCTGCTTTCGTTTGTTAGTAAATTTTAAAAAAAGAAAAACTTTAAATATGTATTTTAAAAAAATACATTAAAATCATAATACATTTTAAAAATTAATTATAAAGAAAAATTTTTTAAACCAGAACAAAAAAAAAACTAAATAATAATAAATGTTCCGAAAACTTAGGAAGTATTTGAATTGAAATAAAATCTCTTAATACTATAATTCAATAAATATAATTAAACATATAATCAAACTATACTGAAAATTGTAAGTAAAAAGAATATGGAGGTCTTTAGATTGTATATTAATTATTTACAATGCAATCAGTATTAGTAATGCAATCATTATTAAGTAGTAGTAATTAATTTAAGTTTACGCTTACTATTATTTTTAGTCAGTAAAGTATCTGAAAACACCTGAAGAGTAAAAAATATCCTGTAACTTTGTACTTTCAACCTCTTATTGAACACACAATCTCTTATTGATTGATAAAAAAGTTATTTGTGAAAACTCTTAACACTTTTACATATTTTGTTTAACTTAAGTTTTTAATTTTTAAAAGTTTTAAACCAATTATTTTTTAAGTTTAGCTATAGATTAGAGTATGTTTAGAGTTTGTTATTTAGTTATTATTATTATAATTAGAGTATTTAAGTTAAACATATATTTAAAAAAAATCACCAGTCCATTTTAGACACTATGCCCGAATTTTGTAATATTATTATTCACTATGGGTCGCTCGCGACTTCGTTCGCGTGGTTTTTAGTGTTGCCGCTGAGTTCCATACAAAATTGATAATTAAAACCCTTAAGGGTGGAATTTAAAAATCTTTTCTTAGTACACCACTACGTAGAAAACACAGGAGAGGATAAAATGGAGTGACGAAGTTAGCCAACAATAACGACAACACTGTGAAACAAACCTGACTGAATATCGTCCAAAACTCTAAACTAAATTTAGAAATATTTGCCCTGATCTACAAAACAAAAATTCTTAACAATAACTGCCAGATGAGATACGTCATAACAATAGAATTTCACCTACATCGTATCGTAACATCGCAATTTGGAAAAAATATAAAACGAAATACAACTTTGAATAACAGTTAATGAACACGAACACACCACTTCCGCTTCCCAAGAAATCGCATATTTTTTCAAATAACATTAAACCCTCAAGTAATCAATTTAAAGCTGTCATTAAGTAAATGCAACATAGTGATATAAAATTACTCTATTACAGACTTTTTAAACATATATATTTTCAATTTAATTTAAATCACTCGATTTTAAACTGTAAATAGTTGGCGCAAAAAATATAAGCCTCTCTATATGGAATACCTATTAGAAAAGGTTAAAATATCAGTCGTTGAATGTATAACCTTTAGTTCATTGATATTCTGTCCACTAACCTACTCTCGACGTCCATGCGTTTGACATCCGTCTATTAACTTCCCTATTGGTCCCCGTTAAAGCGTAGGCAGAAAATAGATTTTGCGCAAAGCTATGGGTATTATGTAGAATTGTCGAATTTCAAACGAAATTTACGTTCAGAAGCTCCCGAGTGATTTAGGTGATTTTAATCAGTTTTACTTCAAAGCAATAAATTTAAAAACCTTTTCCAAATAACACTATAATGGATCCATAAGTCTAGATATTCATTAAACTATAATTTTGTTATTTTAAAATAATGTGCGAGATATCTTCATTATCGTTAAAAAGTTTGTAATGGCTCATAATAGAAGTAGGTACTACAATGTACCTTAATATAATGCGTAATTATATTTTGATCGGATTATTCTTTAACATTTTCAATAAACCAATTGAGGCAACCCTAATATTTGCGACTGTTATTGCTGTCCAAATGAGTGCATCCAGTTTTTATAATGGTTTGTTTGATTGAAATGAAAATCTAAAGGGCGTTGCCATGCTATACTATATACTTATATATACCTATGTTACAAATATGTTTGGGAACCGTTGACCGTTCAATGACTTATTTTTTAGCTAGTACATTAATATGTAGGTACATTGTTAATTTATCAATGGTTACTATTTTTTTTGTTCAATCAGTCTGCTTTCGTTTGTTAGTAAATTTTAAAAAAAGAAAAACTTTAAATATGTATTTTAAAAAAATACATTAAAATCATAATACATTTTAAAAATTAATTATAAAGAAAAATTTTTTAAACCAGAACAAAAAAAAAACTAAATAATAATAAATGTTCCGAAAACTTAGGAAGTATTTGAATTGAAATAAAATCTCTTAATACTATAATTCAATAAATATAATTAAACATATAATCAAACTATACTGAAAATTGTAAGTAAAAAGAATATGGAGGTCTTTAGATTGTATATTAATTATTTACAATGCAATCAGTATTAGTAATGCAATCATTATTAAGTAGTAGTAATTAATTTAAGTTTACGCTTACTATTATTTTTAGTCAGTAAAGTATCTGAAAACACCTGAAGAGTAAAAAATATCCTGTAACTTTGTACTTTCAACCTCTTATTGAACACACAATCTCTTATTGATTGATAAAAAAGTTATTTGTGAAAACTCTTAACACTTTTACATATTTTGTTTAACTTAAGTTTTTAATTTTTAAAAGTTTTAAACCAATTATTTTTTAAGTTTAGCTATAGATTAGAGTATGTTTAGAGTTTGTTATTTAGTTATTATTATTATAATTAGAGTATTTAAGTTAAACATATATTTAAAAAAAATCACCAGTCCATTTTAGACACTATGCCCGAATTTTGTAATATTATTATTCACTATGGGTCGCTCGCGACTTCGTTCGCGTGGTTTTTAGTGTTGCCGCTGAGTTCCATACAAAATTGATAATTAAAACCCTTAAGGGTGGAATTTAAAAATCTTTTCTTAGTACACCACTACGTAGAAAACACAGGAGAGGATAAAATGGAGTGACGAAGTTAGCCAACAATAACGACAACACTGTGAAACAAACCTGACTGAATATCGTCCAAAACTCTAAACTAAATTTAGAAATATTTGCCCTGATCTACAAAACAAAAATTCTTAACAATAACTGCCAGATGAGATACGTCATAACAATAGAATTTCACCTACATCGTATCGTAACATCGCAATTTGGAAAAAATATAAAACGAAATACAACTTTGAATAACAGTTAATGAACACGAACACACCACTTCCGCTTCCCAAGAAATCGCATATTTTTTCAAATAACATTAAACCCTCAAGTAATCAATTTAAAGCTGTCATTAAGTAAATGCAACATAGTGATATAAAATTACTCTATTACAGACTTTTTAAACATATATATTTTCAATTTAATTTAAATCACTCGATTTTAAACTGTAAATAGTTGGCGCAAAAAATATAAGCCTCTCTATATGGAATACCTATTAGAAAAGGTTAAAATATCAGTCGTTGAATGTATAACCTTTAGTTCATTGATATTCTGTCCACTAACCTACTCTCGACGTCCATGCGTTTGACATCCGTCTATTAACTTCCCTATTGGTCCCCGTTAAAGCGTAGGCAGAAAATAGATTTTGCGCAAAGCTATGGGTATTATGTAGAATTGTCGAATTTCAAACGAAATTTACGTTCAGAAGCTCCCGAGTGATTTAGGTGATTTTAATCAGTTTTACTTCAAAGCAATAAATTTAAAAACCTTTTCCAAATAACACTATAATGGATCCATAAGTCTAGATATTCATTAAACTATAATTTTGTTATTTTAAAATAATGTGCGAGATATCTTCATTATCGTTAAAAAGTTTGTAATGGCTCATAATAAAAGTAGGTACTACAATGTACCTTAATATAATGCGTAATTATATTTTGATCGGATTATTGTTTAACATTTTGAATAAACCAATTGAGGCAATACTAATATTTGCGAATGTTATTTCTGTCCAAATGAGTGGATCCAGTTTTTATAAAGGTTTGTTTGATTGAAATGAAAATCTAAAGGGCGTTGCCATGCTATACTATATACTTATATATACCTATGTTACAAATATGTTTGGGAAACGTTGACCGTTCAATGACTTATTTTTTAGTTAGTACATTAATATGTAGGTACATTGTTAACTTGTCAATGGTTACTATTTTTTTTGTTCAATCAGTCTGCCTTCTTTTGTTAGTAAATTAAAAAAAAAGAAACACTTTAGATATGTTTTAAAAAAAAAACATTAAAATCATAATACATTTTAAAAATTAATTATAAAGAAAAATTTTTAAAAACCAGAACAAAAAAAAACTAAATAATAATAAATGTTCCGAAAACTTAGGAAGTATTTGAATTGAAATAAAATCTCTTAATACTATAATTCAATAAATATAATTAACCATATAATCAAACTATACTGAAAATTGTAAGTAAAAAAAATATGGAGGTCTTTGGATTGTATATTAATTATTTACAATGCAATCAGTATTAGTAATGCAATCATTATTAAGTAGTAGTAATTAATTTAAGTTTACGTTTATTTTATTTTTCGTCAGTAAAGTATCTGAAAACACCTGAAGAGTAAAAAATACCCTGAAACTTTGTACTCTCAACCTCTTATTAAGACACAATCTCTTATTGATTGATAAAGAAGTTATTTGTGAAAACTCTTAACACTTTTACATATTTTGTTTTACTTAAATTTATAATTTTTAAAAGTGTTAAACCAATTATTTTTTAAGTTTAGCTATAGATTAGAGTATGTTTAGAGTTTGTTATATATAGTTAGACTATTTAAGTTATTGAAAAGGTTAAAAATATATTTAAAAAAATCACCCGTCCATTTTAGACACTATGCCCGATTTTTATAATATTATTATATTCATTTATTTTATAGATCTTTAGGTGTCGTCTGTTATGTAATATTTTTAAAGTTTCTAAATATATTTTATCCATTCAATAGCGACAGGCATATTTATTAAAAAATAGAAAAAATAGTGTAAAACAGTTAAGGAATGGCTTTCGTTAAATAAACTTCGAATATTTTTTGCATATTGCAAGTTTTATTTAACTTTTAAAGACTAAGGTGGTAATACATAAAGATCGACATTCAGAAGGCGTGGTCGATGCTAACAAAAAAATTTTAGTTGGCCGTAGATTGTTTATTCTATAATGATTGTGAATGAAATTTGAGATGAACTATCTTTTAAGGGCGGAAAGTTGAGATAGGGTTCAGTTCGTTGCTGCAAATAAACGAAGCGGGCATAACAATAACAACGATTTGAAGATAAGCTGCTTTTTCTTGCCGATATTTAAACGCTTACCGATATTTAATATTCCCACGAAATAATCAAATCCGGATTAAAATAAGGCGCAAAATAAATGGAATTTATATCCACTGCACTGTATAATACCACTTTGTTATAGTGAATAGTAGTAATTTGTTTGTAATCCTTCGGGATCCTTTATATTTTATTTGAAATAAATAATTCAATTTGGCTATTTTTTTTTTCAATTTATTCAAAATAATTGAAGCGACAACTCCATCAATTAGTCTTGAGTTATTCGTGTCCGTAAAGTTAAAAAAAATGCCTATTGCTTGGTTTTTAATGTTAAGCTAAATTCTTCCTGTTTGGGGGGCGAACGCCAGGAACCTCCTCGTGGTGCTCCCTGGCAACAACCGTTACAGAGAACCTTCAGGTTCTCCCGTGGTCTAAAACCCGGCGCGGTGGGGGTCGGTCATGGGGGTTTGTGCCCGGTCCATGGTTGACAGGGGCAGGCTTCCCTTCGGGGTGGGCTGTCTGCAGGAAGGAGGCAGGGACTTCTTTCCGCCGAGCAATTATGACGCTGCTCGACGGTGAGATAGTCTGGGCAACTTGCGGTGCCTGGTATTTCGGTTGCCGAGTGCGGTGCTGGGGCGCATTCGTGACGGGGGTTTTGAGGAGCAGTCATGGGTGCCTCCTCAGGTATCCAGCATCGCCGGGGGTATCCCGTGGCTGTCTGATGAGGGGGCGTGTGGGGTGGAGTGGGCCGAGCTTCTTGCTCCGGTTGCGGTGCTGGGACGCACTTTGTTTCGGGGGGTCCGGGAACAGTTATGGATTCCTCCTCAGGTAACAACAATCACCGGGAGAAATTTCCATAGCTGTCAGGCGGGGAGGAGTGCGTGAGCGCATGTGTGGTGCTTGGGGGATTCGGGCCTCTTTCCATGGTGTGATCACCATGTGTGAGGAGGGGGTGACTTCTCTCGTCATTGCACAGGTCTATGACGTAGGGGTACTCTGGTTGGTCGGGGTACCCTTATCATGGGGATTCCGCCGAGGCGTCGCTTCTCATCGTAGCGATGAGGGCAACCGTTGGTTTTTTTGGTGGGGTGCCTTAAAAATATTAGTTGCCGGGTGCCACACATACCACCCGGCCATCGCTTTCCTGGCTGGTGTAACGATGCGGAAACGCATTTTTACCAACGGAAAAAAAATAATAAAAAAATCTTCCTGTTTATTTCTGAATTTTAAAGTGATAAAAGCAGAAATATTTCAAACAAAATTTAAAACAAATACAGAGAAGTCTTTTAAAACTGACATGTTATTTTAGTGTGGCATAAAAAGTTTTAATTAAAGAAAAACCAAAATGAATGTCATTCTATGAATAAAGTCTATGTATTAAAACCTTGATAAGTAAATGAAACTTCATTATAGTTACTGAATGGAAGTTAATAATAGTACGTTCGCGTTTATAAGACACAGAGCTTAAGTTAAGCTTACGTGTAACATCCAAAAGACACTCTTAATATTTTATTATTCACACGCAGCACAACATATTTGCTTCGTTGTCGTCTCTGAAATCGAAAATCTCAATGCGCTACGTAAGAACATTATTCATATGGGACTCAATATTTCATACTTATTTAAGTAAAAATATGATATCATGATGTCATTATGATATCATGACGAAAGAACTTTTTTGACGCATTTGATTTAATTTAAAAAATAACAATATTATATATTATAACAAAATGATTGTCGGTACATTATGATTATTTCTGAACTATTTATTTAGTAGAATAAAATAACGTTATAAGCAAAATAACTTCTTAATTGAACTTTACAATATATTATAACATTATGGTTTTCTTAAGTTATTAAACGTGGGAGCATAAAGCAAATGTATAGTTGTTCTCAAACAAAAAGTTAATTATCATTTTTGCTCAGAATGAATAGCAGATTTCTCTCCTTTATTTTTAGATTATTTAAAAATGTACCCTTTTTAAATTTAAAGATATTATATTGCATTACACATATGACGTGAAATTAGAGTAGGTAGAAGTATTAATTCAGATATTAAAATATTTCTTTCTTCCAGAAACAAGAGCAATTTTAGAATAGTTTACTGCGGATTTTTTGTTATTATTGGTATAAAAAGTGTTAAAAAAATTTTTAGTATTGAAAACAAATGAATAATTTATATTAATAAAAAATACACCAGAGAGCACACCTTTTTAATATTAACAGTTAAGTTAAAACTTGACCTTCACAAATATAATTAATATATATTTTTTAAGTAAAAAATATTTCTATCCTGCAGGAAACCCTTTAATCTTCGGAAAAAATCTTTTGTGAGTCAGTATGCTGTACTACCATAAAGATTTACATCAAAATACTTGTAGAAGTTTAATAGTGAAATCTGATTAATTATTTATTTTTAAAGTAAATATAGAACTAAATGTTAAACTGTGAATATTTCAAGCGTATACCTGCACTCGTTATTGAAATCACGCAAAAAATTACGTTGTCTTATGGGACGCCCCTTAAATATTTATTTTATTGTTTTTAGTATCTGTTGTTATAGCGGACAGAAATACATCATCTGCGGAAATTTCATCAATCTGTTTAGCTGTCGCGGTTCATAAGAAACAGTCTGCAAAAAGACAGACAGACAGACGGACGGACGGATAAATAGACTACAGATCGACGTATGGACAGACGGAAATCGAAGATTTAGTAATAGGGTTACGTTTTTACCCCTTGTTTAAAGTACCTTAATAAAACCCTTTTGTATTACATATCGAAATACAAGTGGACCTATATAAGAATATTAAAAATAATTCATACATGAATTTGCCCAAGCTACTCTTCTATTATAATGTTAAAGAGCCAGATAATTTTATTATCCAATAAAAAGGTAGAAATGTCAATAGGTTTTTCTTTGGTTGAAATACCCAATAGAGAAGTATTATGACACTTAACTTCATTTACTTTATTAATGCTATTCAAGGTTAGCCTTTTCAAAGTTTGTGTTCCAACATAAAAAGGTGGCTTTTAATAATGTATCATAATGAAATAGTGGATTTCGACAGTTACCTGAGATGTTTAGTGGACTGCATTATATTTTCAAATAGTATGTACATTTATTATGTACCACAGGCCACGCACGATGTTCTTCCAGAACAAGATCCGAAACTAATTATCAGATTTTTATTAATGTCCGTTTTGTTCCATT
This sequence comes from Napeogenes sylphis, assembly GCA_959347405.1. Classification (NCBI taxonomy): domain Eukaryota; kingdom Metazoa; phylum Arthropoda; class Insecta; order Lepidoptera; family Nymphalidae; genus Napeogenes; species Napeogenes sylphis. The sequence continues at coordinate 6,783,324 of OY365783.1, forward strand.
TTATTAGATAGGGTAGTTTTTTTTTTGCTATTTGAAAAACATCAGTTTTCATATTCCAAGCACTAAAACGTATTGTGCAACATACATTTCTATTCTCGAGATGTGGAATTTTTCGTCCGCAATCTGGCTACACTGATTTCGATAACATTTTTGATAAAAGAATATCCGTATCTTATTTGTCTACGGCAACCTCTTCTATGAAAGGTAGAATACACACAAAATAACTTCCCTCTGCATCTAGTAGATGTCAAGGTGTTTTGATGACAATACAATAGTAATATTTTCCTTTCTATGAATATGTTAAAATAACGCTACGATAATGTTTTTCAAGGGTATGTATAATATTGAATTGTATTGATTTTTTTTCAAGTAAGCCATAGGATAGGTTTTCATTTAAAAACAATAATATTTTTTTATTCCACTGCAACGAGTAGTCAGATGGTATTTTTAAATTGAACATATTAAAAATGTAAAATTTTGTATGTTTTGATGTTTGAACATCACAAAAATATCGAAGTTTTGTAATATAATGTTATAAATATAAAAACCATAAAAAAAGATGTTCGATGTAAGATATTTATGGGTACAATGTTAATATAAATAATGGCATTTTTTATGGTTGTCTTTAATTTTATATAGATACAAAAAAAATAAAAAATCTTGAAATTGAATTTTTTATAGCTGTGCTTTTACTATTTTTATTTTTACATACTTGAAGGATGATTTTGTAAAATGATGAAATGGAAAAGCTGATTTTAAATCCGTAAACTTGAGAAACTACGTATTTCGAATAAAAAAAAATATCCCCCATATCACTCTTTTCTGAATATTTTTATTATGACAAAAAATTACCTAATTCCTTTCTAATGCAAATTATCTTAAAGAATTTAATTAATAGCAGATTAGCATTGAAAGATAAAATATGACGGGATAAAAGATAAAATAAGGAAGGAGTCACTTTAGCATTTGTAATATTAGTATTTAAGCATGGATCTATACATCGTAAAATGTATCTCAATTAAAGTCTCCATAATCAAAACAACCATACAAGTGTTCTATTACAAGGTTCTTAACTATTTATAATATTGTAGGCGTTAAATATGTCGAAGCCTTCAAGTCGTTAAATAGAACCTCTTATACGAACAGCTAAAGTTAGCTCCTTAAAAAAGTCTTTGTCTAGAGCAAACGCATAAATCCTATATACAGTAATGAAATATTTTCATTTATTACTTTACTTAAGACTTTTGTTTTATCTTCATCATTATATTTTTTAATACTAATACATTCTTCAGAAAAAATATATTTCTTCAAGGATTTATCTTTCTGGCTCATCAATACATACATATCAATTACATGCTCGGGTGGAATCTTTGATGTTTCTTTTTATTAACTTATAACTGAGTAATGAATTAAATTTTTAAGAAGCCTAAGAAATGCAATGTATATATGTGTATAGTGTAACTACTACATTTTGTATAATCTAAAGCCATTCACTTCGTCGTTCTGACTTTTAGTTGCTTACTTGGACCGAAACTCGGTTCGTGTTTGTTAGTTAGATCTTCCTGCCGATACATATAAGCCATCGCATTCGTGACGGGGGTTTCAGGGGCAGTCATGGGTGCCTCCTCAGGTATCCAGCATCGCCGGGGGGTATCCCGTGGCTGTCTGATGAGGGGGCGTGTGGGGTGGAGTGGGCCGAGCTTCTTGCTCCGGGTGCGGTGCTGGGACGCACTTTGTTGCGGGGGGTCCGGGAACAGTTATGGATTCCTCCTCAGGTATCAACAATCGCCGGGAGAAATTCCATAGCTGTCAGGCGGGGAGGAGTGCGTGGGAGTACGTGTGGTGTTTGGGGGGTTAGGGCCTCTTTTCATGGTGTGATCACCATGAGTGAGGAGGGGGTGACTTTTCTCGTCATTGCACAGGTCTATGACGTAGTGGTACACTGGTTGCTCGGGGTACCCTTATCATGGGGGTTCCGCCGAGGCGTCGCTTCTCATCGTAGCGATGAGGGCAACCGTTGGTTTTTTTAGTGGGGTGCCTTAAAAATAGTAGTTCCCGGGTGCTACACATACCACCCGGCCATCGCCTTTCTGGCTGGTGTAACGATGCGGAAACGCATTTTTTCCAACGGAAAAAAAAATAATAAAAAAATCTTCCTGTTTATTTCATATTGTTTATGAAAGCAGAAATATTTCAAACAAGATTTAAAACAAATACAGAGAAGTCTTTTAAAACTGACATGTTATTTTAGTGTGGCATAAAAAGTTTTAATTAAAGAAAAACCAAAATGAATGTCATTCTATGAATAAAGTCTATGTATTAAAACCTTGATATGTAGATTAAACTTCATTATAGTTACTGAATGGAAGTTAATAATAGTACGTTCGCGTTTATAAGACACAGAGCTTAAGTTAAGCTTACGTGTAACATCCAAAAGACACTCCTAACATTTCATTATTCAGACTCAGCACAACATATTTGCTTCGTTGTCGTCTCTGAAATCAAAAATCTCAATGCGCTACGTAAGAACATTATTCATATGGGACTCAATATTTCATACTTATTTAAGTAAAAATATGATATCATAATGGCATTTTTGATGTCATTATGATATCATGACGAAAGAATTTTTTTGACGCATTTGATTTAATTTAAAAAATAACAATATTATATATTATAACAAAATGATTGTCGGTACATTATGATTATTTCTGAACTACTTATTTTGTAGAATAAAATAACGTTAAAAGCAAAATAACTTCTTGATTGAACTTTACAATATATTATAACATTATGGTTTTCTTAAGTTATTAAACGTGGGAGCATAAAGCAAATGTATAGTTGTTCCCAAACAAAAAGTTAATTATCATTTTTGCTCAGAATGAATAGCAGATTTCTCTCCTTTATTTTTAGATTATTTAAAAATGTATCCTTTTTAAAATTAAAGATATTATATTGCATTACACACATGACGTGAAATTAGAGTAGGTAGAAGTATTGATTCAGATATTAAAATATTTCTTTCTTCCAGAAACAAGAGCAATTTTACAATAGTTTACCGCGGATTTTTTGTTATTATTGGTATAAAAAGTGTAAAAAAAAATGTATAGTATTTTAAAAAAATAAAAATTTATATTAATAAAAAATACATCAGAGAGCACACCTTTTTAATATTAACAGTTAAGTTAAAACTTGACCTTCACAAATATAATTGATATATATATTTTTTAAGTGAAAAATACTTCTATCCTGCAGGAAACCCTTTAATCTTCGGAAAAAATCGTTTGTGAGTCAGTATGCTGTACTACCATAAAGATTTACATCAAAATACTTGTAGAAGTTTAATAGTGAAATCTGATTAATTATTTATTTTCAAAGTAAATATAGAATTAAATGTTAAACTGTGAATATTTCAAGCATATACCTGCACTCCTTATTAAAATCACGCAAAAAATTACGTTGTCTTATGGGACGCCCCTTAAATATTTATTTTATTGTTTTTAGTGTCTGTTGTTATAGCGGACAGAAATACATCATCTGCGGAAATTTCATCAATCTGTTTAGCTGTCGCGGTTCATAAGAAACAGTCTGCAAAAAGACAGCCAGTCAGTCAGTCAGAAAGACAGACAGACAGACGGACGGACGGATAAATGGACTACAGATCTACGGACGGACAGACGGAAATCGAAGTTTTAGTAATAGGGCTACGTTTTTACCCCTTGGGTAAAGTACCTTAATAAAACCCTTTCGTATTACATATCGAAATATACGTGGACCTATATAAAAATATTAAAAATAATTCATACATGAATTTGCCCAAGCTACTCTTCTATTATAATGTTAAAGAGCCAGATAATTTTATTATTCAATAAAAAGGTAGAAATGTCAATAGGTTTTTCTTTGGTTGAAATACCCAATAGAGAAGTATTATGACACTTAACTTCATTTACTTTATTAATGATATTCAAGGTTAACCTTTTCTAAGTTTGTGTTCCAACATAAAAAGGTGGCTTTTAATAATGTATCATAACGATATAGTGGATTTTGACAGTTACCTGAGATGTTTAGTGGACTGCATTATATTTTCAAATAGTATGTACATTTATTATGTACCACAGGCCACGCACGATGTTCTTCCAGGACAAGCTCCGAAACTAATTATCAGATTTTTATTAATGTCCGTTTTGTTCCATTTTATTAGATAGGGTAGTTTTTTTTTGCTATTTGAAAAACATCAGTTTTCATATTCCAAGCACTAAAACGTATTGTGCAACATACATTTCTATTCTCGAGATGTGGAATTTTTCGTTCGCAATCTTTTTGATAAAAAAATATCCGTATCTTATTTGTCTACGGCAACCTCATCTATGAAAGATAGAATACACATAAAATAACTTCCCTCTGCATCCAGTAGATGACAATGATACCCAGCAGACAATTAATAATACCCAGCTTTGTGAGGATGCGCGTCGCTTAGATTGGTCTGCTGTCCTAAATTCCGACTCAGCGGTTACTAAAGTTGTGGTCTTTAATCGCTTGTTGACCCAACTGTACGACAGGCACGCTCCTGTGCGTCCAATTAAAATAAAACACCTTCCTGCACCTTGGTTAACAGATGATTTGAAGGCCTTAATGAAGAAAAAAAAAACCAAGCAAAGTACAAATTTAAATTAAAAGACTCTGAGGCGAACCGCATTAAATATCAGAAAGCACGAAATCGTTGCAATACATCGTGTAGAGATGCCCACCGACGTCACATCCACAAGTCCATAGAACATCGTAATACTTCAAAAACATGGAAATTTCTCGAATCGCTTGGAGTTGGTAAACCTCCAAATACTGCTATCATTCTTGACATTGAACTTCTTAACAAACACTTTGCTTCTTCAAAAATCATCGACAATGTTGATAAGAATCGCATAATTAATTATCTTTCATCCCTGCCAACTCCAGATTTTTCCTATTTCTCTTTTTGTGCCATCACTGAATGTGATGTTAAGAAGGGCGTACAATCCATTTCTTCGAATGCCGTTGGTGCTGACAGAGTGAGCCGTAATATGATCGTACCTATCCTAGATATTGTTTCTCCTATAATATGTGACATTCTAAACCACTCCATTTCCAGTAGTAAATTTCCTGATGCTTGGAAGCATGCCCACGTTATTCCAATCCCAAAAAAATCAAATCAAATCAAAAATACAAATTTTAGTGATTTCCGCCCTATCTCTATTTTGCCCTTCCTTTCCAAAATCCTAGAAAAAATAGTTTATGAGCAGTTAAGCACATTCATTAACAAACATCAGCTGCTAAGTCCTTTACAATCTGGATTTCGTCCTAGTCATAGTACGGTTTCTGCACTTGTCAAGGTCACCGATGATATACGGTCAGCTATGGACAAAAAACAGCTTACAGTATTGACACTATTAGATTTCAGCAATGCGTTTAACGCTGTTGACTTTGATATTTGCTGAGTCTGTTACGTACCCTTAACATATCTCCATCAGTGTTAGATTGGTTTCGGAGTTACCTCACTGGCCGGTGACAGCGCATTAGGAAGGACGATAAGTCCCTTTCGTTGTGGTGTGATGTCTCCGCTGGGGTACCTCAAGGTGGCGTATTATCTCCCTTGCTTTTCGCAATTTTTATTAACTCTATCACTCAATATATATCTTCTCTCTATCACATGTATGCTGATGATATTCAAATTTATCGCCATTCTAATCCTGAGAATCTTAACGTCTCCATTTCTGCCATTAATGATGACCTGAATTCAATTTTAAGATGGAGTAGCCTCTATGGTTTGAAAATTAATCCTGGTAAATCACAGGCTATTATTATTGGCAGCCCTGGCATAATTGCAAGGGTCGATAGACAAAACCTCCCACCAATAGTATTTGATGGGGTAATTATACCCTTTTGTGATCACGTTAAAGATCTTGGTCTATACTTGGATCAGACATTATGTTGGTCTATGCACCTTAAGGACCTAAGCAGAAAGACATTCGTCGCAATGAATTCGCTCCAACGTTTGAGGTATTTTCTTCCAATTCCCACCAAAATTATGTTAGCACATTTTCTTCTTCTCTCTATTCTCGATTATGCCGATGCAAGCTTCGTAAATTTAACCGAGGACCAATTAAATAAGCTTGAGCGACTTCAAAACATAGCTATACGGTTCATATTTGGCTTGCGCAAATATGACCACATATCTCAATTTCGACAACAGCTCAAATGGCTTACTATTCGTCGTCGCCGGGACTTACATTTGCTTTTTCTGCTGTACTGCATATTATTCCACCCAAATACACCCTCGTACATCGTACCTCGTACAGATCATCACAACTACTTATTATCAAAATGCCTGTCCACAATTCCAAATTTTATAAACACTCTTTCACCGTACTTGCCACTAAACTATGGAATGCTTTGCCTTTGTCTCTTCGGAAATCAAAAACTTTAAATTTATTTAAAAGATCTGTGAAAGAGCACTTTTTATCTCAAGATAGCTAAGACTTCAGTATAATAATTATCAGTGTATAAGTATATTATATATATCATTTATTTATAATTGTTTACTTTATATAAATTCATGTTTATAGATATAATCCCAATATTACTTATCTATTTATTTATTTCTATTATTATTTTCCAATTCCCCTTGTATTTATTATATAATATATAGTTTAGTCTATTATAGCTTATTTATTGTATTAGTATTTAATTTATTTACAAATCTACGTATTAGTGTTTAGTTATTTATAAGCTTGTTTATTATTTGTACCTACGCCACCTACCCATATTAATGACTGTTTTATATATTCTAAACCCCATTGTTGCCTGGAAGAAATCGCCGTTAGGCGATAAGGCCGCCTGTTGTACTTCTTTTGTGTTACTTGTATGTGTTTTACTATTTTTAATATTTTGTGGTGTACAATAAAGAATATATGAATGAATGACAATACAATAGTGATATTTTCCTTTCTATGAATATGTTAAAATAACGCTACGATAATGTTTTTCAAGGCTATGTATAATATTGAACTGATTTTTTTTCAAGAAAGCCATAGGATAGGTTTTGATTTAAAAAAATATATTTTTTTATTTTACAGCAACGAGTAGTCAGATAGTATTTTTTAAATTGAATATATTTAAAATGTGAAATTTTGTATGTTTTGATGTTTGAACATCACAAAAACTTCGATAGTAATGTTATAAATATAAAAATCATAAAAAAAGATGTTCGATGTAAGATATTTATGGGTACAATGTTAATATAAATAATGGCATTTTTTATGGTTGTCTTTAATTTTATATAGATACTAAAAAAAATAAAAAAATCTTGGAATTGAATTTTATATAGCTGTCGTTTTACTATTTTTATTTAAATGTAGAAAATATTTAGTTTGAAAGGTCAACTATTTTACATACTTGAAGGATGATTTTGTAAAATGATAAAATGGAAAAGCTGATTTTAAATCCGTAACATTGAGAAACTACGTATTTTGAATTAAAAAAATATCCCCCCTATCACTCTTTTCTGAATATTTTTTATTTTTAAAAGTGACCTAATTCCTTTCTAATGCAAATTATCTTAAAGAATTTAATTAATAGCAGATTAGCATCGAAATATAAAATATGACGGGATAAAAGATGAAATAAGGAAGGAGTCACGTTAGCATTTGTAATATTAGTATTTAAGCATGGATCTATACATCGTAAAATGTATCTCAATTAAAGTCTCCATAATCAAAACAACCATACAAGTGTTCTATTACAAGGTTCTTAACTATTTATAATATTGTAGGCGTTAAATATGTCGAAGCCTTCAAGTCGTTAAATAGAACCTCTTATACGAACAGCTAAAGTTAGCTCCTTAAAAAAGTCTTTGTCTAGAGCAAACGCATAAATCGTATATACAGTAATGAAATATTTTCATTTATTACTTTACTTAAGACTTTTGTTTTATCTTCATCATTATATTTTTTAATACTAATACATTCTTCAGAAAAAATATATTTCTTCAAGGATTTATCTTTCTGGCTCATCAATACATACATATCAATTACATGCTCGGGTGGAATCTTTGATGTTTCTTTTTATTAACTTATAACTTGAATATAAAATGAATTAAATATTTAAGAAGCCTAAGAAGTGCAATATATATAGGTGTATAGTGTAACTACTACATTTTGTATAACCTAAAGCCATTCACCACGTCGTTCTGACTTTTAGTTGCTTACTTGGACCGAAACTCGGTTCCTGTTTGTTGGTTAGATCTTCCTGCCGATACATATAAGCCATCTATGTAAAAACAGTATATGAGACCAGAAACCAGAAATATGCTTTAATATGTCCTGGGATGTTCTTATACTTGAGAATTCTATGAGCTGCAGTTATAATCAAGAACATAATTATAATAACTGTCTTCTTAGCAACAATTTGTTGTAAATTGATAAATTATTATAATCTATAAAGTATTACTAGATATATAAATATTAGCAGTAAATATTTATAAATATATGTCGGAGATCGGAGGTATATTCGTGGCTTGTTCGTTCTTGATGGAGTCTTCTGGTACAGGATGCAAGGCAATTAAACCACACAGACACAATATGACAATTACTTGTATTAAATGTAGGTAATCACAAATTACTTAGTAGGTATACAATTATCAGAGTTTCGTGAACCACCGGTCCCGTTTGGGGGGTCCGGACTGTAAGGCTCACACTAATCAATAATAATCCTCTCGTCTCGATGCTCTCGGATATTTAAAATGTCTCCGGTGCCCCTCCAAACGATTCCGATCACGTGACTCGTTACGTCACGGCGTTCACACCCCACTATTACAATGATATCAATTGAGTTACTAATTATCGTTAAATTATCGTGATCTGCGACACGGCCATACTGACAAGTCACACGTCCTCGTGTGCATATTTATCTGAAATCCAAACAATATACAACTGTAGATGTTACTTCGCTCGGCCTTTCTGACCACAAAAAAAATCATGAATCTTTCTAAAATCGATAGTTATGATAATTGAAGCTGTTACATAGAATATAACTCAATCTAAGTCATTCCATGAGATTGGACTAATTGGAGTCAAGATAGACAACCATCATAGGCGTCAAGTCAAGATAGACAACCCGCATTGGCGTCAAGTCAAGATAGACAACCATCATTGGCGTCAAGTCAAGATAGACAACCCGCATTGGCGTCAAGTCAAGATAGACAACCCGCATTGGCGTCAAGTCAAGATAGACAACCATCATTGGCGTCAAATAAAATAGACATCGTATGAATTATCATTATCACCAGAACAGCCAGCAACAGAACAATTATCATCATTATCATCATGAACATTGACGTCCAAAATTCTCAAATTATTACAGACTTTTTTAATTACTACCGTATCTCACAAAAGATATTAATAAGATCGGATACACTGAAACACTTAAACTTTACATATGATTTCTGTCTACATGAATTGTTTTTCTTTGACTAGCGAGCATTTAGCACTTGAAACGTAAGTAAATTGAAACGAATCACCTTTTCGCAGTAACATGCTCGATGGTGGATAAATTGCGCAGACATCAACGCGTTGTTCGCACCGCACTATACCAGCACCGCTGCCATAGCTGCCATCGTCACGAACACCGTCACCATCATCAGCACCATCAGCGCCATCAGCGCCATCCGCGCCGCGCCATTACCGCCATTCGCGCCGCGCCATCACCGCCATACGCACCGCGCCATTACCGCCATTCGCGCCGCGTTGTCACCGCTATAATTTCTCATTTCTTTCTTTCTTCATTAGCAACGATTCTGTCTTTCGTAGAATTCTTCCAACGCTTTGTCATATAATCTAATAAACGACTTCCATAAGCGATTAAATAGGTATTTTCACTCGATTTTCTTGATATGTGGGTAGATCTCAATTTTGAAGTTTTGAGATAACATAAATTTAACTTGATTGATTGATTGATTTACAACCATTGATTATCAACTATTGATTGATTGTATTGTTTCTGGAACTTCCTTGTTATTATCTTGTAGTGTGCGTTTCAAATAATAAAATCACTTCATTTCTTGCTTGACGTTATTTGTAGCTTCAATAAACTTATCTCGCGGGTAGTTGGTGGTTTTGATGCCCGAGTGAATCCCACTTCTGATGTCGGAGATATCGAAGGTATATTCGTGGCTTGTTCGTTCTTGATGGAGTCTTCTGGTACAGGATGCAAGGCGTAGGTCTCAGGCAATTAAACCACACAGACACAATATGACAATTACTTGTATTAAATGTAGGTAATCACAAATTACTTAGTAGGTATACAATTATCAGAGTTTCGTGAACCACCGGTCCCGTTTGGGGGGTCCGGACTGTAAGGCTCACACTAATCAATAATAATCCTCTCGTCTCGATGCTCTCGGATATTTAAAATGTCTCCGGTGCCCCTCCAAACGATTCCGATCACGTGACTCGTTACGTCACGGCGTTCACACCCCACTATTACAATGATATCAATTGAGTTACTAATTATCGTTAAATTATCGTGATCTGCGACATATAAATTATGCAATTATAACTGGTGAATATTATGTTACTGATTGAAGAATTACTACTGTAAATTACTTTAAATTTGATTTATTATTTAAGTTCCGCAAATGGGGTACTTTAAATGGAAAATTGAGTTTTAAGCGATGCAGATGAACTTACCCCTTAGTTGTATTAACAAAGTTGTTTTAAAATAACATAAATAGCCACTTGTTATAATAGCAATATTACATAATATGTTATACATACAAGGTATTTCAATCCTAAAATTAATAAATATTATATTGCTTGAAATAATATGATAAATTATAGCAGAGTCTGGTTGGCTAGTTGAAAATGTATGAGAATATTAATCTATCTTATTTATCTGTGCGACAGTGAAATTTAAAAATGTGTGCTGTAGTAGGGTTCTGTACTGACTTTAATATTAATTAGCATATGCTTTACATATCCGGTTTAAAATGTGATAACAGCGGTACTCATAGCTTAAAATAGTTATAAAAAATACTTGATTGACTCTTAGGTTTGTGTACTAGCATATATTTCAATATGTAAATTTAGCTTGTTTAACGACTACAAGATTTTTGTTAAGTTTTATAAGTAAACAAACTAATTAATTCTTACTAAACAAATGTACTAATTATTTAGACCAACAAGTTAAAACCTTTCGATTTTAAAGGTAATTGATTTAGATTGCACAATTCTGATTGCGGTATTTAAAGATTTACTCACTTAGACTATGTCGTGGGATTTAAATATAATGCACTTACTACCTACTTCATTGATCAAATAGAATTTTTTATAGTATATTTTTACTAAAATAAAATTGTTCGTATTAGCCTATCCATTTCCGTAAAATGCGTCACTTCTAGAACTCATATCATAGAGGTTGCTGGCGATGCGATAAATTTCCATTTTGAGACTTGAGAAGAAGAAAGCACCCCTCTTGTCACGTTAGAATAACGTATGTAATTGAGCAATTAATGTTTACTGAAAACACAGCTGATAATACTTCTATAGCATCTTATATCTTCTATATCTGCTGATTATCAATAAAGTTATTAGATCTGAGTGAAGTAAAGTGGAAAATGATTACCTAACAATCGTATCATTTAATAAAACCTTCAAACACGAAAATATAGGTTTAAATTATTTATTTTTCTCAGTAACACTAATACCACAGTATGAACTTCGACGCCGATAATTTGAATGGCGTTTCAAATGACGTCACATTTCCTTTCGACCATTGCAATGGTGGCGCGTTTTGGAAGTTTGAATTTCGCACCCATAATTTACACTTTTCACAAATTATTTTATGGCCTTAAATGAGTAGTAATTCAAAAAATGTTTTTATTATATAAGATGATAATAAGTATCCGAAAAAAAAGTATTTGAGACCATTTTAAATTTTATGCATATTCCCTATTCCTTCAATAATTCATCGACAGGAACTTCGTTCCATCCCTTGTTTATTAATCAATCTCATTGTCACTTAATAACGTAGGACGAAGCTTCTAGAATTTTTAAACTGTCCGTTGCGCGATATATGAAGTGTTTATGTGGTGAAGTTCATTAGAGCTTTTATTTTGTAATTATTTACAGTACCTATATTACTAATTATCGTGCCGTAATGTAATTAAATTGACGTAATATATTAGTTAATAGGAATACATACAAACATTTATTTAACGCATTTGACAAGCTCTCCTGGGTCAGAACTTTAGAAAAGCATCGATAAAAAACTGGGGTTTACTGAATTCTTTTATACCTACGTAAATAAAAAAATCTGTAAGTGGGTAACGAAACCGCTATTCGGATATAAACAATTTTTGCACATTCGTGCATAATTCGTGCATAATGATGAATTTGTAATTATATTGTTACCATCAACAAATATCCCCATATTTTATATTTTAAAACTCAACTGTATAACTATAAAACGTTATTCATAATAAAAACATTTATTTTTAAAAATTAATTTACTATAAATATAAATACCTCAACATTAACAGAATAGTATACAAATGTATACTAATTTATTATTTAAACACTTATTTACAAGGATAACCAAAACTCAACAACATGTTTATCCAAGATGTCTATCTTTTTTTTTTTTAATTATACAATTTTCATGTTTGGTAATATTGTTTTTTTTTTTGTCAGATCTAAATGATCTGGTACTAATTACCTTTAAATAAGCAACCTATGTGTGATTATTATTGTTGTGGTAGATATAAACCGATCCAAATAAAGCTTATTGGCTCTAGCATTTGATAACAGTTTTATACGAGAGCCTAAAAAAATATTTAAGTCCTTACTTACGTTGTACATCAAGTGGATTGATGTTAGATCAAGTAACACATACTTATTTTTTCAATTCAATATGTTTTATGTGTCCCTCGTTAACTAGATGGCTGAAATTTATTAGTATATATAAGATAATAATGTTATTTTTATAACATGTGTTAGGTAAATTTAAGTATAATTTTCTTATAAACCAAATAAATTTCTCACATATAAAAAAATACAATACCTTAACATTTCGAAATGTTCTAAAAACAACAATATTTTTCTTAATATGAAATATATTACATTACAATTATATGTACAATTCAAATATATATTGATTGATTGACACATGAGTATAGTATTTTTTAATTCCCCGTTATCTATCTTATTTATCTAAGGGTTGTTTATTCCGACGCACGATTTTCTGTAAATTCCCTTTCATTAGAAACATAATCCTCGGTGATTTATTTCACGTCAGATTACTTGGAAGGTATTATTTGAATAAATTAGCTATTGAAATTATTTGTTTTCGCAGCCAAAACAAAATACAAATAAAATTTCAAGTCTTTAAATTTTTTATGAATAAGTTTTATTTTTTTTTTATTTCGATAGATATTTTGAATATAATGTTTATATGTGATTTTTAACGCCTGGCCCAAAAAAAAGGTTATTATAAGTTTGGCGTGTGTATCTGTGTGTCTGTCTGTGGCATCGTAGCAGCCAAACGATTGGACGGAGTTGATTGCGGTTTTGTAAATCGAAAGCCTTGTACTACTATCTGTTTAGTACAATATAGAAACCAGTAATATAAGTTTAAAGAGCAGAAAAAAATATATAAATTTTAAAAAATACCCCGTTACAAAGAGGTCTATAAAAAGGATAAAAATAATTTAATTATGTACCTAATTATTGAAGTTTTTGGGTCGTGGAACTGTAAAACAAAGGAAGAAGTCAAAATGCATGTAAGTTATCAAGGCAAGTAACAAAATAACAATATCAAATCGTATAGTCCAAGTTCTCATCCATTAGCTTCGAAAACTTTGTAAAACACATACCATCGTCAATGTATGTACAATGCTCCCCCGAAGAAACGACTTCAATAAGTACATAATAATATTATTTTATCCTTTTTAGATCTCTTTTTGTATCGAAGGTTTTATTTAAATTATGAATTTCATTTTTCTACCCGTTTAATCTCCCAACATTTTCGTTTAATTTACATAGTGGAAATAATTTGTAATAGAATATAATGGATACGTAAATTACAGGGTTTTAACTTTTTTAATCTTCTAAAGTATAAAAAATGTTAATCGTAGTCATGTCTGTCAAAAAAATTTTAGGGGCTGGAGTTGAATTATATTTCTTTACGGTATTTAATATAATTTAAAGTTACGTCAAGAATGAAAGTCTGTTAGAATTAGGATACTTTTTTATTTTCGTTCTAATTTCTGATAAAATAACATTTAAAAGAAAGTTTTTAATTTATATTTAAGAAACTATGCTAATTATTATGATCGTTTATACTGTACTCGTTTATTAATAAAGGATTTATGTAAGTAAATCATTAATTTCTTTTTTACAAAACTAATGTTTACGCAATGATGGAACTATTTATTGAAGTGATGATTTTTCACAATGAATATTAAACTATATAATGAAATGATATGTAATGAAAGAAAAGAAAATAGTCACCTTTAACTTTAATTTTCGTTAATAATAAGTACTAAGTTGACATCCATTCTGACTATTAGTTGAGCACGGATTAAATCATTAAAAATTTTGATGAAATTTTGTGCAACCGATATTTTTTTTAATGCTAACTATTAAGGATAATCCTGCTAACAAATAAAAAAATCCCGATGATAATCGCTTCAGTAGTTTGAGGAGAAAAAGCATCAAAACTGACGAGGCTTTGCTAATTAAATAGCTTAGAAGGCAGTCAAAATGTTGTTTTTCCATCACCCGGGATCAGTGCTTTGTACAGGATAAAACGTATCCTATACCCTTTTCTGTTCCTAGCAGAGTGTGAAGTTTCTTGTTAAATATTTAAGACATAAAAGCGTAACAAATCATAGTAAGGATGTCCTAAGTCAATATTATTCTATTTGTTTGAAATTTAACATGCTTAGACAAAACAGACGTCTATATTATGAGAAAACATAAGAGACCATAAAATCCTCCTTACTACGTAATGTATTGTAAAACAATATTTAATAACATAAATAAATGAAACACTATATAAATTACTGTTCTCACTCATTCTAGGAATCTGATGAAAGGTAAAACCTTCTAAATGGTTTGACAACAAAGGTTATACCTTGTCTAATGTTATTGATTAAAGCGAAGCGATGTTATAAATATATATTTAAAATATTATTACTTTTTAAATACGCTACACTGAACATTTAATATATTATATCAAATAAAATTTCGCCATTGAATTCGTGTGTAACGAACTTATGAATATTCAGAGCTCATATAAAACATTTGAATACGTGTTAAGGTAGCAGAAAAAATAATCTCTGTTGAGATTGGAATTTTGGAACGAGGTAGGTACCTACTGTTGTCAGCTCTTATGTATGTAGTAAATATGTAATGAGA
Source organism: Napeogenes sylphis (assembly GCA_959347405.1). NCBI lineage: Eukaryota > Metazoa > Arthropoda > Insecta > Lepidoptera > Nymphalidae > Napeogenes > Napeogenes sylphis. Next base: position 6,798,770 of record OY365783.1, read on the forward strand.
AATGTTGCTCTAATACTAGCTATTTGTACTCTTAACTTTTGTTGAATTGATATGGTTTTACATTTGCTTATTAAGTTTTCTGGTTGCTTGAAAAAGCTGTGCTTAGAAATTGTTAAGATGTTGGCAATTAAAAAACTTTTATTGTAGCAATATTAAATTCACTGTAAAGCATGTACTAAATATATATTACGGGTATTTGTGATATATATTGCTTATTTTATAAATATGTAATGAACAATAGGTATATAACACAATTAATATCTTTAAAAATTAGTCTCACGTTTGTTATCAATTTGATTTCAAATATAATGATAATCATTTAACTTCTATACTCTACTATTTTTTCCCAAAAAAAATAACCATAAGCCTCTTTAATATCCCGCACGAATGTAATGACTGAAATTAAACACAAATACAGGGTGGGTCATGAAATCGTTAACCTTTAAGTCCAGTACGAACACAAGGCCTCAGTTCTTGGAAATTTAGTCACAATAGATCGCGTTCACGAGAACTCTACGTGTATTTTTACATTTATTATAACTATAATTGAGCTATTGTAGAGTTGGGTTTTACTCGTCATTTAGCTGTGGCGACTAATGGAAATTATTCATGGAATGATCATGTTATGTGTAGCCTATGTAAGTTCCAAACTTGAAAAATGTTGCGATGCATAACACTCTATCTAATTTTATTCAGTAAATGCGACAGTCGGAACGAGTAAGAAACTTACTAAAATTGTATAACAAGAAAAGTTATCAAAATGAAAATCAGTTGCATTATATAAACCAGCTTATAAATAAGAAACAAACCAACTGAAAGATGCGATATGACATAAATTACCGAGTGGAAATCAAATTTGAAAGTTTCTGCTACATTCCATACAACTTTAAACAGGTGTCTTCTTCTTCTGCCTATTCATTTTATAATTAAAATTATAATTATAGTAACGTTGCACTTAATAAATAAATAATATTTATATAAAAAATTGTTGCTAATACATTTGTAGGCAATAGCACATACTAACTGGGCTCATTTGTCCATACGATTACGCTATAGGTACGCACTACCACGGCGGCATAGCTGTGAGGAGTCAACATGGCAATCACAGCGATTCTGTTCCTTTATCACCCCATTCCATTTTAGTATCGCAAAATTTTGTACAATGTACTGGCGCCAAAATGAGAAAACACAATGAACAATCGTATAAAAATGACAGATTCAAAATTCAAATGTATTCTTTTTTATAATTGTAACAGTATTTATGGCCAGTATAATGGCAAAAGCATAAAAATAGATTGTAAAAAAATAACACTAATATATTTAATAGGTAATTGTGTAAAATTCAATTCATATTAAAGAAAACTCACACCTCGCAGTAAAAAGACGTAAAAATTTGGTTGTGGAATTAAATTGATTATTAAAAGGTTTCTTTTAATCTTTACGAGATGAAGCTATACGAAAAAAGCTGGCGCGCGCGTTTAACAGTTTCTGACTTTCGCTAGACTGCCGCGACCTATACTTTAGACTGCTTACAAAATACAGAGTAATAAATAATCGAGGGAGCAAAAATTTTTTGTTTCGTTTATTCTGAGTTATTTATCAAGATTTTTTAAAAGTCGTAGAACAAATGTTATTAGGATTGATGTAGAGAGGCTGCCTGCAAAAGGTGCTCAACTAATTAAAAATAACCCTGTATAAATAGTTCTGAACATAATTGAATTTAATAGTTCTTTATTGGACTTCGCTCATTTATTTCTCGATTAAAAATATATAATTAAAACTGTAAAAAATATTTCCTTTAACTATCATAATATGAATACAAATTTGATTATATTTTCTACTTGCTTCTACTTTTTTATAAACGAAGATACATATTGGATATAATTTTCCTTTTAATCGGTTATAATAATCCCATCAAAACATAAATGTGAAATAAGAACTAGGATGTGATTTTATATGTATGCCTAGATGGTTTATTTCATCGACAAAAGAAATGAGATACATATTGGGTATCAATAATGATTGGATCATTATTAACATTGTATTTCCTCATAATGGACATTTAAGTGCAAAAGTGATGAAATAGGAATATATCAGAATTTTAAAACTAACGATATTTTACGCGGTCTTTAATGAGTTAGAAGTATTACAAAAGTAAAAAATGGGTTTAAGGACTTTAAGTGTTTTTATCTACAGACGATATAAAAAGATTATGTATAGCAATAATTTTATTGTGAATTTACTCAAAGTTTTAAGATACTTTATAGTTTAATATAGTTATCACATTAATCACTGATAACCTAAATTGATATTAATACTATGTACAATATAACTTATGAAAGGCCTCAATGTGTTCAACAAAGTTCCAAAACGTGACTTTGAAACTGTAATCTATTAGAGAATTCCGAATTCCGAAAACTTTTAAATTTGACATCACATCATTAAAAAATGAACCAAATGAGAAAAGTAAAAATATATGACGTTTTTCTGTTACGCGCCATCTTTATTTCTAATACATTTTTCCGTTACGCCCCATTTTTTATCGACGGATGGGAGAAATTTTATAGCAATGACAAAAAATTGTAACGTTTTTCTGTTACGCGCCATCTTTATTTTTGCTTAAACTTTATATAATGTAGCTTAATTAGCCATTCCTGTAAAGTTGTAATTAGTGAATCATTTTTCAAAAAATTATGTCATAAAGAAGTTTCACTTCTTACATGTGTACACTAATACACACACACATTTTTTTCTTAATATAAAGACAATTTTTCAAAGACTTTTCTTTAAGATTATTTACGGTTTTTATTTGAAAGGTTCAAGCAAATAACGTAATTTTTTTTTTAATTGTTGATTAAAATTGTCTGTAATTGTTGATTATGGGTAATTTTAAATCATTGCTGATTTCAATAAAATATATTTCAATATAACATGAGTCTATTGATCTAATAACCCTGATAAGTGTATACAATTCTACATTTGACATTTCTTTGTGTGATCCACAGAGTTGTTCCAGAGTCTGGGTATACTTTGTTTTCGTTATTTATGTTTGTGAATCCTACCACGATATAGGGATAGTTAATTTTCCAATGCGGAAACTGATTTATTATTTTATAATAAGGGTACTTATTATTACCTACTGTTTCATTAGCTATTTTTTAAGATAGATAGGTATTATGGTTTTCATTCAAATCCATAATTCTTATCTATATTTAAAAAATGCATAGAAGTACACTAAAAACCGAATAGATTACCGGAGTATTATATGTTCAGATGTTTTTTAGTACCTACTCACATACTAAAACTTTATAGTTGTACCTACCAAAGAGTTGTTAAATTTTTTTTTTTGAAAAAAACAAAGATTAACTGAAGTCAAACAATACCCAATAGTGTTTGAAAATATCTATAAACATGTATAGCCATGTTAAGCTTATTTACCGTATCACTCTCGTATATAGCGATACGGTAGCATTATTAGTAGAGCGACGGGACGGTTTCCCAGACGTCGCGGGCTCAAATCCCTGCCCGTATCGGTTTATTTATTCTCTATTTATATAAATTTATATCCATAAGTATTAACAAAAACAGTATTTCATTTAAAAGTGTAATGTGTAAAGTATGTGCAATCTTATAGTATTTTGTAATTAAAAAATAAGTGTTATCTTAATTTTCATTACCAAAGAATGACTGTTTAGGGATATAAGTTGTGAAACTTTGGTCAAAAAGTAAACTTGGGACACATAGACCTAATGAGTACCTGACATGAGAGTATAGTATTACGTCATGTGATTTAATACAGAGCACGACGATGTCAAGACATTGTAGGCGTTATGAAATTATTATGACGTAAATGTGAAACTTTAGTGTTAATTTTTTTATAGCTCTTTGTTCGTGTGGTAGAGTAGGGTAATTAAATATCACTGGTAAGAGCAATATAATTAATGCAAATGTATTATTTAAAAATGAGATACAAACTCAAGTTTAATAAATTATCACAGAGTTTATGTAAAGAGTCCAATAGATAACAACAAAATTATTATTAAAATTGATTTCAACTCCACTTTTATTAATTATTTATTTATCAAACCTTTATTATATTTATTTTTCAAGCAAGAGCTGAACTTTTACTTTGTATTATAGTAAAATTGAACTATATTTTATTCCTTGAACATTCCAAATAAGATTCCTATATTATTTCAAAAATGAAATCGATTTAACTTATTTAAGAAGTGTTATTTAATTACTTTTCAAAACTAAGGATATTTAATAATTAATATATACGAATTGCTGCTATTTTCTAATGAAAATTATTCGTATTCTCGGTTCTGTATTTTTACCGAAATTCTAGGTCAAATGTCTATTTGGACAAAATTATATACTACTCTTATGTCCATCCGAAGCGCTTCGTAAATCTCAAAATAAAACCTAATCCTGGCAATTGTTATAACAAATATTTTTACGACTATAGAACAATTCCAATTTTTATCTGGTTTTCTAAGTTTAATTAGATTATTCTTTTAACTTCCCAAATATTAAAGTTTTGTCAACATATTACCCCAAAAATATAACAGAAATTAATAAAATTCAGCAGAAATTAAAAAAATAATAGTGATTAAAATCTAGCAAATGCACGGAACTTTATAGTGTGGTTTACGCCGGTATTTGTCTATTCTCTGGACATATTTCCATGCATAAAATACGGGCTCATTTAAAAGTAGATATATAAGTATATATCTTCTAATCAAAATACACACTACATGAATTGTGTATCGTATATTGAAATAAAAATAAGAAGTCTATTTTCATGTGTTTCAAAAATGAGTATTTACATTTATTCTAGATGTAATGAGTGTTATAGTGTGTGAGTCAGATTGTAATAAAAAATATAAACATATATATTAAGTATTTTGTAACAAAATAGATACAAAAATAAAACCACCGACACTTCTTCGTTTACTGGTTTAACAACGTCATATTTTTTATTGAATAATATAGTTTATACCTTTTTTTATCTATTTTTTCTAAGACTTACTCTAGGTATAGAAATTTAAAATTTTTAACAAAAAAATTTAATTCATGGCTATTTTATTGAAAAGAAAATCTTTTTTTTTAGTATGAAAAAACAGTTTTGTAAAAGTGAAATTCGTCTACTTACAAGATGCTCAACAATTATTATATTATAAATTATTATTAAACAAAAATATCAATTACTTTTATATCACATCCAAAACTGCGTTTTATAAAGTTAGCACTACTGTGTAATAATAAAGAGTTATACAGATCTATAAACAAAATAACAATGTTATTATTCAGTGATGAAGTACTTTTAGACGTTTGTTTGTTAATACAAATACACGTTTAGCCTTATTTTACATTTTAAACCGTATTCAAATTTTATTAAAACTGTTGTTTTTAGTTCGTAATTATAATTAAAAAGTATATTTTATGATATTTTTTGTTATAACGAAACCCAAATTTCATTTAACTACATAAACTTCACGTGTATATTTAAAATTATTATTCTTACTACGAAATACAGTTACGTTCATGTATAATTATCTTTTTGGTATATGTATGTAGGTACTTCTAATGTTCTTTAAATTACTTAAATCCTATTCCCCGTAAAGTACAGTATAGTAAATACGAAAACGTATAGAAAAAAAAAAGTCGAGAAATTATTATTAAAAATGTGAAAATACCAGTTATTGAATTTTAATCTTTACTCTATTGTATATTCAACTAATAACTTAGGGTTGCCAGGAAAGCGTAGGCTGAGAAAAGATCATCGGTAAAGCTATTAGTATTATGTAGAAAGGTACATTTTCAAACGAACATAATGTCTAGGAACTCCTAAAGAATTCTTATATTATATTTTTTATCATAGAACAACTAATTTCAAAACTATTGTACTACGTGGTTACTTATTGAAAAATTATTATTTTATCTAAACTTTTTGTATAAAGAGTATAACTCAATAATAATTTATTCTCTAGTTTTTTTTTTTCAATAATCAGCTAGACATTTTCTTAATCTCTAAAAAGCTGTAATGACGAAGATTTAATATCAATATACCTTTGAAGTCACTGACAACAGTCATTCATACATAAAATTGTTTTCAAAAATTTTTGTAATGTAATATTTTAAGTCCAACATGTAATATTTTAATCATTATTATATTTCTGAAAGCTTACATTTTAGTTGTAATAAAAACGGAAATTCTAAAAATTCACTAGAATGTTCGGAATAATTATAATTCAGCCGCACCATTATTTTTCCCTAAATATATAGTAAGTTAAAAAAACTTTGTGCACATTAGACTGCCTTATCTTAATTGCACACCATATAATTAATGCAATCAGAGATATAAATATTTTTGTCAATGAAAACTTATTTTATTTTATGTTTGAAAATATCTATTAACATGTGTAGCCATGTTAAGCTTATTTAAATTTATATAAATTCACCGTCCCGATAAAAAAGATCACATATAGAATGCTTAATTCACCGAGGCGGACAGTGTATTATCACTGATCCATTCCTGTACATGGAAAATATAAAAAAAACATTATAGGGAGCCTTTATTAGAGCGAGAACACCCAAAACAATGGTTTATCAGTTTGTCTGTTTGTCTGTATGTTTGTACACGCTAATCTCAGAAACAGCTTAAACAATTTGAATGCAATTTTCAGAAATATATCAACACAGTCTTTACTTAAAATTTAGTGTTTATTTCATCTAAATCAGTTAAGAAATAAAAAAGTCATGACAATTTATATCAGTCAAGTAATAGATACTATGCAAATCTTATTATATACATTTAATTAATCTGTAGAGGAGTAGTCTTTGTACATTGAAAATATTTTAAAAAATATACAAGGATCTGAAGTGATAACTAACAGAATCCATTTTCAGCATTTTTAAAATCTTTGTCTGTTCATCTGTTTGTCTTTTAGTTGTGCACACATCACGAAAAAATATTTTCAATAATTCATACAGGGGGAACTTTATATAAGCAGGAGAATTCAAAACAATGTTTTTTCATTTCGTCTGTTCGTCTGTATGTCTGTATGTTTGTGCACGCTCATCTTATAAATGGACTAGGGGTCGCCCGCGACTTCGTCCGCGTGGTTTTTAGTATTGCCGCCGAGTTCCATACAAAATTGATATTTAAAACCCTTAAGGGTGGAATTAAGAATCTTTTCTTAGTACACCACTACGTAGAAAACAAATATATCCTCCAATTTTACTATCTCTACCACCTGCGGCTTAGACTGTAGGTATGCTATAACTAAGTCAGTCATAATCTATTAGATTATATTAGATTTGCAGCATTTTTCATTGCTGCTTAACATCTATTAGTCACAGCGAGAAGATATATGCCCTATAGCCTTTCTCAATAAACGGACTATTCAAAAAAAAAAACAATTCGGGCCAGTAGTCCCAGAGATTAGTGCGTTCAAACAAACAAACTCTTCAGCTTTATTATATTAGTATAGATTAATCGATTTGGATGCAGTTTTCGGGAATATGTTGTCATGGGATTCATTTTACATTTTATTTATTATTTTAACAATTGGTTAACAAAAAAAGAAGTTAATAATCTCTTATTGTGGTACCATTGCTACTTACAAGTTTGAAGGTTTATATATTACAAACAGACACTACAATTTTATTTATATTTTTTTTTGGAGGTATTGAGTAATTAAATATGACTCCTCTCAGAGGCTAGCGATTATTTAAATAAAAGTACGTTTATTGTAAAAAAATAATAGGTTTATATGTTTATTTTGAATGAAAATGAAGTTAACTACGGCGGTTTAGGGTTTACAACAGGACAGCAAATCCAAACGGTTAACGGTGCGAAATTTATATAAACAAAAAATATATTTATATTTACTTGACTCAGAATATCTAAACAAAACTAAAGTAAAAATTATATATTTTAATATAAATATCATCGTTGTTTGTATTTGATTAACAAATATTATGAAGGTATATAATAAGCAAAAAATATTTCTCTACTAAATGATTTATATCATATAAATATAGTTAGAATGTGTAATAGTCCAAAAAATGCATGGTTTGCAAAATATATTTTTAGACTTGATTCAGAATTATAATATCTTTCCAACATTTTGGTGTTTTAAATACTTCATAAGTTTAAAAATACAAAAAATAACAGTTCATTAAACTAAATGAAAAGCTTAGAACTCATAAAAAATAATGTTAATAGCCATCTTTTAAAAAGATTTTTCTCTAAATTAACTGTTGCTTTTAATTACTTTCGGTCTCATTATTTTTTCTTAAGTAGGTTTTCCTTGAATAAAGTTTTATTTTCATAGCTTCTCACAAAAATATAAATCTTAATTGTAAAAAACAATATGTAAATAAAAAGATTCGTTAATTCAAATAAATACTGAATTACAAGAATATGAAATTACTGTTGCTGGATTTAAAATCTTGGAATTTCAACTGTAAACTTTTAAGATGGTAGACTTAGCTGTAGACTGTGTTATTAGATGGTTTGTTTACTGGCTGGTGTAGTAGTAGTAGCTATCATCAGCCACCAGCATTCACAAAATGCCACAAATTAAAAAAAAAACTTTTCCTTTTATATTCGAAAAGGAGCAAAATATATTCCATTGTTTTGAATTGACAAAAAGGACCGGTTATAAGAATACTCAACGGATATAAACATTACATTTTATTAAGTTTATTTTGATTCCGAAGACGTAAATAGCTTATTATTTTCCGAGCTTGGGGCATTTTCTTCGAAACGACTTTGCACTTAAAGGGTTTCATGAACTTTTTTTTTTTTTTTTTTTTTTTATACAAAACTAGGTTAATGCTTGACTACATTACACCTGATGGAAAGTGAAATGTAGTCTTAGGTGGTAAAGCGCATTAAGCTAGCAGCCTATTCACTCTCCTCTTGAAGACACCCACATTATATTTTGCCGGAAATACCGACGCAGGCAGATTGTTCCAGTCCTTCGCTGTACGCACTAAAAAAGATGAAGCATAGCGCTTCGTTCGGACAGGTGGAGTGTCCACAACGTAGGGATGGATACCCGCCGTGCGTCGGGACGTTCGGCAAAGGAACGGGGATGGGGGAATCAGGTCGTGCAATTCCTGCGCACACTCACCAAAATGTATCCTATAGAATACTGAGAGGCTAGCAATTCTACGCCTGTGTTCAAGGCTGTGGAGTTTGGCGTCAACCAATTTAGGGTCGCCAATAAGCCTCTTTGCTCGCCTCTCAATTGAGTCCAGAACCGCAAGATGAGTCTTTGCGGCACCAGCAAATATATGGCCACAGTACTCTACACACGACCGGATCTGTGCTTTGTATAATACAAGAAGCTGTCCCGGTGTAAAGTACTGTCGCACCTTCGCAAGTACGGCAAGCTTTCCTGCAGCTGCTCTTGCTCTGGACTCAATGTACCGACCAAAGTTGAGGTTCGAGGAGATCTCTAAGCCTAACAACTGAAGCCAGTCACTGTATTCCAAGGATACATTCTGGAAAGTAGGAGCCAAGGTGAAGGGGCTCCTTTTGGCGGTGAACAAACACGTCTGCGTTTTGGTGGCGTTGAATTTGACAAGATTGGCATTGCCCCATGCGGAGACTGCCTGAAGTTTGTCATTCAAACGTTGCACCATGGCTTCTCTTTCAGACTGTACTTCATCTCTACTAGCCCGAGAACTTGGCAGATATCTTTCTACAACTGTGCTGTCGTCTGCATACCCATAGATACCGGGCTTCAGCAGATCGTTAATGTGCAGCAGAAAAAGAGTTGCAGAAAGAACGGACCCCTGAGGTACTCCGGCATTTATTGTCAAGGGTTCCGAAGAACACCCGTCGACAACAACACGCAGAGATCTCTGGCTCAAAAAGTCCGTTATCCAGCCAATCAGACCAGGAGATATACCGTACGCTGAAAGCTTGCTTAAAAGGCTCACATGCCAGACCCTGTCAAAAGCCTTCGAGACGTCCAGAGAGACGGCGACCGCTTCTCCGTTCCTCTCGATGGCTTCGCCTAAAATGTGTGTTGCGTACGCTAGAAGGTCCCCAGTGGACCTATTTCGGCGAAATCCGTACTGTCGGTCACTGAGGAGATCGTTACCTTCTACGTACGCTAGAAGCCGCGAGTTCAATACACGCTCCATAATCTTGCAGAGTATGGAGGTGATTGAAATGGGCCTATAATTGGCAGGATCGGCACGGCTGCCTTTTTTGGGCACGGGTTGCACGTTGGCAAGCTTCCAGGATTCCGGCACTTTTCCAGTCTTGAAAGAGAGGCGATACAGACGTGTCAATACAGGAGACAACTCACATGCGCATGTCTTAAGCAGAATGGCTGGTATACCATCAGGACCACTGGCTTTATTCACATCTAAACGACACAATGTTCTCCATACCTCTTTGTTTGTGATGCGGATTTCAGGCATCGAAATACCGCAGTGAGGAAGATGTTCTGGAGAAGCATTGCCAGTGTCTAGATGCGAATTCTCAGCAAACAGAGAAGCAAATACATTCGCTTTCTCTGTTGCTGTGTGGGCCAGGGATCCATCAGGCTTCAGCAGAGCAGGCAGTGAGGGTTGGCAGAAGTTCGACTCGATCGCTTTGGCAAGAGACCAGAAAGCTCGACTGCCAGTTGGTCTGACAGAGAGCTTTTCGCCATTCTTAACGATCCGATCAAGACGAGCCTTCCGCAATGCCTTTTTATAGGACTTGGCAGCTTGGTTAAAGGCTCTCTTCTTTGTACTTACATCCGGAGTTTTGCGGCTTCGAGCATCAGCCCAAATGAGGTATGCCGAATGTTTACGGTCATGTGCATGACGACATTCGGCATTAAACCATGGGCGAGCTTTGCCACCGATGGGTACGTCAGCAAAAGGAATAAAATACTCCATTGCCTGATGCACCACATCGGTTATAGCATCCGCGCAACTCGACGGATCCAAAGAAGAGAAGCAGACCTGCCGCCAAGGATAAGACGCAAAAAAGTGCCGCATCTCATCCCAATCTGCTGACTTGTATTTCCATACTCGCCTAACACCATGTGGTTCGAAAGCTGGTGGGGAATATGTAAATACAGATTTCACCAGACAGTGATCGGAGGTTCCCAAGGGGGACGTGACCTCTACACGATACCTGTCCGGATCAGTTGTCAGCAGAAGGTCCAGGCAATTGGCTGTATGGCCTACCACATCTGGTACCCTTGTCGCTTGCCTCACCAGCTGAAAGAGGTCCAAGGACAACGCAAAGTTCCGCGCTTCTCTTCCAGCATGGTCGGTCTTCTGGTACGGGAACAGCCAGTCCTGATGACAGGCATTAAAGTCCCCCAGAAAGACGAGCTGCGCCGAAGGGTACTGATACAGAGCCATATCTGCAGCCTCACTGAGATACTCAAATAAACGAGTTGTCTCCTGGTCACCGCTGTGCGAACGGTAGACACAGGAATACAGGATTTTTTCGTTTCCTGTGTCCACTAAAACCCATAGGGAAGAAAAAGTGGGGTCTTCAAGGTGACGGAGACGCTGAACACAGAGGTCGTTCCGCGCGTACACACTGACTCCGGCCCGTGAGCGAAAGTTGTGCTCTAACGAGTAACCGGGATAATCCAAGTATGCAGCGCTCAAAGGACATTGTATCTGCGTCTCCGTCAAAAAGAGCAAGTGCGGCTGCTCTGTCTCCAGGTGGTGGTGGACAGCTAAAAGATTTGAGTGCAAACCCCTGATATTAGTAAGGTGCACTTTATATGAGGAGGAGTGCAACCGCTGTGTAAACTTGTTCTTTTTTCTTAACTTTTTCATAAAAAAAATAAATAAATATAAAACTGAATAGGGATGGGAAATGGCAGTTGAACGAGACGGTACGTATCGAACCCGACGTCGAAATTGGTGATGTCTTGCCACTGGAAGGCTAGTCTGGAGACTGCGGGGACGCCCGAACCCCCCCAGGGATCGCCATCGGGCCTCCTCGTCTGGTCGCCAACCAGCACGATGGAGCCACCCTGGGATTTTTCACAGCTGGCGGGGCAGCCTTTCGTGGTTGGCTATCCCACTAATTGGGCCCCCAACTATCTGCGGGCGGCCAGCGGAAAGCCGTCGCTTCGGATCCCGCTACCCTCCTCGACTAGACACCCGACAAAACAAACACCAACCCGACGTCAGACCGGTTCGCCAACGCACCGCAACTGTTCAGACCCATTTCCCATAAACGGCTTCATCGAGCAACGTGCCGGAACACGACTAGGTCGTTTTGCGGCACGACTCTGCCCGATGGGTGGTAACTTTGCCGGCGACCGGATGTTATGGTCTACCACCAAGGAATACTTCTAAATTTATGAAAATTATTTTCCATTACACTTCACGTTTTCTTTTTGTTATTGTGTATGTTATATTATATTTGGTTGATTATTGTTTTATTAATTGCAAATTAATATATACTGATTGTTGTGAATTTTATAAATATTGTCTTATTCTACTCCTTCTTCCTTTGTCATGGATTTGTATAAAGTAGGGACTGGTTATATTCTCTTGACTTCTCAGAGTGAAATTGATAAACTGTCTTAAGAAATATTTTTATAATAGTTAGGTTTTGTTTTTCTATAAAGCTTTTTTGGTTTAAAAATGTTGATTTAAAACAGAAAAGAAACCAGCAATTAGGTAATAGTTTTACACATTATCTTTATTGTTAATGAAATGAAAATAAAGTCATATTTATACTTGTATGTAAGTAGCCCATTGCGTCTTATGATCCTTTCACGCGAGCAAAGCCATCGTCGCTAGGATAGTTAAAATATAAAAACTATATTGTAGTAAAAATAGTTTGATGTGCATAAACACATTTATGTTTATTTAACAAATAAACAATTATGGGAACATTTTATTTAAAACAATTATTTTTTGACATTATAGGGTTCAATTTAATGAAATATTTTTTTTATTTTATTTAATAAATTAGATTAACTTTTCTATTTTTTTGCACACAAAATGATTACAATAAGAAATTACAATAAGTGATGTTGATACAGTAAGAATTTTTGTGTGAAGACGATTATTTGCGAAATCATGGGACAGTGCAAACTCACTACAACAAAAATAAGAAATTGTACCTAAAAAGTCACAATATAATTAAAAACGATAGAAAAGATAAGTAATTTTACAAATTTATTATATATCTTTTCTTTATATATATATATATTTCTTGTGTGCGTGTGTATGTCACTGAACTCCTCCTAAACGACTGGACCGATTTTTATGAAATTCTTTGTGTGTGTTCAAGGGACTTGAGAATTGCTTAGATTCACAATTTGGTCCACTGGAAAATGTTTTTTTTTATTAATTTTTAATGTGTAAGTAGTTGGTGATTTTGGAATGTTTCACATTGGTTCCGACGGACTGCGTTACCATGGCAATGTCAAATGTAAAATAATATTACATTTTAATTATAGTGTGCCCTGACAGTTGGCGTTGCGATAGAACTGAGAAAAATATTTTATTATTGTGTTATTTTAATCCACGTGCTGAATTAAATATTAAATCAATAGGTAGGTACTGAGTACTGAGCTTGTAAAGAGCTTTAAAGTGTGCATAAACAACTATAACAACTATACATTTTGCGAATTTATTACGTACCGAAGTAAGTATATTTCTTTTAATTTTTTTATGATTATTTGTTGTTTTTTTGTCTACGATCTGCGTTGTTAATTTCGCTTCGTAAAAAGTGAATTTTTTTAAAATATATTGGAACATCAAATTCATTTATTCAAACAAAAAATCTTTATTTACATATACATACGGTATCGATTGGTCGAATTATGATAAATGTACATGTAATGTCGTTAGATATCGTGATCAATTTTTAATATATTTTTTTTAATGTTCGAATTTATTAAATTAAAGACGCGTGTACAAGACAACGTCTATCGGATCCGCTAGTACATACATAAATTATTACATACTTAGTCTTGCCATAAATATTGTAACAATGATTTTTTTTATTGCTAAATAACATTTATTACTTTTACAGTATGTTAGTTTAATACACAAATATAAAACAATTAAAAATATAAAAGCTTAATCCAAGTGGTGTCCATTGGGTGCAATACAGTCCTTTAAATGTTGAGGCTAGTTATTAATAGAAGTACGCGCTTTTTCCATGGGGAAATTCTTCACTGCCAATCGTATGAATTGTTTTAGGGACTCCATATTTTCATGGCCTTTAGAGCAAGCTGTGCTCTCTAAAACTGACCATAAATTATGATTTATGGTCAGTTTTGGATTATGATCCAGCGGATTAAGATCGGGACTAGACGACGGCCAGTCTTCATCTCTGATGAGGTCCGACACGTTTGCTTCCAACCAAGACTGCGTGGACCGAGCTTTGTGACCCAGCGCCGAGTCTTGCTGGAAGGACCATTCTTAGTTGTTAAACATGGTGTTATTAAATGGCTATTATTTAACTTATTGTTTTATTTTACAGTACAAATAAATTAAAGTGAATTATCAACTAAATAAACGGGTAAATGGTAAATAATATGAAGAATAATAAACTTTAAAATAACTAAAGTAATTGAAATAAACAATAATTTAATACCAGGCCAGGCTACCAGACTGGCAATAATCAGCATACTGAATTATTTTTCAATTTTAATAACGTAAAATATTTATTGCATTGAGTGACTTCAAAAAATGATATATATCATTAAATATAATTATATACATTTCTGTAACGACGACCGTAAACTCAATGCTAATTCATTACAATTACCTACTTAAAACCTTGTCATAGCGGCACACCCATACTGTTAGTAGATGAGCAATTCTGTATAGGTATAACATCAGATACCTTCTAGATGGTTCTAGAGTTTCACGGTATTGCTTAGCATTTACAAACAATCTTAAAACTTATAGTCCGCAACGGCAAATTTTAAAAACTGACAAGATTTCAAAATAATAATTTAGAGAATGGGGACCGTTCTCTTTTTGTATCTCAAATAGTTTAAACATGATTGTGATTCTCTTGCTCATAGGATTTAATCTTCGCACTAACTCTAAATGAGATGAAGACATTCGTCGAAATATTGCGTATGTGTTTTTATAAATTAGAACGGGATCAAATATTGACTAAATTAAATTTATTATTGGTTGTTACGTACGTAAAACTTATATATATTTTTGCTTGGTGAAGTTGAGATACTATAAGCATCTAACGATTCAAACAAATATAAATAAATATTATATAAATTATTACATATGAACCTGAAACAAACTAAGGTTTCTCCTAGTAATAAAGATTTGGATAGAAGTTAAATCAAATTAGAGGGAGCTGTCAGTATCAATTTAGCTATTTTTTTTTATTAATCAACCGCGCTTTGTCCTCCCTTTCACAAGAGGAACGCTAAGGACGAATGCTTTGTTTGATAATAATATAGATAAATAAATGATAGGATCCATCATGTTAAAAACATAACAGTTATAAGACAGACACACATACAAAATCACTGTAGTTTCTAAATATCAACTAAAGTCTCAATTAGTTAATTAATGATAGAAATGTGTTATTTTGCACTCTCATATCACAGATACTAAAACGTTTCTACTAAATCAAAATTCCTGCCGTTCTTGCTAGCAGAAATTTATAATAATTTCATCGACATCGATTTATCCCGTGATAATCATAATCATTTCAACTTCGATCATTTTTAAATGTTCAATATTTGATCACCACATTGTTATAGATTTTTGTTTATTATTTAAGTTAACTCGACTACATATAGAGTAAAGTAATATAAATATATTTAAAAAGTGTATATACAAAAATAAAAGGTTATTTCATATAACAGATTACTTACGATGCCTGATAAGAAATCCATCTTCTACATTATTATATCATACGATGACATTTGGGAGACGTAGAAGACGGTAACTAGATTTTTGAGTCAATAAAATAAAATTCATTCGTAAATATTTCATTATAACTTTCTAAATCTAATCTTGATGGGTTATGAGGAAATAACACAGGATTGAAATTGTATAATTAGATTTATTGTGAGCAGTTACAATCAACGTAGCAAAAAGGACGACCAAGTAAAGACAATTCGACATAGACAAAAGGTCACACAGACAAGTATAAAGTGGCGCCAACAAGCGGCACAATAGTGAACTAATTGTTTGGTTTATAATCTATAGTTACAACACCTGCCCTTAAACTAAACAATCTGTAAACTAAGATGAGAAATACATTTAAGATGTTTGTCTTTACTCAAACATTTTGTCAGAACATCAGCTGACATATTTTCAGTACTCAAATACTCTAATCTAATGATTTTATCTTTTACAATTTGATTACATAATGATGCCTGATATCTATATGTTTACTAATGCTATGATTAATTTGACTATTACAAATTTTCTGTGCTGACTGACTATCATTAAACAATGTCACTAAAAAGTTTTTACCTAAACATTCATATAGAAAACTTTTAATGAATTTAGCCTCCTTTGCTCCTTCACACAAAGCCATGCATTCAGCCTCTGTACTCGATAATGCAACAGTTCGTTGCTTACGACTTTCCCATGACACAGCTGAGTTACCAATTTTAAATACATAACCAGTGTAAGAGCGCCGGTCTAGCTGATTCGATGCCCAATCAGCATCCACATATCCAGATATGGATATAAGAGATTTATCATAAACAATTTTATAGTCTATGGTTCCTTTTAGATACCGTAAGATTCGCTTGGCTGCTTTACAATGGGTTTCCGTATGACAGTTATTGAACTGGCTTAACAAACTGGCTGCATGTGCAATATCAGGTCTAGTACAGATGTACATAATACATCCGATAAGGCTTCTATACTTAGAATCAGGATCAGTTTGTTCTCCTTTTTCAAATTTCATTCCACATTCTAAAGGTGTGCTCACTGGCTTACAGTTAACCATATCAAATTGTTCCAGTACCTTTTGTATGTAAGTATTTTGATCGAGAGTAATTTTACTCTCTTCTTGATTTAGACTCATTCCCAATATATATTTAGCTCAAATTTTTTCATCAGTTCCTCCTTTAATAGTTTTTTTTTATCTGTATCCTTTATTATTATTATTATAGCCTTTATTAACAATCTTACAATCTTTTTCACTTAACATTACTTTGAATACAAAATACTTAACCTAATATCTATTTTATTACTAAAATTTATTATTTATTATCTAATTATTTGACACCGGTTATAGATTGTCTTGCGTTCCCGCAAAGGCCTCCCCTAGAGCTTGCCATGTTCTCCTGTCCTGAGCGATTCTACTCCAAGTAACCCCGGCTGTTAGTCGGATATCGTCTTCCCATCTTAGACGTTGTCTTCCTTTCTTCCTTTTATTATATCTTGGACACCATTCCGTTACCTCTTTCGACCATTTATCTTTTTTGCACCTAATCATATGTCCAGCCCATCTCCATTTTAAATTTTTAATACAGTATGTTACGTCCCTGACTTTAGTTTCCTTTCTTAGTGTATCTAGTTTTACTTTGTCTCGTAGTTTAACGTTAAGCATGCTTCGCTCAATACTGTGTTGACAGGTTTCCAGTTTGTGTATATTTCGTTTGGTCAGGCACCATGATTGGCATCCATATGTCATGACCGGTAGAATACAGGAGTCAAATATTTTTTTCTTTGACTTTATTGGTATCTGAGGGTTTTTGACCACTTCTTTAAGAGACCAATATCTTTTCCATGCCAGTTGAACTCTGTTGTTAATTTCTTTAGTTGTAAGGTCTTGTGGTGATATAATTTGGCCAAGGTACGTATATTCTTCGACATATTCAATATGGATGTCATGGATTATTACAGAAGTTTTATTGTGGTTGGTCATTATTTTAGTTTTTGAGGCATTCATTGACAGCCCTACTTTCTCACTCTCGTACACAAGCTGTTCTAGCATCTCTTGCAGGCTGCGTGGATCATTAGAGACTAAAATTAGATCGTCTGCAAATCTAAGATGGTGAAGGGGTTTACCGTTGATATTCAGTCCGTATTTGCTCCAATCGAGACGTCTAAATATGTACTCAAGCACTGACGAGAAAAGTTTAGGAGAAAGCGGGTCTCCTTGTCTAACTCCTCTTCTTATAGGGAAGTGCATACCTACTCTTTCAGTTCTTATTTTTGCTACCTTGTTTTTGTATATGTTTTGTATAATTCTTATGTATTTACTTTCTACTCCTTGGGATGCAAGCGCTTCCCATATTTTTACGTGTTTTAAGGAATCAAAAGCCTTATTGTAATCAATAAATGCCAAATAATAGGTCATGCCATACTCATTACACTTCTGAATAATTTGTTTTATTGTGTGTATGTGTGGTCAATTGTTGAAAAGTCGCTGCGAAATCCAGCTTGTTCTCGGGGTTGATTTTCATCTAGCGTTTTTGTTATACGGCTTAGCATTAGTTTAGAGAATATTTTGTAAAGATTCGACATTAGACTAATGGGTCTGTAGTTAGCTATGTTATCTTTATTACCTTTTTTGTGGAGAAGTATTATAGTAGATATTTGCCACTGATGGGGTATATATTCAGTCTTTAGTATATCATTAAATAGTTCTGTGATAGTGTCTAGTATTATATCTGATGTTCCTTTAAGCAATTCGTTGGATATACCATCTTCTCCTGGAGCTTTACCTTGCTTTTGTGTTTTGATTGCGTTTTCTACTTCGTCTTTAAGAATACTGGGAATTTCTTCGTAAATATTTGTATTACTTATTATGAGTTGATCATCTACATCTCTTGATTCGTTGTTGCTATATAGATTGCGATAGTAATCCGTGGCTATTCTTAGAATTTCGATCCTGTTTGTGCTGATTTTCTTGCTTTTATAATGTGTCATTTTGTCTATCCAGTTAGTACTTTCACATAATTCTATCCATGCTTTCTTGACTCCTCCAGATTTTTCTATGTAATAGTTAATTAAATTATTTCTTCTTTTCTGTCTATGTTTTCTGATTTGTAAGTTGATCTCTTTGCTTAGGCTTGCTATCCTCCTTTTGTTGGTCTTTCGGTCTGTATATAAACTTTTTCTTTCCTTAATGAAATTTCTAGCTTTTAGACCAATTTTGTCCTTGGTATAATTGCTTATTTTTACTAGGTTTTCCATTCTTTTCAGTTCTTCTTCAATAGCATTGTATTTTTCTAGAACATTTTTGATATTCCTTGTTGTAAGTAAACTGTTTTCTAATGTGTCTAGGATACTCTTTGTAATAGGTAAGGTTATTGGTTTTTTAGCATTATAAATATTGCTTCTCTGTAGTTTTGGTTCTAATAAGTTTATTTGTCCTCGAAGCATTCTATGATCTGTATTGTAGTTTAGCTGATTAACAATATAAACATTCAGGAATATTTTTGGTTTGTTTGTGAGAATATAGTCCATTTCATTTTTTGTCTTCCCCTCAGGTGATACCCAAGTCCATTTTCTATTATGTGTTCTATTGTAGTAGCTATTCATAATGTAAAGTTTATGTTCTAGAGCAAAATTAACCAGCCTTTGACCATTGTCGTTTCTTTTCCCAGTTGAGTAGGGTCCGAGAATAATATCCTCATTTCTGTCCCTCTTGCCAATTTGGCTGTTAAAATCACCCATTATTATAACTATACCATTCAAGTTTGACAGTATTAGATTAAGCTTGTAGTAAAATTCGTCTTTCTTGTCTTTATTACTAACTTCTGTTGGGGCATATATTTGGACAATTGAAGTTATTTGTTTATGGCCAGGAAGTTTTAGTTTCAGGATTGCTATCCTGTCTGATATTCCACGGAGTTCTATGATGTTGTTTTTCAAATATTTCTTGATCATAAACCCGACCCCATATACCCCTGTTGTTTGATTAAAGTGGTAAAATATGTATTTGTCATACTCTATCGTTTTTGATTCCACTCGTCTCACATCACTCAATCCCAAAATATCCCAATTGATTGACTCCAATGCCTCTTCAAGTTCTAATTTTTCTCGTGACTTTAATGATCTCGTGTTTAATGTAGCTATATTGAATTTATGCTTAGATCTATGTTTAGTACATTCTGAGTAAAGATTTTGGGGTAATATTATGGTGGACTTCTCTGTTGCAAGCTCTTGGGGGTGTTGGTCTATCACCCCGCGGTGACCAGCCGTATTGGGGATCAAATTATTTTTTGTTAGTGTTGTTTTTGTAATGTTTACTGATCTTACGTTACCGGTGTCTGCGAATTCCTATAGTATTTGTTTTTAGGGGTGTTCTGTCAATGACAGAGATCTGGATCTCATATAGGCAAACGCATCTGTTTTATGTAACTTGGGTGGTGCTAAAATGCCTTGACCTCCTTCCTTAGGGCGTGTTGGAGTTTGAACATTTGCAGGAGACAAGGAGGTTGAGTCCCTTTTTCTTTTTTCTGCTTCTGTTATACTTTCGTTTATTATAAGTTTATTATTCTTGATATAGGCTTCGTTTCCTTTGATTTTTTCTTGTTTCATTTGTTCTTGCAGATTTTTCCGTAATTCTAATGTTTCCGTAATTCTAATGACAATACTTCATCTTTACTTTTAATGAAATAACCAAAAGTCATCCTAGTAAGATCACCTATAAATGTCAATAGATATTTAGCACCACTAAATGAGGAAACTGACATTGGCCCACATAGGTCAGAATGTATAAGCCCTAGTTTCACAGTAGCTCTATTATAAGATTGCTTAGGAAATGGTAATCTACTCTGCTTACCCTCAATGCAAGCCACACAAGGAGTATAACTACTAGGAGTATAATCAATTCCAATAGCCATTCCTCTTTGAAGTAGATTCATACTTCGCCTGTTTAGATGGCCAAGCCTACGGTGGCATAACTGCTGTGATGACTTCACCTCACAAAAATTTCCAATCTCCAGACGTTCTCCATCTGATCGCTGGATGTTTGGTCTGCTCTCATTCACAGAGTAATTTGAAGCTAACTCGCGTTCACTTGTCACCTGCTGACATTTTATGTCCAGCTGATAGACTCCATTGACCATTGTAGCACTGGCAACTGCAATATTACCATGATAAATGTTGCATTTCTGAGCACTAAAATGCACTTCAAGTCCTTTAGAAGCCATTTTTCCAACAGAAATAAGATTTGTTGACAATCCTGGAACGTAAATAACCTCACAAAGTTTTATATTTTGAGTCTGTCCTTTTAACAACAAATGCACTTCACCGTGTCCCTCACTATACATTTTATCTTTATTGACAACAGAGACCAACCGCGGTGTGTCCACGACATAGTTTCTTAGTAAATGTTTATTGTTTGTCATATGACATGTCGCACCTGAGTCCACATACCACGCATTTGAATTTATATCTCCTGATAATGCAGTCAATAATGCGTCATTCCACGCTTTTTCACATTTTTCACTTTTATTGGTTTTATTTGGACAGTTTTTAGCATAGTGATTCGGTTTTTTACAAATATAACACTTGTTTTTGTTAGAAGTTCTAATTACACGTTTTTGCATTCCGGTTTGTAATCATTGCACTTTCTTTATTCTTGTCAAAATCTCTACGTAATTTTTCTTATACTAATTTACTCTTCACTGTTTCACTACACAATTTAATGTTCGAATTTTCCAATGCCATTATAAGCGGGTCGTAGTCTGGTGGCAAACCGCTTAATATCAAAACCGACAGGAAATCATCATCCAATGGAGCGTTTATATCTCGTAGTTGTTGATCTAGGTCCGTGATCCTTAGAAGATACGCTTGCATATCATTAAATTGTTCCAATTTCAATCCAAACATTGTACGTAAAAGTCCTAATCGTCTACACAGCCCTCTATCTTCATAGACTGTTTTGAGGTTATTCCATGCCTCAAAACCACTGGATGCATTTCGTACATGAGAAAAAGACGACGGCTGCACCGTTAGACATATTTTTGCAAGTGCACGCTGTTGTTTGCGGGCATCATTGTCCTTAGGAACACCCATCTCGTCATCGACGCAATTCCACAGGTCTTCATGTATCAAATATAGTGATTGCAATACCGAACGATTTTTCAATACCGGTATTTCGGTATTGTGTTTAAGCAAAACCGGGATACCGGTATTGATACCGGTATTATAAAAAAATTACGAATTGTCTAAAATACAAAAAAAAATCGAATTTTAATGACAAATAAACAAGTTAAACCAAACCAACTGATTATTAATAAAAAAAAATTAACTATTAACAAAAGAGAGCGAATGATATTATTTGTGAAGTAATATTTTATTGCCCAATTACAAAATGTTTACAATTTATTATATAAAATATACATTTATTTTTTTCCAGACTCTTTTCGCAAAAAATATGCTCACAAAAAACACAGATTAATTATCAATACTGTCGTCGCTTAGGCGCGTTCGCAGTTTACTACAAAAATTATTCGCCGTTGAAAAAGCTCGCTCAGCTTCAACGCTTGTTGGCGGTATAGTTTTCAAAAAGGCGTACGCTTTTTGAAGATTCGGTCCTCGAACCTTATGATCCTTGAAGAAGGATACTTCTTGCAGGATTGTTTGCTCTAGGCTGCTGGTTCTTCTTGTTGTTTTGGGTCGGTTCAGCTTGTCCTGGATTGCACGCTGAAGCTTCTCTTTCAAAGTTGGTTCGTTAGACTCCTGAAATCAGAACATTTTTTGAATTAATAATTTTCATTTATCGATAATAATTACAAGTGGTTTAAATTAAAATAAACAAACAGAGATTGGCTTTTATGTGTTGATGAGATATCTTACCATACAAGCAGGATCTTCGGAACAACTTTCGGAACTGGCACCACCGGTTTCTTCTTCAGAAGTGGCTCCTTCATTTGGATATAACCTTCGGATATATCATTCCAAATTTTAGGGGAGGGGGTGTAGAGGTGGGAGTGTAGGAGTGTGGGAAATTCCGAGAATTTGGATCCCTAATTGAGCGTGCAGCTGCAGCTGCAGCTGTTTTTAAAACAATAAGATAATAACTAAATAAATTTTACGAGATCAGAAAACAATGCATGAAAGGAAAACCATTCTCAAGTCTTAAATCAAACAAAAATATGTTATTTAAAAACTTTTTTAAATACCGAAATTTCGGTATTGTCTTATTAATACCGGTATTGTAATACCGGAAAAAATCGCTTCGGTATCCCGGGTTTCCGGGATCCCGGCATCCCGGTATTCAATCACTAATCAAATACATTCTCAATGAAAATTTCTCATCAAGAATTTCCAATTCCCATAATTAGATATGCCGCTGAGTTAATCAAAATTTACCGATATTCCAGAACTTATAGCTGTAGAGGTTGAAGCCGGCATCGCCGGTGGAGGCAACACCACATGTTTCGGCATGGCGTATTATTCTTTTAATTTGTTTAAAAACTAATAACGTTTTTTTAATTATTTTGTATCCTGGGCCCATAACCTGATGGGTTATGAGGAAATAACACAGGATTGAAATTGTATAATTAGATTTATTGTGAGTAGTTACAATCAACGTAGCAAAAAGGACGACCAAGTAAAGACAATTCGACATAGACAAAAGGTCACACAGACAAGTATAAAGTGGCGCCAACAAGCGGCACAATAGTGAACTAATTGTTTGGTTTATAATCTATAGTTACAACAAATCTACATAACAATTTACACGGCAACAACCTTTAGAATTATTTAAAAATGATTTTAGAAGTTTCTGAAAATATCTAAATTTATATAAATATAGAATGAAAAATAAACCGATACGAGCAGGGATTCGAACCCGCGACTAATGGGACCGATCGGGACAGTTTCCCAAAAGTCGCGGGTTCGAGTCCCTGTCCGTATCGGTTGATTTTTCATTCTATATTTAAATTTGAATTTAGAAGTTTAAAAAATGTAAATAGAGTAATTGTGTTTTAACTAAGTTCACAACAATTTTCGCGTAATAACAATTTCATAACTAATTATTCATGCGTAATAAATCATCCCCGCCTTCCCCTGGGCGTATAGAATTGTCAAAGAGATTAAAGAAAAAGTGTATGTAATATCACGGTGTTTTACTCCGCTTTCGTGGTATTTATAATTAATGTTGTGGACGATACTTCCTGGCTGATAAGTAGTTTTCTTTTTTCAAATAATAAGTAGCTCTAAAATTCGATTTTATAGCGTTCATAATGTCTATGTTAGAGAAATAATTCCTGTGTTGCGCAGGATTTTATAAACATATAAATAAGCAATACAAGGAACACCCAGATTCAAAACAAAAATCTGTTGATCGGTCCTTGTAGTGCGTGAAATTATTTATTAGGGTGCTTGAACTGCGACCTATCTCAATTTATTAATAGTTTCTATAAAATCCTACACTAAACTATTTAAGACAATTTATTGTTATTGCGGAATAATTATACATATAGACTCTCTGAATATGAAATTATTATTGCAAACTTTAATCATATGAATCATTTGTATGACTCAAAAGATTTTTGCAAAACCTCATTATAATCCTGAAAGAAAAGATCGAAAGTTCGGTTGGTACATTGTGACCGAGATATATGACAGTATGACAGTACAACAGTGGTTTATTATTTAGAATTTAAACCACATTTTACTAAGTTCATAGCAAATACTTTTTCATGATCGCTATAATTAGAGTTTCTTTTTTAACAAAATTAATTAAAAAAATATGCTTGAACTCCATTGGTATTATGCTTCTTATAAATATATGTTTAAAATACCTTTTCAATATCCCATTTGTTAAATTATGGTTCCGCGTCTGTCGTTTCACTAGGCGGTAGGATGATGTAAAGGTTCAGTTCTTTTTTTTTGTCGACTCTTCTATGTCCAGCGATAGCTTCACGGGAAGGGTTTTTAAGTTATCCCGTGGAATTTAAAAGAATCAAAATATTTTTCATATCTTACTTCAAGGCTTAACAGCATATGGTATATACCATAACGAATAAAATTACAATAAAAAAAAACATAAACATACAATTGATCGTATTCTCTGTCATCATAGTATTTTGAGAGAAATTATATCATCCAGTATTAAACCATATAAATAGATCTTTGTACATATATATAAATAGTTTGATTTCAAAACCAATATGAATAAACTAGCCACGTTGCAAGGGCAATAACATATTTTCCTTTATTCTATTTTGGTAAATAAAAACGTAATTTTGAAAATATGTACAAACTTTTGAAGTTTATTTAAATTTTAAATATCTATATTATGAAAATTTTACCGATACGGCTAGGGATTTAATAATCGCTAGTCATCATTATGACAATTAAACTAACTAAATTATTATTTTTTACTTTATTTTAAGGGATTATCGATTTCAAATTGAAAACCGTTAGCTGCAATATCGCCATAATGTAAATAGTTTTGCACTTCATTTTTATAAAATTTATAAATTTAAAGCTCAGGGTGAGCTTGTGCAACTCGTATTAAATAGATGTGTGTGATTTTTTTGTGTTATTAAATCTAATAAGTATAAGGCATGTGTAATTAACAATTACGTAAGTAAATGTGTTGAAATAAACTTATCCTTAACGTGAACGCCATACTTTTCCCTCTTTCAGTATAAGCTGTATGTTGTTCAAGTTCAATTAAGCACGATTTTTTAGGATTTTAAATCCACTAAATTCACACAAAAAGAACAGTATTAGAGTCAATGAACTAAAGCTTGTTAAAAACTTACTATACGCAGTGGCTATAAAAGAAAAAATGATAAAGTATGTAAATTGTTAAATCAGTTTTAACTTATTTAATATATTTTAACAAGGAGTACCGTAGAAACATAAATAAACATGCGAAATCCAAAGAGATATTCTACAGCAGTTCGGTCATTTGAATCACGACGATAATTTTAGATCAATCTTTTTTATTTTTTATGTCTATAAATGTAGAACCATTTATCTAAATAAATATAGAATCATCAATCATTTATTAATATTTGAATAATCTTAACATGAACTAAGATATTTTTTAAATATATGTAACGTATGTGTCGATATTCTTTTATTTAAAGTTTACAATTGATTACTTCGTAGTGAGGCAACTGTGTTTGCAATGGCGGCACATGGACAGATTTGTTTTTAGAAAGTCCAACAGTCACTTCTTTTGGAAGCTTAGCTCTTAGAATACAAAATACGAAATATACGAAACCGTCATAGTTTTAAACATTTTTTACGGTTTCGACATCTCTTCAATGTTATTTATGAAAAGATACAGAGTCATAAACATTTATAATTTTAGGAGCTTTTGTTTTTTTTTCATTTTATATGTCTTCTGAGGTTTAAGTTGTGATTTTTTTATAATACTAAATTTAATTAAGGCTTCTAATAAAAGGGACGATTATCTAAGTATTTAATGTCTTCTGTTACTTATCTACACGAGTATATAGTTTTATATGGGATATAAATGAAAGAGATAAACATACAATAACTTTTCTGGTAAATTCCTGGTAAAAAAATAAACTGTACCTATAAATTATACTTATAATAAAATATCAATCCTGAATCAGTGACTTACCAACGCCCAAACCACACCCGTAACCTGGTTTCCTTTCATAAGGATTATATTTAAATTATCCCTAAGGGTCCGTTTTTTTCAGGCGTTGCTTAAAAGTACAAAAATTAGTCCTTTCCTTTTTGGTTACAAAAGGATTTGTTTCTTTAATTCTGTAATTTAAACAAAACAAAAATGTTTCTATAAGAACAAAAAGTCGAGAAATAGCTAATTAATTTATAAATAGCTTTCATGAAACATAGTCCCTTTTTTTTTTTTTTTTTTTTTTTACTTGAATACAAAGTTTTTCAAATAAATGTTCCTTATATGTAATAATATACAAGAAATAACTTTAATGGTAACAAACTTAAATTCAGGAACTCTACTACAGTTTACTTTATTTAATTAATTTTTAACTGCATTGGTCCCCCGACGCAACGAATTCAATAAGTATATTATAATATTATTTTTATTATTTTTAGAGTTTTTTTTCTGCTTTTTGAAGTTATGTTACAGTTTTCTGAATTGTACTAAATGAACCTACAGATACACAAAATTTTCAATTGCTTAAGTATTTCTATTAATCTATCCTAATATTATGAAGAGGAAAGATTTGTTTGTTTGTTTGAATTGAAAAGGCTCCGAATAGCATTCTGAATATATATATTATATTTAATAAAATGAGGATCCACGTGAAAGTTTCGACAATGTAATAAATTATAAATGTTTATGAATTAAGTAACATGATTCAAGACTTTTTCATATGGTTAGGTAGATATGTAGGTTTCATATTATATACGAATATTAATAAATATAAACGTTTAGACTTAAAATAATTTACAATCACTAATAACATTATGATGAAGGGATTTTTATTATCACTAGCTGTTGCCCGTGATTCTTTACAGTCTACGTGGACGCAGTCACGAGCAACAGCTATCCCTAATAAAGTACTTTTCCTTAGTAAGTAAGTGTAAAAACCTTTTGGCCTTCATAACAAGGCTTTTTTCCTATATAGAGCGGGCGAAGCCGTTGGGAACAGCTAATTATTGCAAAAGAACCTCTCCCCCGCACGAATAAAACGTCAATATCTTGGAGACGACTATTTTCTTTTCAATCAAACATACATAAGAACCATCTTGATATATATATAGCATAGCTTTCGATTAAAAAAAACAGCATTCAAATTCGTCCACGAGTTTGGCCGCAAATTTGCCACAGACAGACACACAGATACACAGATCGACAGGTCAAACTTATTACATCCCTCTTTTTAGTCGGGGGCTAAAAACCTAGACTGGTCAATCGCTCCACACCGCTGCTGCTTCACGACAACGCTAGACCACACACTGCACAACAGACAGCTATAAAATTAGAAAAGCTTCAATTAGAATGTCTAAGACATCCACCGTACTCTCCGGACCTTGCTCGTCCAGATTACCATTTCTTTCGAAATTTGGATAACTTCTTGTAAGGGAAAAAATTAATTCCGATAGGCCGGTCTAAATCACCTTCAAGGATGTTATTGATTCCCGTCCGACTGTTTTTTTTAGTAAAGGGATGAATGAACTACCTGTAAGATGGCAAAAGTACAAAGAAAACAATGGTTTATACTTTGATTAATTAAATACATTATATTAAAAAATATTCGACTTTATGTTCCCCTATACAAAACGCCAATTTTATTTGTAAGGGCCTAATATTAAAAAATCTTGAATATTGATAACATAAATTTAGAAGAGGTCTATAGTGTGATTCTATTTCTTTTACTACTATTTAGAATTTATCATGCATATATAACTTTTTAATAACAAACCGCGTAGAAAAAATACTTAAGTACTTTTCAAACATTAATTCATTTAAGTAATTATTAATTTGGAACTTAATGATATGATTATGATTTATATGTATGAAATAATTTAACGTTTTATGGGTAAGGTAAAGTAGTATTATAATTTTATTAATAAATATCTACTTAAATTGAACAGTTAAATGAGCAAACATAATTACTACAAAAGAAATTCTATTGTCAGACATGTTCGATTGGTTCTTAAAACGAATATCCACATTCGAGCAAAGAAAAATAGGAGATCGTAAAACTATTAGCGTATAAGTAGATAAATTAGCCTTTCTTAGAAAGAAAAGCAAGATTATCCGGGATAATGTAATGCTACAAGAAACGAAAGAACATCTCGATAATGTTAAGAAAAGAAATTCAGATTTTTTTTACATAAATCTATAACTCTTAAAGTGCATCTATAGAGTAAACATTATAAATTTTGCAAAACCAATTCTAGAATTCAACTCAGTTGTAATGAAGGATTTAAATAAAAAATAGTGTTCGAAGATTTAACAGAAATAAGAAAAAAGATGATAAATAAAACACATCACAGTTATGTATCAAGAACTGTTTTAAATAAGTTCGTAGCTTTTCACGCTGCTAGAATATTTTTAAAAAGATGGTACAATTTATAAAATTAAGGAATATTTTATAATTTTTAATCTTTCATGGATGGGTTGTTTTGTGAGTTTTTATATCTATGATTGTAGGTTATGCTAGTTTCTTGTTTGCTACCCTCGAATATTCTCATTTGATTAAACAAAATCAATTACAAATGAGTGTA
Source organism: Napeogenes sylphis (assembly GCA_959347405.1). Taxonomy (NCBI): domain Eukaryota; kingdom Metazoa; phylum Arthropoda; class Insecta; order Lepidoptera; family Nymphalidae; genus Napeogenes; species Napeogenes sylphis. The sequence goes on from OY365783.1 coordinate 6,827,891, forward strand.
TTTTTAAAAAGTACTCCATGTAATCTACTTATAAGTATTTTGTTTAATAAATGAATATATATTACTTTCATTTGCAACCATCATTTTAAGAAGCTTAATACGTAATCCCTAATAAAATGTATGTAACCTTTATAAACGTAAAACATTGTTGTAACTTTAAATTATTTACATACGTAGGTACTTAAAACATCAATATTATCTGGATATCGTGTAAGCATTTTTTTTTCTTAAAAGTAGGTGTTGATTTATATGATATATATACGTAGTTACGTATACATATTGTAATACTTATAAATATGTACGTAAAAAAAGAAATAAAATATAAAAAGTTATAAAAATGTTAATTACTCAAAAAAGTAAATAACTGATATAAAATGGTATAGGCGAGAAGATTAATTAATGAAATGATGAAAAGTAAAGATTTTACTTTTATAAAATAAACGTTCATTGAATTGATGTTTGAGTAATACTGAAACTTTTGTTGATTTTAAATATAAATGAATATAGGATTCTCTTTATAGACTTTTTTTTAATTTTAAAAAGTTTAATTACTAAAGAGATGTTCCTACGAATATTATTAAATTTGATACGTGATGTAAACACATTTCCTCTCAAACCTTTCTTTCATTCCTTTCAAAATATACGTATAATACGTATAAAATATTTTATCTTATATATACGTTATGTACAACGCCTTTTATTTCCAATCAAGTAAGATCCAAATGTAACTAACAACTAACTGTCTTAAAATCAACTAAGGAGGGTTTATATTGAGGTGACTTAAATTTTTAACTATAGTTCTAAACGGCATTGTGTTGATTAATGTATCCACTTCAAGATCTTGAAAAGACAACACGCTTACACTATATTGAACTAAATATAAAGTTAAAACCATCGGGTATAAAACAACCGTTATAGCCTTCTTTGAAGAAGATCCTAGTTTTGTGGCTTCTTTAAATAACATAAAATAATATTGTTTAATCAAATATGTACTTACTTGCTAATATATCAACAAACTGTTATAACCATAACATTATACCTCTTAATTTAAAATCTTTAATTTAAATTAGTCTTTTTGAGAAACTAGCTAAAGACATGGTCTTATGTGGTCTCTGGTCTAGTTATCTAGTTAGGCCTGAATATTTAAGATATAGCATTTTGTAACTTCTGACCAACCTGGTCATTTCAGCACATATTTAAACTAGATTTTTAGGTTGCGTAAATAATCTATTGTTAATTTTAATTGGTGAAATGGACTGGGTATAAGACCATTCTAAAGATGGCATTTTATGAAGTTTATGTCGTTTTAGAAGACATCAAAGGTTATTTATTACTTTTCAAGCTCGGGGCAACTACTGAAATTACTTTGTACAATCAGTGTTTCAGAGCTTCTAATTTATTAAAATTATATTCTATTACTTATCTCATTTTCTGTATATTTTTTGGGATGTTAATAATTGGTTATTATTTATCGCTTCAGGTTGTTAAAATTTTATAAATACTATTTCTACTTCTTAGTAGGTATATTGTTAAGATTCTAAAATATAAAGCATTAATTCTTTGTTGCTAATTCCAGTATTAATTATAAGGATATGTCTTCTTATGTTGCTAATTACATTATCCCATTATTAATTATAAAGATATGTATTCTTATGTTGCTAATTCCATTATCAATTATAAAGATATAGAGGAATGACCTATACGCTAATAATTAAGAGTATATACTTGATGTTTTTCCGCTACTCTTTCCGTATATATTGCATACATAAATGGAAACAATATTATGATAGTTCTTATTATTTTTGTTGTTGTTAATATTAGAATGAAAAAAGATAAAATAGGGAAAAATATATCTTACTTAAAAAAGTAAGGCAAAAACCATTTTATTCGAATAAACTTAGAATTAAATATTTCACATTTTTAAAAGTATTTATATCACATATAGCCAGTAAGGAGATAATGGTTTTTATATGGCCATAAATTAATTTATATCATTTTATACAAGCTGAATTTTTCAAGTAGGCCTCTGCCAAATCTGAAAGTATAGAGAAAAAATAATTAAAAATATATTATATTTATTTTCACATCAAACAATGGTAAAACAATTCAAAGGAATTGTTTTACCAATATCAGCGTCAAATAAACTATAGCCCTTAGTTTCAAAAAGTATACTATTACTAGGATCATTGCTGCAACCAAAACCACATGAAAATTAATTATTAAAAAAATAAAAATATATATTTAATGACTGTTAAATTTCTACCCCGTGTGATAATATATATATGTATAAATATATATATAAATATATATATATATATATATATATATATATATATATATATATATATATATATATATATATATATATATATATATATAGCATGTAGGTACTTGATACATGTGGTAATACGATTTTGATGGTTCTCACCAATTGTCACCATCTTTTATTTACTCTTAAAACTCAGTCGATCATAAATTCAAGTAATATTAAGAAATTACCATCAAAGTGAAAATTAAACTTAGCAAACATTGATAGCTATTTCTAACGACTCCATTGGCATGGAATATAGAAAAGTGTTTAAAATGCACATGAACTATTGAAGTTGAGCTACAAATTCTTCTTATTTTACTAGTATACATTTTTTATGCGGTAGAACATAATAAGAAGAAATAGAGATAGGACCTACATTAGGTATCCTACATTTGGAATGAATGCTTAAAAAGGCTAGGCTCGGTGCTTTTTTTAATTGAACATTCATAGTCCATTATGGATACACGCCCCACAAAGAGGAACAAGAGGACGGTGTGGACAATCATGAAGGTTTTTTAACCACTATATCAGATGGTTTAATGTGTAAGTATAATACTCGCCAAGCGCAACGTCTAGGCTACTTCTGTTCCCCGGACCATCTACATCTGGACCGTCAAGCAGACTTTTTAACTGCTCGGTAAAAAGAGATCCAAGCTCCACTAGTAGCAGGAACCATCGTATATAAAGATAATTGCGACGTGCTCGTAGTCAAAATAACAAGTTGTCTGACTTTATTTAAAATAGCAATTTAATTCCAAAATGTTCTAAATTTTCATTTCAGCGAATGGTACAATTTCCTACTTAGAATGAGCGCAATTTTGTTTGACGCACATACAACATATTTCAAACGCTGGATGGGGCATGTAACTTTACAATTATTATTTTATTAATTTTACATTCAGGTAATGCTAACTCATACTGGAGCCTACAAAAATATATAGATATAATATCCTACGACAAATAACACACATTAATCTAAACATTAAGTAAGCAAATTATTTGCTAGTATTAAGGGTGTTAGACAACCATACATATACATAAATACACATTATAAATACTAGTAATATATTTAATAAACGACCACTAGAAATACAGAGATCTATCCTCGACACTTACATGCCTGTCCCTGTTGGGAATCGAATCCGAGTCCCATTGCGCCGCTATAGGTTAGGCTTATGCTCTAACCACTTGGCCAACGGGGTGGTTAAGTTATAATAATAGTACTAGTGGGAGTAGTGATTTATTTAACTATGATATAGTTGCCAGCAAATTTCTCTCCGTCTGCGGTCTCAAATTACTCGCTTTTAATCAATGCAAAAACACGATAGCGGTGAAAATTGACCATTTTGCACAAAGTAATTGGCTTTTCCTGCAAATATTCATCATAATACATACTATATGATCAAACATCAAGGGTACGTATTTGGAATATGATGGGTGGTATATCAACTAAGTAAACTATTGAAACACGTCATCTGTTAAATGACATTTATTTGGTAACATTATTTTTTATGGATATAATTCGCTTATAATAGTCGATAAAAATTTACGTCATTTACTTTAAACTTAATCAGACGTATTGAATTCTTAGCTGACGTGTTCATGTGAGTTACCCAACTATACGCTAGTTAGTACGCTAGTAGTATTTAATTAAATATGATCTCTTTCTACTCTTAAAGTATTCTCCTCTATTCTTCATCTTCTTTTAAAATATGTAAAATATAAAAAATGTCACTTAACATTTAGTTTTTATATAATGTTTAGGTACGAATCATATGATTATTGATGTCTCGTACATTTTATAAGCAAACCATTGATAGACCCATAGATATACTTAGGATATATTTGAAAAAATCTATTTCTTATAAAATAATAATTATATACTAATAATATACCATAATTGATAATATACCAAAAAATAAACATTAATTAACATCAACAGCATTGATGTCATTTTTAGACATGATGTAAATCATAAATATAGTTTTTAGATTTGTAATTTTAATATTCGAAGTTTCAAATGGTAACAACTTTTTACAGTATTAAACATTACGACAACATATCTGTTTTATTCCTAAATAGAAAATGTTATGTCTCCGTTGTTCATTCTTCAAATTAGTTTGTTGTTGATTTAATTGAAACGTTAACATTGAAATAAATAGCAAACCAAATACTGAAGCGCCTCAGGGACTTCTTTATAACTCCAAATATAGCTATCGGCATGAAACAGCGTACATGGACTAAACTGCGCAGAAGTCTGAATTAAGTACGACACCCTGCTTGTTGGTTTGTGTCCTTGAATAATAATGAATTTTTAAAGTGATTTTATTACTATACGTAATCCTTATAAACTTTAATAAATAATGTCTTAGATACAATATAAACCATAGGTATGGCAATAATTATCAAAAAAATTTAATGATATAAATTTTAAATTAACACAATACGACTTTTTGTTAAGTATTACATTACCTACTTTACTTTATTTTAAATAAATAAATAAAAAAAGAATATTTGTTACAAAAGTATTGTGTGCGCGACAGTACAGATGAGCAATTTTTTTGCTCAGGGCTTTCGTCAATGTCGATACCTATACTCTTAAACATACCTACAGACTCAAGACATGCAATATGAGAATCTGACTGAGATTCGAGTATATCTTTACCTGGCAATTCAATCAAATCTTAAAACAAATAATAAATAAAATATTTATTAAATATATGTATTATTGGATTCGAATATCTCCGGTTAGCTAAAAATCATCAACTAATTGACAGTACTACCCTTCACGGAATATCGTCTTTATAGTAGCTGTTATAAAAATGTTTCGTGCGGTGGGAGAAGTAGAAATACGTAATTATAATAATAAATAATATAAATTGCATTTTATAATATAAATCTAATATTTTCATTACTAACAAATACCTACCGGTTTTTATTTAAAATTGTATTATTATCCTGTTTCCAGGAGTAACAGCTTCATAAGTAGAGCTTTTTACTGGAAATAACCTTTAATAATAAACTCAGATTATTTAAAACTTTGTCATGAATATTAAATAAGGCTTAGATAACGATTTATTTTAATAATCTAAATAAGATGATTACGTAATTTGAAAATAATTTTATTTAAAGTCCCTTCGTCTTATAAGATCATCGCCGTAGACAAAATATTTAACCAGTGAGAGATTACTTTCAAGGTTTTAAGCAGTTTAATAAAACTGAGTTTTACTAAAAGGCATTAACTTAAGATTAAATATCTTAACTAAACTGCATTTTCTCAAAAATAATCATCTACCTTTCAGATGGTAATTATAATCGTCTGGAAAATTACACTCGTTATTTACCTTTAGATATAATATCTAGAAAAGCCTTTACATAGTTTTATATTATTAATTCTTCTATAATAGTTTTGCCTTGCCACTCTTTAAAATTTTATTACAGGTCTAGTACTACTTTAACAAAATATAATTGGAATATCGAAAAGAAATTGGGCTAAGCAATACAAAAACTTCCGCAAAAAAGACAACAGTGTAATGATCACTTAATTTAATATAAAAAGTTTTTACCTATTTATTGTTATTGTTATTGGTTTGTTTAAATATCGTTATAGATTATTTTTGTGGTGTATGTGTGTAGTTTGTTATGTAAATGTATAAATTATTGTTCTCTTTGTCTATACATCATATTTGTCGCATTTCATTTACAAGTTTGTGTTTTATTTAACACAAATCTACGTACATGAAACCAAACCACAGATTATCGATTTAAATGTTAAACCGTTAACCGCACTGTTGCCAAATCCTTCATCTGACTAATACCTATAATATATCTCGTAGGTACGATTGTTTGGATGTTTGGATGTATGGATATTTGTGATTCAATCACTCCAAAACTACTAAGCGAATTTTGATGAAACTTAGCAATATTGTAGCTTATGTACCAAAATGTCACATATGCTATAGAAATACTTATCTTTGCACGTGGTTTTATCTGTGATGTTTGTTATTCATTCACGCCAAATCTACTAAACGGATTTTGATAAAACCTAGAAAGCTTGTATACCAAAATAACACATAGTCTGTATTATTATATATACTGAATTTACAAAAATCTTTGACAAAAAACTAATCTGAATTACAGGTTTCCTTTCTCAGCAATTTAGACTGACTTGTCAGAGCTGATGTGCGTTAGAATATTTACACACGCGATCTTTAAAAAAATACGATAAGTAATTAGTGGTTTTATGATGTTATTTTAAAAAACAATCAAAATGAGGAGGTTATATATACAGGAGGTTATATATATACATAAGATTAATAATAGTAAAACTGTGGTTTCAATTTGGAGATAAATGAAATGTGCAATAGTAAGCAGTTTTCGCTGGACTTAAAATATATATGTTAAACTTACCAAGCTATATCACTACCCGACTAATTTCAAACAGGAACACAAAAACTTATGTTCTAAATTAATATACTTGTTTAACGTACATACCAATCATTTATAAAAGGCATTCGGTACGTTAACGATAATATTGCAACAACAAACAAAATAACGAAACACTTTTAGTATACTGGACTTAAGTTAATCAACCAAAAGATTCAATTATTATTTCCTATTATTCCACTATACTTAATGAATATGTAAGTATGTATAACCTTAGATTAACTAAGGGCGACAGTCCAGTTATAACATGTACGCAAATTGCACCCACCGGGATGAGCCCACCGTGTTATAATATAATATTAATTCGATTATTAATAAACTAGCTTCCAAAGCTACAGTACATATTTAAGTTATTTTGTGTATTTAGTTATAGTAAATTTAAAGTTAGTAATTAATTTTAATGGGCTGGAAACCTTTTAAGTATGTAATAAGTAGATAATAAAAATTTAAATTTAAATTTTAAATAAATATAGAATGAAAAATAAACCGAAATAGGCAGGGATTCGAACCCGTGACCTTTAGCAAACAATAACTATGCAAAGCTTTTTTATTCTTTAAAAATATAAAATCAATCTAAATAAGCAAAACGGACCGAAGATGAATCTTCTTTATATTAAAAAATATTATTAATATAGAATGCTAAATAATAATGCCGGGTAGCTCAGTAGGGAAAGCGACCGGAAACGATATCTAAGGTCACAAAGTCAACTGACAGCGTTGATTTTATTTTATTTTATTTATATCTTTTCCACTTTGCATCAATATCAGCGATCACTTATGTATGTCAAATGGAAGTGTCAGGAGGGCCCATTACGATACCAGATTAATCGTAGTAAGCCCTTCTGTAAAGGCACTTTCCAACTTAATGTTAATGTTAAAACTATTAGAGTTTCAAACGCGTCCTGGTCCGAGAAGAACCACACAACATACTCAGCCGGAATTTGTTTTTGTGATCACTGCTTCACAAACGTCAATATTAAGAGCAATTTTTGTACAACTAGTACAATCGAAATCAATCGGAAATGAAGCCTAATGATTTCAGGCATCGAATATAAATAATAATAAGAATAATCTCGGCCCGCAACAGAATCAGTAAAGGTGCAAGGAGCACCCGTTCACGAGCATAACGCAAGGGCCAGCCATCACTCTCTTCGCAATTTATTTGGGGAATTTGATATTAACATATCCTTGATTCCATACTCGTGCCAGGATCACTTGGTTACTTTGAATGAAAAAGTTCGGAGAGTATACTTTAATGGCATACTTATAAGAAATAACATGTAAAACCTACATGTAAAAACACTCTTCAAATTAAATTTAAAGCTACGAGGGTTCTGAAAGCTCTCTGGACTGAGTAGGCTACAAACAACTAAAACCATAGCATTCAGTTTGGTAAGGAGACCTAATAAGTAGTGAATAATACGATACATATATAGAAGTTAGTCGATAAGAAAAGCACAAACAAACTAAAGCCTACAAGACAAGCAGCACTCGTTCACGAGCATAACGCAAGGCTTAGTCATCACCCATTAAGAGAGCATTGTGATGGCGCAAAATTATTAAACAACAACAAACCACGCCAACAAATTGTTTAGGTTAAATCTAATCGCATGAATAAAATTCATTACCAGTTATTTATGAATATTTTATCTTTCATTAATGTATGATGTATGCTGTTTTTAAATGAAGGAAGCATTAACTCTATGTGAAATTAAACGGATTGAATAAAAAATGGTTCTATAAAAATAGAAGTTTTAATAATCTCAACGGGGCGCTTGACTAATTAAAAAGTATGGTATGACATCTGAATGACTGGGACAGATAAGTTATTTTTTATTTATCAATAAAGTTAATTTCACTTACCTACAAACTTGAATCACAACATGAGATGACATCTACTTTAAATTTCATAGCAAATTATAGCAGAGTCTTATCAGTAACTTAGAATATGATTCTATTTTTATAGCCTGTGTCTGTAATATTTTAAATATAATATATTTAATTAATCCACCTATTCGGTACTGTCATAACGTAACTACTGTAACGTCAAAATAATGTCCATTAATTATTTCCTTTTAGAAATCGTGGAGAAGCAAATTGATGAACTGGGTAAAAGTGAAGGAATTGGTTTTTTATTCGCTAAAAAGTCGTAATTCGAGTCGAAGCTGTATGTACACGTGCCTATTTTCTGATGTATGAACGAAACTAATGGTGAAAAAGAGGATTAGAGCTATAATTGTTATTTGAAATTATTCACAACACTAATACTAAAACTTCTAATCGAATAAAAAATACATTATCAACAATATGTCTTATATATCATACACGTACAAGCACTTTCTATTGACGCAATTGGCTAGCTCCCCTGGGTTAGAAGTTGCCCGAAGAATATCGATTCAAAGAAAAAACCGTGGGTTTACCCATAGTACCAGCCATATACGTCCTTTCATAATAATTTGCGTTACTGCTGTGACAACATAGCTGTTCAAGAATCAGCATTGGTCTTTATTTACAGTTAAAAGTTCAAGATCTATTAAAAACTTGTGTTGTTTAAATTACATTCAATTACTTTTTTATACAGACAACATCACCTAGTTTGAATTCTGCATCTAGGCTAGGAAGGTAGTGACTTCAGTAATAATTCTGTTACAAATTATTTTGTAACATTTTCTGTTGAATCTTATTAAAAAAAAATACAATCTTATTTAAAAAAATATTGATTTCATACAGTTTTGTCAATATGAACCTAATACCCTAGTACGAATGACCCTCAAATAGGTCTGACCCTCTAAATGTCTGTCAATTACTTACTGTAGAAAAGTGAGAGTCGCTGAACTGAAAACCAATATTAAGCTATAGCTCATACTGAGTAAAACATATAATATTTAAATTCTTGTAATTGTATATATTACATCTAAAATATATATAATCAGTATATACATTTTATTATTATCTAATTTAATCTTAGTCAAATCATTAAGTCTGACACAGCATCATTTTACCGAACGAGAAAAACAAAGTATCTTCAAGGATTGAATAACAAAACAATAATTAGTAACGAACAGAGTAACCATGATTTAGATTTTCAAACCTTTACATAAAGTCTATAATAACATCTACAATCTTATTGTCTTTTTTTTGTAATATTTTTTTATTATTCAATATTTTTATATTCGATTCAATTAAACATCAAACAACAATTCAAGTAGCGAATGATATTGCAATAATAATATTTATAAAAAGTTTATCTATCCTATCCTAATAAAATTATAAATGCGAATGTAAATTTGTTTGTTACGCTATTACGGGAAAACTATGAAAAAACTATAACAGATTATTATGAAACACATACTTTTTATTTGAAAAAGAAACATATATATTTTTTAGTCCGAAGTTAAAAAAAAAAAAGATAAAGGTAGATGAAAACATTGTTTGTCAATGAAGACATGGACGGAGTCGCAGGCAACAGCTACTACTAATAATATAAGTGCGAATGTTTGGTTTACTGAATTTTATGTGTTTATTAAACATATCAGAAATCAGGACTAAAACGATTTTGACGTATGAGATATCGTTAAAACCGGCTCGATACCACAAATGACACTAGGTATATGAAGAAAAAAAATGGCGGATTTTGGACGTGTGGATCTACAAATTGTCTTGCCAGGTTGACATTCCTCTTTAAATTTTCCTTTACGAAGACGATCAACCAATTCCTGGGTCAAACTTTAAAAGTAGGCTCTTCACATAGAGTTCCCTAAATTTGGATGTGTTTGCAAAGCAGAATAAATGTTTTGTATGTAAACACGGTGGTATCGGATTATAAATAATAAATAAAACGTTTAATTCTTTAGCCACCTACTGTAGAGACTAAGAAAAATGTTTAACATGTTAATGAATTTAACTGAATAATATACAAGTACTATATGGCGCCATAATTTACCAGTTTTTTCGTCACACCTATGTCGTCATTTAGTTTTATTTCGTATTTTTGCCAATAATTATCAGCATCGCCCACATTTTAATTAGACAGACAGTTTCTGACTTATACACTTCAAAATTTCCATGCGAACGAAGTCGCGGGCCATAGGTATATGATATAAGCCATATAAATATGATTACCATAGTCTAATGCGAACGGGGTCGCAAGCAACAGCTAGTCTATATCTATTATATATGGGCTGATATAAAATGGATCATAGATCATAGTTGGACTTTAATGTTAGATCATTTAGTGAATATAGTTAACTCTGTTTATAACCTTTCAACAAGAGTAGAAAATAATAATATTGTTCAACTCAATAACCAATATTCTGAATTTGACAGTTTTATTTCATGCATTTATTTTGTCTTTGTAATAACAAAGACTTTCGTTTAGTAATAACTAAAAGAAATCATAATAAAATATCTATAAACCGTTTTCTATCAAATTTATGGCTTTTACTAACAGTAACATTTGATAAATATTTTATGTGAACATCAAAGAATAAAAGGCTTAGACAGATACTAAATTTCTTATCATTATGGCCTCAGTAGTGACCTCATGGTTACGCTCACGTCAGGTAAACTTACATTCACTTTACGAAAAATGAGAATATTAGTTCTAAGTGTCCCATGTTCACTTGACAGTCAAAGTTTCTTAGCAACTATGGCCAAAGAAGATTTTGTTTATTATATAAATTGTTTTTTGTAATTTTCTTATAAGCCAATTATAAATCTCAGAGTACTTTAACAGTTCGAAATGCTTAAAAAAACTTCTTAGTTTTTCAATATTTTAATGTTCAATAAATATTGGAGCTATACATACTTAATTGACCTTATTTTATCTATCTGTAATTTATCTACTAGTGATTGAAATTCAGACTATGATATTCTGGAAGCTTCCTTACATTAGAAACATAATCATCGGTGATTTAGATAATCAATTTAGTCAGGTTACGCGGAATGTATAAATAGAATTGATGAGTTGTTGAAATTACCTGTATTAATTCAAACCAAAATGTATTTAATAGTCGTTATATTAAATTAGATTTTCCCTAATTTTTATTTTATTTATGTGGGATTCTGTTTTCGATTTAATATTCTAATAGATAGTCTTTGCAGAATATTTTATACAGACTGAGCTAATAAGAAATTTAAGTTTAAATTTAGCGTCTGTTAACCACATGTATTATTTTTTTTAATGTGTAAAAGAAAATAGATGTAATAAAATGAAACTCTATTTATTTACGGTCATTATTATTAATAAAAGTTTGATAAAATATATTTATTATTTATAAAGAAAATTATTTGAGATATAAACGGTTACTTTTAATTAGTTGACCACCTCTTGCCAACAGCCTCTCTACATCCATCCCTACAACATATGTTCCACGACTTTATACAAATCTTGATAAACAACACAAAGGAACGAAACAAAAAAAAATTGCTCCCTCTTTTACTTATTACTCTATATTTTGTAAGAAGTACTTAAAAGGTCAACGCTCGGGCGCCACACCGAAGAGTTAATGCCAGTTTAGACACAACAAATAAATTTTGTATGGGAAAGTTTAAATTTTAAAAACTATTAATTTTTAAGTCGTAGAACAAATGTTAGAGAGGCTGCCTGCAAGAGGTGGTCAACTAATTACAAATAACTTATAACCCTGTATATTATAATTACAAACTTATTTAAATCAACAAAGATATAAAATAAGATATAAAAAATAATATGATATTAATTATATTTTTAATTAAACACCTAGTGCTGTGCCTGCCTACATTTTTAAGTGTCTAATGGTGGCTAATCTATAAATCGATATTCAATGGGGCCTACCATGAACTCTTATAGCAGTATTACAATAATCTTACTTTCGATTTTCGTACCATGATATCCTAAAAGTAATATTACTTTAAGAATGTTTCGATAAGAAGTTTTGATGACGTCATCCTAAATCATTCACTCTTTTACCATATAAAACATTATTAACTGGTACCATGAACTATTTTTGGCAATAGAAATATGAAAGTAATATTACTTTTATGTGTAATTTTGACATTTAGAAATCGTTAGGTTGGCAAGACGGATTTAGAATGTTATATTGTTTATAAGCCCAATTTTATTATTTTGAGTTAGTTTTTCGCGACAGATTTACTTATTATTAGTTTATAATTTACTTATTTTTTTTTAGCCAGCAACTACAATATTCATAAATACTACAAAAGACGTCTAGGCTAGCTAACACACACACTCGTAATTATATGATACTCTCAAAATTACAAGGGCTTTAAAGGGTATTTCCATTTACAAAAACGATTTGTAAAATCATTTCTGTATTTTAGTTAGTCTAAACTGGTTAACTATTATTTTATGATTATTTTTACTGTTTATGTTTAACACACTTAACTCATTTATTATGTTATAAATATAATGGTATAATGTTCAACTCAACACCACCTCTTTAATTCAAAAACGGTTTATCATCAATATATTTTTATTAATATTAATTAATTAAAACGTAAGAAGTGAATCGACTGTTTCTGACGTATAATATTCTCATAGAAGAAACACATAAGTACCATAAAAAACAGACAAATGTACACAATCCACTTTAAAAATAATAATTTTAGGCTTCTTAACATGTTGGATCGTCACTATATCACAAATAAAATTATTCTTCATAATGGTTTGTGATGTTTCGAGTTTTTGTTCGTTCTAGGTATAGCCTTGAGGCTGGCTATACCTAGGTAAAGATCAGGACCCCAATGCTCCATTTCTCACCCAAAACTCGTATTTCTTTTCATTCTTACTTCTTCTATTTCAGACAATCAACGTATTTTAAATATTAAAAATTATATTTCATAATTTCTTCTTCATGTTATAATCTTGAATTTATTTATTAGTTTCAATAGCAAGTCCATAAAATCGTATTGTCCAGTAAAACTCTAATCCGATAATTTTATTTTTGGTTAAAGTAAATTGTGTTTTGTAATCCACATACTTGTCATTTTGATTATTTAGTATTTGCATAGCAACATGGTGTAAAAGAGATGAAGCTATACGAAATAAAAATGAGTCTCATTCCCTCCTATTGCAGGAATAGAAAAGCATTCGTTCATTTACGTCACTAAGCAGGAATAAAACAATATTGTTTTATAAAGTTCATGGTACGAATGAAAGTAATATTATTGTAACATTGCTACGAAACGTCTTAAAACTATGATAGTTTTTAAGAGTTCATAGTAGGCCCCAATGTTGATAGTTCTAACTTATATGCATATACATTTTTTTTTTACATCGATTGAATTTTGATTATTATATTTTGATATGAGTCCTTTGTCATCGTAATTAAGTTTTACCCATTTAAGTAATATAGTATAATTAACAATACAATGTAAAGGAAATGTATCGTTTGTTATACTTGTTTTCTAGTTATATAGTAAATTTCGTGTTCACGGTGAAATTTCGTGCACAGTTATGTAAAACCTACTCCGTAGTTTAACAAATATTAATTGTAGTCTGTAATTGTATGTCTGTCAAAAAAGTTTAAAAGATGGAAATCTTGGTTGATTATTGTAGTTTTTTGTATTGTATTTAATTTTATTTAATATTTATATTAGAAAGAATATTTTATATTAGAAAGAGTATTTTATATTAGAAATAATATTTTATATTTGAAAGAGTATTTTTTTTCTTAAGAAAAAGTGACTTCAGTCTCAAAATTAAACATTGCAATTAATTTAAATATTTGTTTATTCGTATTACACAAACTAGAGAGAGGGAGCAAATACGTAAATTGAATATTGTTCTATTCCGTCAAACACTTTATCTACTTGACCACGTAATACTGTCCAAATTTACCTAACCGGCTTTTAAGCTAAGAGTAATTAGATCATACTGAATTCTCATTATCCATTTAATAAATAATCTATTATAATGATCACTTATTGCAAATAACAAGTTTCCAATTAAGTTATGAATATACTCTATTAAAGTTACGAATATATTGAATTCATGTTATTAATATATTGAATTAAACCTATTATGTTAAGAAATTAAAACATAACGGGAATCATTAACTTTAGAACAGGTTTAATACCTGTTCTTAAGTTAAAGATATTAAATAAAGTTTAACTCAATAAATACCATAATAAGTAGATACTGGGAGAAAAGGTGTAAATAATTGAAAATATTGTAGTAATATAATTAAGTCCATATACCTACAATAAAATAATTGCAGTTTTTTTTTCTAGCAAACATTATGTCCATTGTTGTTTTTAACAATCACTAAAACTACGAATTATTTTGTCTGAAATTGAAAAAGCGAAATATAAAACGTACTAAAAGTAATTGACATGTCTTGGTATAATTTATAAGATACATTGCTTTTTAAATTGGATAATAAAAAAAAAAAAAATGAATTGTAACCTTAAAAAAATAACATTATATACAATATACTTGTTGTAAAAAATACATTAAAATCAAAATATACTTCATTATAGTATTATAATTTTAATATTTTATTTAGCAAAATTGTGTATATTATAAAATATTAGGTTCAGTAAAAAAATATGCCAAGTTCTTTGTAGAAGTAATTTTAAATTCGGTTATTTAGTTCAATATCTTTAAGAAATAATTGAGGTTAGATACAAATTACATAAAATATTATCTATTTGTATCCTATCATGACTATAAGCTTTATCTCTGTTCAATTCAATTATTAAAAGAGCTGAATGCATGTTTAATATAAGTCATAAATATTTATGATCCATAAATATCACCCCTCCGTCAGTTACAGCGCCAACAAAACACTGATGTGCCGCTCAAAAATGAGACGCACCTGCACTCCACAGATCGCATTAACACATCTGGTTATCATACAACGAAGCTTGTCCTCCCCCGGACAACCTAATGAGGATATTAGCTGTACGAATAACGATAGATCATATACCTGTCCTCAGCGTAAACACGCAATCGTTCCAATCACTGAGGACGGCGATCCCGATGGACAAAATACATTTGCGTATCTTTGCCATCTACAGTCCCCAAGAAGCTCTCCTAGATAACACTGAAGAATGCGATATATTAAACAACCTCACACCGACAATGGTTTGGTCGTTTCACTCCAAATTGGTTTGAAACTACTGAGGAAAATTCTGATATTAATTGCCTTATCTACCTTACACCTGCCTGCCGTATACCTGAGTAAATATAGATAAAATATATTTTTTTCTTAATATTTCTCTCATGTATACGTTTTTCGGCCCACATTTAATATTGTGGCTATAATAAATCGTTAATATTTGGCATATTTGTTTGATATAATTAGACAGAGGTTATATTTATATGATAGCGTAACTTAATAATTACTAAGCCATTGTAGCTTAATCCATTTAATGATCGTTAACATGATTTAACAGCGGGGGTAATTTATGATTACATAGATATAATATATATTAATAAGGGCTTTCAGGTAAATCAAAGTCATAATCAGACGCTAACTTAATCTGGCCATATCAATTTGGTTCCATGTTACTCAATAGATATTTGTAGTTAATTAATAGTTATTATAGTAGGACCTATCTAAAATCTTAATTTAGAATACTTGGATCTAACTTAATTTATGTTCTTCTGATATCGAATATAAAATATAAATTTACTTCGTGATGGTAACTGAACGAAACTTAAACTTGGGTGTAATAGAAATAAACTCACCTTGTACGGGAACGTGTAATCAGAGAATGGATTACAGGATTCTATTTGGATTGGATCAAAATGGATTTTTTAGCTTCGTCTACAAAACTATTCTTTTGTCCAGCAAAACTTGAATTATGTTAAAGCTTAAACAGAGAGAGAGAGATTACTAAGAGAAGAGAAATCTCTTACGATAAATATCCGGTAATTCTAAATTCTGAACTTCTCTATGCAAAATTGCAATGAAACAATGTAATGTTGAGAAGATAATTTGTAAGAAATATGTATTTTTTTTATTTTTCAATAAACTCTAATCATGTAGTTATATAGTATTAACAATTTCAAATCAAATTATATGATAGTGATTAAATGCCCAATATTGTGTTTGAAGGCCTTTCGGTGCAATTGTTAGTGATAATGGCTTCAAAGCTAAAAAGTGGCTGTGGATGCGATTGTCTCTAGATGTATATATTATATATGTGTTATACAATCCATATATTATATATTTATGTATAATTTTCTATACTTAGACATTTGCGGAACAATCCGTGGCATAAGATTTGGGTAATATTTAATATGGGCTTTGTTTTGTTTATTTGTGATCACAATTTATCATGAATAGTCACTCCATTCCACGCTACTTTTTTTATCAACATAATGAAATTTATTTATCTTTATTTTTTTTTTTTTTTTTTTTTTTCCTCTGTGTGTTGTAGATAAATGGATCTACATTGGGAATATTAGCATGCTATGTCGTCGTAAAAAAATTACGACTTCTGTTCCAATTTAAACTCTCATGTATCGTTGAATTGTCTATAATCTTTTATGTGTAAGGTTATTTCTAAAGCAATTTGTACCTCTAGTTTAAACAGTTTAAGTGCTGTTCCGTTAGCTTGATGGATGAAGAAAGAAGCGGTCAGTCTTTGACTGTTGTTACGTGAAGACGAGCTTTAACACGTTCACTGCATTACGAGGTCTATTAGATCTCTTGCGGGACTTTCGTATTGTGCGTGGACTGAAATGCTGTTGTTTCACTCCTTGCGGGGGGCTCTAACTTGTAAAGTTCTTTATGTATGAGCAAGACAAATATACACATTAGTATTCTACTTGAAGGTGAGTTCATAGACATAATAAAAAAATTAGGGATGGATTAGGTCCCTAACGCACAGTACTATAATTTTTGTCATTACTTGCGTTAGGGGACATTTTATTACTCGTGGAATCATACGCCTCGTAGACGCAAGACAGGGTGGGTAGGCGGCGCGGGCGCTGCGTGTCTCGTTTTAGTGTTGTTCAAGTATCGATGTATGGTGACGCGCTCAAGTTTCAAAAATAGCACTCCCTATATATATCGACGTGTTTTTATATTTTAAATTGTTTTGATTGTTGTTAAAAACAATGAGTTACTTTGAAAAAAAAAAAAAAAAAAAGTGTAAAAAGTCAATTAATTTTGGTGAGCATTCTAAGAAAGAAAAATTATCGCCGGTTAATACCGCGGCATTATCCAGTAAAATAAAAAAAATATTTCCTAAAGAAGAATTTGTTGATCATGTTTTCCAACGAGGAAACAAAAAAAAGACGTTGCGTGGGTTGGTATGAAACATTACGACGCACGGTAAACAGCTCTGAAGCTTCTAAAAAAACATTTTTTGGCGAGCAGCTAGATCTTTATCATTGTGCAGAATATCTTATACCATATTGGCCGCAAACTGTTAAGTGTGTCATATATAAAAAATAAAATTTAAAAAAAATCATTACGATTTGCTCACAATGCGAAAAGTCGATGTGCTTGCTTTAATGACAAACATTTTCCGTAGTTTATAGTAAATAACTACTTCGTAAATTAAACTTTTTCTATCG
The DNA here is from genome assembly GCA_959347405.1 of Napeogenes sylphis. Taxonomy (NCBI): domain Eukaryota; kingdom Metazoa; phylum Arthropoda; class Insecta; order Lepidoptera; family Nymphalidae; genus Napeogenes; species Napeogenes sylphis. The sequence continues at coordinate 6,846,181 of OY365783.1, forward strand.
ACAAATGACATTTTATTTTATTCCCATCACTAGTCACTTCACATATTGCTCTATCTCTGGTTGCGGAACGAGATACAATCGATGTCTAATTTTTGATTTGTATTTGTAGCTTATTCTTATGTCATAACTGCGTGCGAACCTAGCAAAATATAGAACAGTAGACTATCTTTATCTAGATATAAATTATTTTCAGAATTGTACTTTTAGGGGACTGATTAGGTCAACAACGCATCCGGGGATAAATTAGTTTCGAGATCTTTTAGATCCTTAACGCACCAGCTGAAAGTTTTTTAAATATGATGTCGCAGGGAACGTGTTAAGTAAAGTTATGATCATTATAGATGAGGAATCTTAGATTTATAAATAAAGCGTCAGTATGTTTATTTTATTATTCAACAATACCTATGTCTGTTTTAAAACGAATCAACGCTTACAAATGCGAAAGTCTAAGAATCGCTGGTAAAGTGTTGAAAGCCAGTTTTTTACTTAAGGTTACTAACGATTATACCAAAATTACCGCGATCAAGATGACAGAATTCCTTGGCTTAAGTTTTTGGGTTTTACAACTTATAACCCCGAGGTAGTTCTGTATGACTTCTTTGCAATCCTTAAAATTGTTAAGTGTGTCAAAATGACACAGAAGCAATTCTATTGTTGGAGGGACCTTTGAAAAGATTTAATAAAAAATAAAGTCTACAGTTTCTTTTGCAAAATCTTTTTAAACGTCCTAAGTACACTTTATCTTCTTACATCTTCTTATATCTATTCTCGGACACAATTAGTTTAGTTAATTTAGTTCGGGCAGAACATCTATTTAATAATTAATAAGGATAGCAATGAACCTAACTACTTTTTTGCACCATTAAGTATAATCTTTGCCTTAAGACCTTGGCACTAAATTAAGGGATAACCAGTACATAGTTTAGACTGTATAACATTTAGGTTTTTTTTTGTATAACTGAAATGTTAGCAAATGCTTAAGATCGTCTAAAATGCCTTCATAGAGTGTGAATAATATTGAAGCAAGAATAGATACATAGACCAGTAGAAAATACTAGGCACATAACCGTACAAACATGAACCGAACGTATATATATATTTACGGAAAGATTTTAAATTTTTTTTTAAAAGACAACTCCCGCATAGGGATTATGTTATACTTTTGTTGCGGGTCGGTTTCACAAACATATAAATAACGGACACAAAGTACTCCCAGACTCGGAACAACAATCTGTGAAACACACAAAGAATTGTCCTGTTTGGGAATCGAACCCTCAACCTTCGATCCAGCAGTATCGGTCATTAACCACTACACTTCCAAGTCATTACAGCTTATATATTTTGCTTTTATTGACAGATATATTATCATTAAAGTGTCAAAAATATATGAGAATATAAATATGTATTTACAGTAAATGAAATTTGATGTTCATATTCGATGCATATTTAAATTGGTATCGAAGCGCAGTAACATTTGATAGGTTTCCATAAATTTTCGGAAACTAAATTATTATAACATTGAAAACAATTTGAAGGAAAGCTTTAAAGTAAACTTAATATGAAAAATCAATATTGAATTATTAAGACTAATAAATTATTAATAAACTACTGGACTTTCAATGAATCACCACACTTCCTACTTGCCGCAACGAATGCTGAAATAATAATGGCTCAATGAGAGCAGTAGAGCTCTTTATGTACACTTATTTAAATTTATGTCTTATTTTATAATGAATCCTCTATATCTTATTATATAATCAACAACTCATTAACGTCCAAATCACACACTTTGTTCTCGAAATACATTTTTTTATTTATTTGTAGAGGTATTAAGGTAACACTTTGCATTGCAAACAGTATTGTTTTAAGACCATGAATACTAATCCCTTGTTTTCTGTTTCGAAAAAGAACCCTTGCCGTAATTATGGTAAATAAAGCCCTATGGTAAAGAATCTAAATTTGTTTTGTGACTACGAGCAAAGAAGCGAGCAAAAGCTAATTGAAATATAAACATTCATAACAGAAGAAACAAAATAATATTCAACATTTATTACAATATTTTTTTGCGTGTGACTATCTCAGGTTAATATTTATATTACATTAAAAAAACTACTTCCACCATTACATAGAAAGGAATAACGAAAATTCAGATAAATGTAATAGGATTATAGAAGTAGAACGTCTTTTAATGTGATTTGTAATTAAGATACTGTAATTAAGATAATACTAATTAGCTGACGTAGTCGATATACACAGAAAACGTAGCGATTGACTATCTTTATATATTAGGTAGATGTAAGTTAATATATATTTTATTATAATCGTTAATTAATCGTTAAATAGTGAGATCTTTTTGGGATTTTGTAACTTCCTAATGTCGAACGACTAGACCGATTAAGATATTATTACACAATGTGTTTGTATGGTCGAGACTTGATATAAAATATGGATAGGTGGTGCTTTAGTCAAATTATCAATAAACTTAAATCTTGATGTTATTTCAATAAATCGTTTATTTCTTAGATAAAAAGTATATCTACCCTAATATAAAATTATATTTATTATGGTAAAGGTTATAAAATGTTATTGAATATAAAAAGAAAATGATAATAGGTAAGGTCAGAAAAGTAAATAACAATATGCACCATTAATTTTGATTGTGGGTGTAAATAAGGATTAGATCGAAAATGTGTAACTCGTAACATTTTCTTTATTACATCCATGTGTAATAAACCTTAGAATGTACAAGCAATAAGGTTTGTTGTACATAAAACTTGGATAACTATATGATAAATCTTTTACATTATAAGAAGTTTTTCTTATCTTAATAGATATAATGATGAAAAATATCTTTCTTTCAAAATAGGTAGGTATTTATTAATCTAAGAATATTATCTAAGAATCTTAAAAACAAATTTCTAGTTATTGCAATTGATTGTTATATGTTTATCGACTTAGGAGTCAAAACCTACAATCCGTCTTATTTCATACCTATCTCTAAACTATAAAGGTTGGAACAGACTTCATTATATAGTGAAAAGGATTAAACAAAAACAGTCCTCAACATCACAATGTACTAAAAACGTACTTAAATATACTTTATATTGAATCTCTCAGCTAGAGTACAGATTTTAATGCTGAATTCAAGGTATAATTATTAGTTTTAGGTGACGTTATAAAAATATTATTATAAATTCATTGTCTGTTTGTGTGACGAACTTGTGAATATTCAGAGTGCTGATTAAATATTTGCATACGTATTTTAGCAGCTGAAAGATAAATAATACCTATTGAGAATGTTAATTTAGAACTCGGTGCTGTTGTCACTTCTATAAAATGTTAATAGCAAATAAATATTATCAAATTTTACCTTATTACCAGTTGTTTTTATATTTCCATTGAAATTATTATTTTTTTGATTTTTAAGCTACCGATTTTACAAAAAAGAGTTTAGTACGAAAGTGTATAGATTTTTTAAATCATTATTACAAATTTGTTTAATGTAAATTATTACAAATACAAATTTGAATTGAAACAGTCGCTAGTCTCTTAAATATCATAATAAATAAAATCAAATAAAATACTAATATTTATAACGGTTATTTTAATAAAGGATTTAGGTATAAGAACAGTAAGATAATAGGTTGGCCCTTAATAGTAGTGGAAATACATTATCGGTAAAAAAATTAACCATCAAGCTACCACGCTACAATCTGGTGATAGACAGACTGATAGACCGACAGTGAAGCCCTAGTAACAGGGTTCCGTTTTTACCCTTTGAACGGACTTTTGTACGAAATACTAAAAAAAGTATTCGTTTCAAATGTGTTATTTGATTATATATATTAGGGTTATACGAAAAAAATAGCAAAATGATTATATTATTCATGGAAAACCGTTGATGGAAGTAAATCGATGCTTTTGTGTATTTTGTAGCTATTCAATTTATTCACTTCATCATAAAAGAGGCTTTGTAAGAATAATTTAGAAAATATGATTTATAAGCAAAACATTTTTATTTATGTCTGAGTGAACAAAATACGTTGGAACTATGATTGGCAAAACAAGTACATTAGTGCGTCTGTATAAATATTAAATTATAAAAAATAAAAAAAATAATAATATTGAATTCTATATTATAATCAAAATTATGAATGTGGTTTTAGGAATAATTTTGTAACAAAGTAAACAACCCACATTGTCACAACGTTGATATTTTGTTTTATTTTTGGGTATAACTTTTTATCCTTGCTCTACTTCCTTTTTTTCAAAGTCGTTTGGACCAACACTTCTTAGTCAAAATATTAACGTATGACTACTTCTTACCTTATTTTATTAGCGCTTTTGAACTCAAAAGTAACTACTTGCAGTTACAGCAGTTAAGAGGGTTAAGACTACTTGACAATTTATAAAGTACTTACGTAGGCGTATATCAAATATGTAGTAAATATCTTGCTCAGTATTATCCTTATTGTTGTTTATCTACAGATCGTATTTTAGAACAAAACAGAAAAAACTACTTTTTTTTTATATAATAAATTCTATTCTGTACATAGCATATAATATTAAAAATTACTACTAATCTAATATTAATTATAGTACCAGTATCAGTACAAGTTTAAACAATTTTAGACAATACCAATATTTACCAACAATATTATATAAGAACCTTTTACCAGCACCGCTAAAGCTCTATAGGTTTTTAGATTTTTAATATTTTTTTTCTATTATTTTAATAAATCCGCTCAACTTATTAAAGGCCTACCATATATGTAATGTGATGCATTTATTTCCAGTTTTATTTTTTTTAATTCTCTCGCATTAACGGATTATACATATTTTCCGCAACAATTAATGAGCCGGGAACTCTTATAGTCTACTTTTCCCTATCTTGAGAATAATCTTAATCACTAAAAGAACGTCTCGAGTTAGGCTTCGTTAAATATAATAGAAATAAAATTTCTATTGAAATAAGTCTTCTCTGACCTTTTAAACCGATTTTGATGTGTTTTCAAATTGATTAGACTAGCTAGAAGTTTCATAACTTTGGTTAAATGAAATCAAAACATGTCAAGTGGACCATACATGATATTTACATCTAAATGCACATCTATTTAAAAACATGGAAAATATAGATTAACTTATAAATAATTTAGTATAATTATAATAATTTATTCAGAATAGTATGTATTCTCAACGCTATTATTTTGTGTTTGCCATTTATTGAGCTAGGTAACAGTTAAGAAGTCATAACAAAGATATCTATTTAAATACAGTTTGGTTCAATAAAGTTGTCTCAATATAAACATAGTCTATTTAATGTAACTTAATTTAATTTTTAATATTAGGTCTTATATACAGAATAGAATAATATTAAATAAAAAGATATACAACTTAAATTTGTTTATCGGTAAATCCACTTTTCATCAGGAAAGAGTACCTTAACTTTGAAAGCGTCATAACAAAAGCAAAGTCTTGGCAAATGTAGCATGAAGATGGTGCATGAATTAAAGTGTTTTTATATAGGTAAATTTTTGGATAAGCTTTCAAGATACTTTTAATATAACAAGCTCAGCTGATATAATTCAGCAACAACACTTAGGAACTTACAAGAGTCGAAACTTCACTAAGAGTTTTGATGATTCTGTGTCGACTTGAACTTTTTGACCCAAAAACTGAATACAACTTTAAATAATGTATAAACTTAGTGCAAGATGGAGATCACGGAATAGTGCATGATTGTCCATTTTATTAATAAAGCTTTACCCAGAATGTTAGCCACTTATCTGTGACAAGCGCCATGGCTACCAAAATCAATAATCAATAACCGAGAAACTTATGCCCACTTCTACAACCTAACCCTGCTTCCACGAGCCTGTCACGACCAGTATTGTTTTGAAATTTGTAACCTTTCCAACTAAGCCTAAATAAAAAAGATTATATGAATTTAATATAATCTGACATTTACCATCCATGTGTTATTTAAAAGTCTCAGCGTTATCCTATACAATTTAAAGTAGTTAAAAAACTATCTTGGCTCTAAAATTAAATTGAAACATAAATTTTATACATTAATTTAATTGAATTCAATTCAATTCATTTCAATTCAATTCAATTCAATTCAATTCAATTCAATTCAATTCAATTCAATTCAATTCAATTCAATTCAATTCAATTCAATTCAATTCAATTCAATTCAATTCAATTCAATTCAATTCAATTCAATTCAATTCAATTCAATTCAATTCAATTCAATTCAATTCAATTCAATTCAATTCAATTCAATTCAATTCAATTCAATTCAATTCAATTCAATTCAATTCAATTCAATTCAATTCAATTCAATTCAATTCAATTCAATTCAATTCAATTCAATTCAATTCAATTCAATTCAATTCAATTCAATTCAATTCAATTCAATTCAATTCAATTCAATTCAATTCAATTCAATTCAATTCAATTCAATTCAATTCAATTCAATTCAATTCAATTCAATTCAATTCAATTCAATTCAATTCAATTCAATTCAATTCAATTCAATTCAATTCAATTCAATTCAATTCAATTCAATTCAATTCAATTCAATTCAATTCAATTCAATTCAATTCAATTCAATTCAATTCAATTCAATTCAATTCAATTCAATTCAATTCAATTCAATTCAATTCAATTCAATTCAATTCAATTCAATTCAATTCAATTCAATTCAATTCAATTCAATTCAATTCAATTCAATTCAATTCAATTCAATTCAATTCAATTCAATTCAATTCAATTCAATTCAATTCAATTCAATTCAATTCAATTCAATTCAATTCAATTCAATTCAATTCAATTCAATTCAATTCAATTCAATTCAATTCAATTCAATTCAATTCAATTCAATTCAATTCAATTCAATTCAATTCAATTCAATTCAATTCAATTCAATTCAATTCAATTCAATTCAATTCAATTCAATTCAATTCAATTCAATTCAATTCAATTCAATTCAATTCAATTCAATTCAATTCAATTCAATTCAATTCAATTCAATTCAATTCAATTCAATTCAATTCAATTCAATTCAATTCAATTCAATTCAATTCAATTCAATTCAATTCAATTCAATTCAATTCAATTCAATTCAATTCAATTCAATTCAATTCAATTCAATTCAATTCAATTCAATTCAATTCAATTCAATTCAATTCAATTCAATTCAATTATTAAAATGTGATATGGTTCGAGATGCTATCTTCATTTCTCGAGATAAAATCTTTTGCATTCGGACAGGATTTCTTCCCTTACGGCTTTGACCACCTTTTTCTTACGTGGACGGCCAGATCTTTCGCTGTCACAAACAGAGGAAGTCTCGTTGTACTTATTAATAGCCCGGTAGACAAACATTTGACTAATACCAAATGTATGGAGATTTTAAAAAAATGGATTTTGCAAATTCACAGCGATTCAGTTCTCTTTGTCACCCTACTTCATTTTAATATCGCAAAATATTGTACAATCTATTGGCGCCAAAATGAGAAAACACAATGAACAATAAAATAAAAATGTCAGACTCCAAATTCAAATGTAATATTTTTTATTTTTTATTTTAACAGTATTTATAAACTGAGTATAAAACATAGTAACAAATATCAGTAAAAAATCTCCCGAAAGTCTCACTCGTTATCATGTAAGTAATAACTAACTATAAGGAATACCTGTAGCTTTAATTAGATACAGTAAAAATTAACGCGCCAAATGAATCTTACCCGAGCGTGTAATTACGAGTCAGAGTAGTAAAACCTTAGAGAAACATTGCACCCTTGAGACATCACTGTTCAAGTAAGTGTATAAATAGTCTATAATTCCATTAAATTTCAAAGGTTTTTATTGAACTTATTATATGTAATTTCTTTTTATAGAATTAAATCAAATATTCATAGTGAGAATATAAATTTAACATCTTTTAAAGCAGTTTTAAAGCAATTCTCAAAATAAATTAGAATAAGTATCATACGGGCATAAGTTGGCTAATTTTATAATTATTCCGCATTCGAAATTTCCATTTATTATGTATGGATATTATTGAAGCTTGAATTTTTAAATTATATTATACTAGACGTTGCCCGCTCCGTCCACGTCGATGATAAAAATAATATTTATATGGTTTATTTATCTCACTGTGACCCGCGATTTCTTTTAAACAGTTTTTGAAGTTAAACCCTGAAGCTTATGAGTTTATCAAAATGTGGGTAATTCTGATTATCCAATGTGGCAAAAGTCCGTAACAAAACGGGAAACATCTAAACAGTACTTTTATTCTAGAAATATTTAAGTAGCTTTTATATTATTTTCCAAGGGCTGCGACGGGTTCGCTTTGCAGTATCTTAAGTCTAAACATATTATCGGTCGTGCACTGACTTTGAAATATTACGATGACAGGTACGATATCAGGTAAGATACATTTTAACGATTTCTGAGATTATATTCCTAAACTAGAAATATCATCCTTAATACAGAAACATTTCATTAAACGTTCTTCTCCATCAATTAAACTCAATTTTTTAAGTCATCTTTGTTATAATAGTTCAAGTACCTCTTTAGACCTTCACGAGTGCTTGCGGTACTTCACATCAATGTTAACATTGCTAGTCCTCACGATTAAAATTAAAATTTAAATGTGAAACTGAAGAGATCAAAAAAGTTTAATAATTAATGGTTTCGTTTTTATGGTTGTATCCATTCCGAGTAAGAATTATGATTAATAATTATCGATATTGTTTTATCGATAATTATCGAATTTTAATTTTTCGATAATTTACAGGAATATCGTTAACAAATCACAGCAGATTTAATTTTTGTTTCAAAAATTAAACTCAGAAATTTGACCAATTGACATTAATAAATGAGATCTATCATTGGCTCGGGTTTTTTGTCTCTATCCATAATATGGACAATCAGTAGTATAAAGTAAAATATAATATATTTTGTAGTCTTATTCTTAAATTAAAAAAAAAAGTATAACCAAAATAGATAAAATTACCAGGCAAATTATTTAAAAATGGACATCAATTTTAGCTTATATGTTTATTTATTCATTGAGTTTTCAACTTAGAGAAAAAACTTTTGATCTTTTGATAACGAAAATTAATCGAAGTAATTGTTATTCCTTGAGCGTATTATTTTTAAAGAACTACTGCTTAACTTTATCCCAAAAGTGAAATCAATATAACTTATCCCTGATTTTGTATTTTAAAACAGATTTTTAACGATGTTCTAATTTGCTATGACTTTGATATTTAAATATTTACCTACTTTTTCAAGAAGATGAATATAATTGATGTATAAGATTTATATAGTTTTAAGTTTTAGTTAAACTTAAAGAGAAAAATATAGATACAGTTACTTACATAATACATCATATACTATTATTATAATCTCCACTTTCATAATTGTAAAGGAAAATCCTTTTGTGACATTTTAGATATGTATATGGGGTAAAAAACAAGTTAATTTAAAAAATAGAGATAAAATAAGGTTTTTAAGAAAATTGGGTAATAGAAGGTCTGTAAAATACTAAATAATATTTCTAATTTATATTACAAAGTCAGAGTTTGATCATGGAAATTATCATCCCAGAAATTAATAAATACTATTTGTTGACAGAAACATTTCTTGGATATACGTGGAAACTTAGCACGCTTCTCACTGGATGACAACGACGGATCAAGGGGGCTTAATATTAAAAATAAAATGACTGAAAAAAATACAAAAACAACGACACTAAAAAAAAGAAAAAACTTAAACCTATAATTTTAATAATTTGCTACTACTCCTACTACTGAACGATTAGAAGTCGCTGCCAAGCCCGAAAGAAAAATATATACGTACAGGTCAAATTATGTACATTATACAGGCATATAGTCAAGCTACCTAAATAAACTATTGCTATAACTATGATAAAAAACTAAAATCTAACTACAGCTTAATACTAGAATCATGTGACAATATAATCCGTTAATGTATTGTATGTATGTATTTTCCAATTTATAAAAGATAAGCCGTTTGTAAAAGTTACTATATAAAATGTAAGGTATATTTCTTTTATTTTTAAAACATTTATTATGTTGTTCAAAAAAAGTTACATTAGCAGTCATAGACAAGGTTAGTTTCAAACGTAATGATATAAATTTTATTTCGTTTAGAAGCTTGTATTTCGTTTGTTTTGTACAGGTCATTGATTTTAATTAAAAACCGTTGGCCGCTCTATCACTATTAATATGTATGAAGCTCTCTGACCGTACGTAGCTCGTTTATTGTCAACACGAGCGAAGAACGTTAGAGAAGTATAATAGCACTATATGTTTTCAATATATTTTAATTACTTTTCTATCTATTACATATTATTTTAAGACAAGTTAATAATATTTTGTCACTAACGTATCCTGTAAGAGTTGTGAAAAAAATAAATTAAAAGTTTTAGAATACCCCCGACACAAAAGACCTCTAAAAAGAATGAAAATAATATAATTATGTACTTATTGAAGTCGTTGTGTCGGGGGACCGTTGTACGTACGTTGACGATGGTGTCTATTTTACGAAGTTACGAGGGCTTAGACTATACGATTCGATATCGTAATTTCTTTATTTGTCTTGGTAACTTACTTGCATTCTAATTTCTACCTTTATTAAACGGTCCCCCGACGCAATCACTTCAATAAGTACATAATAATATTTTTTTATTCTTTTTAGAGGTCTTTTTGTATTGGGGTTTTTTTTCTGCTTTTTAAAGTTATAGTACTAGTTTCATAATTGTACTAAATGAACCTACGGACACACAAATTTTCAATTGCTTAAGTATTTCTATTAATATTGCATAAGAAACATTCACCCGCACCAATAAAACCTCAAAATCTTGGAGGCGACTGTTTTTATCTCGACCAAACATAGAATATAAGAACCATTTCGACGAACCAGGCTTTAGATTAAAAAAAACCGCAATCAAATCAAATCCGACAGACATACATATACACAGATACACGGATACACAGATACACAGATCGACAGGTCAAACTTATAACAACCCTCTTTTAGAGTCGGGGGTTAATAAAACTAAACGAACATACTGTCTTATTTTATGACACCAACAATACTTTTATATCGGACAACAACAATTTATACAGTGTTCTTGTCCGTAATATAAATTAGAAATTAAAGGTTTTTCTCTAGGAGAGGAGAAAAAAGACATAAGACATAAGAGTTGAGAAATAGGGATCGTAAATAATCCCAGCCCTCTGTAGTCTAATAACTAGAACTTTTATTAAGAATGATTGGTCATTCATAGGTTATAATAATATAGCTGTTATAAGTTTTAATATGTTGATATCTATTTAGAGGTCCTTGATGATTTAGCTTATAGAAATAGCGTCGTACTTTGACATGAAATGATTTTTTTATTGCCAATCAAAAATTATTTGTTTAAAAAATATTTCCTTACTTTAAACGTAGATCTAAGTGAAAATGAGGAGACAAGAGAAGTTTCCTAACTAATAGCGCTAATTAGAAAACTACTTCAGGAACGCTCCTAAGGCATTAAAATAGTTCATACTTCATATAGAAACAACACAATTTATATAATTTTACACTATGTATAAAAAAAATATATAACCCAATAAATAAGATAAATACAACAATTTTAAGTAACCTAAAACGATATTATCACAATTAGTTAAATTTACACAAGAATAAAAAAAAACCTACTTGATATTAAGCGAAGGTACAAATAAGTTACAAGGTGGCTGTATAAATATGCATTTTCTACCTTAAGGCTTTTAAAGGTCGAACATGTTCTAGCTTTAAGTTAGAACATGTTCTAGCTTTGAGTGCAGAACATGTTCTAGGTTTAAGGTATATGCTTTGCATATGCAAACTGTTTCAGGATTGATGAAATACCGAGTCTAATACATGATCCACCCCCTCTTATCCCAGCTACTTAAAGTCGGTGCGAAGTATAAGCTTATGAATAAATATTTGTTTTACGTACCTAATATTGATTAATTTAACAAAGTTACCGGTCTGCGGTATAAAATTAATAAGATTGGTTGGTTGATAAACAATGTTTTTTTTTCAATTTCTGAACTGTATCAAAATAATAGCAATAAACTAATATTCATTTTTGTAAGTCTACAAAAACCAAATATAATTTCTTATATGCAGAAAATTACTTACGATCCTTTATTTGCATTTTTTTTTGTGTGGGTTGGAGGACTTTTTAAGCTTTTACGTTTCAAACGTTTCATAACAATCGTATTTATAAAACCTATACTATCATCAAAGTAAAATTCAAATAAATAACACGTTAACATGTACAATATTACATAAATTTTTGTAGATTGTTTGGATTTTAGTAGTATGTAGTAAAAATATGAGTACTACTATACTCTGGTGTTACATATTTTATTTACATTCATTCCGTTCTAGGAACTCAGATTCTCGTACCTGACTTAATAATATGTAAAATTTTATAAATAAGTTTAGCTGTCACCTGTTTTAAATAACACAGTGTAGGAGATAGTCACATTTGACGTGGATTATATGCTTCTCTCCTAGTTCAATTTGTCACGTAAGTTCAATTGTAACTCATCAAATTTAATAATGATGGTCCTAAAAGTTTACTTATAATCTAAACCAATCAGTTACAATGGTTATATTGAATAAGTAAGAGTCGAATTTCTTTCTTCTCATTACATATTCACAAATTATTTCACAAATTAATATATTCACCGTTTAATAAAGGATATAATTTAAATGCAAGTAAGTTACCAAGGCAAATAAATAAATTACGATACCAAATCGTATAGTCTAAGTCCTCAATGATTAACTTCGTAAAATGGACACCATCGCGTCGTCAAGGTACGTACAACCGTCCTCCGACGCAACGAGTTCAATAAGTACATAATAATATTATTTTTGTTCTTTTTAGAGGTCTTTTTGTATCGGGGGTTTTTCCAATTTTTATTTTTTTTCTGCTTTTTAAAGTTATGTACTAAATTGTACTAAATGAACCTACAGACATACCAACTCTTCGATTGTTTAAGTATTTCTATTAGTATATCCTAATATTATAAAGAGGAAAGGTTTGTTTGTTTGTTTGAATTGAATAGGCTCCGAAAGTACAGGACCGATTTAAAAAAATCTTTAACATTAGAATCCTACATTATCCCTGATGAACATTGGCTATATTTTATTATCATCATCATCATCATCATCAACATCATCACTAATATTATAAAGAGGAAAGATTTGATTGTTTGTTTGAATTGAATAGGCTCCGAAACTACTGGACCGATTTAATAAAATTGTTTAAAACTTTTAGAATTCTACATTATCCCTCTGATGTACAAAGGTTATATTTAATACGAGAAATATATATATTATATTTAATAAAATAAGGATCCGTGTGAAACTTCGACAATGTAATAAATTATAAATGTATTAAGTAACATGATTTAAGACTTTTTCATGTGGGTAGGTCGCTAGGTAGGTTTCATATATACGAATATTAATAAATATAAACATTTAGAATTAAAATGATTTACAATCACTAATAACACTATGATGAAGGGATTTTTATTATTACTAGCTGTTGCCCGTGATTCTTTATGACTACGATCATAAGCCATATAAATATATTTTTTACAGTCTACGTGGACGCAGTCACGGGCAACAGCTATCCCTAATAAAGTACTTTAACTGAGTAAGTGAGTTTTATACACTTTCCTTTTGGCCTTCATAACAAGGTTTTTTTTCCTATATAGCGCGGGCGAAGCCGCTGGGAACAGCTAATTATTGCATAAGCACCTCCCCCAGCACGAATAAAACGTCTATATCTTGGAGACGATTATTTTTATTTCGACCAAACATCGATAAGAATCATCTCGACAAACATAGCTTAAGATTAAAAAAACGGCATTCAAATCCGTTAACGCGTTTGGGCGCAAAATTTGCCACAGACAAGGTACACGATACACAGATATACAGATCGACACGTCAAACCTATAACACCCCTTTTTTTAGTCGGGGGTTAAAAACAAAAAGAGTTTTTTTTTTAATTTAAAAACTTCATATAATACAGCCATTCTGACAGATCGAGAAGCGAGTGGAGTCAGGAATAAAATGACCGTATTTTAAATTGTTATATAATAAAATGAAAAGAGTTAAATAATATATATTTTACTTAACGCCATGGTAAGACCTTCAGTCATTGTTATTTATAATACAATTCTAATACAATATACAAAGAAATATCCTAAAAGAAATCAAACAATAAACCTTTACAAAATTTTCATAAATAAAGAAATATCAAGGGGATTATGGAGACGCGGACTTTAATGTTTTTATTTGACCCAATTTATATTTATTTTCATAAAACATAGTTTAAAAAATAGCGTTCCATTCCTAAACCCAAATAAAAGAAACATTTTATACTTTTTTCTTCGAAAATTGATCTTCTGCCTCTTTTCTCTTGAATTGTTTTTTTTTTTATTAACTTTCAGATGATTTTATTTGTCTTTTAAGCACGGGGCTACCCGAACTGCAGTGACCCCTGATGGGATCTCTGCTCAAGGGCATCTCTGATCCCTGTCTACTGAGACACCCGATGGTAGATAGGTTTGCAGCTGAACTACGGGTCAGCTGTTAAGATCAGGGTAGTACGGGACCCCGGTACCTAGCCCTCCGGCAGCGATGCATGCGCTTGCGTGTGTTAACTGCCAGGTTACCGGTTTTGGTGTTGGATAAGTAGTGGTAATGTTAACCACATTACCACTGCTGTAGAGATTAGACGCTATTCTTTTGGGTTCCCACAGTTGTCGGATCTTGTGCGCAGCCAGAGGTGATTGTCGAGCCTAAGGCAAAGGGCTGCTGCGGTCTTTCACTTCGGGGCTTGAAACGGCCCTTGAGCAAAGATCCCTTCGGGTTCACTGCAGTTCGGGTAGCCCCATGATTAGAGGTTGGATGGATGTGCTAGCATCTATCCAGTCACCCGAATGTATCGTAGGGTAGGCTTGGGGACTGACGGCCTGTCGGGTAAGTGAGCGTGCCTTACAGCCCCGGTACCAGCTGGAAATTGGTAGTTAGCCTCGCTGACGTTCTCGGCAAGTGAATTGCAAATGTTAGAAATCACACGGGAAGTGAGCATGCCTTACAGTTCCGGAACCTTTCATGGAGAAAAGGTAGCTTAGAATAGAGCTAATAAATTGTTTATTGTTATTACGTTATATACTAGAACTTGTCCAAATAAACCGTGTAATGAAGTAACGAATTTGCCGGCACTAAACTAAGACTAATTTGATTTTACTAAATGCACGTTGCTAATTTAATAACATATCTATTACGCTGATCTCTTAACGCAATTAATAAGTTTCCACTGAAGCTAAGTAATAGATTCAATATTATAATATTGAATTATAAAATTTTATTATAACGAAAATTTAAAACTAGAAAAAAATATATTTAGAGCCTACGTCACAAATTGACGTCCGCTACAATGTTTTCTGGTCTAATCATTATGTCTGTTTATAAGTAGGCATTAAGAACCTACAATAGCTATTATAATTGAAAAATGTGTGCAACCTTAAAAACGGATAATTCATACTTATAAAATACTTTACTTTTTGTGCTAATGATGACGATAAACCAGAATAGCTCAATTCTCTAGTACTGCATAGTAGTTCTGTTACAACCAATTAGTAAAATAATGTATTTCACATAATTAATGTTATAACTTTAACTGGTTGACAATATTTCAAATACTTTGTCAAATTTAATATAAACTCTTTTTTATCGAAATCTTTAATAAAAATGTATATTTTAAAGTAAATCAGAGAAGACTTAAAACACTTTTATCTCGACGTGAACAAAAGCTGCCAAAAATATCAGTGACTCCAGTTGTTAATTAAATGAATTAACTTTTAAGCTTTCAATGGTCCATTACGAAACGACAGAAACGATACTTTATTCAATTAATAGTTAAACGATTTCACTCTGATGTATCCAGAAAATTGATTTGTCAATGCTTAATATAAATTATCATTTTTTACCAATAATAAAAATTGAATTAACCTATTTGCGGCAATGTAATTTACATTTTTCATGTTACCAGCAAAATTTATTTTATTGGCGCAATGTATGGGGATATTTACAACATCACCAAACATTAAAATGTATTTAAATATATAATAGTTTTATTGAAATTATAGCCGGAAATAAATTTTGTGTTTTTTCTGGGAGATAGAAAGAATTTATCAGTTGTGAAAATTAATTTATGTGTTGACTTAATTAATTAATAAGCCAACACTTCACCTGACTTCATTAAATAATATCGTAAAAGATTTGGTTACACAAGCCAGGAAAGGATTCTTTGTAGGCATCATTCCTTACGGAAATTTTAATCTAACGTTCTCATCTCATGTTCCCATCTCTTCTTTTCAGAGTGTCCATTTTTTATTTGTTTAATATTGGTTGCCGATCTCATTTGCTCAACTTTTTGACCCAAATTTTGATTAAATTAGCAATGTTTCACATAAAAGCACCCTGTGAAGTGCTTCCTCGTAACTCAAATAGCTCGAGGCACGCACAATCCTCGCCTGCCACCTTAAGAAATCCAGTGTTGCTATATTTCAATATTTTGTCACAACCTGTATATTCTAATTAACGCCCAAATTGAACTTTATAGACAGACAGACAATTATATAATTATAAGATTTTAACCCAATTGTAAAAGAGGGCCTGAGCCTCTAAGGTAAGGCAATATGTACTGGGGAACCTATTTTTATTTTACAATAGAGAGCAGTTCAAGCTATATAAAAAATAGTTTTTCAGGTTTTTCAGGGTGCTCTTTAAGTTGGGACCACTTTTTTTAGCTTCCCTCCCTTTATCCTAGAAAATGAAATTTAATTCTATAAACAAATATATTTAACGTTGTCCATATAGAAAGTGGGAGACGGGAAACACATTCTATCAATTTGTATATGTAGTTCACCCTTATACGTGTTAGATTTTAGACAATGTTTTATTAAATCTGCATATTTTATGGGGATGTGCACTTTGGGCAGATTCCACTGACTAGTCTGATCACTATATTAGATTTGATAAACACAAATCCTCGCTATATAACAAGAACATATACGATTCGAGAGACATATTATAAGATCTCCCAATTTAATAATAAAAAACGATTGGAATCTATCTAAATCTACCCATGAAAGACGTAAAATCCTTTGTCTGGGACCGACTCAAACTCGAACAAGTCTTGGTTAACTGAGCGGGAGGTCTTATATTTTAATAAAATACCGCTAATACAATAAAATCTGGTAACGAAATTCCTTAGCACGCTTGGAAGGTTAGAATATTTGGTAGAAATCGTCGTATATTGAAATGTGGTATGCTGTGTAGGTGTGTGTGTCCTAGTATCGAACAGAATGGTATAATATTTCTTAATATCTCATACTTTTTTATAATATTGGGCAAGAAAAAAAAAATATTAATTTTATCCTATATTTATGCATAAGTTATCCTAGGTTCATTTTCCAGGTCGGGTGATGTATTCGTGTGATTTTTAGTTGAAATTTATTTACCCTGGATAAATTGAATTGAGTCAGATATGGCGACCGGCGAGTGCAGAATCATATCTTATATAAGTAAAGTGGATGCATGCAGTGCATATGCACCGGGTGTATGTTTCCTTCTCTTGAGAAAATTTATGTGAATGATAATATATATGAATAATGTATAGATGATTCATTTGTTTTAATTTAAGTGAATTAATAAAACGCAAGCTCATTGCCAATTTGGCGTTACACCGTTTATTTCTTTGTTTGCACAATATTGAAATTAGACTACTACAGTATACGATATTATTAAGATATTATAGTTTTCTTATAATATGCCGATACAATAATATTTTTATATTATAGGTGATAAGTTTATATAATTCCGAAATTTGGTGTTCTGCTATTAGGAATACGATAATATAGAATTATAGTATTATATCAGACTTAAGTTAAATTAATTATATTTTACATAAAGGACGACACAAAACAGGTAAAGATGTTTTATTTTATATAAATAGGCTGTTTTTAGATAAATTATATTATAGAATAATGTTATGTTTATTCATAAAATAAATACGTCGAGCTTAAAATAAAAGTACCTACATATGTTAAAACGTAAAATTTAATATTTTATTTTTAAACAAAAAATTAAATCTGCTTACTGAAATTAGTATTACTTTAGATATGTTAAGAGAATGGAAATCGATGTTTGAGTTAATTCTATGCACTGATTAAATAACGAATAACGATTATTTTATAAATATTTTATTACATATATTTCATATTATAATTTTAAAAATGTGTGCTTGGAATGTTATTAAAATGCAAAGTCAAAAGCGAAGTTAAAGTAGTTTTAAATATATTGCTGAGGACATATTTTATATTTTTTAAAATTGCGTATATAAAAATATTGAATATTTTTTTATTAGGCTATATTATTATATAATATAATAATGTTACATAAAATTTATGATAGAAATATATTTTTTGTATTCTTAATTATGGTTATTACAGTAAAATGTTAAGATTTTATATCACAGTCGATGGCATAATGACAACTATATTAATTTAATTCTTGTATGCAATCTTCATGTTGCAAGGGAAATATTGTGTATCATGACGCACCTTCTAAAATGAAAGTTATACATCGAATCCATAAATATTATTTATTATTAAATTTAAATACATTACTGCGTTCGGTACAACTACCGAGTTTGTGATACCTCGGGTGGTTCATTCTTGACACTTTAAAATATTTGGAATTAGATACTTGAATAACATAGTTGTCAAAGATGCAATGGACTTAAATATAAAACTTCACTAAGCCAACGAATAATAATGCTTAAGGGTACGGTAAAAGAGAAATTTCTATATTCACAGTTTATTCTTTGACAGCTGCTATGGAGTAACTTTTTTAAATGTTGAAAAGTTTATTTTATAGTAATGTCGGGACAAATGACAGAGTATTACTGTATCAAGAAATGTCTACGCGAGGGGTTTATATCATAGCTTACTTCTAAGTCAGTTACACATTTGGCATGGTCGGTTCAGTTAGTGAGGGAGTGCCATTGCTGTACTTGTTCCATGGGGCTCGATATTGCTGAGTTCCAATGCTGTAAGGCTCGTCCTCGAGCGAACATGTATGAGCCGAGCACGAACTTACCAAGTAAGCGATCTGGAATAATACTGTGGTTGTAGTTACTTAATTTATCAAAGTCTTAATTTCATTATCATACAATCATACAAAATATAGGTGATATTGAATATTTCTCATGATTTCATGATTTTGAGTTTTAGAAAAATATGTATAATATTTTCATATACTTCATAAAATCTGTTTTCTAGTGATAGTGTAATTAAAAAGCTTATAAGTAATAAGTGTAAAATGTAATATATATTTTAACAGCAATGCAAGTCAGACGAAAATATTTTCATGAACACAACTAGAATTGAAATGGAAATAAAAAATAATCAAATTGGGTATATGTTTACTTTTATATATAGAATTAATGCATGTTAAAAAAAGAATGAATAGCAATAGTAGATAATAAAGTTAAAAAAATTGGCAAAACTACATGAACATAATAGGTTTGAGATTCAAATCTATTATAGATTCGGAATTTTCATAGAGATTCGTCGACACGCTGTCAGATCGACATCCCCCGAGCTTTATAAAGTGCTGTTATCTAGATGAGACGTGTCAATCTCACCGCGAAACTATAGCTTATGTAGTAATGACTGTCATAAATGAAACATTATTCCTAGGACATAGATGGATTGACACGATATCAAATTTGGTACTCAAATGTTCAAGAAATATACATCATTATAGAGAAAATCATTCAATATACTTTTTTAATTCTATGTTCATCTAACTTCTACAATGTCCTTACTCAATCAACTAGTAAAATATAATTTAATAGTTATTTATATTACCTTTGGCGTAGATGGAGTGTGGTTGCAAAGCCTGTACAGTGACGCTGGTGGTGTGCAACTCATCTGCTCGCAGCCGGAAGTGAAAGCACTCGGATATCATAGCAACTCCCTCTTCAGAGACCTCCACAGCGGCGGTGCGGCGAGCCCTAACTCCTCGGCATGCTCGCTCTTGAGTTACGCGAGCTACAACCTCTCGTTTACTTGAAGATGGATCCGGCTACATACAATTTTATAAGGAGGTATAGAATTGTATAAGATTACAATTTTCTATGTTAAAGGATGTATATAAACAATATTTATAAAAAACAGTTAATAAAAGTACACATATAATAAAAAGATCATACACATAATAAAAAGAATTATATCAAAATAATTATTAATCATATTTATTTTTTTAATTATTTACATAGTTTAGGACAAACCTCTGAAAATAAATCTATAACTTATAATGAAATACCTTCAAGCCTCGTGCTTCTATGACAGTTACTGTAAGTCGATGCAGATTTTCATTGTATAGCAATGACACTAGAATTTCTCCCAAGTCTGATGTTGGATCTTGTACTTCCTATTAATAAAATTTGTATTAATAATAATAATATCACAAAACAATTACAGTTTAGACAACGATACAAATACATAGAAATACATAACGAATAAAGCCAGAAATAAAGACATCTATGCCCATCAGATACATTCCTAGCCCTGTCGGTAATCGAACTGGAATCCCATTACGCCGCCATACGTCAGGCGTCAGCGCTAACGACTCTACCAAAGGGAATACACCTTGAGAACTATAATAACAATTATCAAGGTGTAAGCCTTATTATATGCTGTACAGAACAAACTTAAGAACACTTTTGCTCGCTAAATGCACGTAATCGTTGGAATACATCACTATTTCTCTTATTTTCATTTCATCTTAATTCTGTACCTAATTCTTGAAATCAAATTAGTTTTCATTGCTTAATTGAAATAATTAGATTTATCTTTATGCTCATGTTACCTTAATTATATTATTTAGCAACCATTATATCTTAATCAGCTTAATTATCTTTATTATGATTTAACTGTAAGGGTAATATATGAAATAATATAATTAGAAATATAATTAATAATAATAGTGGCTCAATCTGGTAATCCTGAAACTAATTATATCAACGTATTGAATATAAAAAATTACCCCTGTGGGTTTTCCAAACAGACATGAATTATACATAGAACACCCAGTTTGAAACTACCACCTGTCGAAAATTTAAATGACTCAAATATTTTGAAGACTTCGCGAACTACCTACCAAACCTAATTTTATAATACTAAAATATTTTGCAATTACTATAATGTTTGTGATCAAATATTGTACTTCTTTGTGATTAAAAAATAAAACTAAAAGTATTTTTTACGTATTAAATGATTTCTCTCTACAACCCGTACTACAATCCTGAATAAACAAGATCGAAACTTTAGTTTGCGAGTCAATGTCATGATATATGTCAGTATGACACAATCACAATCATTTTTTACGTATTAAATGATTTCTCTCTACAACCCGTATTACAATCCTAAATAAATAAGATCGAAACTTTAGTTTGCGACTCGATGTCATGACATATGTCATTATGACACAATCGTCGTTTATCACATATATATAAATTTATATATTACATACGTGTATAATTTAATAACCAATATGAAAAAATCACACTTTAATAAGTTTATATCATGATAGGTATAATAGTTGTCATTAAGAATGATAAATACAAAAATTATACCTAACCTTTGGTATTTTGGTTCATATATAAATAAGATTTAAATACCTTTTCAATATCCAATTTGTAAAGTTGTGGTTCCTCGTCTGGTGCTACTCCTTCTAGTTCACTAAGTGGTAGGATGATGTGACCGATCAGTTGTTTGTTCTTGCCGACTCTTCCTATATCCAAGAGTGACAGCTTCAGAGTTAGAGACTCCAGTTTACCCGGTGGTATCTAATAGAATATGTATTTATTTTATATCTAAAATAATGATTTTCTTAAAATATACAGAACACGATTATATGCACAAATAATATATACACTTAAAGTTATTGCAGGAAAAAACAAAATAATTATGAATGAACTTATTTTCTACCAGCACTGAATTTTAGAAAAACAAAATCATTTCATTTAATACATTTATCGATAATAAAATTAAAATGCATATCTATGTATTATACTTTTACTTTTAATCGAAACCATTTGAATATATATATATATGTTTTTAAATATTAATTCAGAATTCAGAATTCATCTTAATGTTACAATTGTTATAATAGTACCAACGAATATAATGCAGCACATATATTGCTGTACATGATAATTAATAAGTGTATAATTTTAATATCGTCGTAATAGAAGTGGTATTTAGACAGAAATATTCCACATAAATGGAAACTGCGGTCTTTAATTTTAATTAAAAACCGTTGGCTATATTATCGCTATAACGTTAATAGTCTGCACTTTATTTTAACACAATATATAAAACTACCCCTGAGCTTATAAAACTCGTTATGGTCTTTAAAGTTTTAAACTTTTAAATTAATAAATATATACACAGTAATAGAAATACACTTACTTGGTACACGAAGGTTTCATCAAAGAATGGATTGCAGGTCTTCTTCTTTTGCTTCGTCTGCAAAACTCTTCTCTCATCCGGCATAAGTAGAATTCTGTTGAAGTTTAAACTTTTAAAAAGACCCGGTTACTACCCTATATATTTTTAGAAGCAATAGGGTTATATAGGAGGGAGATAAGTGGTAAAATTTTATTCTGTAGTTCTAAATTTAAAACTTGGGCTATACCAATAAATCTAAAATTACATGTTCTGGTATATATTTTAAGTAATGATGATAAATGCCTTATTAATAGAGTCCGTATGGGTAACAGCTAGTGATAAATATAATTCAAAGTGTTTAAATCTTCTTACTACATCAATTTAATACAAAATGTTTTTTTATGACTGTTTTCTATTTAAATGGCTCGATTTATGTTTCTTTACGACATGGCCATTATCTTGTCAGTAAAGTATCCTGTAGGAGTTGTGATAAAAGAAAAACGAACAAACTGTCCTATTTTATGATACCTTAGAGGAATAGTGTGATTCTTGTCCGAAATATAAATTTCAAATACATAGAACTTATGTATTTTTTTTCATTCAGTTATAGACAAGGACCATGTTTGTAATATTAATATTATTGTTATATTAAATTAAGTGTTATGTAAAAATTTATCGTGATTATAGATTTTTTGAATATATTTATCTTTTTTAACAACTGTTGCTATACCTTGTCTTGTGCTATGACTTATCTACCCCATCGTTCCTAATATAATATCTTAGAAAATAATCCCATATCACATAACAAATTCATATAAATTCATCGAGTACTTTTTGTTGTATCAAATATCCCAAATTTAGTTTTGGAGTTTTTCCGTAAATATAAGAAAAATTTCCGGATTATAAAAATCCTATATGCTGACCGGGCCAATAATCAATAACCGTACCAAATTCTATAAAAATACATATTTGCTTGAAGAGCGAATATACATATAGATAGACAGAAAAGCATAGCAAAAAACAAAATTAAAAAGATGATTGTTTATTTTCATAAACTAATCAATTCGTATTTTTGTTTTCAAATGTACCAGTTTTCCCTGATTACATTTTTTTATAGGTATCAATTTATTAGTATCATAAGATGTACTTATTGAAATAATTGAGTTTGAACATTTTCAGAGAGAGTTGCAGCTCTTAACGAGGTTTTAGAAGTTTCAGTCACGAGTTTCAGAAGTTTACAGGATATATCCACATTCTTTCAAACATTTGATTTTACTATATTTAAATATTGATTCATGACTATGTTATCCATTCTATATTTTTATTCCGGTCTAGTTATTGTTAATGGGTCGGTATAGTTAATAGGCTTTCTATAGTAAAAAAATGTATATTTTCTTTCATTCTCTTAAAGTTTCTCTGTTACCTAGATATATTTTTTATCTATTAAAACAGACGTTACATCAACAAAGCCATTAAACGCCATTCTTATATTTAAATTTATAACAAATAATGTTTATATTTAGAAGTTCCATAAGGATTAAACAAAAATCTTCCAATATTATAGTAATATTTTCTAAAACTTTAACGAGTTCTATATATTGAAATAAAACTATTTTTACGGATTTAACTCGCGTATAAATAATTAAAAATTATATTGACATTTTAAATTGAACCCGACCTTTCGAATTCTTTGCAGCCATCATGAGCCCGGTCAGGCGAGATGGTCTGTCAACGGTGTCATAGTTGCCGGGTGTACACAAAATGCACTAATAGTATCTTGAGGTCTTACAGTGTGGTCACAGATATGAGATTTTATATTTTTCAAGAGTGGGCCCCACCTTGGGACTTATTAACCGACTTACTGACAGACACCTTCTTACCTTACCGTGAATACGATTGATGCAAATCATTCGAAACGTCGGTTTAAATTTTAAATGTATATTTGAAAATTAATTAATTATACGCGAGTTAAATCCGTAAATATAGTTTTATTTCAAAATATTATAGTATTTCTTTCGTCTGCTAATATAAAAACTTTTTGATAAATATTATATAACCTCACAATTCTTTTTTACTTACCTGATATACGGGTCACATGCATTTGCCAGGGCCGGTGTGCGTGAAGGTAGATGTTTCGCCTTAATAATATGTACTTGGAGTCGTTCAGTTCCTGACTCGTACTTCAATGTGAACCACACGCGGCCCTAGGGAAATAACGTAGTGGGTTAAATATGTTTACTTTTTAATTTAGGACACACTTTTATTACCTTCATAATATCATATTTTTTTAATAAACTCCATATTTAGATAGAAAAATATTGGTAAATTTTATCTATCTTCTATCATACGTTATCTCAGTGAAGACTTGCTTCTTCACTATATTATTTTTCACACATTCCATCCATATTCATACTTAAGTATAGCGAACAAGGCCCGTATTATTATAAATATTTTATTATGCAACGCGATAATTTAAAAACTTATATAGCGAACAATATTCATACTTAGAACTGTTTTTATTTATTATTTATATATTATTTTAAAGATTTTATATTTTGATGTTAATCACAAAATGCCTACATAAATATTATTAATTAGCTTTCGCTTACAAGAAAAAAGCCGATGAATTCAGCACTCTTTCCTTACGATTATTTTTATGATTAATGATTGTGTAAAAACGTAAGTAGAGTAGATTAATGAATTCTAATAAAAATTATTGTAAAAAAGTGTTAGATAGATTTATTTTACTTTATATAAATCCTGAAATTATAAAGCAATAATTTGTGAATATAACCATATATTATAAAAATATGACCACCGTGTTTTCCCTTTTTTCCATAAATATGATTTAATAGCACAATAAGTCAAAAATATGTTTTTTTGTTGGTTTCGCAACTTTCAAAGCAATATATTATATCATGAAAATGTAGGGTTTAAGGCTCATTTGAATATATTTTAATCCTAAAAAGACCACAGTAATTTTATACACTTACTACTTTACTTACTTTACTAAGTTATTCATTTAAACAAATAAATAAAAACACTATGATATTAAAATTTGCATTTAATTGCCACGGTTTAATATTTAAAAACAGTTATATTTTTCCAAAAGAACCTCCCGAGTTAATATTTTCAGACCTTTAACCTCAACTGAAAATTAATATGCATTGATAACAAGAGGTGCAAAATTCATAATTATATCATCCTTACCACATGTCCTTCAGGCCAAAGCTGGTCTTCAACCAAACAATCCGCTTTGTACAGAGATGGATCCAATACGCCAAGGTCCGTAGTATTCGCTGTAACAAAGAAATAAATATTATCATCAGCTTTATAACATGGGATCATCTAAACATGGGATCATCTAAACCATTTTAAGACAACATATTTACAATACATTTTATTAAACACGTTGGAATATCTAGTTACTGAACTGTTTATTCACACAAGTGAATACAAACTGTGGTACTTAAGTCGAACTAGTTTTTTATTATTCTGATTGTATCTTTTGAGTCATTTATTATGAACTCACTAAAGTCATGTGCAGCACAGCGCGTACGAAATATATATTCACATTTGAAGAATAATATAAAATATAATAAAAATGTATGTATAACCATGAAAAAAAAACATAAATACAAATCATTATTTAAAATATTTAAATTATTATTTTTATTTAGAATGAATTGTATTGGACATTTAAAAACATTTCTAAAAACTCAATGTAACAATGAAGATCAAAAAGAATCTTCCTTTTACTAAAATATATTTTAACCTTCATTTTTTTATAATTTGTCTGCAGGACGCTAAAATTTTCTTGTTATACATTCATTTGTTATTCAAATTCAAGTTATATTCCTACATTTGTAGAGTAGAACCCTTTAAAACAAAGAGATTTATTAAAATACTGGGCAACAAAAGTAAGATCAAACGAAAAGGACATCTTTTTATAAATACTTAATTGCCAAGAGAATTTTTAGTACAAGATATTTTTTGGATTTACGACACAATCATTGGTAAAATTTATTTTACCTGATTTTAGACCTTCCATATGCTCGAAATATTGTATTTCAGTAAGATATTATCTTTTATTACCTCATTGATCGTGATATTGATATATATTAAAATAAAAAAATGTTCCCAAAATCACATAAAATATAATTGAAGAAGATAGAGAGGTTAATATATTAATTATTAAGCCTTTTTAGTAAAAGTAAAAGTATTAGTTAGTAATATATGTATTCATATTAATAAATGAAATATTGTATTATTTTTATCGTTAAAGCACCTGGCGATGAACTCCATAGAAAACTATGAAGTTATTATTAGAAGATACGTTTTACAACAATTGTAATACGGAAGTAATAAAAATAGAACAAATAACCGAAAGTTAAATAAAAACATTATAAATCTTAGTAAAATTATTCTAGAACTAAAAAATATATACATATAGAAAAAAGTAATTTATAACCCTTGTCTGTTCTTCAAAGAATTCTACCTACTAAACTTTTATATCCAAGATTTTACATTATTATACTAATATAATATAATTGTTGCCATTTAAATAACATCTAACATGAAATTAGATTATGTAATAAACAAAAACCTGGTGAAATGCTGAGCCTGAAAAAAATATTGCGAAACCAAATCGTAGTGTATTGGAATTAAAAAATGAATCATAATTAATAATTATATACAAACAATTTATCTTAAAATTATCTCAAATATAAATTATCAAACGGAGCTTAGTGAATTAATTACTTCGCTTATGTTAAATATGAATAAAACTAACATGTTTGGAATATTTTTAAAACCTAATTCTATTTTAGACGCGGCTCCTGATAAGAGTTTCCTGAAGTACACGTATGAAAAGCTAATGCATTAGTATCCCTGGGGATGTTGGTGTTTCGTCATCCAGACCGGACTTATTCCTGTATTCAAAACATCTAACGCGCGTGATATTTGTGGACCTTACTGTGCTCTGGAAAACAGACATCTCCAGAGATCACACATTTAAGCTTAATAAGTATTACGAACCAACTAACTAATTACTTCACCAACGAACTGTCTAGGGATAAGTTTATAGTTAGCTTACAAGCGGTAGAAGTGGGAGCGAGTGGTATAACAGCAAAATCTCTCTATAACTTACTTAATCACCTTGGCCTTTATAGAAATAACATCGGTTAATTTCTAGAACGTATTTCAAAGGCGGCAGTAGTAGGTTCTTTCCAAATTTGGTTAGGTAGGGAGAGGAGTGTGGATAGTGAAAGTGAGCGTGTTTGCTCATCATAAAAAGATCTCTTAAACCTACACCTGGGTCACAAGACCCAGACATTTTTTGCACTCTTTTCCATGCAACGCGATGGTCCCGGCAACCGGGTGGTGAATCTATGGAATGCTAAGAAGCTTAGACTCACTTATTACTTTGATACTAAAAATAGAAAACATAATAATAAATTTCCGCTTGTCTTTTAAATATGTAAGTAATTAACATTCCAACTTGTAGATATATCTTTAAAAATAAGATAAGCCTATTTTTTTTCTAATGTTTTTTGTGCACCAAATCTACAGTATATAGAATACGTTAAAATTCTAAATTAATAAACTATAAGTAATATTAGATAATATTATATTTTATAATATTTCTTACATTTTCATACCCAGTTTAAGTTACCGGGTAATTGTCCTTAATACGTTAGTCTGTGAATGCAACAGTGATTAATTGCCAAGCCATGTGAATAGACAATCTCTATTATTAGGTCTCTCGTATCCACCTGTCAGTTCCTTCAACGGTTTTCTTAGAAGGCTGTATTAAAATTTCGTTAGTTATATAAATATTTTATCATAAATTACATAATATATTACAAATAATTTTGGCAGGGTATGAAGCAATTTCTTTAAATTTTTTCGAAAAAAATTAATGTTAGTGCTTAGAGATAATGTTAGATCATTAACATTATTAGCTTCTGAAAAGCAAAAACTTAAATAAAAGTAAAAATAATAAAAAAAATACAAAATTGTTATAAAAAATATATACGAGTCATTATACACTAGGAATAACTAATAAGAGGTAAATATAAATAATTTTAGAGAACTTATACTTTAATAATAATTATTTTATAGTTCTTATCCAGATAAGTGCTGTTGGTGATATTTAAAAAAGTTTAACCCTGTTGTAGTGCCACCTACTGACCTATCTTGTTACACATACAAACACACACAAAAAACCACCAATATCGTTTCCATAACATAAAATTCCATACGTACGTACGTTACATACAGCAATATAAGTACAGTATTACATCATTATACGAACCAATATAAAATATATACTATATGTGACTCTTATTTTTAATATAATATTCTGGTCACAATTAAGAATATTAATTGTGTTTTAACAAATTCCCGTTCCGTATGTTCACTAATATAATAATTAATTGAAAATCATACGAAACTCTGTATAGCTCTTTAATGTTTTAAAATATGAATAGTTTTAGAAATTCTAAACTATGAATTATCTTTAAATTTGATTATATATATTTAAAGAATTGCATAATTATTAATAAATAAACATCACTGATATATTCACAAAAATTTAAAACAAATTTGAATATTTTCCATTGCAAATTACTTTCTGGAACCATAGCCAACGAGCCGTGGTATAATACAACGATAAAACATAATCTTGGTTCCAATCGAAGCTTAACATTAATCAAAAATACCACGGACAAAGTGGATTACAGTTATTTATTATTATAACGTGATATATTTAAAGTGATCACAAAGAAATCAAAACAAAATGTAATAAAACAAATTTGAACATTAATTAAGTATTTAAAGATATGTTAAATTTTTATACAAAAGGAAAAAAGCAATTACATATTTTTTTCTATTTAACATTTTTTTTAGATAATGTAATATCTTAGACACAAACCACAACCTCATCTGGTATTTATCAAATATTGCTATTGCTTCCTCAGCCTATTAAGAAAATTGCTTTCGTTTCGTAAAAATAAATCAAATTAATTTTCTTTTGACTATAGCTTTCGTTAATTGCTTAAAAAAGACTTCTAATATAGGTCTTCCACGTTGAGTTATGTATAATCGAAATATACCTAATAGCTACTATTTATTTGTTAAAATAATAATATCATATACATCCCATGTTTGATTAAAAAAGAAATCCATGACGTGTAAACTAAATTAAGTCTATGATATGTATAAAACCAGCAGTGAACTAACCGGGTTTTAATCTCCAATATTCTTTCCTTAATTGAAAAGGAGGCCTGCGTCCAGCAATGTGATACAAAATATTTTCATATTGCCTATTCTATATTTTTATTAAACAAAGTATGACACGGTATTTAAATTATTATTTTTGTTTGAAACCGTGTCTAAGTAAAAGTATTTTGTCATATTAAGTTTTATAAAATTAAATGTATTTATAATTCCTTATTATTTTTTTGGCGAAAATGTGTACTGATAAGACCAATATGTAATATAATTCTAAAGAGGCGAATGTTATAAAAAACATGATATTTTTAATAGCTTTTAATAATTTGTTCCACACCCCTTTACCGTTAGAGATAATAATCATAATACCTTTTCTATTATGACACTTTACAATATACATTATCCTTTATTACAATATATATACCTTCTCTTACTATATTTTAATTTAATTTTAATTACATTATAGATATAAAAAGCACTAAACAACTTTATAGAATAAGCTATTAAAAAGATTTCTTGAAATTGACTTCATTGATATATATCTATATATATAGATGGATTGAATATAATTTATGGCACTACGTGTTTCATTAGTATTATTTATGCAAAATCGCAGAAACCCATTGGAGTTATCACTCTACCTCTCAGACACTGAACAATATTAGACACTGCTTATCTTAACGTTTTTATTTGAGATTATTTTAGTTTATTTAACCAAATAATAAATAAATAAATTTAATCTTGCTTATGTAGTATAATTCTCGAAGTCGATTGGGAGAGCCATCGTACATGACGTTTACTTATATTAGTAAATTTGAATAAAATTATACATCAAAATATATGTTTAAAAATAATTCTATTACTAAGGTAAATATTTAAGCATTAGTTTCGCTGTAAAATTTAAACCAAATGTGTATAAAGTCTGAAACCATATTTAAGTTTAAACTGGTTCTTCGTTAATATATTATATTCCATAGAAATAACGGAAAAGGTAGTAATTAAGGTACTAGTTAAGTCCAGCTTAGGCTTTGGTGAAACGTTTCTTGGAGTAACGTCTGATAAGAGCTTACGCTAGAGTGAGATTTATCACATTTTGGTAAAATCAACCCGATAATAATCGGTGGACTTAAGTGTAATAACTTAATCCAAGTAGTTTTTGTCATGCTAAAAGATATTATTTATATTTTTACGTAGAAACTCCTCTTCCGTAATTACTTAAATATTTTTGTTTACTTAAATAATGTTGTGAATTCTGAATACATTAGGTTGATTAAGTATCGGTTGACAGCTAATTAATAATACGTAATTAGTCTGTGCTATTTTATAATGTTAGAAATTAAATGTGGCCTACTTGATGTTACTTTAAGCTTCTTAAAACCTCCGTAAATGTAACTTTCCAGTCCTTTTCATGAGAAGTACTTCCGAGTCTCATTCTATAATTACTCTATGGTGAGTGTTTTTGTAATGAGTGTTCTAATAAACGCTTTTGAACCGTTTATCCTCATAATTATTCATGTGTTTAATTTTGATTGCAGGGTTGATTAAATATTATGAAATACTAGGGGTCGCCCGCGACTCCGTCCGCTCGGTTTTTATAGTTTCCTCAGCGCACGCGAGGAAAGCTCTCAAAAAGAAATCTTTTCCCGTTTTTGCAGCATTTTTGATTGCTGCTCGTCTTCTATAAGTCACAGCGAGATGACATATACCCTATAGCCTTCCTCAATAAACGGACTATTCAACACAAAAAAAAAATCAATTCGGGTCAGTAATTCCAGAGATTAGTGCGTTCAAACAAACAAACTCTTCAGCTTTATAATATTAGTATAGATTCATAAATTCTATTGCCGACACCGCTCAGACAGTTTTAAATGTTATTCAAATATTATTTTTATCTGTCCTTTTTGGTAATTGGAGTTTTGTATAGGTCATTGCACTCTTAGGGAAGCTTTGGCTCCATAAGGCGTGTTCTTATAAATACGGCTGAAATATATTCATACTGCGAGTAAACGTGCATCTACGGGGCGTCATCCCGGTTGTTCCAGTTTCCCGTTTCCTGCCATACCTGAATGTGAGACTTGGTATTATTGAATTCCCAATTCGTCACGTAGCTTTGAAATAAGATTTATGGTTATGTTCAACCTCATATATTTAATGAGCACTACATATTAGCATTTATGGAACTATTGCTT
Organism: Napeogenes sylphis; assembly: GCA_959347405.1. NCBI lineage: Eukaryota > Metazoa > Arthropoda > Insecta > Lepidoptera > Nymphalidae > Napeogenes > Napeogenes sylphis. The sequence continues at coordinate 6,878,219 of OY365783.1, forward strand.
GACTGCGATTCTTTCTAGTGACAAACAGGTTGGCTGTTTATATGCCTTAACTTATCCCTTGTCAATGGGGCTTTGGAACTTTTAGTATAATTCTATTTTATAGAAATATGTGAGCTTTACCACAAATGACCGCCGCCGAGTCTAGCTGGCACATTTCCTTTTGGCACATTGTTATATCAAATAAATATATTTATATTATAATTAAATAATTTAAGTATCTTGTTTTCATTTTAATAGCTTAACCCTCGAAGTGTAACTACAATAATAAATAAATAATATGAAGCTAACTGAACTACATTAACATGTAACTAATGAGCGCATGACGTGAGAGTCCCTACTAGATAACGTCATAGCCTGCGCCCCTTATCTGTCTCATTGTCAGCAATTTTTAATAGTCAAATGCATTCCTATATTGGACTAAAATTAAATTGGTTTAATTTATAAAAACACTTTTAAACATGCATTATATAAATTTTGTGAGTAAAACGTATATTTCTGATTTCATAGATGTTAATATTCCTAATGCCAATGCTTTTAGTTTTTAAACGGAGGTTTGATATTTCGGTAAATTCAGAATAAGACACAGAAGACTTTTTTTAATTGTGTCGAAAAACGTTTAATGTTTTGGTACGTTGGTGACTTATTCTCTTTAACAAAACTATTTAAGTTTAAGTTATGAGAAATAAATATCAATTTTATATAAATTAAGTGCTAATCAACTTACTCGAAAATTTTAGGATATTTCTGCAACTTTATAATTAGGACTGACTCATCTTTATTCCACGAAGCATATAAACTATTTGACACTATGGAGAAATAGGAATAAATAACAGCAAGTGTGATTAATGCCATATTACACTGAATAACTGACGAGACAGCTTCTCGTGGAGGGTTCCCATAAGAACAATTTATATAGGAAAAACTAACCAATTCTTGAGATCATTTTATAGTACATAATATATTATAATCACAGTTTTATATGCGACTATAATTTCGAAACATCTCATTTTTCTTGTCTACAAGACAATTTTAGATCCCCTTTTTACGTGATCTTACATATTTTATGTCTTGAGATATTTGTGCCTAAAAATATGTTCCTTTCCGCCTCAATAAATTCTCATTTATATTTAAATGAACTCTAAATGAAATTTGAATAGGGAACAGATTTCAATTGAAAGGATGAATAAACTTTTATGAAAAATAAAAGTTATTGCATATGTCTCCGTCTATGTAGTCAACTTTTTTTATGTGATTATTTAAACCTTTAAAGCCTAAAGTATCTAGTCAGTGACTAAATAAAACCTATGATTTTGTTTTTATAAGTAGAAATATTAAAGCGCAAATACCTTCTTGATTAAACGACTTATTATTGTTATTTAAATATAATTTTTACCGCAAAAGCAACATTCTATTTATTGAAATTACAAAATTCAAACAAAATTTTTCTAATATATTTACATTAAAAAATTTAAAAACTCCCGATACAAAACCAAGCAAGAAATACGATACAAAACATGATAGTGTGTCTATATATTACGAAGTTAATCATTGAGGACTATACGATTCGATATCGTAATTTCTTTATTTGTCTTGTTAACTTGCTTGCATTTTAATTTCTTCCTTTATTAAACGGTCCCCCGACGCAACGAATTCAATAAGTACACAATAATATAATTTTTATTCTTCTTGGAGGTCTTTTTGTATCTCGGGTTTCTTAAATGTTTTTTTTTTCTGATTTTTAAAGTTATGTTACTAGTTTCTGAATTGTACCAAATGAATCTACAGACACAACAATTTTTCAATTATTTAAGTATTTTTATTAATCTATCCTAATATTATAAAGAGGAAAGATTTGTTTGTTTGAATTGAATAGGCTCCGAAACAACGACACCGATTTTTAAAAAAATCTTTTAGCATTAGAATCCTGCATTATGATGTACAAAGGTTATATTTAATACGAGAAATATATATAGTATATTTAATAAAATAAGGGTCGACGTGAAAGTTTCGACAATGTAATAAATTATAAATGAATTAAGTAACATGATTCAAGACTTTTTCATATAGGTAGGTACTAGGTAGATAGATAGGTTTCATATATACGAATATTAATAAATATCAACATTTAAAGTTAAAATGATTTACACTATGATGAAGGGACTTATATTATCACTAGCTGTTGCCCGTGATTCTTTATGACTACGATCATAAGCCATATAAATATATTTTTACAGTCTACGTCGACGCAGTCACGGACAACAGCTATCCCTAATAAAGTACTTTACCTGAGTAAGTAAATGTAAAAACCTTTTGGCCTTCATAACAAGGCTTTTTTTCCTATATAGCGTGGGCGAAACCGCTTGGAACAGCTAATTATTGCATTAGAACCTCTCCCCCGCACGAATAAAACGTCAATATCATGGAGACGACTATTTCTATTTCGACCAAACATGGATAAAAACCATCTCGACAAGCATAGCTTTCGATAATAAAAAACCGCAGTCAAATCCGTCCACGCGTTTGGCCGCAAATTTGCCACAGACAAATACACAGATCGACTTTCTTCGATCAAACTTTTAAAACCCCTCTTTTTAGTCGGAGGTTAAAAATGATGGCTACCACTTATTACAAAAAGTAAAAAAATATCCTCAAATCCCTTAAGATATTATGTATTTCTATCTATTATTGTTGATTATAAAGAAAACACGATAACCAAGAATTGGACGCAAATTTAAATAGTATTTAATATCTGTTCTAACTCTAACACTAATTATATTTAAATATATAATGAATTTAAGTTTAGAAACTGAATTAATCTGTGCTTTATATTTTTTAATATATTAAATGTAGTAATAATTAATTATATTGTCTTATGACTGGCATTATATAATTCTACGTTGTCATGAAATAAGCGCTTGAACAATGAAAACTAATGTCATCTAATCTACGTCATACTGGTAACACCCACTATGTTACGACGCTACCGTGGCTGGGTAAGATCACGTGGCATAATCTGGTATACATTAGTTCTGTGTCCTGAGTCAACTTCATGGCCAAAGTTTCTTAGCGTATATCCCTTAAGACGCCTTCTTTGGTAATATACATTAAAACTATATCTTACACGTTTTGACATTGTAGGCAATACTTACAGTACCTACTACGAAATTTACTTAATTGTTAAACTTGTAACCTATGATACCTACTTTATAAATATATTTATTTAATTAATCAGTTATATTTTGATTAGATCTCAATAAACATTGCAAAGCAAAATGTTTTCCAGCAAATGTGTTTAGTGAAATAGAGTAGAATAGTCGGTATTTGTCAATTAAGCAGTTAATTTGTCATCTACCTTCATAGTTTTTTTATCTTTCCTGCGTAGAATTTACAATAAAATTTATATATATAAAAGCATTTTTAATAATATTATTTAAATGATATTGTAAATTGTTGAAAAATAATAATTAATAATTGTATTTCATTAACAAAATATCGTGTTACTTCATTTGTATACGCTGTGGTTCTACTGGGCTGTTGTCATACTCTAACAGAAGATAGGAAGCTTTTGTAACTAAGGCATTCAAAAGCCCTCTTTTCTCCTCTCCTTTTTAGTTTCCTTCATCTCTTTCCATTTCTCAAGAGTCATAATATATTTACATAATACAAATGTCACTTAGCTACGGAAACATTTATCATCAGACTGACTTTCTAGATTTGCTAGTTTAAATGTTAACAAGGTGCATTTGCACCTGCACATTTTAATAGTAACTCATTTGAGTTACTTTTAAAAGAGGAAGCAAAAGATGTGATGAAAGCCACAGCTTTTCTAGGATTTACTGTTGATGCTAAGCTACAATGGGTCGCTCTCATAGAGCTGGATTGGCTAGTAAACTTAACTCTGCCGCGTATCCTGTTAATTAATAAGATGACGAGACCACTGCCACAGGGAACACAGAACCCCTGTGGCGTGTTCCTTGTGACCTGGTATTGTGTGAGTGTATATAGGTAATTATTTTTATAGTACAATTCCGTATGGTGTCTTAAAATGGAGTACAGTGTAGTGGAAACCTCACTGATTTCTGTGTACATAACACAGAAATTTGTTTTATTTATAAGTGTTATGTAATTGTCTATTTCCATTTAAAATAAATAAATAAACATATAATGCTGCTGTTATGAAAATACTATTTACCTTCTATTAAAGTAAGATAGCCATGCAACTTACAATCTAGGCCGCTTATATGCTTACGGTCTTTATGGGATAAGTTTAGGCAAAATCAATGTACAATATAATACAATACAATTTACGTTACGGTTAGAATAGTAATGAAAATCCTTAATAAGTACACTACTGATAATTTTATTATGCACAGTGATATATATACAATATAAATACGAGGTAGAGACACAAGATCGAATTACTTGTTACTCGACTTAAAAATGTGAGTAAATCTTTTATGCGCCAATGTATTTCAATTTTCAACAATGTCCCAGGAAATGTTCAAGGATTAACATTTAAAATTTTTAGAAAGTAACTAAGGAATGTTTGTGTGCTAAAAGACACTACAATGTTATCGAATATTTAGAGGATGTTGCACAGTATTTACACAGTTTTAATTTATTAAAAAAAATTAACAACAATTCCGCCGAGTTTCTGTCACCAGATCTTCTCAGATCTTTGGGATTTTTTTTCCAAGTTGGTCAAAGCTTTGAAAATGAAAAAAAGTTTTATAAAATTTTCTTTCTATAAAGATTTTTGATTTGATTTGCAATCCTGTTTCGTTAATAAATAAATAAAAAACTAACAAAAAAGGGTCTACATGCCATACAAAAAAAAGCGGCAACGCTCATGTTCACACTTATTTTGCAAGAGCGGCTACTATCGCTTTACATCACATCAAAAAAGAGTATAGCGTTTAAAAAAGGGGGGAAATATAGGTAATGTAATTTAATACACGTAAATAACAATACTGTAACGAGATAACAAAATATATAGCACAAAATAACAAGTGCTTCTACAGTTTGATAATTGAACTCATTAGCCAAGCCTTTTGAACCAAATTTTTCTTTTACCCAAGGGAACTTCAAATTATGATTAAATACATAAATATAATCATGTTAAAGTGCTTGCATTAATGACGGACAAAGTTTTATAGTTCCTAAAATTGTTAAGTAATATTTACTTGAAAATAAAAAAGTCTGCTAATACTTTTTAAAATAGTCTCCTATTCTTTTTACCTTAATCGTCATTTAATTGTTTTGGCTTAAAGTCGTTAGGTAAAGATCTTGCATATAGTTTTCAACATTAATTATATATTTTTCCAACTATAAAAACGTAGATTTATTATGTTAATTCGCTTCTAAAAGCTATAATTGCGTCCGTTTACAATGAGGATTTAAATAGGTATTTGGTTTATTTTCTATTGCACTTTGCTTAATATATTCTTGAGACGAAGCTTCTTAGCATTCCATGGATTCACCGTGCGGGTGCCGGGCCCATTGCGTTGCAAGGAGAGGAGTGCAAGCAGTGCCTGGGACTTGCGACCCAGGAGTAGGTTTAAGGTTTAATAATTTATGCTAATGGTGATGTACTTCACGTCAGATGTCTACATTGTGTTTGAATTAATGGGCAGCTAATTAAAATCTCGGTCCGTTTTCATTCCATTGAGTTCATTGCTTTCCTAATAAAACATTTTATACGTTGAAATTAAACGCTAATAGCATTTATCCGTATAAATACATAAAAATATAGAATCAGAAGAGAATGTCAACTCTTTTGAATATTTATAATTGTATATTTATTTTCAAAATGTATTTTCTGGGCGATGGTTGAAAAGAAAATTATATTTCATATTCTGGTTTTATTCTGGTTTTATATTAAGATTGTTCAATCAACATTATGAGATATTTTATATTCTAACTTTATATATAAAGTCGGTATCGAAAGCATTAGTTAGTGTACCTTTAAACATGTCTTACAGTTGTTCTGATATTAGAAATAATAATAAAAACCGGCTCATACGAAGACTGGTGCACGAAGGGTTCCGTATCATTATCTAAAAAAAACAGCATATAAACCATGTTTGTTGCATTGGAACCTTCCTTAATTTTTTTATTTTATTTTTATGTTTATTTTTATTTATATATAATTAAATTTAAAATACAAGCATCTAGTGGTTGGCGTTATTAATGTCGGGCTAAAAATCTTGTTTATTGTGTGGGAGCCCCCCCTAGAATATTTATATTATTCCCGTTTTATTTTAGCCGCAACAGAAATACATCATCTGTGAAAATTTCAACTGTCTAGCTATCACCGTTCATGAGATTTAGCCTGGAAACTGACAGACGGACAGTGGAGCCTTAGAAGACCTCTAAAAAGCACCAAACATTAAAAGGTTTCGCCAGAAAACTCGAATAACATCAAGCGCAGGTATCTCATTCAATAATCACCAAATATAAAACAACCAAAGTGTTGCTTGTTTATCCCGCTTTTTATAATAATGTTATCTATCTATCTATCTATTTTATCTAATCTTGTAAATTGCTCTAGATATCCTGGCAAGTAAATGATTCAAGCTAAAAATCATCTTCTTTATATTCCTAAAACAGTTTAGTAAACAGAGAAATAAAATTTGGTATTAGTCAGTACAGACATCGTTATTATCTCTAGAAAAGTTAGCCTCAGGAAACATCTCTTACAACCCGAAAATAGAATATGATGTTAAAAGGTTTAAAAATAAAATGTGACCTTTAAAGTCTGGAAATAAAACACTCCAGCAAATTTTAATATATCGAATTCCTAAATAAACCGGCTAGACTATACTAACTACCAATATATTGTCTATTGATTTATTATATTTTTAATACGCTTTTATTAGCTTGGGTTGTATGTATGTATAGTTTTTAGTTCGGTTAGCAATAATAGCGTGTTTTTTTAGTTTTTTAAACTATTGTTTTTATAATACATATGCAGAATGCTATTTTCAGCTTACTGTGGTCTTTGTTTATTAGGAAGTTCGGCCCCAACATTTATGTATCGCAGTTTGATCATGTTTTATTTATAATTGGTTTATTTTTCAACTGTTGCATGTTTATTTATTGATAAAACACTCAATGAATTTTTAAGAATGTTGTTATGGTAATAGATTTCCATTAAAAAATAAAAATTGGTTTTGATAAAAAAGACATCTAAAAAAGATAATATATTACTTATAACATCAATTCTATTTTATAATTAATGATATTTTTTTCACAATAAAGAGAAATATCAAAATAATAAATTAAAGTTAGGTTTTACATTTTTATGGTTTATCTACACCCATTAATAGCTTGGAACCAGCAACTTAAATCAATCCTGTTACTTGCATTTACTATAAGTTATTTCAAGATATTCCAAAGATTCCTATAAAGATGTTAAATAGTTTAAGAGTTTTTTACAAGTAAAAATCCTTATATTCTTATTAATAAGTTGTCATTTATTCTTTGTACTTTTATTTAGATACACGAACTTAGTAAGTCTTGCCATGTCGGTCATAACGAAGACTTTATTGTCATTAAGCAGTATTGCACGTCACGAGCAAACATCTCGTCACGAGTGAAAGCCAACAATTAGGATTTCCATGATTAATTAGATGGCTTGATTATTACGCTTTGATTAAATCAATTATCCATTAAATTAGCAGAGAAAGGAAATATTTTTTTGCCAAACAAAAACGATTATGATATTAAATAAACTAATATGAACTATATATATGTATAATATACTAATCCAAAAAGAAAGCTCCTTTGCATCATAAAATTTAAATTTGTGCAAGACCCTTAGTATAAGCAAACCTCGACATTTGGAAAGTCCTTCTATGTACATCAACTGTATTAAACGCCACTTTTACGTTTGAATCCCAAAGAAGAACTAACACACTCTCAGCCATTCTCTGTTCACCTAAACTAAGGTTAAGAAACGACATCGAAAATTCAAAGAACATCACAAGAGATAACAAAATAAATGGTATTATGAAAATAAAAATATATAATTGTACCTACTATGAAAACATGTATTATCCATTCACTCATAGTTCCATTATCCAAAATAAATAACTTTCCCCTTTTTAAATTATCCATATTTTTGGCGTAAACCTAACATTGTGTACTTTCAGCATTATTTTAATATAAAAGATAATTAAATTTATTGTTCACTCCACAATAATCAACTTTCCCTATTGCTTTAAAATTTATAACTGGCTAGACCCGTTGCACTTTACACATATAATAATAGTAATAATAATATCACAGTATAGATTACAGACATTGACCGAACCCCGAAACAAAAAAAATATTTTCTTGGGCTAAGGGAGTTATACAACGGTACAAATACATAGAAATACACATTATAAATACTACGAACTCATTTAATAAACGACGAAACCCAGAAATACAGACGTGTTAGTATTAGACATTGCGTCGTTAGACGTTAGGCGTCTGCGCTATACCCTCGACCAACAATGTATAAAAATATGAGTAAATCTGCAGATAAGCGAAGAAGATTCGAAATGAAAGTATTTTTTTGGTTATCTAAAGTTTCTTTAATTCAGCAACTAGCCAACCCCCTCCTCCCCCCTTCCCCTACCCCGTTTTCGACTTTCTGTTCAAGATTTCTAAGCATAACATTTTTATAAAAAATATATTACCTTCACATAACTTCCAGTTTTTGTTTTAAATGACTTGTCTCTACAAACGCAAAATAAAAATATTCTTACATGTATAAGAAAATTACATTCCTAAACGCGAACAAAACGAAATCATGGATTTAAATAAAGATAGCGTTGAATCTCTTTATACTAAATAAAAACTTTTACTATTACGAGTATTTTGTTTTATTATAGAATTGGTTTTCAAATTTAACTAAAAAATTACATAGTTAAATCTAACGACTTTCATTATATCTTTAAGGAAATAGTATCAATAAATCATCATTTGAAATTAATTTTAATTATATACCATACGGTTATATTACGTAACAGTATCACGTATCGCACGTATTCGCTCTGTCTCCTACGTTATAATGACCAAAGTTTCTTCTTAAGGTTTCACAGTTTCCATTTTTTTTAATATCTGATAAGAATTTTTAGTACATGTCGGTAACTAATAGTTCTCTTTCGGTTAATAAATCGATTGTTTTGAAATAAATTTTCCAAAATTGTAGTTTCATGATTAGATTTGGTTTTTACAGATTCTGAATTAAAGTTAGTCCAAACCTAATGGCAATTATTGTTAAGATATTTAACCATTTGACTAAAACATTATCATAAATCAAAATCCATTTATAATGCAATATATATTTTAGTATTGCGTTTCGTAGAACATAATTAGAAATTGCAATCATGAAAATGTCATCCTGTGAATACGACTACAAAAATTTAAAACGTTGGTAAATAAAAAAGGTATTTAAGCATTTAATTTATATACGACTTAGAGCGCCATCTCATTTAAAATGGGTAATCATTTTTTAGAGAAAGTAATAATTATATTGAGAAAATTCTTAAACAGATTTAATGAAAATATTTTTGTGACTCTGAAGTAAAGGCCACCAAAGCAAGAAAGTTTACGTAATATTGGTACTGGATTTTTTTTTATTACCATAACGATTTATTATCATGAAGTGATTTATGAACAGCATGATTTCGTAATACTAACAGAATATTTTAAATTAATATCTCATATTTAATTTCTAGTATATATTCTTAATTTAAATGCTAATACTACTAATAATAATAATACAGGACAAATTACACACATTGATCTAACCCCTAAGTAAGCAAATTATTAGCTTGTGTTAAGGGAGTTAGGCAACGATACAAATACATAAAAATACACATAGTAAATACTGAGAACATATTTAGTTAAAGACCATACCCAGAAATACAGACATCTATGTTCATCACATACATGCCTGTCTCTGTCGGAAATCGAACCCGAGCCCCATTGCGTCGCTATAGATCAGACGTTTGCGCCTACCACTTGACCAACGAGGCGGTAAATTTATTAAATAAAACTATTCTTAGAATTTATGAGTGAATCAACTAAGAATTGAAATAAACTCATGTTATTAATATGTCCAAGTGACGTCAGAAACAGTTAAAGGTATCAAATATTCTAAGATAATTATAGGTTATAGCACATTCATGAAATGTTACGTTTTCAATATATTAAAAAACCTCATATTATCAATGTTTTTTTGTTTCTAGATTGATAATATGTGTGACGTAAGTTCAATTATAAAAACCGTAATACAAAAATAAAGACCGATTTTTCAATTCTCAATTATTTATGGTTTCACAACATAAATGTGTGTAATGTGTAGTATTTATATTTGAATTTGTTCAACAGGTTAATGTCAACTAACTGTCATTAGAGATACCAAAAACATTAATTTCCGTTTGAATGTATTTCGCTGATTATTCTACTAGTGGTATTTGGACTGAAAAGCCTTTGATTGAAATCACGGCCCCATTCAAATCAAAGGCTGTATACATTTAATTTAAATGTTTTTTTTTTCATTTAATTAATTAACATTTGTGTAAAAACAAAGACTTAGGGAGAGTTACAGATATGGAAAATTATATCTTGAAGTGTTTCATAATAAGTACATATTCATAATATATGTTTTATTACTTAAACTTCCAAAAGTATGAAGTGACCGAAGAATTTATTTTTCATTCTTTTTCAACAAATATATTACTATTACCTGAAGCCAGTGGTTTAGGTAATCAATACATCCATTGGTTATTACTACTATCTATAAATGATTACCATAATATTTCAAATTATCCGCAAATAGATCAGTCATTATAGTTTTTGATCTATATAAAGTAATTGCAGCTAATTTTACTCAATAAATACCAATAAATTTTATTATAATCAATTTAATTTGAGCGCAACGGGTACTAATAGGATTAGATACTTTACTAAGTGAACATATAATATTGTTTTAATATTTCCTATACTCATTATTGATACTATAAATAAAACATTTGGGATACATAATCTTTTTATTATTATAATCGCCGGTAAATCTCCAACGGGCTATAATTAATAACGAACTACAATTAATTGTTTCTCGTGTTAAAAAAATCTGTGATTCTCTCTAAACTCGTAATTAAAGAGAAGTATTCCAAAACATTTTAATACTAATTTAAAAATAACACCTTTGTGAATTGCAATATATTTTCATAGCTAGATTAGAAACTTTAATCTAGTAATGTCTTGTTTTATAACAAAGTAAAACATTGATAAGTTTCTTTCTATCTTCTACCGTAACGCAATAAAGTAGTTAATACCTCAGAGAGGCAACTAACGAGATGCACTTTGCTCTTTAAAAGCAAACCGTTATTAAGATAACATTTGTTCCAACGGATAGAGCAATATTGGCCAAGTTAATGTAATACAGGTTTTTAATTATCTTCTATATAAAAGCTGATCCTGGCAAACTTTGATGGGCAGAGTCTTTGAATGTCAATGTTTGAGATAATAGTAGGCTGAGGTGAAAAAGTAAAGAGAATTAAAACTTTTGTTTATATACATGATATTAAAATATTATTAGTTAGTTGATTTTTTATTAATTATCTTATATTTTTAATCAACATAAAAATCACGTTAGTTTTATTTTTGTTATTTATATTTTAATTACACTTAATTGTTCAGCTGTTGTATATTGATAATATCCCACCACAGAAATTGTTGTCCCTTAAGCTCTATATTACGACAATATATTAATAAAGATCTAAATGTTTTTGCGTCAAAACATGCAAAATAAGACTACTAGATTAAAGTTTCTAATCTAGCTATGGAAATATTATGCAATTCACCAAGGAGTTAGTTATACATTATCATTTAAATGTTGGCACTACTTCTTTTCAATTGTGAGTAATTATAGTCTTATACTTTCATTTTTAGAGAAGAACTTTTGCCATTTAATTATTGCTCATACTTTAGTTTGTTGGTGAACGTTATTAGTTACCTCCTTACATATGATAGATTGAATTAGCTGGCTATTTGTTCATTGAGTGTAAGAGTTAGATCAATCCTAGTGGCTCTTTTTTCTTAACGCTAGTAATGCATCGTCCATACACTACAAGAATTGTTTGATAATTTTCTTTTTACTAATAAAAGATATATTTATAAATCAAAGGTCAGCGGACTAAACCTAAACGTCGATAACAAATTTATTGAGTTTTTAATAACATTCTCCTAAAAAGTATACTAATTGTAGTAATTTTCTTTACCGACTAAAAGAAAATTAATAGCTTTTAATTACATCATTAATTATATGGTATTCATAAAAACTTAGAAAGTGAATTAAAATCTATTGTAATTCCATTAAAAGTAGAATCCATTTTCATAATTCCACGGTAAAATCTACTTAAAATTATATTTTATGATATTTAGTAAACATTATGGGTTTTCATTACAATTGAGCTTTTTTTGTAACAAAAGTGCTATCATCGAACGGAATATGTTTATGTATAAAATAAGATATAATCCATTTCATACCATAATATGTCAAACTTTTAATTAGTAAACTCAGTATTCTTGCGCACCTTTCAACTTATTTATTTTACCTTGTATGTGAAGCGAACTTTGCAACTTGGTAAATGAATAATGTTGAAGTTTAATCTCTTGTTTATTTAATAAACTAAGTTTAAAATTCAAAAATTAAACAAACAAATTACCATGAGCTTTTGCGCAAAAATTTTAAAGCTTAAACATCACATTTATTCTTCTTAACATTTACAAATGTGTTTAATTCTTTTGCACTTAATTAGACTTTTCATTAAGAGTACAAAATATCAAAGATCCATTAAGAATACAAAATATTATTATTATTTTTTTAATGATACTTTATAGCTATTAAATGGTTGATAAAATAACGTTGGTGTCCCATTTATATGAACATTAAAATGTTTGCAGGGTTTACCAATTCAACAATATATCAGTATTTAAGAGTAGGACCGGAGTATTAGGATAGGAGGAGTAGAAGGAGTAGTATTATATGACTTTTATAGGTACCTACTGTACGTTACATTTTTTTTATAATATACGGTAAATATTATAATCCAATATTATATTTATAAGTAATTATTACTTTTAACGATTAAATATTATTTTACATAAATTGTTGTGTACTGTATGCGTACCGAAATTGCGAAAACTAAATGTATAATTGAGAAAATATTTTATGTATTTGTATGTCCTTTAACAGAGCCGTGTCTAATGTAACACGGGGAAAGTAGCTAGTTAAACAAAAAGTTACCTATATATAATTTCGAATTAAGTATTTTTGTAAATTCTTTGAAAATGTTTCCAGTTTAAAAACTCTTCAATTATTATTAAATTTAAGAGAACTTTATCTTTTCAAGGGTCAAACGAAATACCAGAAACTTGTGATTCTATTTCAGTCTAATAAAGCATCAATCGATACCTGATGACCCAAAAGTTATTTCAAACTTTTCTCGGAATTCAGGTTTGTAATTAAGGACAAGTTGATTAAGTATAAAACTTTCTGTACTAATTTATGGTTTATTAGAATTATGTTAAACCATGTTCATTTAACAATGGCAGATTTTTTTTTATTTTCTTTGTAGAACTAATAAGCTATCAATTAAATGAATTTATGGATACTCGAAAGATAAAAAGATAAAACTTACTGAAAGAATTGGAGCGGTACTGGGAAGTCGTGGGCGGGATGAGTACGTCACTGTTGAGACTGGATACACTGACGTCACGGAGTTCACCCAATGAGGACGAGCGTAAAGTTGGCAACGAGAAGTTAACCTCCTTCGTCCTAAAAGCGAAATAAGTATTCACATATGGAACCTTTTTTAAAGTGAAATATTACTTAAGCTATGCGTAGGTTTGAGGAAAGGTCACATACATAAAATGAATGAACTATAATAAACTATTATACAATTCTAATACGATAAGAAATTATTAATTATCTGGTCGCCTTTGACAAAGAGATATACATTTTTTTTGTAAATCTTGTTTCCTATTTAGGTATTATATCCACATTACAAAAGTAAAATAATCGCACCTGATATGTGCGTGACATTGCGAAATTAAATGTAGCAAAAATAATGCTGTCGACACATAAATGAATAGAAGCTAGGTTATTCTCTCAAGTTTTACAAAACTGTAAAGCAAATCCTTTCTTTTAACATTATAATTTTTTGTATAAATTGAAAAACATGACATTTTGTAATATTTTAACCCATTAACTAAGAATATTCTTAATTTGTAAAATAATGTATTCTTGGTTTTTTATTTATATTATTTTCATAAATCTTGAGATATTTATGAGATATTTATGAAATAAATTATTGTCTTTATTGAATTAAAAACCAAACTGCTATATTATTTTCTGATTTCTCTTTTTAATATAAAATAAATAAATACCATATTTATGTTTTTCATATACATACTAGAAACGTCAAATTTGTCGTGTAAAGATTGCGTGCCTAAATTTATGTATGTTTGTGATATCGCATTTTCATTGGAATATACTTGATTTGTTTAAAAAATACACATGTATTTGTGCTATAGCACAAAATTAAAAGGAAACATTTATTATTGAATTTTTTTATGTTCTTTAATAGAACAATTATAACTTTAATTGATTGATATCCTTCAAGAACCAAACCCATACATGAAAGGGTTTGTGGACAAGAGGATTAAATTCATGCCCGCTACTTAATGAGGGTGTTCTCTTTGTATTGGTAAAGGTTTATTTGGAACAATTATCTCGAATGTAGAGAGCTTCCTAAAGATCTCTTTAGGCATACCTTAAATAAAATTTAATTGTTTCGCAAATTTCAGTATTAAAGCTACCATTAGTATAAAGATGTTTTTTTTTCCAATTATTAATTTGTGTAACCAACCCTAAAATAAAATTTTATATACATTTTTAAGCAACTAAAAATTAAATATTGTTAAGAAAAGTCCCATAAATTATTTAGTCGTAAAAACATTTCGCAGTAAAGATAAGAATACACAAAATACTTCAGCCTCTGATAGAAGTAATTTGCATGAGCGCTTTGTCTAGACAAATAGCCAAAAAGATAAAACTGACAGCCGTAATACCTGTTCTAAAACAGCATTAAAATTGGTAAAATAAATTGCACTTAGTACAGAAACGTCACTGTCAATGGACTCTGCGTCCCTAAGTTATCTTTATATTTAATGAAGGTATCTTTTTAGCTGTAATTTTCTATATAAAACTTTTTTCTGAAGAAAATTTAAAATATTACAATAATAAGAATGCTTTTAGCATTATTCATTGTAAATAAATTTTTAACAGTGTAAAAAAATCCTAATTAGAAACAAATTTTACTTAATCTTATTATATAAATTAAACATCTTATAATGGCAGTGCACAATTAGCAAAAAATAAATAAAGAAAACATTTTCTCCGCTGTATTTGAGAAAAGTTATTCCCACGATTATGTTGTTTAACAATTCCATTAAGATTTTATTAAAAAAATATTTTAAAAGTGTAATACATATAACTAATTTATGCTTTCATATTACATAACACAATTTTCTAATGTGTTATAACCCCACCAATATCCAGCAATTTTATTTGTCAAAATGTGTATACGTATATAATATGATTTAGTGTCTTATATTTAAACTCAACTAGTACCCCATTTAATTATTCTTGAGTGGTCCTAAAACGTACAATAGCTTAAAGGAATTATAATTCAATAACTTCCTTTCGTAGTCTCGGCCTCTTAGCGTTCAATAATATGATTATTTTGCATTCTATCTACTAATTTGTAGAAGCTTGTATAATCAATGCCTATTACCAATAATTATACCTCAGAGTAACACGCAATACTTTGGTTTGACCTTTTAAATAAAATAATTAAACTAATTATAAGTGTTTATAATTGTACTAAAATTATATGTAATCATTCAATTGGACAATAAAATATGGTAGTATTTTTCGAATACATTTTTATGGTAGTACAAAACTTTTTACAGTCTTTTACAGTTCATACGAGTTCGAGAACCTTTAACCTCCATTTTTTTTAAATATTTTTATAATATTTTTTTGGATTTGTTTAAGTGGCTTTAGATTTTTTATTTTCGGCAACAAATATACTTACAAATAGCATGAAGCAGAAATATCATGAGGAGGATACACCAAAATGGGCGGGGAAGGAACTGGACTAGGGCTGTTCTTGCGCCGGCGAGCACAAAACACTCCCGCCATCACGATAAGAAGCACCAAAGCTGCGCTTGCGCCACCTAGAGCTACCAGCACTGCTTCTGTTGGGATATCAGTTTAGGATTACAATTAAAAAGTATACTCTTATGCCAAATACTTATCTAACTAATTAACCTTTATTTAGTAATTGTAAATTTAACTAGTCAATGTCCATATCATGACATATACGACTAAATAAAAAAAAATCTAAGACTAAAGAAAAATATAAGACTAAATAAAAAAAAACATATACTTTGTATATTCGCAATCTGTATTTATTTAATCCGCAATGCTTTTGTATGAATATAACAAACACAATAAATAATACTTAACAACTATACTTGAACTGGGTGACTAAAAGTTTCTGGTAGTACCCACTTTGTCATAAAATACAAAGATTTGGTAGAAACTCTCTTAGCCAACTCAAGGTTGTAAATAAGCCAAACACTCTACTTGATATACTAAAAGCATTGTCCTGTTACAAAATTTATGGCAACGCAATTTCTTTCTTTACAACTAAGAATTTATTAGTTTCTAGTATTTATTCTGACCGTTTGAGATCGTAACAGAGTCGCATTGTATCCTTGAGACCAAATAAAGTCACAGTGTATGTATGTACATATAAAGTATTCCGAAAAACGAAATGAACAGTTTTATCCCGCTCTCACATAATAATTAAGATACTTTTCGGTAACAATAAAATTGAATGTGCTCTAAATTCCCAACTACACGCTTTTTGAATTTTCTACCATCAATGATAAAAATACTGTTCTTTCATAATTTGATGATACAACTTTTTACGTCATTTATTAAAATTTATTCTCCAAATATGGTAAGAGACAGGATTGTTATAATTCGGAGAAAATAAATGAATAAATAAAATAAAATCAGTGTATAATAAAAAATACATATTTTTGTCCTGTCTAATAATATGTAATAGTACGAGAGTGTTTTATAGACTGCTTATATTAGTCACAAATTATAATATTGAAGTACATATACCTTGCACGCAATATACATAATTATTATAATTTTATTTAAATGTGTATTTAAATATTATATTTTCCGACTAAAATAGTTAGCCCAATCATTTACATAAACTCTCCAAATGGACAATACTTGATCAACATTTACTGTATAGGTATTCATGTTTCGCGCATTTCATTAACATATAATTATACAAGGTGGAAACAATAGCACGATAATCGAAATATAAGGAGTAAACATTAATAATCTCTGATCTGAAGTATACTAACCCTTATATTAAAAAAATATATATTTACGCGATAATTGAAACAAAACGTAGCCACAGCGTAGCGACAATTATTTGTGGTACAAATTATCTTATCCTGACAACAAATTGAGATTTAATATATATCATTGTAAATAGTATTGTAAGCTTAATAAAAAAAAAAAAATAATATCTTACAAAATCTTACCTCTTAAATTTATAGCATTGGCAATGGAGAATTCAGTGACAGTAGCCGCGGTGGATGCAGGTTCGTATCTCGGGTTTGAGGACGAAGATTCCACTTGACCGAGAGACTTAACGTGAATTGGGTTCACTGGTTCATTGTCCACTGGCTCATAATACTCCTCATTCGGTTCAGAATTGTAATCGTTTTCGTAACCTTTAAACATGATTGAGTTGATTAATCAATTATGTATAGACATGTATTTAAAGTTTAGGTTGATTGATATAAAAAGAGTAAGAATACAATTTATTTTCGTTAAAATACTATGATATATAAATAATAAAATTATACAATACAATTTAATTCTACGCTATTACTATTTCTTGCATAACAGATCAGTTCATATGATAAAAACTCGACCTTGTTGTTTTCTCTTATATTAAGTGTTTACGACATAGCGTTGTACTAAAGCTTGTTTTGACGGGCATTCCGAGTTCTGGGTACACACGACTTACCTGTGTTATACTGATCAGTGGGATCCTTCACAATATCTATTGGGTCTATTGCCGGAGCATACCAGGGTCTCCTCGAGTACACCTTCTTGCTCGTCACTGTTCTCTCTCCATCATCAACATTCCTATAACTTGACGGAGACAAGTTTAACATCTCTAACCATCTGATGAGACCTGAGGAGCAAATACTTAATTTTATACCCAAATTTTACATCAGATTTTATTTCAATTGTTTTATAATTCGACAGTACCAGTCTATTAAATAATAAGTACATTTTTTTTTTATTTTTCCTTTCAAAAAATACTTCCCATTTATGAATAAGTACCTATTTATGAATAAGTATTTTTTGAATCCTGGTTAACCTTATAAATCTGTCTCTTTAACTTATTTTCAAATAGGGCTCTCTATTTATAGGCATTAAGGGTGTAGCTCCCACCTCTTGAATTTCTTATTGACAAACAATAATATTTGTTTTGTGACGCAACCATAGTACCTAAATAAAATACCACGAGTAAGGGTGGGTGTAAGATTTACTGTTGTTCTAACTTCTAGCACCATATGTATTTCAAAGTAAATAAATTATGATCATAAATGGATATTAGATATGTTTAATAATTATGATTTTTTCATATTTTTTTATTATTATTAATACCAATAAAAATAATTTACGACATGCTACAAATTATAAGCGTATCTAAATTAAGTAATGCGTTTAATCATTTACTAGGAAGATCCTAGAATAAAAAAGTTATAACTCACATTTTTATAGTACACACTATTAGTAAGTTTGATTAAATCTTAAACAAATTTTTTAACCTTTTCACGTGAAAAGGTGGAACAAAAATTTTAAAAATACTTTTAGTTTTAATGAATCAGTGTACAATAAATAGATCAAAAATTAATATGGAGGCAGCAAAAAGATTCTTTTGACATGATTTATCGAATAAAATGCATCCAACCGAGCTGAACATGATGAGCGTAATGAATTTACTGTAAATACAAAATGGCGCGTGGAACACGGTGGCGATGCTAATTAGCACCACATGTATGTAATAAAATATTAACCGACAATCCTTTTATAAAACAGCTTTTGTTTATTAAGTTTCGTAAAACAAAACAAAATATATAAGCTTAAAATATTTATACAGCATTAATTATGAATGAAAAACCGATTGTTTTTTTGGTAATTTTTTACCTAAGTAAATCTATATACCTAATTTAATTTATTTATATAGTTTATAAAACAAACATCTTAACTGGGTTTTATTTTAATATATTCTTCCTGAACATTTTAGGCTTAGATAATTATTATTATAAAATATGGTAAATACTATATTATTCTATATAAGATTAAATTAAAAGTAAAACATGACCTAGAAAAAGTAGTTACAATGCAATTTACTACATGTGTTCCAAAAGGAATGTAAAATAAAAATAAAATTTGCCTTCTTTTTGAAGTAAGTTCGGTCTTGAAACCACAATCTCTTAAAATTATGAAGTTTGGAGCATGTGGTTTTTGTTATTTTTATTTGTAATTTTCATAAACCGCAAAGTTTTCAATGTTTCTGTTTTAATATTTGTTTTTAGTCGTTCAGCTAAAGTGAAGCCGTGGTAGGAAGTTATAACAACCACAAATAAGAACACCACATTACCTAAATTCATAATTTAGAGTTTTGTTTTAGAATTTAAAATGTTGCCTCGGTATCATTTATGTTAAAAATATTTTTAAAATAACCAATATCTTCTGTTTTTTATGTCACTTATTGTTGTTAAATTAATATGTAATTAAAAATAAACGTTTTCTTTTTTATTTATTGTTATTAAATATCTGTTTTTTATTTTGTTTACTTATTAATTATAAAAAATTTAACTACCTGTCTTCTGGTTAGGGAATGTATATTGTACATCAGAACATTACTTCAGAAACTTTTAGTAACATATTTTCGGACGACTAATAGCCAATTACTTAGAGTTGTATTACATAAAAATGAAACATTTGAACTAGTTGGTAGCATGTTGCATTAAAGTCTTAACTATTTATTGCCACGTTAAGCTTATTTTATTTTAAATTTATATAAATATAGAATAAAAAATAAACCGATACGGGCAGGGATTCGAACCTGCGACTACTTGGTACGGTACTTTGATACGGTAGTTCAGTTGGTAGAGCACGGGACGGTTTCCCTGTAGTCGCGGGTTCGAATTCCTGCCCGTATCGGTTTACTTTTCATTGTATATATTTATATAAATTTACAATAAATAATGATGATGATGAAGTAAGTTCAAAAATGTGTTTTTATTTTTAACGATATATGTAACGCATAAACGATACAAGTTTCAGTATTCTGTTTATTTCGAATTTATTTAAAAATCGCTTTGTATTAAATGGAGTACGCAGCTCAATTTGATATTACTTAAATAAAATTGAACGCAGATTCATTGGATATTGCAATATTTGTTAAATTATTACATTGAAAGTTTTTTTATTATTATGTTTATTAATTGCCTTTTTTTCGGTTATTTTACATAATAAATTTAATACATAAACTAAGTTAGAAGCTCCCTTGTATTTGCTATTGAAACAAGAGAAGCAATCTAAATTTATTAGACGGTAAAATAATTAAAACAATTTACCGTCACTTCAATTTATTTGCAAAGGTTTAACGAAGTCATTTTATTTCTTTATTAAGTATACAGTCTTATATTAACTAAACCAAAAAAGTTGCCAATGTCCAAGCTGGTGCTAAAGATAAGAATTCACAATTAAGTCTCGAGACAGCTTTATTATTAGAAAACAATGAGATAAAGTCATTGTTCTGATGTTCAATATCCCATTTACTTAGTAAGACAATAATAATGAAAACATATAGCAATAACGTTGACGCTTTGATGAAATCCAGAATAAGACAATACGGACAGACTATATTAAAACAAGACTTAGTGTTGTAGTAATGAACGGTATCCTAATACATTATATATACGAGTATATAAAGATAAATGTATATAACCTGTAGTTCTGTTATCTTATTTAATCTACTTAATCAAAGACCAATGTCTAATTTTATACTGCAGTTAATTTTCAGGTTAGTTTTATACACTTATGACAAGGCAATGGTGTATTACAGCAAGAGAGGTGATTCTTTCGGTGATCGGCAAATGTACGGTGAGGAAATGTGATATACGTCATAGCCATATCAAGAACTTACCCAAATAGTATACAAATGAATTGAAAATAAACAACAAATTCAGATGTATAGGTAATAAAAATGTGTTATTAATGTGGTTGAAACATACATTAGAGATTTCTTAACACACTTGTTTTCTGTAATATAAGTTATATATACGTACATAATTATAATGGTATATTATGGTTTGGTAACATTGCACTGCCCGGAATCGTTCAATTTCTAATTTTATGAAGCCTCCCATATAAAAACTAATTAAGGCTCACTTTTATATAAGAAGCCATGGTTGTGGAAGTACTTACTTTGATGTTTTAATTGTGATGCTGTTAGCAAATTAGTTACCCCGTTAACAAGGATGATTCAAAGTTCAAAATGTTTTCAAAGTAATCTTAAAGACCCTGCGGAACTTAAATTGTTGTTTTAAGGTCAAAAGATATTTTAAACTTATTACCACATAATTACTTTTATTATATTTTATTCCCCGTGGCGTTGAAAACTCTTTAGTAACTAATATTTATATCCGCATTAAATTTTACATGTATTTTATTAGTGTGTTTTTTTTTCATACTATTTTTTTTTTGTTTGAACAAAGAAAAAATATTGGCCCTTTTTGTAGAAAGCATTTTCTCATATTAGTTCTAGGGATCGTGGTAGGATGTTATAGAGCCATACTTAATAACAGGGCTGATAAATGGAAAAAGGTAAAACCTTTTTTACATTTATCCATAATAGTTCCAAAATTATCAAAGAAACTTTGAATCGCTTAAACATAATAAAAATACTTCGAAAACTCAAAAAAAAAAAAATTGAACTCTTTGCTTTCATTGTTCATATAGCAATATATTTTTAAAAATATTTTTTTGTCACTGTATATCAGTGACAAAAAAAATAATCAACAGATAATGATCAAAAATATTTAGGAATATTGAAATGTCAATATATATTTATTTATATTTAAACTTTTTTTCAATTAAATTATTACGTATTGAATTTTTCTTAATATTTTTGCCCAAATAAAAATACGTATTGAAAAGGACATATCCTTAGACTTCTTAATTTTTAAATAAAGACAAACCTTAGAATAGCTACATAATTTATCATATTGTATCTTTTGAGTTTTTAATTTCAGAAATTTGGACAAACATTCGGAGAGCAAAATAATTTATCCTTCATCTCTTATATTATGAGACTCTTCATTTAGTAGATAAATTGTCACATTATTCTTTTTTCCCAAAAATTCATAATGAAATTGCTTTATTTTTCATTTCTTGTAAATTTTATTACTTATTTTCACATTGTAAATTTAAAATTCAAATTTAATTTAAATCCTAAAATCAACAGAAAGATAATATACTTTAAAAGTTATTTATTATATTTGAATATATTTGATTATTTCATTCTTAAAATTATTCAATGAATTTAGAATACATTAAACTATAATAAAATATAATTATTCTTACAAGTTTTAACAAATTTAAGAATGTATCTTTTAAAATATTTTTAATAGGTACCTATTCAATGCCCGTAGTTATTATAACCATACCAAGAATGCAAAAGATGACGAAATTTTTTTTGAACAATTTCAATTAAACAAGCATCAGGGAGCTCAAACATTGCACATAAAGAATAACAATATGGAACCATTAAAACAACAACAAAGTGCCAGAACACAAAACGCGACTAGCTTTCAACATATTCAGCCGGACCGATGTGTCGGAGCATACGCATATCTGGTATACCCTTCCCCCAGACAGATCAGACTACCAAGGGATATCATCCCTCCACTTCTTCATTGCTAACCCCATGAACCGCCTCTGAAAGTCTCTGGTTGTCTAGCTTCTTCTTGTCTCATCAGAGGTAACCAGGTGTCTCATTTGGCTGGACTAACCGCTGCCTGGCACAAGGTTCATACAGTCTCCTCCAAAATTGATAACCAGGGCCTACAGCCCTAACCACATTCATGCACGTATTAACGTGCGTCTCTAGAAACCACGATCCAATCCAGAGAGTCCAATCCTGAAATCGTTTCTCCCCTTCCTCATAACGAGGGTGAGAGAAAAAGACACGTGGATAACAAAGTAAATTTAAATTTGTTACCTAAATATTTATATTACCCCAGAATAATTATTAATACAAATGAATAACCAATCTTGCTCACTTGGATTAATTGGGTTCATCAATTTAGAATCACTTACGCAGCTAACATTTAAAGCACCTACATAATCATTATTTAGGTGTTGGTTTGATTTGTTATTTAAAATATAATTAATTCATATAAAATTTCAATAAAAAGATAATATCAAATGTACAATTAGGATTTAATAGAGTAAGAAAATTATATATTAAACAACTAGTACCACTTAAAGTCGATTATGTGTGAACCATCCAGGTGCTGACAGTTAAACTTCATTTGAATGCATTCTGACATTACTTTGTTAATTAAGAGTTAGTATTCTCTTTGATCTTGATAAGTGAGGTAACACTCACTTAACATGATGAGAGAGGGTTCTAAGATCTGTCTTGTAGTTGGTTAGTTTTTGTTAATAGTATTTAAGTATTCTAACAACCAAAATTACAGTTACGGTCAATGGTAACGAAATCGTTTTTGGAACCATTTACAAGTCATAGTTAAAGTGTAAAAAGGGTTTTCTTACGGAATGAACATTAATTAAAGCTAAACAATATTGACTTAAAGAAAAGTCTGAAGAGTTTTCTTTGACAAATTAATGAATCACATTGAACCATCAAGGCTTACTTACAAAGAAAATTCGGTAATGAAACAAAAATATTTTGATTAAAAGTCAACACAATCGTAGTAATAATGTAGTAACTAACGAATTATTTGTTAATAATATACGATAATTTTAGATTACATTTAGGATAAAAGAAAAAAAACTGAGGTTTTTCCATACAGAATTCAATTAAAATCTATAATAAATAAAAAGTTTGAAATAAATAAAAAGTTAGTAATCAAAACTAGGGGTTTTTGTTTGTACTACAATTTTCTGAAATTGCACATTGACAGCGGCTTAGGTCAACTGAAATTCAGTACTAATTATCTAATGCTATTCTTCGTTCAAGCATTACAAAAAATAAGCATATACATTTTAATGGAGTCCTCAAAATTGAGAATTGCATAGATATCAACAATCAATATTTTCGGACGTACATTTAAAAAGAAGGTATAATTGTTTCATTTTATTAAACATATTTGTGTCTTAGTTTGTATCATAAAAGCTATTTCAATTGTATAGTTATAACTATTTATTACTTATTAAAATATATAATATGTTTAACAAATATCATATATGTTTGCCCTTATCCCAATTATATAGGGTAGAGCAGTATATCTAGCATATTATTGCAAAAGATTTGCCAAAAGTTTTAGGACTGGCCGCCGTCCTTCCTGACTACGACCCTCCTTAGAAATAAGTGTAGAAAAAATTTCCGCTACCTTTCGGATAAGGTGTGTAGAATGATTTACATATTTATTTTGTCGGTACGCCATATTTTACTGATAATATATTTCAAATGTTGGTATAAATTTATTTAGGTAAAGGAAACTGACTAATCACATTCTAGTGTTCTTAGTTAAATCGTTCCTATTAAATGTTGTAATAAGCTACCGCGTTAATATTTCTGTTTCCCTGGTAGTTTAGTATGCCCATAGGAATTAACTACATTTTCCAGTATTAATTATTTGTCTTCTGAAATCAAACTGCTAACTAGTACTACGTCATATACTCGAACCAAATCAATATTTGATGATGTTGTAAACCATTCAATAACTAAGCTACTCTGGGTACTGCTACGAACAATACAACACAAATTTATTTATTGACGTATGAACAAATGAAAATTACATTATTTAGTTAAGTACAACATTTTAATTTGTGTTATAAGATTGAAAGACTTTCTAAAGGTATTTTACCTTTAAAAAGTTGAGCCGATATTAACATATTTACCGTTTAACAAAATTCAAAGTAATTAAAATTGTAAATGAACTTATTTAAATCTAGTTCCTTTGTCGTAATAAATTACCTACTTACCCTTAATATTAATATTATAAAATTAAAAACATTATGTCATCATATCTAAATTAAATCACTATTAGTGTAAGTAATTCTATCATATTTATGTTATAATAAAGTAAATTTATAAGATGGCGGCCACAAATTCTATTGAGTAATAAGTGTCTTGAAGCTTTAGAAAACTCAAAAAACGAAACTAAATAAAAACGTACAAAACTAAAAAAAAAATAGTTAGGTAAAATATAATAATTATTTAGTTTTTGAAGACAATTTAGGAAACCTATTTATTTGTTTAACATATTTATTTGTTAGTCAACAATAATAATAAAGAAATACATTGCGTAAGTAGGATGTAATTTTATTAAAAACAAATCTTAATTCATAACACATAGGGAGTATTTTATGAGTCCTGTAGGGCGAGCAGGTAGCTGCTATTTATTCTAATAAAACAAGAATAATACAATATTCAACAACAGAAACACGCTATCATAATAGAGCAAGATAGAGTTGAGATAATGCCCTCTAATATTACTAAATAAAAATTATATTCAATCTTTAATTCTGAAAAATATAATATAAGAAATTCCATGAACGTGTGTATTATATATTATATATATTATAATATGTTCATAAAAAAGAGATTGCAACATTACACAATTTTTATAAATTTTTGCCATTAAAATGAATAGAAATTGCTAAAATTTGTATGGAATTTTCGAGGAAAATGTTGCCTAAAATAGAAAGTGAACCTCAATTAGTGAATTTTTAAAGGCCAGAGGTGCAACACACACCCAATTTAGAAATTTAATTTATGCACCAAAACTCACGTAGAGGTGCCGTAAACTACAATTAGGAAATCTGCAGCATTGTTTTAAATTAAGCATAAAATATATTTAATACAAAAAAAAGTAAAAAAGTCCAACACTAAAATGTTATAATATATTAAAAGTCCAGTACTAAAATGTTATAATATATATAATATACCTGTAGTTAATAATGTATTTTTTTACAAGTGTCATATTTATGTGCTACGTCACCTCATGGCTAACGTCATTGCTATTTTTAAAACAAACACAAATTATTCTAGTACCAATCGAGAATATGAAAGTATTCTATAAAAATCTTCCAAAACAAATTTAACGTAAATGAAAGCTTTATACTTACAGATATTATAATTAATATAACCTGTAGTAGGCTCTACTTATACTTCTATTACTTGTTTTAAAGTAATTTAATTAAAATAACAGAAACCTTAATAAATCTTTCCTCCTTCATCCAAATACAGAGTTTAATCATGGAGAAAAGTTATAAGCAATAATTGTAATTGAATAATTAAAAAGATTGTTTAAGTAGATGTTACTTACGTTATATGGTAATATAATTGGAATCATAGAAGTCTTGATATTTTAGTGGATATTTATTTTTAGTTAGAAATATCACAATTAATGGATGATGGAATCCACGTAAGTTAAAAGCTGTAAAGCCCGTCGCAAATAATAATAATAATAATAATATCAGGACAAATTACAAACATTGATCTAACCCCTAAGTAAGCAAATTATTTGTATTGTAAGGGTGTTAGACAACGATACAAATACAGAGAAATACTAATAATAAATACTGAGAATATATTTAATAAACGACCAAACCCAGAAACACAGACATCTGCCTGCTCATCACATAAATGCCTGTCTCCGCCGGGAATCGAACTCGAGCCCCATTGCGCCGTGACACGTTAGGCGTCTGCGCTAACCATTCGACCAACGGGGCGGTTGTTCTAATAATAATTCTAATGTAATAAGATATTTTATAAATATGGTAATAAATCAGATCATTGTTCTATATTCAACATAATAATTATTTAAAAGACAGGTAGTCTTTGATCATGTAATAAAGACATTTTCATCCAATCAAATTAAATAATTAAAAGAACTTAAATATCTTTTCTTTATAAGCCAAACAGATATACTGTTTGTCAGAATTATACAATTGTTTGTTATACAGAATATTTGAGCGAACTGATT
Organism: Napeogenes sylphis; assembly: GCA_959347405.1. NCBI lineage: Eukaryota > Metazoa > Arthropoda > Insecta > Lepidoptera > Nymphalidae > Napeogenes > Napeogenes sylphis. The sequence continues at coordinate 6,905,648 of OY365783.1, forward strand.
AACCAGGCATCTTTTAGACATCATGTATAATTGCTAGTCCTTTTAGAAACTACGAAATTTACTAAGAAATTTTCATTCAATTATTACACATTAATAGTTGCGAAGTTCGAACAATGTTTTACCACTATTATGGGATAGATCGCATGTTGTAAAGGTAATAATTAATACATGGCCCAAAAAAATATCAATAAAAAACTATTTGTTAGGTTGTTGAACTCTGAAGTCGTTAAATATTACACAATATTAACATCGCAGGGAGAGCCACGAACGAAAGCTAGCGAATAATACAAACTAACTTACATATTAGTTCTTGGCCCACTGAGAAACTTGTAAATTTTTGCCATCCACTTCATTATTTATACAAACACGAAGATTTTTATAAAACGTTTGACATGACATAGATTAAAAGTAATGTCTATTGTACGTGTACCGAAAAAAATGTTAAAAGAAACAACAAAAATTAAGTTCAGATTATATTTTTATATAATATTTAGAATTAGATTTTAAGGAAATATAGTAATTAAACAGAATTTTAAAATAAAACGAGGGCGTAGGATCCATAAAGCCTGTAAAGAAATCAGACTCTTTCTAATTTGTTACTTGCTCATGCAAATAACGAGTAACCTGATATGAGTTCCTACATAATGTAATCTAACATCAACGAAGGAGAGTAAATTCAACGTGATGTCTACAATACTTGAATCTTATATGTGTTACTGGGTTTAATTGATATTTTCCATGGAATTCTAAAAAAAATACTAAAGAACGTACCAATAAAGGATTTTGTCAATATTCTACATAAAATTATCACAAAATATAGAGAAGTATATACTAAACGTGTTGACCTAAAACTACAACATATATTTTAGTCTCTGGCAGAAAGTTCAGCCCAAGTCATGCAATATCCAACAGGTTAGCAGAAAGTAGATCTACAGGTGAGGTGTACTTACCCTCAAACAATAAACACGAACACTTAGTTTCGAAGATAATTTTCGATACCTCTAAACACACATCGGCATGCTTTTACTACTTATGCTTACATATAACACTCGGCGGTTATAATGGAAAAGTCGAAATATTTTCCTATGTTTTTTGAAACGCACGAAGTTTGCGGGAGCCTGGCACCTACTGTACTAAGGTAGCGCCAAAACTTACTGGAGCATCTGCGCATGTCACATCAAATAAGTTACACCTAAATGATAACTTTACTTGCATTAACGCATGTTTGGTTCTGAAGCAAATGTTTCCGGGCGGTTAATTAACGCTCCTCCACGATAAATTAAATTATTTACCTCTACCATACATGACTACCTTCGACATGATGTTGTTTATTTTAGGAGTAAATAATATGTACTATGACATTATTGATGGTGTTCTCTATTTGATTTCCTCGTGCCTTATGTTAATAAAGCGAATATGTTATGTAAAATATTGACTCTGCCGTTGTTTGTATTTTGCATTAAGGGCTTTCATGTTAGAACCACGAAAAAATTGACCTTCGGGATTTGGTTTATATTTGGTGTACCTACTTGTATTCCTAGAGGGCAATAACAAGAACAGATTTTTTATATTATTTCGATGTTTGTTTGTTATGTAATGAAATTTTAAATTTTTTAGCTGTTGATGATCATATTTTTCGAAATTCTATTTTAATTTTAAAGTATAGAACATTATTATTAGTTAGTTTAATAATTAGTTAGTATAATAAAAGTAATGTTTCGTATAAAAAAATACTGATCTTTTTGATTTTCAAAACAGATCCTAAATTTGAATTGTATTTTAATTGTTGTTTTAAGCCAGAAGTAAATATTTCAATTTAAATATTCCATAACTTCGAGCATTTTATTATTATTTTTTACTTTTTACTCCTATCATAGAATAGCAGTCAATATTTACAAGTAATTTATTTATTTATCTGATAAAATCTATAATAAAGCAAACTATCTAACGTAATAAAATTCGATATAATAAAAGCAGAAATAAAAAAATATAACTCTAAAATATAATGTGATTAAAAACGAAATCTAAATCTATTGATAAAAACAAGATACAAACAACGCCAGAACAGAATACTGATTCAGTAGAGGCCCTTAGGGCCAACTTTCCATTTGTATTGATATTTAATTTGTCGGCCATTTGCATATTAAATTTAGAATTTGGATTTGTAGGTATGTTTTTGTATTTTTTTGTTTCCTTATACAGATATTAATATCAAAACAGGAATAAAAAACCGCTATTTTGTAAAAATATATTTACGAGAAGGTTATGATATAATTTTATTAATAAAACTGAAAATAATATGTCCACATTAAGTTTAAAATAATATTTTTTTATATGAAAACAAATAAATAGTAGCAGTAGTGATGATGAATGACCTGGTAGTAAGTGGTTATCCCAAGGTTATTTGCAATATCAGAGGATGCAAAGTATTGGCAGTTCCTTGGGGAGGGACTAGGAAAACTTTTTGAACCCATCCTTGAGGTATCGATCTGGAAACACCACCGAAGGAAGCTTATTTCACATCTTAGCGGTTCGTGGTGAAAAGTTTCTTGAGAACCGCACTGTTAAGAAACGACATGTATTCTGGTGGTAAGGATAGCATTGAGGACAGTGGCGTGCATTTATTTATTTAAGTGAGTTCAGCTACTGCTTTTCTCCAAATATAGCTTAAAAACAGCGTCGCGTAAAAGTAAAAACTTAAACTATATTTATATTGTAATTACCTCTATGGTTAAAAACAAAGAACCGGTTTTTTCTTTTATTTTAAAGTTTTATTCTCATTATAACTTGAACAGTTTTTGTTTTTCTGTAGTAGTGACAACATTTTCAGATAGCAGTAAAGATTATCTCATGTAATCATTCAACACTTTATTAATACTATTCTAAAATATATTACTAAATCTCATCAAAATCTATTTACTGTTTTTTGCTGCTTAAAAAAAGATAAACGTGCAACAATTTAAAACTCTATTTGAACTCTATATTATGTACGTAATATGTGGCAATTGCCCTTATAAAATATTTAATGTATCAATCTATTTTCATCTTTATAATATCAGTTTTTATAAATAATATATGAAAATCTAACTAGTTTCTATTTCTTTTTATTTTCGGTCTGTTAATATTATAACCTGTGTCTCCAATTACCAGACAACCCTTTGACTCTAACTTTGTAACATGATTCGACATCAAAACCTACGTCAACATAACGGTCTATAGTTTACTTTAGCTATCCACAAATTTCTTGGATTTTGTAGATAAAAATTCCAAAGAAATTAGTTATTATAAAAATGCTCCTAAACCGTTTATTTAAATTGTTTAAACCGCGGATTTAAAATGTAGACAAGGGTAAAAAACAATTATACGATATTATCGTATATTAATACGGACTCACGAAGGCTACAAGTGGAAGTAAGATTATAAGTGCACACTTAGAATACCTGTACACTTAAGATTTATAGTAACTACAGTGAACAAATCGTGAGATTAGTTGAGGAAACGTCCATAGCCTTGGCCTATTTATTGTTTTTCCTTGACATCTGCTAAAAGTAGAGACAAAGAAAAGGCGAAATATTATTTCTATTTAAATCGCCTTTGCTTATATAACAAAGGAATATTTTGATATCAGAGTTCCATTTGGAACTGATATTTATTTCATATACCAAAATATAATGTTGTTAATATTTTTAAGTATCAAGTCATTTCCGATAACTATTACAAAATTTATTAGTTTCTGTTCTGTACTAAAAGCGCAAACCAGTTATTTAATTCATAATTGTATACGAACAAGGCAAGACAAGACTTATCAGTATTTTTTTATCAGACTAGAGGTTGTCCAAATCATAAAAGTATTTTAATATTTTTCTTTTTAATACATTGAATTTTTTTTTTATAGGAAAATATAGATAGGATAGAAGATTTACACATCGGTAATAAAAATTATACATCATTTGTGAAAGACCTTCGTTTATGCGTTATACCACTTTCCATATAGAAGGTTTAGGGACGTATACATATATATATATATATATATATATATATATATATCTATATCACAATGAGTTTGACGCCTGCTTTAAATATTAAATCCAGAGATTCTTGTACAGTTTAATATTCCATTATAAAGAGATGCAAAAAAACCTTTCATATTTTATATTTTAAGTCACTTTTTGTACAAAACGTTTTGTAAAAAATTTTAACAAGTAATAAAACTTTTTTGAGTAACTCTATATTATAATATTCGCAATTAAAATTGTTATATTTTAGTTTTATTTTAATATTTCACCCACGTATGTACCGTGAAAATGAGATTGTATATATTGATCTATTATTAAACTAAATATCACAAAATAAACTCAATTATGAAGTTCCATTATGTTAATTAAACTGGCCAAACCGCCGTGAGAGTGGTGGGTTAAGTGCAATGTTTTTTTTACCCTCATAAAATATGTTAAAACTGGCGAAAGAAGCAAAATTTGTATGTTAAATTGTAATCAAAACACTTATTTGTTTCTTTTAAATGTGAATGTGTGAGTCGAATAAGGATTTGACTAAGATAAACGTGACCCAGTTTCGTGTTTCGTTAGAGAAGAAAATATGTATTAGAAGCACTCCCTAATTGATTCACATTTACATGTCAAGTAAACCACTACTGTGTACTGAATTACAAGAGGCATTTGAGTAACTCTTAACTGAATATATTTTGAACCGACTTCAAAAAGGAGAAGGTTCTCAATTTGGCCGGTATATTTATATATATATACCGATTTCTCCGAGTTTTCAGAACCAATTTACGTAATTCTTTTTTGTTTGATGCGGAATAGTTTCGAATTGGTCCCATAAAAATATGATTCCGGCAGGCCCATTAGTTTTTATTTTATGAGCTCTTTTTGTGCAAGTTTTGTACTAGCTCCTCCGGAAGGAAATCTAAACGTGCTGTGACTTATGACGTCTGTTGTTATAGATGTAATAATTTCTAACAGACTGTTCATGGTACTTCAGCATATTGATTTATGGTGGTTATAAAATTAGGCACAGTCATTGAACGAAGTCTTTGTGAAGTCTGATGCGCTGCTGCAGGCTAGTTCTCACGTTGCTGAGTAGACTCGGTTGCTATACGGTTTCGTATCAATTCTAATATATGAGCCCTCTGCTCAGCCAACCCCTTAGCCAGATGCTCATTGATAAGGCCAAGTCTATTATCTCTATGTTAAAATATTCATTCGCAAGACACTCTTGAATCTTACCAAGTTTAAAATTATGCTGTTTAAGAGTTTCTTGACGTAATCGTGATTTCATATTTATTATATACTACCTATTAATTATATGTACTATTTGCTAATAGGTCTGAAGTTGGCGCCAAGCCTTAAACAAATAATTATATTTAACCACATAAATGAATACGAGCATATTAATACAATGAAATGCCTACTTTAATGATTAAGATACGTAAATAAACATAATAAAGAGCAATTAAATATTAATATTATAAGCAGCTCAATCAATAATTAAAAAAAAAACAAAAATATGAAAATGTATTCAATAGAATTCTTAAACTAAATGATCATGTGAATTATGAAAAAGAACCAATTGTGGTCTTCCATTATACCCATTAAACATAAGCAAAAGTAAGTAAACATTTTTGTCTATGATTTTACTTATCTTAATATACTATACATAATAATGCAACATAATTTGACACAGTCCAGTCTAGAGTCTAGACAACGTGATAATAAATTTATAAGGTAGTAAAATGTACCTAGCAGTATGTTAGTCATGATTTGTTTTTATCTTTCTTTGAGATCTTCTACAAGATTAATTCTCCACCTAAAATATAGTTTACGAAATTAATGTAACTAAATAATAATATAAAAGAAAAGGTATATACAACATTTAGAAATTTATATTTAAAACTAATGTCTACTTTAATATAGGAGTACCTTGGCCAAAGCTTTAGATTTTTTTACGCGATCTACTAGAATACCCCCACAGAAAAAGTGGGTTGAAAGTGGCAGGAGTGACGTGGAATAGAGTGGCACAAGAAAGAACAGAATGGAAAGGTTAGAATAGACATTTACCGATTAGCAAACAAAAAAGCAGCAAATAAGCAATAAATAATAATAACAATACATTTTAAAAGTTTCGTGAGCAGAGCATCAGCGAAGCTCTTAACCGTTTACCTTATTGCTGACCGACTTGACGTTTAAACTAATAAACTGAATTATACGAAAATTGGCAGTTGTGTCACGAACTCTCCGACAAAAGTCATTAAAAAAACAGAAATGAAAAATCATAACCAGATTTTTTTTTATTGTAAAACGAAGTTTCTCTTTGGGAAATCTCATCTTAACCGGTGCAGGAGCATTCCGTTATGTTACGTTACGAACGTACTTAGGTTTTTAAACGACGCGACGGGTTGGAATTTTTTTTTTGTTCGTTTGTTCGATAACGGGTAGGGCTGACGGAATACTATTACAAAGATTGATGTTCGGGATTGTGGTACATCTTGTATCACGGAATTTTCGAGTTACATACCTATACTAATTTAGAAACGCAATATACGTTAACTGTTATGTTTGAAAATATCATAGACCATTAGGCATTAATAATTACTTTCTGTAGACATTCACTATCCATCAATGAATTGTCATAGACATAAATTGATCATATTAAATAGGGAATAAGTTGATTACAATTGTTTTTATAAAAGAGGGCGGAACCCGACCCCCGCTGCCGTTGTGTGCGGGTTTAGTTTTAGAATATATTTTTGTTTATTACTACGCTACACTACCTTATACTACATTACACTATACTACACTACACTATACTACATTACGTTACTAGAATACAATATGTACAAAACGATTTCATTTCCTTTGTCATCCGTCAACCTTTTATTCGCTATCAGGTTGAATAATCTTAGACATTAATAAAATAAGATATAACGATAATGCTTCTCCAAATTTAACATTAGGACACATTATATATAATGTTGTGTTAAAATACATATACCAAAATATATATAAAATTACCATTATTTGTAATATGATTAATTCTTGTTATAATAACACTTAATATAGTGTGGTGTATAAAAAATTATTAATATGAAGTTCATATTTTAGTTCCTTAATGTTTTATTTGATACTTGAATAAAATTTGTTAATGTTATTATTATCAAATAATAACAATAAATTCAATAATTATATGTTATTATTTTTTCGAAACAGTTCAATGGAATTGCAGTTGTTTATTGATAAAGATAAGAATTTTAACTGAGACTAAAATAAAAATGTTTATACATATTTTATCAGGTTTAATATATTTCATCAACAGGTATGATGAAATATGTTGTCTGTCACAATTTTATAATATAATAAGATGTTTTTAAATTGGTTTAAAAATGATTATCTCCAAAACTATACCTCTATATTATTTTTTTAATAGACACTTATTAAATATGGCTAAATGCGAAAGAAAAGGAATGAGAAAATATATTTAAAACAAGAAACAGTTGGAAATGTCGTATACAAAAATATAGACGATGCGTTTTAAGGTAAAATAATTCTAAGCTAAATTTCCTAATATTTAACGCAATTCAAAAATTAACGCACACAGAAACGCGGGAAATATTTAGTATAAAATAGCAATTAATAATTATCACAAAGACGGTATGGCACAGGTCACAGGTTCAAATACCGCTAGTTTTATTTATTTTTACACTTATTTAATCTGCTTTTTTTTATTATAATCCAAAATTATCTTATTTAAATGTCTATAGAATATGGAACGACTTGAATATTAAGGTCATGTTTATTTGTGTGTCCAGATGGAAGAAATGTTATCAAAAAATGTGCATATGTTTTAAATTTTTCCACTCTATTATGGCTTACATAATAGTGACTTATTACAATTAGTTAATAATCTTATTTTTTTTAATATTTACGCTGTTGCTTTAAGGAGAGTAACGAAGTAATAAAAGAAAGATAGAAGTGGCCATCTCAGGAAAAAACATGAAAAAGCAGTAGAAATAAACAAACCATTTTTTTAAAACAGTGTTTAAATATTAAAAGAGAAAGATTCATTTCCGGTTACGTCTAAAAAAGGTACTAAAAACCTAAAAACGGAAGTTTACTTTTACGAACTTATAGTTCAACATTTTCAAGATATAAGACAGAACTTACGAAAAAAAAAAACTTACTTCACAAGTTGATATTCTTAAAACATACATAGAATATTTCAACGCTAAAAAGCAAACGATTTATTTCTTAACTACAACGAGGTGAAAATGTATGCATAAATTATAAATGAATGAATTATGCTTCCGGCACTCACTTACCATATAAAGTACTTTAATAACCACATCACACAGCTCTTTTATGACAATTAAAAACTTAACATTTTGTATATAACAGATAATATATGAATTTATAAATTTTTCTTTTAGAAAATTTTAATCAAAATATCTCTTATAAATAAACCCATTAGACCAGTAATATATAAGTAATGACATTATCAAGTGAGTAGTACCTATTATTAAAGTGATGGAGTCTTTCCTATATGAATTATAGACGTGCATCTTCAGAAATAATTAGGTTTCTCAAAGTTCAAAGGGAAATTTAAATTGGGTGTGACATTTCCATTTAATTTAATAAAATACCCAAATTTTATAGAACGTCAAATATTAAAAAAAAATAAGAACATAGCAATCAATTTTAATTATTTATGACATTGAAAAAAAACAGCATAAATTGTTGAAAAAAGCTGAATAAAAATATTATACTCATCATTTAAGATCTTTAAAATAATATAAGTTCTATTGCGTTCATCTTTTATTTATTATTTATTTTTTATACTATATTATTTTTATAGTAATAGGTTTAATAATAAAAAGGCAAAAAAAAATTATAAATCCCCCGATATAAAAAGACCTCTAAAAAGAATAAAAATAATATTATTATGTACCTACTTATTGAAGTCGTTGCGTCGGGGGACTGCCAATGCCATGTATTTAATCAATAACTTATTCACACTTGACCTCTTTATGTCCCAAGTGAAACATTTATAATTTTTACATTCTATGAAATAATAAAGTATTTTCATTTCGCAGGTAATTTAAAGTGAGTGGCAGCACAGCTTTCCCGCGATACATGACACGAATAAGCTCTCAGTAAATAACGACATAATGTGGCGACGTTTACTTCAGTGCATTTTGTATTCCAAAAAAAATGTTATTCATTAATTGTTATGTTAAATTATTGAATAACATTTTAAGGTCTAGTTAATTATGTCATTAATGAAGAAATTTGTTAGAAATAACAACATAACATTCTTAAAAGTAATATTAACATTCCTAACAAACAACACCATTGGTTTTCATTTATTTGATTTATATAAATTATTAACCTAACATTTTTATAATGCATTTAAAACATCTATTTGGCACATATTTCTAAAACAATCTTGTAGCCTTACAATTTAGCTTATTTATGTAAAACATAAAGTTCCACTTTAGAAAGTCTTTGTTTTCTATATATGTAATTCATGATATTCAGTCATACATTTTATAATGTCATTACATTTCTTATAGTTTTGGAGTAACCTCTATAATTTGAAGTAACAACAGATTCGATAAATGTACACTGAACAATGATTAAATAACCCTGTCCTATACTGCTTTTGTAATTTACAAACAATACTGCAATAATTTAAAATGTATTATCAGATCAGAAATCTACTGCATTACATAATTATTGACATGTAATTATTGTGTAATCTTTTTTTTACATTCAGTCTTCATGTTGTCAGGTACCTACTCTGTAAACCAGTTTCAGTTTAATAGTATTGATGACTATTATTATAATACACTGTAATTCGTTTTATTTTTAACTTGGGTTAAAAAAATAAGCATAATCTAGCAGGAGAAGTTTTTTTTCTAATAAGCTGCTAAAAATATTGTTGCTAGGCATTGACAATTAATTGAGCATAATAAAAATATATTATATTATAAGAATAATAAACTGTTTATAAAAGAAAGTATTATTGTTAAATTCTTCGGCTTATCAACTTAACAACAAGCAATTGTGTAGAGGGCGTAAAAATTATCGAAATGAGGTTCGATGAGGTCACACGGGGTCAACTGCACCTATATATAATAGTAGTCAATTGCTAAACAGTCAGTTATTCAGACACTAAGTGCGATGAAGGCAATAGTGTGTTTGTTTATAGGGTTAGTGGCTATGGCCACAGCCCGCCCCGACGACATGGACTTCAAGATGGACAGAATAGGTAAACAAAAATAGTAATTGTTTTTATTTAAAATTAAAAAAAATATATGCAAATGAACAAAGGATTTAGAAATATTACTTAATAGAGTTATTGTTATTTTAGTTATCTTTACCATTTTATTTATTTTGCTTTAACCAGTGTTTTATTTTTTAGATACAATTGATATTAAACAAAAACAACTGTTCATAATGAAGTTACTGAACAATATTTTGGGACCAGTTATGTATAAAGACATTGAAGATATCGGTAAAACCTTTAAAATTGAGGATAACATGGACTTATACATGGTAAACTCATTTTAAATTCATAGTGGAAAATTAAATTTCAAATGATGAATCTTAAGTAATATTCAAACGACTTTACATGATATTTTTCAGAAAACCGATGTATTCAAAGTATTCATGGAAAACTGGAAGATGGGTTTCCTACCGCGCGGAGAAGTATTTACTCTTCACGTTGACCGTCAGTTAAAAGAAGTTGTAACTTTGTTCCACATGCTGTACTACGCCAAAGATTTCACATCTTTCATAAAAACTGCATGTTGGATGCGTCTGAACGTTAACGAGGGCATGTTTGTCTACGCTCTCACTGTAGCTGTCAGACATCGCCTTGACTGCAGAGGAATCATCCTTCCCCCACCTTATGAAATATATCCATATTATTTCGTACGGACTGATGTAATTCAAAAAGCATACATGCTTAAAATGAAAAAGGGTCTTCTTGACAACAAGCTGTGTGATTTCTATGGTATAACAAAAACTGACAAGAATGTGTACGTCATCGATGAAAATATTTTCGACCGTCGTGTATACCTTAATGACGAAGACAGGATCAGATACTTCACTGAAGATATTGATCTTAACACTTATTATTATTACTTCCATGTTGATTACCCATTCTGGATGAAAGATGATATGACCAATCAAATCATGATCAGACGTTGGGAACTCACTCTTTATACTTACCAACAAATTCTCGCCAGATACTATATGGAGCGTCTTTCTAACGATCTTGGTGATATTCGTTCCTTAACGTTTGACAAACCTATCCGAAAGGGTTATTGGCCTTGGTTAATGCTTCACAATGGTGTCGAATTGCCTGTAAGGATGAACAACTTTGTTATTGACTCTGGCAATGATATAGGTATTACACTTATCGATGACTACGAAAAGATCATCACTGACGCTATCATAAAAGGATTTATTGAGGTAAGGTAAAACAATTAAGTTATATTTTTATCCGAATATTGAGATTAGTTTTAACATCATATTTTCCGCAGATCAATGGTATCAGAATGGAACTTACTAAAACTAATGATATTGAAGTACTTGGTAAACTTATTTACGGCACAATGGAAAAGACCGACTTGACCAAGCTTCAAATCCAGGCCTACAGATACCTTTTGATCTTGATGAAGGCTGTTGTTGGTCTTAACACTATGGATTCTGATAAGTAAGGAAATTAAAATAATAATTTTCATATTAATAGTTTGTGTTGAATCTCAAATTAAGGAGACACACTCAGATATTTCTTAATTAAATATTAAAATTTATCTATTGTTTCAGATACTTCGTCGTACCCTCAGTCCTGGATAGCTATCAAACGGCACTTCGTGATCCCCTATTCTATCAGCTACAGAAGCGACTTGTCAGACTCATGATCCTCTTCAAGAGACGTCTTCCAAGCTACTCTCACGAAGATCTTTACTTCCCTGGAGTTAAGATAGATAACATTGTAGTTGACAAGCTTGTGACTTACTTCGATGATTATTTAATGGATATGACCAACGCAGTCACATACACTGAAGAAGAACTTAAAAAGTCAAATACTGATATGACCTTCCTGGTTCGTAAACGTCGTCTTAATCACCAGCCTTTCAAATTTACGATTGACATTATGTCCGACAAGACTGTGGACTCCGTAGTTAGGATATTCTTGGGACCCAAAGAAGACAACTTTGGCCGCTTATTAGATATTAACATGAACCGTCTTAACTTTGTTGAACTTGATTCTTTCTTATACAAATTAAATATTGGTAAGAATACTATTGTAAGAAACTCATTTGACATGCACAACATTGTCCGCGACCGTATTATGACAAGTGACTTATGGAAAAAATTTGATGGTATTACTGACTTTAAAGACTTATTAATGAAGGATTTGAAAAACTACCACACTGGTTTCCCGGATAGGCTACTTTTGCCAAAAGGTCGCGTCGGTGGCATGAAAATGATGCTTTACGTAATTGTTTCTCCATTGAAACTTATTGATAGTGTTGATATGAATCGAAAGGATCTCATCAGCGACTTTAAAACTATCGTTCTCCTAGACAAGATGCCTCTTGGATTCCCATTCGATCGTGAGATTGACTTAACAAAGTTCTTTACTGTGAACATGAAGTTCTTAGATGTTATGATTTTCCACAAAAAACAGGTTTGTGACATGAGGACCCGATGGGATCGCTATGTTCTTAGAGATTATGATTTAGTTGACAAAACTAATATGAAGACGGACAACTATTTCATTGATTTTAATATTGATAGCAAAGTAAACCGAAATGTCAATATTTTGGACATGTAAATGATCTTGTAACAGAAAAGAAACTATAAAAACAAAGTATGCATTTATAAATAAATGATTTCATTTTTTTTGTTTTTTTTTAACTGTTATTTATTCCCTAATTCTTCTATCTCAAATGACCATATTTAAAATTGTCGATGAACGTCCGATAGCTAATGCTTATTAAAAGTGTTATATACCTAACATTGCATAATATGTTCCTTAATAAATAATATTTTTGTCTTATTTAAATTAAATGTGATTACATACTAAATTGCAACTTTTTTTTTAACCTTTTTTTATATATTTTATAGTTTTTAAAGACTTTATCTATCTATCTAACACCTAACCAATAACCATTAGTAGTAAAATATCAGCTTAGTGTATAATATTAAAATAATAAACTGCTGATGGAAGTCATTAATTTCTGGTCCTAGCGTTCAAGTAAGTAAAATCAATTATTATATATTTTTATAAACTTTTTTAGATACTTACTTTGTATTTTCTTTGTTTTTTTTTTCTTACATATACAGAATTATTAGTAATTAACTATATTTGTTCTACGACTTTTTACAAATCCTAATAAACAACACAAAATAAACGAAACAAAGAAATGTTTGCTTCCTCTTTTACTTATTACTCTGTATTTCTTAACACGTTTTTAAAAGGTCAACGCGCGGGCGCCATACCTACGCTCAGAGTAAATACCAATTCAGATGCAACAAATAAATTTTGTATAGGAAAACTTAAATTTTTAAACGATTAATTTTATGATTCTTATATTTTTCATCCTTAAAATTGTAGTACTGTGTGATTTGGTAGTTTTTTTTTATCAATCTACAAATTTTATAAATAAGATTTTATATCTTTAAATAAGCATAGAATAGGATAGCTGACTTACAAGTTCGTAAGTATTTTAGAGGCTGCAGGCGGAGCTACTGGATATGATTGCATACGCTCAGCATTTAGTTGGCACAACCGGACTATGCTGAGCACCTGGTATAATAATACCATAATAATATATTTTATAATGCGTTCGTACATCGCACATTATGAAATATATTATTATAATACAAACATTTCCTCACTGACAAGTATGAAACTAGCAATAGAAATGAATCTGTCTCTATCTGACTCTCACGTGCCAAATCGCTCATTCTTTACTAGCGGCTGACGGTGGCTTTTCTCATGGATGAATGATTTTTACTATCAAAGGTTTTTACTATAAGGATAAAAGGTAGGAAATATATTTTAACTTCAAAACCATGAATATTAAAAAAATATGTGTGTGTGTATTAGTGTACACATGTAAGAAGTGAAACTTCTTTACGACATAATTTTTTGAAAAATGATTCACTAATTACAACTTTACAGGAATGGCTAATTAAGTTAAATTAGATAAAGTTTAAGCAAAAATAAAGATGGCGCGTAACAGAAAAACGTTAAAATTTTTTGACATTGCTATAAAATTTCTCCCATCCGTCGATAAAAAAGTTTCATTTCAAATATGGCGCGTAAAGGAAAAATGTGACTTAGAAATAAAGATGGCGCGTAACAGAAAAACGTCATAATTTTCATTAATATTAATTAATTAAAACGTAAGAAGTAAATCGACGGTTTCTGACGTATAATATTCTCATAAAAGAAACACATAAGTACAATAAAAAACAGACAAATGTACACAATTCTCTTTAAAAATAATAACTTTAGACTTCTTAACATGTTGGATCGTTACTATATCACAAATAAAATTATTCTTCATAATTGTTTCTGCTGTTTCGAGTTTTTGTTCGTCCTAGGTATAGCAAAACAGACCTTGTAAAGATCAGGACCCCAATGCTCCATTTCTCAGCCAAAACTCTTATTTCTTTTCATTCTTACTTCTTCTATTTCAGACAATCAATGTATTTTAAAAATATTATAAATTATATTTCATAATTTCTTCTTCATGTTATAATCTTGAATTTATTTGTTAGTTTCAATAGCAAGTCCGTAAAATCGTATTGTCCAGTATATAATCACAATTCATTATTTAATTATAAAACTCTAATCCGATAATTTTATTTTTGGTTTGTTTGTTTTGAAATCCACATTCCTGTCATTTTAATTATTTATTATTACCATAGCAACATAGTGTAAAAGAGATGAAGCTATACGAAATAAAAGTGATGTCTCTTTTCCTCCTATTGCAGGAATAGAAAAGCATTCGTTCATTTACGTCACGTCTACGTCACTAAGCAGGAATAAAACAATATTGTTTTATAAAGTTCATGGTACGAATCAAAGTAATATTATTGTAATATTGCTACGAAACGTCTTAAAACTATGATAGTTTTTAAGAGTTAATGGTAGGCCCCAATAGCACAAATAAAATTATTCTTCATCATGGTTTCTGATGTTTCGAGTTGTTGTTCATTCTAGATATAGCAAAACAGACCTTGTAAAGATCAGGACCCCAATGCTCCATTTCTCAGCCAAAACTCGTATTTCTTTTCATTCTTTCTTCTTCTATTTCAGACAATCAATGTATTTTAAAAATATTATAAATTATATTTCATAATTTCTTCTTCATGTTATAATCTTAATTTATTTATTAGTTTCAATACCAAATCCATAAAATCGTATTGTCCAGTGTGTAATTATAATTCATTATTTAATTATAAAACTCTAATCCGATAATTTTTTTTTTGGTTAATGTAAATTGTGTTTTATAATTCACATACTTGTCATTTTGATTATTTAGTATTTCCATAGCAACATGGTGTAAAAGAGATGAAGCTATACGAAAAAAGCTGGCGCGTAACGGAAAAATGTCACCGTAACGAAAAAATGTTAACACAAATTTTTTTTCCAACCCCGATAAAGAAGTTTCACTTCAAAAAATGTCTTTATAAAAAACAATTCAAAAGTAACAAACAACAAAGTAATCTTGCACTTACAACCGTATTAAAGATAAATATTACAAATCCATACGTCAAATTCGGGTCGCTTATCACAAGAATAAATAAATTTTAAATATTAAACAATAAAAAATAAGATATCATGACAAGTTTAAATCTTAATTAAATATAGATGAGCAAGACCAGAACCCATGAGCTCTTGAAGTGGATCCCAGAAGTCGAAAAGTCATAGTCCAACCAGTGTTGATATTTTTTTCATTATATTTATTAAAAAATATAAGATTTACATGGCAAACAAACACGTCTTTAGACAATATGAAATTATCAAATAAAACAAACGTTTAACATTTATATACAAAGACCTTCCACGTGTGTTTTTGTAACTTAACTCCTGAACGCCATAAATAATTTTTATGATTTTGTATGTTTGAGTGAGTTTTTGAATTGTTTGAGTCCACAATTGGACTCGGTAGCTAGTGCTATCTATGTACAGATATTTTTTTAAATGCAAATAACAAGGAACTAGATGATATAAAAACAAAACCTCTTTCAGGGACTAATTAAATAAATAAGTATTATTTATTCATCTTGCTTTCAAAAAAAATATTTCATTCTAATTATTTAAAATGCATTTATTAACATATTCTTTTTTTTTTAAATTGTCTCAATTAATAATGATTATTAAGTTAAATATTATATTAGGTGTTAAACACGGTTGTGCCTCGTAACTTTTTTAAACCGGGTTATTTCATATTTGTAGGACTGATATCGTTATAAAGCAAATTAAAACTTATTTTCTTAACTAAGATTAATTATTTCATTTAGAAACAGCTTTATTAAATGAATCTAGTTGAAACCTTTCATGAATTCGTGTTTTTTCAATTCGTTACAATGTTTATAAAAATATCTTATTTTTGATAGACTAGAAAATATTATTTCTGCTTAGCTAATTTGTGTTTGATTTTGCATTGTTAGGAATACGATCATAGTATTTTATATGTTCTAACTTTTACGGTTCATAGTTCATAAATACTTTTCATACACAGGTTACAGATGTTACAACTATAATTTTGAAATTTTAAATTTAGGGTCTTAAAACTACGACTTATTATTTTCGTCTCAATAAATTAAGCACTTCTTCAACTTCTCTGTTTCAATTTATTAAAATATTCAATCGCTCATTGAAAAGTATTTTTGTAGTTAATGCAAGTCAGGTGAAATCAAATGAACCGTTTTGTACATTATACCACAAAAATTACAAACACGTACCTAAAGTAGGAATTTAGTTAATTTTAATTATATTATGTTTAATTATTAAGATTAAAACAAGATTGATTTTAATTACCTAACTCGAATACATTTTTTAATATTTCAAGTTATTATTGTGATAAAACAAAAATATAATGTGTAGTAGAAGTAGGTACATAATTCTAAGTGATTGACTGTGCAATTTAATAGTACTTACATAGATGTAATGTTAGAACATTTAAAATAAATAAGATCTATGTAGATTATTGTTCCTGTATGGAATGATGTTCTATTGTGGCATGACCTATCCTAACTTATAACTTAATATTGTCAATATAAATACGTTTTTGTTAAACATGAAAGCCGATAATTCTTTATCCAAGTACTTTCAACATTTCTAAAGATAACTTTTAACCTCGTAACAAACAAATATTCTTGTTTATTTTATCATTATTCGCAGACACTTTAAATTACGTAGGTCAGGCTGATTAACAAAACTCAGGTATAAATAGGGGTGTATTTTAGATAACTTCATAGTTGACAAGCAACTGGCAACTATGAAGGCTACAGCGTTTATAGTGTTGGGGTTAGCGGCTATGGCCGCTGCCTATACGGTATATGACGACAAGACCATGAGTAAGTACTCGTTTAATATTATATTTCTTCTATCGAAAACGGGAATAAAAAGTAATGTACATGTTATTTTTTGTTACTTTAGTGAGCATGGATATAAAGGAAAGGCAAATGTTTATATTAAAGCTGTTAAATCATGTAATGGAACCAGTTATGTACAAAGATATCGAGGATATGGGCAAGAACTTCAAGATTGAAGACAACATCGACCTGTTTGTGGTAAGGATAATAAGATAAACAATTTTGATGAAAATAAAAAAAAATATTTAAATGAGAGTAAAAAAAATAAAGTACTCAATTTTATTTACAGAAACGCGATGTAGTTAAGACATTCATATCTAATTTAAAGATGGGTTTCTTACCACGAGGTGAAATATTTACTTTGCACATTGAACGTCAAATGAAGGAAGTCGTAAATATGTTCCATATGCTATACTATGCTAAAGATTTCACTACTTTCATTAAAACAGCTTGCTGGATGCGTCTTAACCTTAACGAAGGTATGTTCGTATATGCTCTCACTGTAGCTGTCAGACATCGTGATGACTGTAAAGGAATAATTCTGCCACCGCCATATGAAATCTACCCCTACTTCTTCGTCCGTGCTGATGTTATCCAAAAGGCATACATGATGAAAATGAAGAACGGTTTACTGGATGCTAAGTTGTGTGACTTCTATGGTATCAAGAAAACTGACAAAGATGTTATTATTATTGATGAAAATGTATATGACCGTCGTATGTACCTGAACGATGAAGATAAACTGAGATACTTTACTGAAGATATTGGCCTTAGCACTTATTATTACTACTTCCATATTGACTATCCATTCTGGATGAAAGATGATGTTATGAACAGCAAATTTAATGTTAGGCGTTGGGAGTTTACAATGTACATGTATCAACAAATTCTCGCCAGATATTACTTAGAACGTCTCTCCGTTGGTCTTGGTGATATCACATCTCTAAGCTGGAATAAAAACATAAGAAAGGGCTACTGGCCTTGGATGATTCTACATAACGGAGTACAAATGCCTGTAAGATTTAATAACCAGATGATGGTTGATGACAAAGATACTTACATCGTAACACTTATTGAAGACTACGAAAGAATTATCAATGAAGCTATTCTTAAAGGATTTGTTGAAGTTAGTAGATTTTTCTATTAATGTTATTTTATCTTGCTACTTTGAATTTTCATTTCGTTCTATTGTTATTTTTAGATTAATGGACTAAGGCTGGAACTCACAAAACAAGATGATGTGGAAATGCTTGGAAAACTCCTTTACGGTGGAGAAATGGATAAAACTTGGAATAAAAATAAAATGGAAGCTTATCGCTATATGCTTATATTAATGAAATCTGTAGTTGGTTTAAACACATGGGTCTCTGACAAGTGAGTATTCTTATAAATAAAAGTGTATTCTTTTTATTAAAATTTTTAACACAATTGGAGTTAATATTGCATTTTTTTCAGATACTTTGTCATGCCCGGCATGCTTGATAACTACCAAACAGCTCTCCGTGATCCTGTATTTTACCAGTTACAGAAACGTCTAACGTATTCGACTATGCTTTTCAAATTGCGTCTCCCTAGCTACTCTCATGAGGATCTTTTCTTCAACGGTGTCAAAATTAACAACGTTATTGTCGACAAAATGGTCACATACTTTGATGATTACCTAATGGATATGACTACTGCCGTTACCCTCAACGAAGATGAAATAAAAAATACTAAGTCTGATATGACTTTCTTAGTACGTAAACGCCGACTTAACAACTACCCATTCAAAATCATGCTAGAGATTGAATCTGAAAAAACTGTTGACGCGGTGGTAAGGATTTTCTTAGGACCAAAAGAAGATCATTTATCACGCTTAATAGATATAAACATGAACCGCCTCAACTTCGTGGAACTTGACTCATTCTTGTTCAAACTTAATACAGGCAAAAATATGATTGAAAGAAAATCTATAGACATGAACAATATTATTGGTGACCGCATGATGACCCGCGACTTATGGAAGAAGTTTGACACTATGACCGATATGAAAGACCTCTTAATGAAGGATCTGAAAAACTATATGACAGGATTCCCAACAAACCTTCTATTACCTAGGGGTCGCGTTGGAGGTATGAAGATGATGATGTACGTAATCGTCACTCCATTGAGACTGATAGACAACGTTGATGTTTCCATCCTGGATATTACCCGAAAAGATCTTTCTATTGATTTTAGATCAACTATGCTTGACAAAATGCCTCTTGGTTTCCCATTCGATCGTCATATTGATATCACTAAATTCTTTACTCCCAACATGAGATTCTTCGATGTTATGATCTATCACGAGAAACAGGTTTGCGATATGCAGACCCGTTGGAATAGATATATTCTCAGAGATTATGTTTTAATGGACAAGACCATGACTAACAATAACTACTTCATGGATGTCAATATGGACACCAAAGTTGATATGAAAGAACAAATGTAAACATAAACCTTTACCTTTACCAAGTAAATAAAATGATCAAATAATTTTTTATTTGTATATTTGTGAAACCGGACAATAAAGTTATAATTATTTATTTAATTTCTTTTTTTTACACCATACAAAGACATGTATGTACTTACAACTTTGCTAATATGTAAATAAAAAAATATAAGAGAATTCTGTATTAAAGATAAAAATCAAAAGTTTTTATATTATTAAAAAATATTAATAACTACTTACTTACGTACTATTTCCACTTTTTAGGGATTAATTATTCCTTATTTCTTGTCACTTCTTTTCTTTACCTCTAGCAACCCGTGTGCGCAGTTCCATGTAGATTGTATCTAAAAGCGTAACGAACAAATAAACTCATATTCTTTTTTATGATATTAGTTAGGATTAATCAAGATTAGATAAACATTGGTACAGAATATGAAATGAATATAGCCAAACATACCTCTCGGTATTTTACAAATGATTTATATCATCTGATAAGATAATATTAATCTTAGGTTAAGGATTTTTATTCAAATGTTCACCCTTATTTCCGTTCTTTAGAATTGAGAAAAAGTAACAGCAGAAATAAATCTGGCTAATTTTCATAAAAAATTTGATCACCTGTTTCTGCCTCTTGTGTGTGTGTTTTACACTGGGTCCACTTTAGCTACCTATATAAATCGCTAAATTCCGAGTTCCATAACATTTATAATATTAGTACATTACTCACACTATTCACTATAACACAAAAACCAATACATGACCAGTCAGTTAAAACAGTTCTAATGGTTTGAGGAATAACAAGTTTCACCAATTCAAAAACAGAACTACTCAGATAAACTAGAAGGAACTAACCTTGTTACCACTTTTATATTACTTCTATTTCTCTTGAGTCTAAAGTTGAGTTAATAGCTATCTCTTCCAGGCAACATTTGGAAAACGATTTGTGAAGAGAGAGAAGTAAGATATATTAAACATTAAAAAAAATGATATTGTGTTTTTTTATTGAGTAAAATACTTATTGTCTAGATTTGAGAAACATTAAATGTTCTTACAAGCGAAAATTAAAAAAGTAATTTTCAACTAAACCACACTGCTTAAAATCACTAAATCAAATCATCAAATTAAATCTGTTTGAGTGGTCAGTACAGAGGAAAGTATTACTAAATGAAGTAATAATGTTAGGTTGTTATATGCTTTTATTTGCAAAATAACCATTGATGATAATGAATACTTCAACATTCCAGACTCTTTTGAAAGTGATGAACTTTTTATGCCTACTTCGAACTCTAGTTATATTTTTAAACTTTCTTATAAAACTGTTAATACAAGTAAAATCACTATACTAATGAAATATTAAAAATATATAGCAAAAACGATTTATACTATATTATAAATTTAATTATAATATAATTAAATTTTTAGCCTACTTTTTGATTATTTCTTCTTCAATTATAATAATAGCTTCGATTATAAAAACAAATAATCATTTATTTTATGAATGTTTGGTTTATATATTTTATAAATAAAGAAATGGAACAAACTGATGGCTTTTAAATCACTTTGTTTTGGTTACAGCGCCATCTAATGTCATCTGGAAGCTTTAAATCATTCAAAGCTTGCAATTTCATATATAACTTTAATTTAGTTCCAAAAGTAATTGCTAGATGTCACCAACGTATATTTAAATATATACATATAAAATTTGTCATGTCTGTTATTTTAATAATAATACAAGAAACAGTATAGGAGGCTAATTTAAATTAAAGCGGAAATACCTACGTATTGTTCAGTTTCAACAAACACACTAACAGATGGTGAACTTAGGTAAATTTAAGACTATTTACCTATTTTATTTTCTAATATAATAATATTGTGACACAAAAATATATTATATATATTTTTATATAGAAGCTTATTTTTATATTAAAGCTAAATTTCTAGAAGTTCTAATTAGTTATACATATATATTATTAAAAAAAATAAACGCATATATTTTTAAATATTAATAATACCTAGTAAATTGAGTTGAACCAAATTTCCTCTGTTTTGTAACATCAATTAACATTACTAATATTTAAATTTTAAAAACTATTAATTTTAAAAAGTCGTAGAACAAATGTTGCTGAGTTTCATCAGACTCAGTCAAATAGTTTTTGCGTGTAGGAGTATTTCTAGTTCATTTATGTATATATTTTATTATGTATAATCATTGGTAAGTAGCAATGGATACGAAAACAAGAAACTATTAACTTCTTTATTTGTTAACCGATTGTTAAAAAAAAAACAAAATATGAAGTGAATCCTATGACTAGACATTCCCGAAAACTGCATTCAAATCCATTTACGAGATTAGCGTGCACATAGACATATACAGACATACAAACGAAGAGACAAAATGAAAAAAACATTGTTTAGGGGACTCTTGCTTATATAAAGGTATAAAGATAACCCCCCCCCCCCCCCCCCATTATAATTTTGGAAAATAATTTACATGTACAGACAGCTATCAGTTACAGTTTTATTATATGAATAAATATAGATTTCCGGAGCACTTCAAATACATATATCTTTTGATAGAGTAAAGTGTGTGTAATAAAAGTTAAAAACTAAATGTTACCCAAAGTGTCGCTCAATTTCAATGTATAAAAGTTTACATCAGCTATTTTTTTTCGTGTTGCGGTCACAAATAAAAGACAAACAGATAAAAAGAAAAAAAATTTACATGTTGAAAATAGATTCTGTTAGTTATCAATTCACATCCTGGTATATTTTTTTAAATATTTTCAATCTACAAGGATTATTCCTCTACAGATTACGTTACTACCTATTACGTGATTGAAATAAATTGACATAAATCTTTTATTTCTTTACCGATTTAGATGAAATAAACACTTAATGTTAAGTGAAGAATATTACAATATATTCCCGAAAACTGCATTCAAATGGGTTAAGCCGTATCTAAGATTAGCCTCCACAAACATACAGATATACAGACAAACAGACAAAATGAAAAACTAATGTTTTGGGTTCTCTTGTTCTTATGAAAGCTCCCCATCGTAATTTTGTGTTTATATTAACATTTTTTTATTAACATTGCTCAACAAATTGGACATTATATAACTACTACTCTTTTATTAACCCCCGACTAAAAAGAGGGGTATTATAAGTTTGACCTGTCGATCTGTGTATCTGTGTATCTGTGTATCTGTGTATCTGAGTATCTGTGTATCTGTGTATATGTGTATCTGTATATCTGTCTGTGGCAAATTTCCGGCCAAACGCGTAGACGGATTTGAATGCAGTTTTTTTTAATCGAAAGGTATGCTCGTCGAGATGGTTTTTATCTATATTTGATTGAAATAAAAATAGTCGTCTTCAAGATATTGACGTTTTATTCGTGCAGAAGAGAGGTTCTTATGCAATAATTAGCTGTTCCCAGCTGTTTCACCCGCTATATAGGAAAAAGCCTTGTTATAAAGGCGAATAGGTTTTTACACTTACTTACTGAGGTAAGGTACTTTATTAGGGATAGCTGTTACCCGTAACTGCGTCCATAAAGCAGTCATAAAGAATCACGGGCAAAAGCTAGAGATAATATAAATTCCTTCATCATAGTGTTATAAGTGATTGTAAATCATTTTAACACTAAATGTTTATATTTATTAATATACGTATACATGAAACCTACCTATCTACCTACCCATATGAAAAAGTCTTGAATCATGTTACTTAATAATTATAATTATAATTAATAATTTATTCCATTATCGAAACTTTCACGTGGATCCTTATTTTATTAAATATTATATAAATCTGACTCTTGTAAATCCTTGGATGTTGCGAGAGTTCATGGGCGGCGGTGATCACAAGTCATCTGTGACCCGCCAGCTCGTTTGCCCTCCTCTTCCATAAATATAAATATATATATATATATATATATATATATATATATATATATATATATATATATATATATATATATATTTCTGGTATTAAATTAAACCTTTGTACATCATAATGTAGGATTCTAATGGTAAAAACTTTTTTTTTTAAATCGGTCCCGTAGTTTCGGAGCCTATTCAATTCAAATAAATAAACACATCTTTCATCTTTATAATATTAGAATAGATTAATAGAAATACTTAAACAATTGAAAATTTGGTGTCTGTAGGTCAATTAAGTACAATTCAGAAACCAGTAATATAACTTTAAAAAGCAGCAAAACAAAAATATTTAAAATTTAAAAAACCCCGATACAAAAAGACCTCTAAAAAGAATAAAAATAATATTATTATGTACTTATTGAATTCGCGTCGGGGGACCGTTTAATAAAGGAAGAAATTAAAATGCAAGTAATTTAACAAGTCAAATAATAAAATTACGATATCGAATGGTACAGTCTAAGTCCTCAATGATTAACTTCGTAAAATAGACACCATCGTAAACGTATGTATAACGGGTCCTCCGACGCAACGACTTCAATAAGTACATAATAATATTATTTTTATTCTTTTTAGAGGTCTTTTTGTATCGGGGGTTTTTTAAATTTTAAATTTAATTTTTTATTGGGTTAAAATCCTTTGACTCTTGTAAATGTGAGACCATTATAGAATAAGGACGCGTTTGGTTGTTTCAGTTTTCGTCCAGTACCAAGATTTACTAACACTTTAACATGTTCCAATATATCCATTATGTCTGACTTACTAGTAAATTCTTTTAAAAAAGTATTAAATTATAAAAAAACCTTTGATTTTCTATGTATGTATGTACATACTATTGGTAAACAAATCCACCGACTACCTATATTATTATTCTCAATTCGTAAATATATTTTACATAAAACAATATACATCGTAAACAATATTTAAATTACTAGACAACTTTCAGATTACTGCTTCGTGATTTCAAATCGTAACTCATTAAGAACAGAGTTGATTTTGGGTTACAAATATTGATATGTCTCGAAGAGATAAATGTACAGACTGCAGGTGCATTTATCAAATACAAAATATTTCATCATTCATGTTGTTGAGCTCAAATTAATTATTATTATATTATTTGTATAATACATTTGCAAGATATGCTGATATATGATATACGAACAATAAACAAAATCTTAACAGATTAAAACAAGTAAGATTATTACAACTTACCTACATCTAATAGGTAATTGCTATAAGATTTTATTTATAACTATAACATTTGTTTTGAAATGGATAATACAGATATTTAAAAACATATACTTAGAATAAGAATAAATATTATAATTTTGGAAAGATACATACTTCACTTATTTAGCTCTAAATTCTATTATATTGTAATATGTTATAAATTAAGATTAATAAATAATATTTGCTGTAGCATACTACGCTTCAATATTTTATTTATTATTTAGGACTATCGACCCAATAAACTTTTGACATTTCATTATAATAGTCGTGTAAAAGTAACTAGTACATTCAACTACCTTATCAATTAATTGAAACAAATAATGACTATGAACTCTTAGAATACTATAAAAGCGAAGAATTAGTTGGTAATTTTTAGTAATATATCGAAAATGAAGACATTAACATTAATTTTAGCCTCGGTACTGCTTGTTCAAACTGAGGGCTACCTTATAAAGGTACCGATCACACCAACGAATTCTAGAATTGGTAAGTTTCTAATTATTTTTCTTTATTAAATAAAATTTATATTTTGTTAATAATTATTCACCGACCATAATAATAAAGGTGTTTTTATATTTATGATACAGAAATTAATTTATTCTAATAAAAGAACATCAAGATGAATTTAATTTTTCACTGTAAATATGTTTCATATGATGATGGTAGTGGGCTTTATTTCCATATTGAATCATTGCACTATTTTTTTTCTATTTGCTTACTGTTTTTTAATACAATTTATCATTTTTTTTATTTTCGTAACTCCAGTGCCAATTGGATGGGTTCACATCCAAAAGTTATTACTACCTTTATTTGAAAACGTTTGTGAAGCAAGCACAGAACCTATTATTACAAGATTAAACGAGGAATTCAAACTAGATCCTACTATTGGAAACTATTTGGTAAATATTATATATTTAAAAACATTTATAAAGCATATAAACATACTTCAATTTTGCATACATTTACTTATACGATTCAAAATTAACTTTTGTTAGTATATGTAACAGATACTAATAAAAGTTAATTTTATAAAATATAACATTTACATTTATTATCATTGTTATTTCCAGAAACCAGAAGTTATTAATAATCTTTTAAATCTCAAAGCGACAAAAGGTTTGTTGGCTAAGGGAGATATATTTTCTGAATTCAATTCTGATCACATTAATGAGTTCAAAATTGTGTATGAAGTTTTACACTACGCTAGCGACTTCGACACTTTCTATAGAGTTGCCTGTTGGGCTAGACAGAATCTTAACTGCGGTCTATTTGTTAACGCTATATACTTAGCTGTTATGACCAGACGAGACACTGAAAAAGTTTCAGTGCCACCTCCATATGAAGTTTTGCCTAATTATTTTATTCAAAAAGATTTTATAACTAAAGCATCATCATTAATAAGAGGTGAGGATATTGCAACTGACACAGTTCGAATTGAAGGAAACGCATACATTTTAGATGTTAATTACACAACGAACTTTTACGACGATAGTGACGACAAGTTGGCCTACTTTCACGAAGATGTTGGTTTAAATTCTTATTATTTTTTGACAAAACTAAAAACAAATCAATGGCTCAATGACATACGATATCTACAAAATAATAACGGCGAGTATATTTATCATACAATGAAGCAATTGATGACTAGATATAATTTAGAAAGATATTCCAACGGATTACCAGAATTAGAGGGCATAGACTGGGATAACATTTATGACTTACCTTACGACCCAATGCTAGTATATTCAAATGGTAACAGTTTTAGTGAAAGAATTTCTATCAACAATAACAACGAAATAATATCTTTACTAAAAAATATAGAAAGTAACCTACCAGCAGTGGTAATCCACATGGTAAGTTTAATATTATTTATTGTTGTGCATATTATATATAACTACTAGTAAAATAATAGTTTAAATATTTACAGAGAGACAATGGATATAATAAATCAGAAATTTTGAACCACGTAATGGAGATACTAGTTACAAACGAAAAG
This sequence comes from Napeogenes sylphis, assembly GCA_959347405.1. NCBI lineage: Eukaryota > Metazoa > Arthropoda > Insecta > Lepidoptera > Nymphalidae > Napeogenes > Napeogenes sylphis. Next base: position 6,932,930 of record OY365783.1, read on the forward strand.
AGCTATGAAAGTTTGGCTATAAAAATGCTCAGCGATAACAATCCCGGGTATAACAATAATATAACTTAATATTTAAGATATTTATTAAACTTAATAAATAATAATAATATAACTTTATTTTAAAGAAAAATTTTACCCGTTGCCTTCACTTCAGAAAAAATCTTACATTTATACCTACTATATTATATTAGTAATTATCAATAACTACAAAAACATTTTTTTTTCAGATCATCTTCAGTTTTAGAACATTATCTTACGAGTGTAAGGGATCCTATATTTTGGAGAATTAATAAAAAGATTGTTGATATGGTTGACAATGCTTTGAGCGTTTTACCAACTTACACTTTAAATCAACTTTATTTCCCCGGAGTTGAAATTCAAAATATTGAAGTAAAAAAAATTACAACATTGTTTGATAATTTTGAATTTGATGTCACTGATGCTTTAAAAACGGATGGCGAAGAAACTAAATTTGAGATAAAAATATCACAAAGCCGACTAAATCATAAACCTTTTGCATTTAAAATCAATATTGCATCACAAGTCGCGCAAAAAGCTCTAGTCAAGATATATATTGGTCCTAAAGTAATGCCCGGTGAATTTGCAAAAAAGAAAAATTTATTTATGTTCTTAGATTGCTTTGAGACTAATCTTAAGATTGGTAACAATCTTCTGTCAAGGAACTCAAATGAAATGACAAGTTTATCTGGAGACTTAGTATCTGTAGGTGTTGTTCATAAAAATGTATTAGATTCTGAATTTGGAATCGATGCATTAACTCTCGAATCAGTATGGTCACAAATACAGTTCCCGTCTCGATTAATTCTTCCTAAAGGAAGTAGCAGTGGATTGCCCCTCCAATTATTTGTCTTTGTGGCTCCTTATATAAAAGCAAGTGTTGGTGGCTCAAAAACTAATATGGAAGTAAATTTGGAAGCACTTATTTCCCCCGGATACCCATTGGACTTAAGTATGGAATTTCAACATTTATTAAACTTTCCAAATGTTTTAGTTAAGGATATAATGATAACACACAAAAGTGAAAATACAAGCGCATACAACAAGCCAGTCAATACTGCTAACGAGGATTTTAATGATAGGGTATGGCCGACAGATAAAATTGATTACAGAAGCCCAAAAGGTCTCCTGGGATTTGCTGATCAACTCACATTTACTAAGAAAAGATTTGACTACCAATCTAAGAAAAACCAGTTTGGTAAGCGACCTTACTTTTCTTATAAGCGAACTGATGATTACAACGTGGTGAAGACTGAGGAACAAAGTGGCACCATTAAAGATTTTACAACAGTTAGGGCTGAGGATCAACCCAAAAACACTGAGATTATTAATAATATTTATATTACTCCTCAGATAGATCATGAAGTTGAAGAAGATAAAAACAAAAATAGCTACAAATTTATATTAGGTGAAAAAAATTTGAATAATCATTTACAAAATAATGTACTTGAAGAAGTTAATGAAGAAGTAAAAGTATCTCATAAAGAAACTGAAGATAAGAATATTTTAGATGAAAATGATGATATTTATAATATGGTACACCAAAAAAAAAATGAAGAGGTTAATACCCAATTTAATATGGCTGAGAAAGATGGTGAGGATACCAATGATAAAGAAAACACTAGTCCTTATAACGCAGTAAACGAACATGCTAATAATAATTTAGATAACATCAAGGAAACTAATAAAGTTCTACCTCACGGTTTACTTACTATGCCAAGAAAAAAGTTTTCTAATATTTTTAAAATTGTTTTTGCACAAAATGCGGACACGGGCGAGAAAGTGGACGTTTAAGTTATAACATAGATTTGTTTTGTTTATTTGTTAATAATTGTTAAAGTTATAAAAATAAACACGAAAATATATATATATTTTTAATGTAGTATTACACGAATCAAATATTAAATATAAACAAGACTATATCTACCTATACAGCTATCCACAAATCCACAGTCGAATAAATGTAACCTTATTACTATTTCCCGATATTCTATCATTAATTCTGGAACGGTTCCAAATACTTTACAACGCTTTCCCTATTTTCATCGCAGAAAAATTGAAAACCATCGGTCACCGATGTGACAACAACTAGAACACAAACAGAAATATTTTACAGTTGATTACAAGGTTTCCCTATATATCTATACTTTTATACAATATATTATAGCATGTGTCTGTGTACAAACACAGACATTATCATGTATAAAAGTTAACTCACATATTAAAATTAAATATGTTATTATTTATTTCATCATTAAAAATAAAAACCTTTAAAAAACCGAATTTCAGGAAAGTATTATTGTAATTATTTATTACTATTATGTAAATTAATAATCAAACAAATTTGAAGCTTACAGACAAAGATATTAATTATTAAAGCTCATTGCTATATCCAAAAACTTGGACGGCTTAAATTTGTAATGATGTTGTAATCCGCAATAACAATTTATAATTAATTATATACTGCATGCTAATTTAAATGCTAAAGAAACTGGCTGTTCATCATAGAAACTATTTAAAGAATTATTTGCATTTGGCATCTAATCCTCAAGAGAATGCTGCAAGGAAAATTGCTAGTTCAGTGCCAAAATAACGTTATGTTTTGTATTTCATTGACACCAATGATTCAAATCAGAATTACTTCTGGATGTTATTTACTAAATATTTACGTCGAGGATTTGTTTATTACAAATTCTTGATGTTAATAATTCAAATGTATTTTATGCATCATGTAATAAATTTAATTACTTTGGTTTAGTCTAAAATGTGATATCTCTGCAGAAATAATATAATTAAAAGTAATGAGGCAAAGTTGGCTATATTTTTTTTAAATATAGGTAATTGTTACTCGTTATGTACATAATATAGACATACATTATCCTATTTATATTTTACAATTTTCGTTCCTTACTCACAATACTAAAATGACTATACAAAATTTGTACGAACTGAATCAGATGATAGATGACTTATAACTTATTACTTGAGGTGGGTAGGAGCACATAAAGTCTCGGGAAATGACTACATAAATATACACAAACTGAACATCGCTCACAACAAACATACATACTTCGATTTGGGTGTACAATAAACAATATTATCATTATACTCTTAAATATGTATTACACATTTTTATTTATTTATATGTAATTCCAACAAAAACTGGAAATACACAAAAGAGTATTTAAAACCTTTTTTAAACTAATCATAAAACTCACTACTCACTCTAAAATAACTATTTTATTCAGTATCTGAATTGTATTTAAATAAATGAAATAAAGATATGGTTTAACAGATATTTATATAGAACCATTAAACGATATTATAACAGAGTAATCAATAAAATCCAAACGCTAAATACGAATCGTCCAGACTTCCCCTAATCTAAAATGGTGAAGTTGTATCACATTATTACAATGATTTGTCATCGCGACCTATTTTTATATCAAAGTCAGTATGCCAAGGAAATAGAAACATTGAATGGAATTGAAAGCGATAGTTCAACTAATGGCCGCTCACAAATGGTATCATTGACGTCTCGATCGTTATAAATAAAGTATATCTCAACATAACGAATATAAATCAGAAATAGTTTCAGGACGTGAGACGCCAAGGCATTTCGCATATTTGTGTATTCATTTAGGTTACTTAGGTTCTTTCGTTATTTAATAATATTTAATTATGGAAACAAAAAATATTAGAAATTATATCAATTACTTTTCTTAACTATTAGGAATTAATTGCATTGTAATTGTAGTAAATCTGCAATGTCTGAACTGTTTATAAGAACAATTAATATCGACTACAATTATTCATTACAGACAGGGAAATCCACGTGGGTGCATCTAATCACTTACGAACGTTCTCATAGAGGTGTTCACATGAAAAACAAAAATTATAGCCCATCACCGACATTCTATATCTGCGCGAGCGCGCGTATAACCCGTTGCCCACGCCAGTGGTTGTAAACCAATGACGCGTATAAGCACTTTGGTTGTTTGTGATGGCATTAAAAAACAGTAAACAAAAATGATTCTTCCTGTTCCTTATATGGTTGCGAGGAGGCACTTAATAAAAGTATATAGAAATGATTTTACGTATTTTTAATTAAAAAAAACATATTATTTATATACAATGGGAAGCATAATTTATTTTAAATATTTCTATTGCTCAGTTATTTTATAATACAAAAAATTTAATTAATTAATAAAAAGTGCATTACCTCTGACGCCTGGGTTCTGTCCTTCAAACAACAGTGACGTGACTCTACGTAATATTTTCATTTGATTGTTGTGAATCGCCACAACTTCCAAGGAATTTTCGGGTTCTTATTCGGGAAGTTGGTTAATAAGCATGACTTTCATTTCTGAAACATTTCATAGATATATGAGCTCAGTTCTTAGTTAATTGATTGATTTCTAGGTACTTGAAATACGGTGGCATAAATACATATTTTATAGTTTATTTTTGCCAAGAAGAAAACAAAAGACTATATTATGATCAGTTTATAAAACATTATTCCGTTTAAATTACAAATATTTCGTTTATTTAGATGATACATTTCTAGGTCCATAAAAAAACACGTGTTCAAAACATTTATACAGAAACTCGCGTTTAAAAGTTATAAAACTTTAATCACGGCAAAAAAATACATCACATTCTTGCAAAATGACTTTTGATGAATAAATCTAAAGAAATAGCTTCCTGTTATATTCTCTACTTGCGTATCATTGGATACTGACGACGAAACGTCACCGAGCCATTACGAGAAGACACTAGCTGATTTTTACTTATTTTTGTATTCCTTCGTCGGAGGAGTGGTCTATAAATAAGGGTGCCACATGAATGTAAAATCCAGTGTAACAACACTCGCACTCGAATTCGGTTCTTGTTACTACTGCTAACACTACTCAAACATCATGGTGAGAATTGTGATTTTGTATTAAAAAGTGATGTTGTGGAAAAGTGATTTACAAACATGAAGTGCTCCAAATAAGATATTAGGATATATCTACATCATATTTAAATATTTTAAATATAAACTTTTTAAATTTTAGACTAGTTAAATAATTAAAATTTTAGACTAGTTAAATAATTCTAGTTAATAATTAATTTTACCGTTTTTGGTACTATAGGACACTGATGATGACCAGAAGATGGCCATGCTCCGCAAGGCATTCCAGATGTTCGATACTACTAAGTCAGGATACATCGAAGTCCTCAAGATCTCAACTATCCTGAACACCATGGGCCAACTGTTCGATGACTCAGAACTACAAGCTCTTGTTGACGAAAATGACCCAGAATGTAGGTATAGTTTTGTAGTAACAAAACAATTGATTAAACAAATATATTCTCAATTCAAAAACAACAATAACCAACGAATTACTACTACAAAGCTGAGAACGAAGTTGAATATAACAAAATAATAAATTAACTTAAAAATAATAATTAAATAAATTACAAAATAATTAAGAAATATAACATAAATATCTACTTTAATCGTCCGTCCCCGATTTTATCTCTTAAAGACTTGCCATAAAATTACCTGGCACTTGTAGACGCGTTATATAGTTTAATAACCTCATAAAAATAACGAGATGAGATTAATCATTAAATCTGAAACAAGCCACCGTAGCTCGACGACATCTTCAAAGATACAAGAATATTTTTACTCGCAGTCGCTATAATGAGTCTATTTCGGGAAGAGTGTCTCCTAAAGATTCCGATACCTTTGGAACACATACTTCTATTTAGGTTTCTAAAGACATTTAGTCGCAATGCGTACTATATTTATAGCAGAAACAAATGCGATTTATTATCTTGTATCTAGTTAATAGAAGTTAATTAACACGTGGCAATCATTTAGACTGGATTAAATGATCACTTCATCTGACTCACTGATCTTGCTAAACAAATTGTCCGACACTTACTGATTTATGGATCCTGTTTTACTAAGGAGGTATTCATTGTAATATTAATTAAACTTCCATAATACTTTTTATATGGTTATTTTGAAGATATATTTTTTTTACAGCTACTGGTAAAATCAACTTTGATGGATTCTGCAACATCGCCTCTCACTTCTTAGAAGAAGAGGATGCTGAAGCTATGCAACAGGAACTGAAAGAAGCTTTCAGGTAATTTTTATATTTAACAATTTTAAGTTATAAAGATTACTGGAGCTAATTTACTTATTACTACACCAGTATGTTATACCTAATAACGAAATGGATCCTACAATTTAGAAAAAGCAGTCTTAACAGATCTAGCAACAAAAGATATAGAATGATATCCTTTAATTACGGTTTTATTTTTACGATTATTATTTTATTAACATAAGTCATTTTTACTTGCAGGTTATACGACCGTGAAGGCAACGGTTACATCACTACATCTACCCTCAAGGAGATCCTCGCTGCTCTAGACGATAAATTAAACAGCTCTGATTTAGACGGTATCATCGCTGAAATTGACACTGACGGCTCTGGCACCGTTGACTTCGATGGTTCGTATTACTGTCAATATAATTTATTTTTAATAGTTCTAATGATTGGTCATTTATCAAGCGGTACAATTATTTAATTTTTAATTAAAATATTTAAATATATTAATCACTACATACATATTTTGAAACAAAAAAATATAGAGCATTAATTCTGAATTATTTTTTTAATATTTTATTTTTGTTTTAAATGTGTATGTATATATATGATAAGAAAACAAATTTCATATTGTTTCAGAATTCATGGAGATGATGACGGGAGACTAAATCAACTATCTTCTTACTATTAATATACTTAGTTTTTTATAACGCACTTTTGAGTTGTAAGACTTCATTAGTACAAACCATGTGGTATTAGCATAGCCGTCATGTTAGGTTATCTGACTGCACATTTATTGTAATCTATCTTATAGATAGTTGATTTTATAAGTGGTCGTAAATTATTTCCTGGAGTAATTTAAACGGATTCCACTTTTATAATATGCTAATATTTATAACGCATACATTGTATTTTATTTAATAACTTTATTACCTCAAATTTTTGAATGGTCTTTGTCCTGAATATGTAGGGACATCAAAACTGTATGAAATAAAATAATTATTCTGTATTTTTTTTCTTAATCTAATCGCCTTATCCAGTATTTAGGACAAAAGTAAGAAACATCAATTTTGCCAACAATATTAAATAGACCACCTTATATATTTTTACATCGTACTAATGAATACCTTTGAATATCAAATCATATTATAACTTGCATAGCCAATAATTTAGAAGAATAATATAAATATAACTAATTATTATTTTTAAAATAACTTAATGTTATTAAATGAGTAACCACTGCTGAGTTATAACTTAACAGGCGTACATGTAAGAATCATAAAAGGAGCTTCTAAGCAATCCAAATATAAAGTGTTTATGTGTTTGTCTGTGAAAAACTACGGGATTCTGATAAAATCTACTTTGGTCATACCTTATTAATAATCAGAGCATATAATACTTGATACAAAATTCTGTACTTTTACGGCGATTTTTTTTTTAAATTAGGTGATGTTAGCTTATTATCTAAGTGAACGTATATGCTTTATTGGATTAGTAAAGTCCGCTGATAGCAGCTTTAACATTATTAAAAAATATTTTCATAAGTCGTGCAAGTAAGTTTCCTGGTTATATTAATATCTTCATTCTAAACCAAGAGCTAGAGCTAAAGAATTAGCGTTTATATTAACTCGCTACGAAGTCTTGTCATAAACTTAAAAAATCCTACAAAAAACCTTGTCGATACAAACTAATAGGTGAAATAATGATTTAATGAGGAACCTCCCGACCGAAACTATACATATTCTAGGACCACAATTGGAAAATTGTCCAATTGCATTTTGCTTCCTGAATATTATACATCGTTGTACCTTCGCGCTCTTAACATATTTCTAATATGCAATATAAAATAAAAACTTATTTACCTTAACGTATTATACATATTTTTTTGATAAACGGAATTTTTTTATTGTGATAAAAACTGTTGAAGAAATTCTAAATGAAATAGAAAATAAATGTAATTTTTGTAAAGTTCAATTAATCATTTTTCTAGAGTTAATTTATAAAAGGACTGAACCGGTTTTTATAAAACTTTAATGTGTGTTGGTAATGTTTGTTCGGTTGATTTGTTCTGTAGTGGTCTATATTCAAATCAACATTGAATATATTATTGAATTATAATAAAAGTAATTGTAATTAAGAAAACAGTTTTTAACTTTAAATATTTTTTATATTCTTTATAATTTAAATAAAATTGCATAGCCAAATTTGGAAATTGAACTTTTTATCAGCTTTATTTTGTACAAGAAACTTAATTTATTATTTTTTTTAATAAATAACACGACATATGAAAAATATACACCTCATGGCTTTAAAATTTGTTCTTAATTTTTTTCATTTAATAAAAATAACTTAAACAATTGGTTATTCAAATGATTCTAAGTATGTAGTTAGTATCTAAAGTGTGTTGATGACAGTACTGTGAAAATTATTCTCATTTAAGCGTCCCCAGGATTTCAATTGAGTGAACAGAAATAGTAGCAGATGATGTTCATATAAACTGTTTAATGTATTTTCCTCTTAGTCTAAGAAGATTACCGCAAGTGATATGTTCTTAAAATACCAAATTAAAATGTTCCTCTGGCTTTTGTTCTTGGGGACAGTTTTATCTGCGCCTATGGATGAGTTTCAAGCTTTTGTAAATAATGAGGGTAAGATAACAAATATTTGATAGTTACCGCTAGAAGAATGTTAATGTTAGAATTTAATGTTATTTCAGAACTTGCGTTAAATGATGAAGCCTACATAAAGTACATTGTCCCATCTGGTTATTCTCCTCAAAAGTCAAACAAACAATCAAAACTGGAGCTGTCAAATATTGTAAATAAGGTACCCGATTGTTACAAACTAGAAATAACTTAACTTTTCAATATACTTAGCCAACATCCAATAGATGTTTAATGATGTTTGAATATTGTAAATCTAAGCCAACTTTATTATAAGCATCAAACAAATACCATGCTATCCTGGAGAGTATTTTATCAATCACATCTACGAACCAATCTTAGAGAGTCATTCTAGATATTCTTGAATATATTACTATTTTAAATCATTTAAAAATAAAGGTAAACAATACAAAATAAATATGAATTGTAAATAATTGCACATTTTTACCCCTATGTAATTAATTTCCTTTTATTTTCTAGATTCAAATGTCAATTACAGAATACTTGTGTTTTGTTTAGCCTTGGTTCTTCTACATCTAAAATAAAATTCCTAAATTAATTCGTATAAATATAGAATATTATTTTTATTTAAGAGTTACTCATTATTTGAACAAATGCAAACAGACTCATTGGTACCTTTAAATGCACTTTTAATTAAATACTTATTGCTTAATTATAATATGACTTATATTATGTAGAGTATAGTAATTTGAAAAGTAAAACCGAGATTAGTTAAACCAATTCCTACTTTGCAAAAAAATTAATTATTTGCAATAAAGTTTTTCTTACCTATAAGAAAATTGATTTAAATAATTTTTTTTTCCAGGATAATGAACACTATGAAATTTTGAAAAGACATGTTTTAGGTGGCAATGTTAAAAAAGGTTTAACATTTAATATTTACGACGACAACATGAGAGAGGCCGCTGTTGCACTATTTCGTTTATTACAACATGCTGAAGGTGATCAAATACATTCAATTAAGGAATGGGCCTCAGAAAACATAAATCATGACATATTGGATTATGCTTTGAGAATGGTTTCCTTATACAGAAATGATGCTATTAAACAACAAGAACCACCCTTTGTATCGAAGCCTAATTATTTTATAAATAGTGAAACTATTAACAAAGCTTTGAAACTGAAAATCAATAATGGAAAATTTGATTCTCAAGTATCTTCAATTCAACAATTTTATAGAACAGATGATATCATAACTATCAATACAAATTATTCTGGTTGGAACTTATTAAATGAAGATTGTAAAGATAACTTGGACTATTTTAGAGAAGACATAGGATTAAATAGCTATTATTATGGTGTCCATCTTCAATTTCCATTTTGGATGAGCAATGATGAATTAACTGGTATTGATCCTAAGTACACTGAACAATATTATTATATACATAAGCAACTGATGGCTAGGTATCAATTGGAAAAGGAACATCTAAGTTTTATGAATGATTCGGTTGATTTCTCCAAGTGTTACGATGATTTCATACCTTATTTGTCTTATGAAAATGGACTTAATTTTGCTGTAAGATCTACTATTCGGAGAGAAATGAACGAAGAATACTCTCGTCTAAGATCTATAGATATTGCTATCAAAGAATGCATTTCAAGAGGATTTATTTTCATGGTAAGGCAAAACTTTACAATTTGTTGATAGAAAACATTTTACAACCCAATGGTTGTATTCTATTACTAATTTATATGATTTTATCTTTCAGGAAAATAACACAAAAACTTTATTAAATGAAGACAATTATGTTCATTTATTATCCAAATTAATTAGAACTAACTTTGAAAGTATCCCGGTAGCTAAAACTATAAGGTCTTTATTCGGCTATGGAGGAAGAGGCTATTTTACAAACTCGTAAGTGGTTTTTTAAGTATTTTTCCTCAAAAGACATAGTAAATATCTTAAGTGTAAATTTTTTAATGTTTATATAGCTAAAAATAAAGTGTAGAGTAATTTCAAATAATACATTACGATCTAGTAATAGACGAAACTAATTTTATTAAAAAATATAAGGTTCCCGTCTAAAACCTCTTAGCCATTCATCACTAGTGAACGCGACAAAACTTACATTGTCTGTTCCTTATTTTTTTTTATTTATTACAGTAATTCTCTGCTTCCTATTTCAAGAATCCGCAAAAAAATATTTAAAAAAATATTTAAAAATATGTTATTTATTTACAGATACAATCCCGCTCCATCAGTCTTACACCATCCACAGACAACATTGCGTGATCCTATTTATTGGTATATAGTTCAAACTATGTTAAATTATTTCACTGAATACTCAAATACATTAGATCCTTATAATTTCTCTCAGTATCAAACGGAGGAATTTAGTATTATAGATAACAATTTTTCAAAAATGATAACCTATTACGAACATTATCAGGTCAGTCTTAACAAAATATTTAATAAGGAGTTTGATTTCAATTCGTCTCCATTAATTTATACGGCAAGACAAAAAAGATTAAAACATTTACCATTTAACCTAGAATTTAATGTTAATTCAAAATCAAACCAAACTTGTTTAGTAAAATTGTTTCTTGGTCCAAAATGTGATGGTACAAGTTGTTGGGAAGAATATTCAAAATTCTTTGAATTGGATGCATTTCCATACCACCTTGAAGAAGGACTTAATCTTATCAAATGGTCTCCTGACTCCTCAAATAAATATTCATTCGATGATTATTTCAATGTTGAGTTAAAATCATTAAGAAAAAATAGGTTTGACTTGTTTAAATTCCCAGAAAATATGATAATCCCTAAAGGTATAGAACAAGGGCTAAATTTAACATTGTTTATTTTACTGGCTCCTACAACTGATGTTAATGATTTAAATCATTCATCACAGCCATTGGGATTTCCTTTTCACAGAAAACCTTTAGTAAATGACAGTTTGCTTTTTAATAATTACAAATTTTACAATATTTTGATTTATCACAAAGAAATCAATGAAAGTGGAGGATATTTTTCGAAACATCTAAATTAGTATTATCTTTGCTGTGTTGTAACATAAGTATTTATAATTTTTTTAAATAAAGTTTAAGTTATGTGATATTTAATTCACTTTCTAAGTTTAAGAAATAATAAAAACATATATACTGATATTATTTTTTATTTATAAAATTACGATGACCACTGTTAAAAACATTTATGGTGGAATTATATCTCTCTCCTTTCAGTGTTTGTTAACTTCATTGTGGTGAACTGCTTGGGAAGGGATGTTGTATTTGTAGGTCATCTCTTCTCCTTCGTGATAGACCATGACATCCTCAAAGAACATGTTGGGTTGCTTGAAGTAACCTTCATGCACTGGACGGTCGAAAGGATAGCCATAAGGCTTGTTATCCCAAACGAAACTCTTATAGCCCTCGAATTTTTTGTCAGCTGCTGTGTATGGGTATACCATCACAAAGATCTGGTATGGGAAACCACCCTGAGTACCTTTAGGAACAAGTAACCTCTTAGGGAATGCTCCAAACTCAGTGGACATATCAGCAGGTACCATAGAGTCTTCAAGCATTTTAACAATGTCACGTACTGGTGCAGAGTCTTCTTTGTAGAAGAAGAATTCAGATGATTGACGCACGACCATGTTCTGTCCCTTTGTTAGTTTGTGTACGAACCAGTCCCATTCAACAAAGTTTTGCCAGTTGTCTTCCAAACTAATAGGATAGCCCTTGCTATTGTATTTAGGCCCAATGAAGATTTTAAATACTGCTTCACCTTCAACATCAGATTTAACATTGAAAGTTACATTGAATGCCTTGTGGTTCAGACGGGGTTGACGCACAACATAGTAGGGGTATTGTTGAGATTTGAGCTCTTCTTTGGTGTAGAATACATTGTCAGATACATCAAAATCAAAGTAGTCAAAGTATGTTACGAGTTTATCAACCTTAACATCATTGACCTTAACTCCAACGTAATGTAAATTCTCTTGATTGTATGGAGTAAGGAACTTCTTGTATTCAACGATGTATTTAAGAATTTTACTGAACATTTGGTAGAAAATGGGGTCACGGAGTGAAGTTTGGTAGAAGTCCAAGGCACTTGGTACAAAGGTATATCTGAAAAAATAATATGTATTATTAAAGAGAAAACATAAACTTAGCTGTAATTCATATTAGTTGAAGAAATAAGTTATGCCAGTGATGTTAATTTTGTAAAAATGCCTTAACCAATATAATTAATATTTTAAACAAACTTGTCGACGGGCTCAGGAGCGGCACCAAGAATTCGACGGGCTGTGATCTCGTAAGAGTTGTGGTTGTCTTTGCGTCCTGTTTTGCCCCACACGTCAGCATTAGCTTGCCAGAAGTTACCAACAAAGTTAATGGATTTTGAGTTGTGCATGTCAACCTCCTGATTGAACTAAAATAAAAATGTTATTAATATTTTCTGTCATATGAAAGTATTATTTTTTAGTACGTAGTTTTTGTAAATACTAACAGTTTTGAAGTGACCTTGCTCTAGATACTGGATGAAAGTCTTTTCATAAGTATCTAACAGCTGGAGCTCTTCAGTCTTATCCTGAGGGATTTGATAGTACGAAGGTCTCTGTACGAACGAATGGAAGTAATTGACATAGGGGCTGTATCCAGTTCTGATTGGTTGCCACCAAGAAAAGTCAGTAATTTCACCTAATCCGTTTGAAAGACGCTCAAGGTAGTAACGGGCCAAAAGTTGTTGGTAGAAATAGTAGTAGACCTCTCCACGACGATCCTTCATTACTGGGAAAAATTCGCCATCCATCCAGAAGGGGAAGAAAGATTGGAAATAGTAGTAAAAGGCGTTATAGCCGACATCTTCAGTGAAGTATGAAATCCTGTGTTCATCGTTGTGGTAAGTTAGGTAGTCAGAGTAGTTGGAGTATACTAAGTAGTGATCATTTTCATGAACAACACCGGTCTCAGATCCAAAATCAGGAGAGAACACACCGTTCTGCATCTTGATACGGAAGATCTTGTACCATACGTTTGAGTTTGTGAAAAGTTCGGGATAGAGTTCATAAGGAGCAGGTACAACAAATCCTTTTGTGTCAGCGCGGTGGATCAAAGCAATGTAGTAAGAGTATAAGAATTGGCCTTCGTTCATCCAGACTCGTGCAAAAGCAGCGGTCTTATAGAAGGTTTCAAAGTCCTTGGCATAATAGAAAATGTTAAATAGAGCAACTGCTTCTTCTCTTTGTCTTTCGTAGAAGACTGAGAAAGGAACGTTCTTTGGTAAGAATCCAGTCTTCCAAAGGTCAAAGAACTCTTGGACAACTTTCTTGTTCTGAAAAATATAAAATTATTAATGTAAGTAATTAAGCCCCAAATTAAATGAATATTTAATTGTCTGACTAATTAATATATTACAGTATAATCATCGATGTGTTCTTCGATATTGTATTCCTTGCCAATGTGGTAGTAATCAGCTTCGGTATCTACTTGTTCAGGGTGGGCGAAGAGGTTGAAAATTTTCTTCTGTTTCAAAACAAATTCACTGTCCACTAAAATATAAATATTTATAATAATTATATAATCGTTCGATTTTCAATTCAAGTGGTAACAAAATATTATTTTAATTAATTTTACAATATTTGAAATAAATTTAATTATTTTGTGACCTAAGTTTTGTTGTCCTATTCTTGTTTTTCTTACCTGACTTAGTTTTGTAGACATTGTGAGTTTGTTTAGTACCGCAGACAAGGGCTACAGCCAAACAAGCAAAGACAAGGACAGTCTTCATCTTGACAAGAGGAGAAGACAACTGTGCCTGATCGTAAAATCTGTGGGCTTTTATACTATTCCATCATACAATCATTCCATATCGATGATGTGTGTGTTATCTGAAATGTAAAATTGTGAATTCGGTAGATGTCTGTACACTTTTGTTTGTACGTAGATAACAAAGCATTTTTAAAATATTTTTATTTTAAGGTCTTTTATGTATACCAACAATAAAAAATATCGCCTTTAAATTTATTATAATTGACTCAAACTCTTAAAGTTTTATTACTAGTATTTTTTTTATACCAAACATGTTCTATGTTAAAATAAATTATAATTTTATAGCACTAACATTATTTAAAAAAAAATCTATTAACATTAAAATATCAATTACACACCTATCAATCAATATTATAACTTCAATTAATATTAATATAATATCAATTACATAACTATTCTTTTTCTACAAAATTATAGAAATAATTTCAATAAAATAAAATTATATATTTAATATAAATAAAAAATAATATAATATATAACTATCAATTCTTATAGTGTTTAGGGTATTTATTAAATGAATTACATAATTCTGAACTCTGAACCCTGTGTCTACGCATATACACGTACACAGACCGTTCCGTTCTGCATAGAGGTTTTCCATCTGGAAAAGATTAATTAATCTTTGGTAAGAATGTAACATTTATGACACTCCTTCATGTATGACAAGGAAACTAATTAGTTTCCTTGTCATACATGAAGGAGTGTTCTAATTTATCATGCTCATAAAAGATGGAGATTTAATTTTATCACTGGAAGATTATAAAGAAAAAAAAACCTAACACTCTCTGCTACTTTCAAGTGATATCATATTAAAATGTTTAAGTCTCTGATTATAGGATTATTATTATATTATTTACATATTGTGTTTCCTGTACGGTTTTATATGAAGGCAATATATAATAATTTATTTGATATTAATAAATATGTATAAAATGGATTCAAATGTTCTGAATGTTCTAGAACTGTGTTTCATACAACTTTTGCTTCTAGTATATTTTCTTTATTTCGTATTCAAGAGTCTAAAAGATGTACAATATGTATATATAATTTTGAAAATTTCGTTTTAAAAAATAGGAAAGTAGGTAATAATTAAAAATAAAAAGGATGCTGTTTGTTATTATTGCTATATTAACTTTTGTTAGTATTATTCCGATCCTCATCGATGTGCATTTAGGTTATCGGTCTCTTAATTATAATAATGTAATCAAAATTATTTTGTCTAATTAAAAATTCGTACCAATGTCAATTTCATATATATTTTGAAATTTTTAATATTTAAGTGTCTAGAGCCGTTAGAAAATGATCTAATTAAAATAGAAGTTACAAACATGCGTAGCTCAAATGGGGATTGATAGTAACAGATGGAATAATCATGGCCTTTAAGCTTAACTTAGCTTTTAAGCTTTGGAATATTACATAATATATTAAAATTTTTCATATAGGTTACATATCAAACATACATACAAATTTGAATTTATTTAGTTCCAAGGTAAACAAAGTAGGAGGCAAAGGCAGTATTTATAATATTAAAAAGATAAACTGACAATTGCCACTAATTTCCAACACATTAAATGAACTGCGATAACCTGTATTATCAATAGGTAAGAAATATTTCAAGAAAGTCTTTTTATTTTTTAATCGCTAGTGTTGTAATGAATAACTGATAAGCATCATCAATAATAAATATGTCAATTTAAGATGAAGGAGACTTTATATCAGAGGTGACTTTTATATTATCATACTTTATAAGTTAAATATCTTCTGTCACTGATGCAGCGATAATTCGAATTGAATAAACAATACTGAGAACAAAACTATCTTTTAAACGAAAGTGCGTTTAAAGTTTATATCTTTTGAACTTCACTAATGTTTAATTCTAATGAAAATGATGGTTATAATATAACATAAATAAGTTATCTATTAGTATTTATGTGATTTTAAATATTTATTGAAAATTACGACATCAGAACAAAACTATACCGCGTATGCTTTAAAACAACATAATCTGTTTAGGAATTAGAGTTAGTATAGCTAGAAAAAAAAATATCGTTAAAACAACCAAGGTTGTGTATAGTTTATGGTACTTCATGTTTTAGATTTTAAAACAAACATAAATTATACAAAAAAAATTGGGAAAAAAGAGTATATACTATTATTTATCCATACCTAATGTCATGTTCAGCTAAGGTTAAGAAGATTTGTGAGGTGAGAAGATTTGAGAGCCTTTGAAAGCAATCTCTTCAAAACATTTTCAAATTGACACGAAAATAGACATAGAACTTATTATAGAAACTATAAAAAAACTACATTAAATAAATGTATTACCTAATAAATGAATGATTATTAGAAATTATAAAACGTTATATTTTTATTTAAAAGGCTTGATCCTACAGGCCTCAGTCATTCTAAGGTACAGAATCTTTAAATTACTGAATATTACAACATGGCATAATATTATTGTTGGTCGGAGAATTATAAAAAAAATATCAGCATAGTATAAATATGAAACTTGAAATTGCATTTACCTTTAAAAAAACACCAAAAGATTTTATTTCAAAGGATTGTTATAAAAGTATGTATTATAAATATTATGAAATTTCAGTATTATTTTAGTATTATTTACCCTTAGTAACAATGATGTACACTTTGTTATGTAATTGAATTTTCATACAATTTAACTTATTTATCTCGGTTCAGTTATTTATAGTTATTATATTTATTATACTATGAAAATGCGTAAATATCAATAGTGAATACCTTATCAATTCAAAACTTAAATTCTAGTATCCAAATAGAAACCCAACATTTTCTTGGGTTACATATCTCTGATCTCTGTCCCTGGTTGGTGGTCTGGTTGTCTGGTTGTTTAATTGTTTGGTCTAGTTGTCGCCTAGGTTGGTATTTTTTTATATCCCATCATCTACATAATATACAGTGAAATTGTGTGTATTTTTAAGAGTCATCAAAATAGTATGAACTTATCAATTTGTTCCAATGTGTTGTTTTTATCTAAACTTTCAATTGGCCTAAACGTTTCTATAAACCGATTTAGACGACATTTTTTGTTTTAGATTCAATATTTCTTCAAAAAGATCCTATGAAAAATTATTACTGCCCGATCTCAAGGTTTTCGGAATGATCAGTAGAATTGTTCCTGTTCTTAAGTTACATAAATTCTACGTTTATGGTTGTAAAAGATACACACAAATCAAGAAACCCATCGAACGAATATTGATGACCTGAATAATATGTTCGAGATGATTTTTATACTGTCTTTACTAGACTAGTTACTAAACTGAGTCAGTAATCTCCTAATCACTTTTCCTAATGATATAATTTTCTATAATGATAAAAAAATTCAGCCAGAAACATTCGTGTAGTAGTTATTTAGTAGATTGGGCATGCTCGATTATTTCTTTTAAAGTAAATATAAAAAACACATTTGACTTCTCAACATTTTTAACCATTTTTCTTTGTACTCCAAACCAAATTAAAATATATAAAAAAAATCGTTAAAAATAAACAATGAAAATTAAATATTTCTTAATCTCGCATGTGTAGGTATTTAGACGGTTTTGGGTACTCTGTTTACACTATTAATAAAACATGGACTCCGCTACCGGTTTAATTATTAAATTTAGTTTAAAAATAAATCAATTTACATATCGAAGTAATTATATAATAAATCTCATAATTACTATTTATTATTTGTAAACATTAATTCTTTTTTTAATTTAATTCTTACTTAAAGTATATAAAAGATTCATACATAATATTACGAAAATAAACAGTTTCTATATATCTGATATAACTACAGCAATAATTATACATACTTTAGATTGTTTGATTCCTTTAAGTCTTTTCATCAATTAAAACAAAACTAAAATATTGAATCGTCTCAATTCCTCGTTTTTTTTAGTTCTTGGTCAAACTTGATTATTTATTTCAATGTGAGATATTTCTTTATTAGATTTAATCCTGGACTGACTTTTATTAAAGGAAATTTGTTTAACAAAATCTATTTTATTACATAATATCTTTACAAAATATCTTATGTTTTATTGTTTTTATGGTAAAGTTAGTGTATTGGTTATCCTAACTGTTAAACCAAAGATTATGGGTTCGATTATTATAATATCACATAGAAGAGTTATTTTTATGTATAATATTCATATGTTTGTGAAACATTTTATAACCTAAGTATTTAACTGTCACATTATTTCTAAATCTGGAATTGTTTTCATATAAAAAAATAACAATTAGACTCTCTTTAATATATGCTTTCAAATAATTATATTTCAGAAAGTATTAATACTTGAAAATACCTATATACATAGCCATGTTAAGCTTATTTAAATTTATATAAATATACAATTTATATAAGTAAACAAATACCTACTACAATTGAAACAAAGTTAGATTCCGAGCTGCTTATACTGACTCACGGCTTTATTTGATTAATACATTATTTATTTAAATTTGAATTGAACTAAAAAATTATAGCAATGACTTAAACATTTTTTATATTCTTTTAGATTTATAGTAGTAAAAAATTATAAACTGGGTTGACAGACATTCTCACTGTTACTTTAACTAAGATTCGCTGATTTTATTAGTACATTTTGCGAAAAAAAAATTCTAGTGATGATTCCCCAAGTGCCTGACCGATCACTGTTTTTTGTTGATAAACCATCGATGTTAATGCTGCTATCAAATAAAAAAATCCCATGACAATCGATTCAGCAGTTCAGGAGAATAAGCATCACAGAGTGATCAATTCTAGTGATGATTCCCCAAGTGCCTGACCGATCACTGTTTTTTGTTGATAAACCATCGATGTTAATGCTGCTATCAAATAAAAAAATCCCATGACAATCGATTCAGCAGTTCAGGAGAATAAGCATCACAGAGTGATCTCTGTGATGACATGGTATAAGGAGCCGAATATCTATTATATTTACCTAGTTTATTCAGTTATTAAAAATAGAGAGAGCGATTTCGTATTAAGGTTTTAGTTATCAAGAATAATGTGACTACTAAGTTATTTTTTTTAAAGATGGTAGGACAAGATTAACTGACAAGAAGATATATCTTTATATTTTTCAGATTTTCTATATCCATAGTACACAGCAGAAAAAGCCTGTATGACTTAAATAAAAGGATTTATTTATGTTTATATAACTTAATATATACAACATCACAGAACTATTGCACGTGACGTGTAAGACATTTAGTTGACGGGTTTGCAAGATTAGTTACAAAGTTAAATATATACTAATTATAAAGAGGAAAGGTTTGATTATTTTTAGTGTATGTTTGAAATGAATAGGCTCCGAAACTACTGGACCGATTTCAAAAATTCTTTCACCGTTGGCAAGCTACACTATTCCCGAGTGACATAGGCTATGTTTCATTTTAAAAAAATTAGGAATAATTACTAAAACTTGAATATTCTAACGCAAGGTGTAAAAAAATAAACAAAAAACTGCGTGCGCTGCGAAAACGGTGAAAGTTACGCAAAAATGATGTTCTATGAAATTGTTTCCACAGATTACGCGAAAAGCGACCTACACGCGGGCGAAGCCGCGGGCAACAGCTAGTACCAAATAAAATGTTAAAATATTTATATTTTAATTGTTTCTTTTCACTTCAAATGTGAAACTATTTAAACTTAAAACTCATTCAGCTACAGCATCTTGGTAACTATATTGTTATGTTTTTTGGATTTTATAATTAATTAATTCGTATACTCAACAAACAACCTTTAAAGTAAAAATTGTATTATCCTACCAAATTTTAAGACTTAATGACAGTTTCAGAAAGTTTTAGTTTCAAAGCTAGCTCATTATTAATACTTATAGTTTTAAATAATTTAAGATGAAGAGAAGGGACAAAACAAAAATGAAAAGAAATATCATCATTTTGTTGAAGTAAGTATATTTGTCAGCATAAATATAATTAAATAAAGTTAATTACAATAATACATATATCCTAAAGACTGTGAGATCTAACAGCTAATTGAGATTTATGGTTTTACAGTATCTGAAAATGTCAATATTATAAAATGGACAACTATTATTCATCATATTTGAAACTACTGTGGTATCTACTTTAGTTAACAATTCAAGTCTTTGGTTATATATCCATCTTATCAATACATATAAGTAAAATACATGTACATTACATAAATACATACATATTATCAATGACAATAAACAATAAATTCTATAAAAAATATCTTGATAAATAAACTAAATAAAAAAAATATTAATTAATTCGTTAAATTCATTCAAATTCCATTCTACATGGTATAAGGTGCAACAATTTCTGGTGTGGGTTTGTGGTGAACCTGAACCTCATCGATGTGTAAGTTAGTAAGTTCCTTTATCTGCCACTGATACAGTGGCCTGTCCAATGGGTAGCCCCAGGGTTCGTTGGTTGTGTGAAGAGCTCCCATGCCGGTATAACTATCGAAAGTTTCAGTAGATGTTTTGTACTCATTAATATACACTAAGAACTGGAACGGCATACCACCAACACGACCTGAAAAGTTTTTTATTAGTAATAAATTACATCGTCTATAATTTTAACAATTGATAAAATGACAAAAATGCTTAAACTTACCTTTAGGTAACATAAGATGACGAGGAAATCCGCTAGAGAAGTTGTTGAGGTCGATTACGAATTGACCATTACCATTCATAGCATTGACAGCCTTGGTGGTGATTTCTGTAGCAGACCACCATTTGTCGACCATGTACTTGTTACTTGTCGATTCACGTTTGATCACGGTCTCTCCTGCTGGTACTGAAATTAAGTAGTTTTCATTAAGTTATGTCGACTTGAAAACAAGGTTATTTTAAAACTAACTTTGCTCGACCCTTTACTCGCATGGACGAATATTTGTGGGATTAAACTTTACCCGTCTTTAAATCTCGAGATCATTAATGACCATTTCTTCTGTAATTCAATAGAATACTCGAGAGTAATACAAAATAATATCTACATAGAGCTTACTTACATTCATAAATAAACTGATCGATCTGGAAGAAATTCTCTGTATTCAGATGCAGAGGGATTTCCAAGCCCTTGCTATTGTACTTGGGTGCCATGAAAAATCTCACTACCACTTTTTTAGAAACATCACTCTTGACATTGACACGAACAGTAAACACTTTGTTATTTAACTGGGGACGCTGGACCAAAACACTCACTGCGCCTCCTTTAGCTATAAATATAAAATAAGACTCATATACTTAGAATAGAAACTCACTTGCACAGTTAGATATTTTGTATATACTTACATACAACTTCGTTCTGGGGCAAAGCATTAGTTACATTGAAGTAATTTTGTTCGAAGTAAGTTACCAGTTTATCAACGTCAACTTTTTGGATTTGAACCTCTGGCATAGCCAGTTCTTTTTCTTTGTACTGAGGCAAATATGATTGCCAAAGTGTGAATAAGTTCATGATGCGCTTCCAGATCATATAGAAAGCGGGATCACGCATCTCGGTGACAGGAATATCTAAGGCAGAAGGTACGACAAGAGGGAGGTATCTGTAAAAAAATATATATATAAAATTTGATTCAACATGTTAAAATTAGACAAATAAACTGAACTTACCCTTTCCACCACACATTACTTGATACGATTGAATTGCCAAGTAATTCTTTCCATGCGTACAAAATGCTGCCATAGTACATTGAATTAGGAGAATAAACATTCCCTTCGATAACATTCATTAAAACACCAATGGCTTCTGGATCACGTAGGTTTATTTTTTCTCCAGTCGTCTGTGAATTTAATACAATTAAACATGACCAAAAGTGAAGCTTTTGTTCACCTGATTTTTTATTGTTAAAGCAGGTTATTTTTTAGTACTTGTTGTGTACAGTATATTTCAAGCGTATAGATAAATTATTCAAAATATTAATTTCTGGACATTATTTTATAAATGAAAAACATATTAATAAGTATATAACTTACACTGATGATGTATCCCATATCAATGGCTTCACGGACACGACTTTCATGTTGCTTCAACTGTTCTACGTGTCTCAAGAGCTTAGGTTGGTTAAATGTGAAGTAATTTGGTCTTCCTGGCAACGGAATACCGTTAAAATGGACTAACCCACTGGTATATCCTTGTTCGATAACATCCCAGTTCAGTAAAGGAATTTCGTCAAAACCATTTGAAAGTCTTTCCATGTAGTAACGAGTGACATACTGTTTGTTAAAGAACCAATTAAAGGCTCCCCACTTGTTCCTATTCGAAGTAGGTACATTCTCACTGCGCCAGACTTGATTCTTAATATATTTATTATAATTAAAAGTATTCAGTACATAATCATTTAAGTAATATGAAATTGGTGAAATTTCATTATCAACGAATGCCCAAGCAGTTGTGTTCCATCTAATCACAACATTTTCATCCCAGACATAAGTCTGTGGATAGTCTTTCACGAATCGTTTTCCATGCACATTAACTCTCTGTGCGATATTCATAATTTCAGCGTTGTGGAAGTACGTAGGAAAAACATCGTAGATTGGTGGAACAATAATATCCTGAGTCTCTGAATGTTGCAAAATTGCAGTAGATAGTACATACACATACATTGCTTTATTTACGCGGTCTCTTAGGTACACAGCAGTTTTATAAAATGTTTCATAATCCTTAGCAGAGATCAATAAATTTAAGATTGTGGTAACCTCAAAATATATTGTAGGATTGTTGACCTTAAATGGAACCCAACGTGGCATGAGCAGGTCATGTTCTTGTAATTGCAGGAAATTCTTTACAGCAGTCACATCCTAAAAACAAGTATATCATTTTAACATTCATATTATCACTGTATTAAACATTTATCCTATTTATTTTGTTATTTAACAATTGTTTTAAGTTCGGTCGCCGGTTTAACGTTATTGCTCCTCGGGAAATATATATGTATAGATGATTAATATATATAGCATTATATGAATAATCATATAATTATGAGAAGTTCATGAGAAACACTTAACATAAGTTAGGTGTTTCTAGTCTCAACTCGATTTGATAACTATGTAACTTAACAGTGACTGGCAAACATTTTTTTTTAATTAAAAATTTAAAAAACAACACATACCTATACTATATTAAAATTAGGACAATAATATTTTTTTAACTAATAAAATTTAAGGCTACACCTACTTTGAACTGTTCGATTTTTTTCTCCAAATCCCATGTTTCGGCTATAGATTTTAATTGTGGGTCTTTGATGGGTTCATTAATGTGATTAAACAAGGCAGATAAATCTATTTGGCGTTGCAAAGTCACATGATTGGCTGAAAAAAACGAAGAAAATAGAATTAAATTAAATATAAAACTAATATAGCATTCACTTTTTGTATACTATTATCAAAACAAAATACGCTTTTTTTATTTGCTAACTACCTAGTTCAACTTACCAACTTTAGGTGCAACGACGTTCTTCGGAACCACATTTCCCAGGCTCTGCACCACCAAAATGGCGAGTACTCCTACTACGAACCGCATCATGTTGACTACTTTTTTCTTTTCCCTCACAAATATTTATACTCGCAGATATCACTTTATCAGGTGGGTCAGGTATTTATAAATATGGATAAGACACGATGGGGTCACATCTAAAGGTAATATATATTTTTTTGTAATCTTTTATTAACCTATGAACTTACGATACTTGCAACAAAGTATCGCGATCTGTCTTGATGTCTATTAAAGGTTATAAACAAGTTATTATTTTATATCCTCACTATTATATAATGACTTAGAGTCTGTACCTTTGACTGAAGTAAAATACATGAACATAACGTTCGAGATACATAAGTGAGTTACCATTCGAATGTGTAGCTCATGGGCATAAACTTAAGACATATGTTGTGACTCTAGATCCCTTCTTGACCTTTTAATTAATCAATTAAATATCCTGATGTTTCGTTACACTTATTAGCGTTGTTTATGATTTGATATTATGTAATGGCAGAAGTAGTTTCTGTATTTTTAAAATGTTTTAAATCCTTATCTATCCTTTTCTTATTATAGTATAACTACTTAAGATCTGTAAAATTGACCCAAGTAAAATGCCTGAACATAACTGAACAAAACTGTAACGGGCATCTGACTGAGAATATTAACTATATACCTAAATTGTAGCACTCATGTATTATAATAGGTATTTATTATGAAAATAAAAGCTAGATATAACATAATGTGTTTAATTTTAAATACTTATTCATATTTCGTTTGTTTATTAGTGGTTTTCCTTATTTAAATTTATTGTTTCTCTTTTGAAAAAAAAAATTAAAAATAAATGAATGAAATAAAATTATTTTTTAGTTAATTTATAAGATTTAATGGATTAGTTCGGATTTAACATGCAGAGGTCGCTACTACATAATCGTCGAAGAGAGCTCTTTATATCCTTATAATACTCTATGATGGGCACCTAACAGAATAAATCAAATTATTTAAATAAGATCTTTGAATTACTATCAACAGTGCCCTCTCTTGACGAACATAAAAAAAGCTTACATGTATGCATTTCCAAGCACGAAGCTACAGGCTTTTGGGATTTTAAAAAGAAAGATAAAAATAAATACTTTCAAAATCGGTTTAGGCTATCAAGGTAATTCTTTAACATAATTATTAAGTTTTAAAAATATAATCAGTTTTTATATAATCCAGCAGGAGTCTATTAGCGCTGTCATCGGACGTACGAAGTATTTTAATCTTTACAACTCAAGTTCAAGTTAAAAAAACTAGATGTCGCCACTAAGGTTCCTCATCATAGTTACATATATTTTTATAATAGGTGGCACGACAAGTTCAACATCCGGTGAAAATACCACAATATTTCAACCGAAAGTATTTTGCTATCTAAAGCTAAATTTCACAAACCACTGTTCTACAGTACTTCAGTATCCCTGTCGGTTCTAAAACTAACTCAATAAATATACTTAACAAAACAAAATGCAAAATTTATCTTCATCTTCATAGAACATTACATTTATTTTTATTATGAAACTCAGTAAATACCTATGGAATTTACTCAAAATATTAATAAATATTAAGTAAAATCAAATTATATTAGTATCTCTTAAACCTTAGTTTTATTGTTTACTCTCTGTTGAGACTTTATCGCCCCTCCTTTAACCTCAATCTCCTGGTCAACTTATAACTTATCAGTTAAAATTGTAACAGCACTATACTTTGTGGTAATTAACATTGAACAACTAAGTCGGCAATGTAATTTTTTTTTTTTTATTTATAAGCACCGGTACGTCTTGTATGATATGAAATAAACAAACGGTTTACTTTATATCATGCATATTAATTTTTATTTTTATCAATAACTTTTATGTATATCTTAGTTACAATATATTTTTACATAGAGCTGACACACTCATACTTTTAGGAGACCTTAAATGTACATAGACCCCGTTGGACGTACATGTACGTTTGTCGTTCAATTTGAAGTAAGTACCTAACTTAATAGTGGTCGCCCAATAATTGAATGTTCTCCGTAATTTAAAGTGTTAATTTTCATTTTAATTTGGACCAAAGCCTGTAAGCTCCATGTTTGTAACTTTTATTTTTATAGATCAGGCAACATTCAACAACGAGTCTAAACGTCAATAATGAAGTATCTGTGTTTCTCTTTGTAGCGTGTATAATGTATTTATTAATTAAATGTATTATTGTTAACAGATATTAACTTTCTTCACTTAGTCTCCATAAAACTGTGACTGTGCCAAATAAATTCCATATTCCTCCGTCTCGTTATATCTATTTCTTAAACGGGGGTACAAACTACAGTTTTGTAAAGGCATAAGCCTTTCTCTATAATGTGATATTTATGCTCTTGTTAAAAATACAATTGTTATTTTATTATATATATATAATTGTCATTAGATAAATATGTAAGTTAAAAACAGTTCAATCCACCCAACATAAGATAAGAAACTGCAATTTAAATCATTTTTACAAAATTACGTTTAAATGATTTATATAGGCATAGTGGTGATGATACAATGACGTAATTATTAATACGACATAAATAAGTATGAAATAATGTTATATATATGAGTCAGTCAATCCTTACGTCACGCATGACAAACGCGATGTCACTTGAATGTTATACTTCTGATTCCTTGTAGGCCGCACCTTCGTACGAATCTCATATTCCCTATACATAAAAGTAAGATTTAATCTCATTCTTTTAATATGTTGTTTATTTTATTATTATTTTTTATTTATTGTGCTGACACATCTACCACAAATTTTGTTTCTCTCCTTTCACAGGTCTGTTAGAAGAGATTAGATTTCATTTTTAAATAAACAGTAGGTACCTTTGTACACATGTATGTTAAAATAAGTTTATCTTATATGTATTCTGTGTGCACATAAATACTAAATAAGTAATGGAGTTTACTGTAAACGATTAAAACAATAAATCACAAGTCAATTTCCGATCTATATTTAGTTTATTTTTTTCAGCATCAAATAAATAAACTTTGTACAAGTTCAATATAATCAGTGATATGTGATCTACAATATATTGAATATAAGAAATTTTAATGGATGTAATATTGATTATATAATAAATATTGTCTGAGCAATGTTATAATATGAACAACCATTATTGCCATAAATGTAAATAAATCAGAATTTTTAACCAATTAACATTAATTATTAATAAAATCGTTGGCATACAATGAAATAGATACATAAATATTATAAATAACAATGAACAATAATGTTCAAGTTATAAACTAAACAATTTCATAAATCGATTGATCCGATTCTTTGTATTTCTATCCTACATGTTATAAAGTACAAACATTTCTGATGTGGGTTTGTGATAGACTTTACTTTATTGAAGTGGAAGTTTGTAAGCTCCAGTGGGTAGCAACACACCCTGTTGATAGATATTAAAGCTCCTATACAGGCATAGGTAGTAAAACGTGCAGAAGTTAGTTTGTATTCAATAATATACACTTAGAAGTGGAACGACGTAGCGCCAAAGCGACTTAGTAAACAATATTTTATTAGTTCATATACTTTTGTTTATTGACTACATTGTCTATAAACAAAAACCGCTAGAAGTAAAGGAACAATATACCTAATAAGCTTCGTTAGCAAAGTCTAAGCTTAAACTTACTTATAGGTAACATAATAGGGTGAGGAAATCCGCTTAATAGTTATTTTGGTCAACTACTAACTAACTAGCTGTTACATTGAAAAGCTTTGAGAGCATTGATGATAATTTCGTTACAAGATCACTATCTGTCGACCATGACCTACCTGTTACTAGTCGAATTCACTTCAGCGCCTTTTGCTTGGACTGAACCAAATATGGTTTGCTTCACCAACTTAAGAACCAAGAAATGTACTAACCTTAGCCAATACTCTATACCATTAAATTGCAAAGTAATTGTTTCTTTAATTAAGTTGAATTAGAAGAATGGACATTTCCTTCAACAGTATTTATTAAAACCTAAAACCTACATAAGTAACCTACAAATACCTATATATTAATATATTATGTGTACCTACAAATATTTTCTAATGCATTCACGGATCCGACTTTCATACTGTTTCAACTTTTCTACGTGTTCAAAAGTTTAGATTGATTCAGCTTAAAAGAATTCGGTCTAACTGGAAACGGAACACCGGTGTAATGGATATAGGTACCATTGGAATACACTTGATCTATAATATTCCAATTCATAAGAGGAAATTCTATCATCAGTGCACTGGAAAGCTTTTCCAAATATTCACAGGGAGATAATTATTGAACCAATGATAGGCTTCAAACAATAATGTCTTGAGTCTCGGGATGTTGCATAAAAGCAACAGATAGTACATAAACATTAATTTCTTCATATACATATTCTTTTTAGGTAAACAGCTGTTTTGAAAAACATTATGTAGTTATGCAAAATTTTGTTCGTCTAATCCTATAAACGCCTTCACATTAGTCACTCCCTAAAAATAATTTAAAAAAATCAATGCACAGTTTTAACCCAGACTAATGTTTTAATAGAGACGATTTCAATGAATTAAGCAAGTTATATAATTCGCATTTAAATACGAAACGAATTTAAATTATTTTTACAAATATGTTTTCAAATCATTTAGTTAGCTCTTTAACTGTAAGGTAAATAATTATAATTGATACATATTGAAATGTTAGATGTTATTTTTTAACATACCCATGATTTAACTATGGTTTTTAATTCTGGGTCCTTAAATAGACTCTCTTTTGTGATAGAGGGAGTCAAATAGATCTTTTTAGCGTTGTAAGGTTACATGGTTGACTAAAAAAGAACAAGAAATATGATAGATTTGTAATTTACTTTATTACATAATTTACTGCAAAAAATATACTGAATGAATACAAGAGAATTTATTATAAATAATTGGTAATATATACAAACTTTATTATATGGACAAAATTTTAATACTATTTGATAATTTTCCAATTGAATACGATTGCATCATTAGGTTATAGGTACATATATACCAAAGTACATTTTGTGATTTGATTTTAATTTTATATCTGCTGTTATGTAGGGTACATTATTTTAATTTCTTAAGAAAATATATCTACTATACTTTTCCTGAGATTATTCCTATTATAATTGTCATGTCAAAGTTCTAAAGTTCATTTGACATTTGGGCCAAAAATACTGCTAATACAAGATATTTAATTCAAATTAATTTATAAACCTCACAAGCGTATTAATATTAATCGACTTATCTAATACCAAATAATAGTTCTAGGAAGTTGTAATATATTATATTTTAAAAATCAGGATTCCCTTTCATATAAGTTAATAATATTTCATAATTTGATTTTTACATTCTATCTTATAGCTTCTTATTTTAAATAATAATAATATAGGCAATAAATTTCATTAAAATAAAGTAATAAATAATATATATTGTTTATAAGTTTTATAATTTATTTCTTTTACATAATTATGGTATTTATTTAAATAAAATGTGAATATTATTTCTCAGTTTTATATCCGCGAGGCTCTATGCAGTTATTTAATTAGAATGGAATAAGTTATAACTGTAACCACATTTATTGATTTTAGCATCCATTATTAGTACTTTTATTTAAAAGTACTAACTAAAATTGAATAGGATTTGGTTTTTATTTTTAGTTCTTATTTAGAATTGAAGCCATAACCCATAAGATTCTTAGATTTACAGTCGGAAAACAAAATAAAAACATCATAATAAGGATGTCTCAGCTGTAATTGCCTGCTAGAGTAAAATAACATGTTGAATACTTAGAAAACAAAATATAGTTTAAACCAGTGATTAAAAAATAAAACCTCATAGCTTATAATTATATATGTATCATATAATAAGATAGTTTATAAAAATGGAATAAAAATAAAGATTACAAAGAATTTCTGAATTCGAAACACATCCGCGTTATAATAGACCAGCCTCATTAGGATAAACGATTCTACACAATAAGCAATTAATTAATCGAGGAACATATTAAAAATGGTAGAAAAAGGTAGAGTGCTGTGACAAGGACCAATATATCACTGGATGTGTTCTGCCGCGTCCAAAGTTTTGACGTATGAGTAATTTATTGGCCTAAAAAATAAATTACCGGATTGCCCACACATTTGTTGTGCTCAAGGTGGCAGATTCGGGTGCTCCCGCAAAAAATGAGTGCCCGGGGCAAGACGCCTCGTTACTGGTAAATTAGGGATGAACAAAATCTGGAAAGCGATTTGAAACTATTTTGGTATAATCAATAGCAATCACTTGAACACTAACTTTTATATTTTTTGATGCATTCAATAATCGTATCTTTATT
Source organism: Napeogenes sylphis (assembly GCA_959347405.1). Lineage (NCBI taxonomy): Eukaryota > Metazoa > Arthropoda > Insecta > Lepidoptera > Nymphalidae > Napeogenes > Napeogenes sylphis. The sequence continues at coordinate 6,963,379 of OY365783.1, forward strand.
TGGGATCAATAATTATTTATTACGCAATAAAGTATTCAGTTTATAACCAAAAGTTAAACGGTTTAAATCATATATTATTATAACAAAATCATTATTTATTGTTCGCAGGCAATATATAACACACATATGCATAATATGTATAATTTAACCTCAACATTGTTTCAATTACCGCTCTGACTAAACACAAACAATTATCGGCGTATAAATTGCACTGGGTGCGTTATTACACTAAGACCCTTATTAAAACATAAAATATGATGTTTCAATACAAATGACAGTGAATCAGAGTGACGAAGAGTTATGCTTCGTTCAATATTCATGTATTTGTTTTGAACGACCATTTCGCCTGACACTTAACCGATAGCCGTCTATTAGTTATACCGGCACGGGTATGCATATATTGAACCCTGCACTTTTCATTATTACTTCTTCGAAGGTGATATTATTTAAATGTTTTATACGCCAGCCGTAACCTATTAATTTACTAGAATATTCCAAACAATTATGAATAATATTATAATATGAATATTCAAAGTACAAGTAAATAAAGTATCTTTGTATCTACTTGTTACAAAAAATCTCCACAGATTTACAGATTATCTCAAAAGTTAACAATACTCGTAAATATGTCTAATAAAAGTCAAGCGGTCGAGATTTGTCACAACTTTGAGATTAAATATTTTGCCGCACTCTCACTAAGATCTCACCTGTCATTGAAATAGATGTTAAATGAAAGTACTGTAAATCCTTTCAGAAATAGGATTAGGGATGTAACAACAAATAGAAAATCCACATAATATTTTGTCAATTTCGGGTGGTCTCATCCTTATTCTGTGTTGCGTTACATTTGCTTTGTACTTAAGAGGTAAAATTGAAAATTGAATATCAACAGGGTGCTCCACCCTTTATTTAAACGTCTTAACTTCAAACAATGAAGTGTTGTCAAACGTCGCTTTCACTTCGATGAGCTTAAGTAGTTTTCTTTGTATCGGAATTAGTGTAAGTAATAAGTAATTGTATGGACACAGATTAAGAAAATAAATATTATGTCAGTAGGTATTAAGCGAGTTATATGATATGAAATAGAATTTTAAATACTTAATTACTAAGCATTTGTATCTGTTATGTACATGTCTGTGAATCCCCTCGCAATACAGGGAAAATAATCTATAATTCGGACGAATGTTTAAAAAAAATAGTAATAATAATAAAAAACCTTTATTAATTAATGTTAAAGTAACATTTTAAAACCACGTGGTTTAATTGTCGTATATTGCTTAGATCATAGCAATATGAAAAGCAATAATTAAGTTATAACCAAGAATGCCAATTAGCTTGCAAATAACTAAATCCATTATTTTAACGTTATCTTAATAAACTTAATATTATTTAACCTTTATACATGCATTGTTATTACATTCAGTATAATAGGTACTTATTATGAACTGCAAGATTATATGGTATTGGAATAATGATGTAATGTAGTTTGTTTTTGTTATATCAAATGATTATATTTATAAACAAAACAAAGATAAAAAAAATCAGTTCTTTATATCTTATTATATAAGTAACTTTTAGACAACCTTCATCGTTCGGCGTAGAGTATAGGTACTATTGAAATTTTATGCTATATTTAATATTTTCTCTATACTTACTGGCTCTAAGCGGTGAGGAAAACATCATAAAAAAAGTGCGAACTCTCAACGAAAGTTGTGTGGAAATTGATACCACTTAAATAAAAGCCTACTACCTACCTAATCTACCTCTTATTAAAAAAAACTCTCAGCAGTGGTATCACTTATATAAAAGCAGATACCAACTTTGCTTTCATAACTATATATCTTTAATAAAAAATAAATATATTATATAATTCGTTAATTATTATCTTACATTAGCTTAGCGCATCGGACCTTTTGTAGATAATAATGATAATTAATATCACTCGTGTCGGCCACACATCTACATACCTCATAAAATTCAACGGAAAACATTTATAGTTCATCCCGTTTTCGTGTCCCGTGACTATAACAATCGAATATCGTTTAAGTTAAATTATCTATTATAAAACATTCGCGCACATGCAAAGATTTTTTATGGGATAGGATTGGCATATAAAATCAAGTAGATGTGACCTCAAACCTAGTAATGTTTACCTGATATCAACAAAATATTCATTCATATTATTCCATAATAAGCGATATATATTCTTTATAAATAAAAAGTTATTTAACATATTTGACTGGGTTTTTATTTTGAAAATATATTAAATATTGTATCGTTTTAAAATAAAGGTCTTATCCGCACTTTTTAAATAAAAAAAAATAGGTTATATTGATTAAGTTTGTCAATACGTTAACGATAAGTTTATATCGGCTCAGCAACAGGGTAACAATGATACGTATTATAATTAACTGACCCCTTGAACTTTAACGGCCCAACTTCACTGCGACCTTAACTAAGAGTTAACTCATGATCTTAGTCATCCATGCAATTAATTGGTTTTAATTACATTTACTTATATATAAAACTAATAGTGTACATATGTATTATTTTGGTGTTTAAAGAACTAATTAAAATATTTGAACATATTATCTTATAAAGCGAAAATATTCTATTTCGAATAAAAATTGTAAGATATTTCATCTGTTCAAGTATTTTAAGTAATAATATTATAAAATAATGTATGTTTTCTTATGACTGAATTAGTATTATTATTATTTTAATAAAAATCAAGCTTTTATAAAAAAAAAACTAAACTCTTATAAACTATTACAAATTAAAAACCGATTTGGGATACGGTATCGCCGGTTAAGCCTCGCTCACACCTGTGGCCATCAAACGCGCCGCCCTCGACGCAACACACGAGCCGCAACATCTTCCATGAGAACTAAAAACATCTCTGTGTATCATTAACTAGATGTGTCCTATACATGACTTTTAAAGCTCTGCTGGAACATACGTTTTGTTTTGAAGTTTTTATGATTTTGAGTTTTGTCTGTTATACTCTTTGCTTATTAACTTCATCCAGAGGCTTCGTTTTCGTTATAAGACTAACAAAACAAGGAACCAGTGACACACCTCGCGTTTCCTAGTAATAAATGACTGCTGCGTTTTTTTCTATGTTAAGTTTATATTTTTTTGGAATAGATTGTCTATGTCCTTCTTCAGTTCTTCAGGTCTTGTTCCATCTAGTTCATCAGAATAATCTATAAAGTAAACACATCTACGTTTATACTATTACTAGATTTAGCAAAATATATTTACAATTTATTACATAAAATATATATATCAAAAATACCTTAAATAGAGCAGTCTCATCTAGATTATCTATATCTTTATAACAATCCAATAATAATGGCCTTTTCAGATTTTATTGATTTGAAATACCTAATCGGCTGATTGATTTCTTTATAGCCGGCCGACAGTATGGTCCTATTAACGCTTGTCTAAGCATTAATTGACTTAATTGCCCTGGAATAAATGATCTTCACGCGTCTAGGACATGTTTTAACACCTAATTACGGTCTGTGGGAATTGGGTTGTTAAAGGGTAATAAATATATTGAATCGACGAACATAAAGTACATTGTTACAAGTTTAGTGAACTATCGTGTTATTACACGATAGTTTTGATGTAGACCATAATGTAAGATGTCTATTAATATAGGTTCAGCGTTTAAGATTTTGAAGAAATAACTTTATATAGAAATAACATGTTAATATTGTTTGTATAACTTTTAAGAGTCTCTGTGTAATACTTTATAAGGTATATTTTTTGCATAATTGTCTTTTTTGCATAATTATCTGTAGAATCTAAATCTTTATCTTAATAAATAAAATACTAAAGATATGAAATGAGTTTATTATTTTCATAGAATAGATTTATTAAAATTCATTGTTTACTGTCTTAAGTCTACACTTTATCGATGATTCTCTTTATCTTTGTGAAATATTAGTTATTTAAAAAGAACTCAGTAAAAATATAATAAAATGAATTTAGCCGATCATTTTATTCGTTTTTAGAACGAATGAGAATGGTTTTATTTTAACAACTTATTCTTAGGCACTTTTATTTCTTAATATGGGAATATTTGCAGCCTTCAAATTGCTTCGACATTTAGGGTTCCGAAAACGATGAACCCTAGACCTAGGTACCTACTACCTACCTACTACTTTACCTACCTACTTACGAATAACATAAGAATTACTAAGTAACTTCATATAAAGAACTACTTGTTTTTAATTTATTAATACATAGCACATTCATTAATAAATATTATTTAAGTCGATAATACGATTATCAAAATTTCACCCAATTAACCTTTAAAGTTTATATAAATTCTTTAAAAAGTAAACATGATATTTATATAATATATGATCAAACAAATGATTGTAATGGATATCTTAATATGAAACACTAGTTTTTGTGATATTAACTATTTTTTTATATTATTAAATAATTACTCCTGTCTTCTAACATTTGGCAAGTACCGTCAAGCATTTTTATTTTTTTTTAATGAACAGTTTTATATTGTTATGACTTCGCTGTAGGAATCTTACTTCCTACATACAACAACTACATATTTTTGTCTTAATTTTTTTATCTCAATCAATTGATTTATAGTATCCATATCAATAAAGAAAATTAGCAAATAAGTAATATATTATAATAAAGAATATATTATATACGTTTCTTAAAATAATGTATTTGCTTACTTAAAACTAATTTCTTTATACGAGGGTAATATTATAAGGTATTAACTCTGTTTGTATTCTTAACTTATGATAATGAGGACGTGATCTTGCATCCTACGAGCTTGATTACAGGACTTTTCTTATACTAAGGATATAGTTATATTTGTCATAACTTAATTAATATTGTATTAAATAATTATAATTTATATTTAACAATATATCAACCGTTAATACCAGAATAAGTCATATTAATTTTAAGTGCAAGATTTCAAAGAAAATATTATTTCAAATAAACACACAAATTTAAACATAACTTAGAAATATTCTTATAAGTTATTACTACATGTTTTAAGAAACCATTTATAGGTATTCTGACAAGTTAAATAAATTGAAGACTGTATGACATAAAGTTTAGGGTGAAGTTTATACTTCATACAAATCCCAAACAATTTACGTCTAAATAACTTAACAAACATTCATATATGAACAATGCGACATCAAAGTGTAGCCAGCAGCTTTACATAAAATGTTACAAACTCCAACAAAGACATCAATTGGATCACATTTCATCTCAAATTACACGTGTTTACTCATAACATTGAAGTTACAGTTTTAAAATTCAAAGAATTTGCTCGTTCTCAGAAAACGCCGCCGGCGCTTCTTAAAATTAGGGCTTCCTTGGCTTTTAAACAGCCTTAAATATTAACTATTTAATAGCATGATTTAAATTTTGTTTCTTTATCGATTTTTATTACATTTTTAATATAAATTTAATCCACATAGTTGGTAACTATATCAGCTTAGTGACAATTTACTTGCGCTTTTTTTTTACATCAGTATGTATTGTTACAAAACTTAGGAGAAAGGTAGAGTAAAAACATTTTTTAGTATTTCAGTTTGATAAATATAAAGAAAGCAACCTAAAAACAAAAGAAAAAAGACAACTTTGTCACGATTTTAATGGGTATTAAGTTGTATTAGAGTCCGTCCGTGGAGAAACAATTTTCTAAGCGTTTCACTAAGGTCAAATCAAATTGTCCAGATCCACTATACTAACATTGCAAAATCGTTTTTACTTCCCAATAATTATAAAATAAATAGACATTATTTATTGCGTATTATTTACTGATTAATATTGTCATATCAAAATTAATTAATAATAAAATTATCATTTGTATACTCTATCACACAACCATCAAACAAACGATAACGGTAACATTAATCACTTTGAGTTAACAAAACTGTAACACAATCAGTAATTAATAGCCCGTATTTATCGGTCTCTACATAAATAGAACTCTATATTGAAGCTCGGAATAAAATAAGAGAGACCTCCAGGTGTGAGTGCATAAATATACAGGGCGACCCGCCGGCATGCTCATGCCTGCTGTCATATTAGCTGTTACATTAAATTACTGCTTCGAAATTGATCGACCTCTCAAACTTATTGTCTAAACTAGCAGCAATCTAATTTAGGCTTTATTAAAGCCACTTAAAGTTACTTTTTAGAAATAATGTCTTGTGTTAGTTTGAACGTTATGAAGCATAGTAGTGTTGTACCGCAGCTCGCACATTGATTTCGGCTCATTCGAAAAGATCTTTTTTGTTCATTTGTTTGTTTTACTAATATTTTATCCGGTGTGATGGAATGCACGCATTTGTCAGTTCGTGATATATATCTCCGCTTAAGTCCGGCTTTATTAATTAGTAAAGAGTTTGTATGTATGGCAATGAGGGATTGGGATTATAAAATTCTATGGATATATTTTTATAAAAAACATTTGTACATCGAGTTATTTTAATTGAAAGTCGAATATATTTCATTTTTTTTTTTTTTTTTTATATGGTTAAGAGTATACAAATATATCTAGTACTATTTTTTGTTAACTTAGTAATCAGGCAAGATTTTCAAGTTTTATAAAATATTATTTAAGGTTTAGCTTCATTTCAAGAACAAAATTAAACAAATATGTTAAGGTCTAAAAGCTCTTATACTAGCTATACGCAAACATTTTATTTTTTTAAGTTTTACTCAGTGCCGTCTCATTTTAAAACCCAGACTATACTATCCTCATTTCCATCTTCCGTACATAGTGCTATTTTAGTAAAACAAACTGTCGATAACCAACATTTCCTTTTTATTTATTTATTACATATATTGCTGCAAATATTTATGTATTTTCCAATATATAAAAAAAATTAGGTTGGTTCAAAAACAATGCACAAATATCTGATATTATCGTTGATACTAAAATTTAGTCTTAGTGACGCTGTTACTAGGATCACTCTTCTGTTTTTTACCTACCGCTACTTATACTCTGTTCGCAGAGAATATAGACTATGAAGATGTCTTAGAAACTTAAATTTAATAATTAATAATAATCAAAAATTAACACTTGCGGGATTCGTACCTGTGACCTCTAAGATATCGTCCCGTCGTTCTGTCAATTGAATTACCGTGTCGCTCCCCACCTTAATAATTGCAACATTCAATAATTCAATATATAATCGTGTTTACAGTTACTTAGTCATCTACTAGACGTCTTTCGAAAATCTCTAACCAATATTCATTATTTTTCAGTAAATCTATTTTGCATCTTTTCAATATTATTACTATATATTTGTACAACGATGTTCTTATTGTCATCGGCACGACATAATAAAAAACCGCAACTTAGCTTAGCTTAATTTATTTTCGGCACCTAAATGAAAGAAAGAATCTATCTCATCTGAAGTAAAACAAAAAACTAAATATGTATTATTATATCATTTCCAAATTTATTATGAAGATTGACCTTAGTATAATAGTTGTTTGTATAATAAATAAGGAAGCTTAATGGAACAACATAATCTATGAAGGAAACATGAAATGACACCTCAAAGACATTCAATCATTCAAACATATCGATATCATAACGCACCGCGGCATGTCGAACCAATCCGTGTCGGTTCGTCCGTGTGTTCGCTAACAACTCGTAATGTGTTACAATCATTAAATATATTAACCCTATGTCTTGTAAATTGCGAATGTGCAAGTCATCTAATTTTTTTATAGTGTAATGATACGTTAAGTTGATTTTCGACGGTTATTTCTATTTCTTTTGTTACATTATTTATTTATTTTTTATTTTGATAACACTGTGTTCCAAAAAAACAGGTAAACAATTTTAAATGAAATTATTTTATAAATTAAATAAAATTAATATAGAGTCATACGTATTCTATTATTAGACAGTATCAATGTTAATTATTTTTAAACATTAAATGATTCATCAAAAAACATCTCACGAAAGGTTACTAACCCAACAATTTAGGCCCCTTACGATCTTCCTTCCCGATTATGAGATATTCAGACGTCGGCGTCTATGAACTCTTTTAAGAGGTCCATTGTACAAGTACAACCTGTTTTGTTATTAGTTTTAAAAAATTTCAGGTGACTTAAGAACTAATTAAATTTGGATTTGAGTGATATTCATCATGTTAGACTTTTATTTTAAAAATTGCAATGATTATTTGCGGAAACCTAAAAACTTTTAAACTTAAAAAATTGTGAAACGTTAATTATAACTATAATTTACTTTAAAATCCAACTTTATTCAACTAAACTCATTAAGTTAAAGAAGATCATGAATGTTTTATTATATACAATCATAATAACATAACTAGGGTATACTATAAATATAAAATAATAATTCCGGGCACATACATATACGTCAAAATATAACTAAGTGAGAAATATTTATAATGCAATGAAAGGAATTCAGAATGTATTCTTAAAACACAAACAAGCAAAATCTTGTACCGCCATAAGTTTTATTGGTGTATTGTTACCATCTCAGGGTTTCTTTCTTGCGAACAGTACATCGTAACGTGGTTTACATCGTAACGTACTTTGAAATTTGTTTCAGCCATTTGCAACTTACTTTCGGTGAGATTGTAGGAATACTTTGGGTGTCCGACCACCTGGCTGAAACATGGACATCCTTGTAGATCAATGCAAGTAGAGTTTGACGTTTCATAAGTGCAATGTATACATAAAATAGGGGAGCTATAGGCAGGTCTATGAGTGTCAGTGTCTGACAAATAACAAAAGAGGCAATACGAGAGACCGATCTTTGTCTAATCACACATTCAAGAAAAAGAGACAAGTAGGTAGCCAGATTTGCTTTCTCTTTTTTTTCGATTTACACATTTTACATCGGCTTACCTACTCTATGTAAATAACTTTAGGAATGTATGCCTACTTGAAAAAATAAAAATTACTTTGACTTTGGTAGGTCCAATGTCATAAAAAAATATATAAAAAAAATATATATACAGTAGACGCCGCTTATTGTGATCACGGTTAATGTTATCTGCCGGCTATTGTTATCGAAAATGGTCGGTCCCAAATTTCTCGTTTGCAATACATTTGAAAAAAGTCGCTTATTGTTATCGATTTAGAAGACGATACGACAATTCGATACGACGTGGTGTTCAACACCGAGCAACAAACTTCGAAAAATTAAACTATTTTGAGAATTATATTCAAATGATTATGAATGAAAACAAGTGTCAAACAACAATAGATCGGTATTTCAAATGAATCTTATGTTACAATATTTTTAATAGTGTAAATAAATAGAAAATTTGAGCAAACAACACAATTTCTTATTATGAAACTTAATATGTACTTAAATCAATTCTAAATTATTACAATTCATATTTTATCATTATGATCATTTTTTATGTGCACTAAAATCCCCCAACAAGCATGAAAAAGTACCAACCGCATAATGTTATCATTCGGTTATTGTTATCAAAACGGGCTAAAAGTGATCACAATAAGCGGCGTCTACCTTCTTTTTTTTTTAACGTCTGGAATCCTCATGGATACACACCTCCATCCAGGGGAAGATGGAAGCGGTTATGTGAGACTCTTACTCACTAAACCAGACGGTCAACACCTCTCCGTCATAATGGAGCGCCACGGGAACGCTTGCGCACACATCCGCGTTGCTCCGACGGAAGGCCGCGTGAGCGACCACCATCCCCATGGAGTGACGCGCCCGGTTGAAATCAGGACTCCCTCCTCAACGAAGAGAGTGTCCCGATCCGACTCAACCTCCCGGGGCCGGACCCCGTCCGAAAACGGTCGTGGTCCGAACCCGAAGCCGCCACCACCGGCTGGTGTGCATCGCGGGTGACCCTCCGAAGAAGACCACCCCGACACACGGGGCCGGAAGAGGTACGCACATCTGCGCCGCAATATAAACTGCCGCCTGCAGACGACGCAGAATATGCGACCTCGACCGTCCCGCCACCCCGCCAACGAAGCCCTCCCTAGGAAGAGCTTCGTCGGCACCTCGCCCGGACTAATCATCGTCAAGCGCTATTGTACCTGACGATGACTATTCCGGGCCATCACCCTATCAGCGCAAACGGCCTCCCCCTTAGCAAGGAAGAGACCGCCGCGTACCCCCCACACAACCACGGGACCGCCCCACAGTCCACTCTGCGCACAGAGAAGTACCAGGGGCGACCCCGCTGCTGTCCCCGGTAGAGAGGGCCTGCGCCCTAACACCCTCAGTGCCCAGGCCAAAAGGCCCGAGCCCACCCCGCAGACAGACCACCCCGAAAGGCAGCCTGCCCGCCAGCCAGCCATGAACCGGGCACAAACCCCCATGGCCGACCCACCCCGCGACGAGTATTAGCCAACGGCTAATGCAAATCCGAAAATCACATTAACCGTTGTTGCCCAGGGAGCACCGGCCCGTACCGCTTCCGATGCCACCGGACGAATCCGAGCAACAAGGGAAACAGACGGGCACACGAGGAGGTTCTCGGCGACGGCCCCCCAAGCGGCGTCTACCTGTATTAACTAATGTTGCATATTAAATTTGTGATATAAATTTTACGACATGACGATATTGGATCAAATAATATGATTTTCAAATACCTAATTATGAAATCTAAGTACGGGATACTGCTTTAACATTATAATTATTTTTCTTGTTTGCAAAAATGATGTAAGTTAAACGAACTAACGCAATTTCAACTTCATAAAATAAGTTTTTTTAAGTAAAAATTTTACCAGATTTCCAGTAAATTATTGATGTTGGCTAAGTAAATAAAGCATATCTACTTCTCAATTGACATGCCCTATTTATCCTAAGTATACGAAACTTAGGTTTTTCACTTAATTTTAGGTAAAATGCAGAACAGAACCGTGAAGCGAGTAATTTTGCAAAAACCTAGCTTAGAATATTAGCTTAGAAACACAAAATCTATAAAATATTTTCCCACGATTTTTGTTTTATATTTAAGATCCATTTTATGCCTAATTAATTTTTTTGGGACATTGTAACACTAGATTTCAGATTTATTATTGCTTATTATATTTAGATGAGAGCTTAATTTGGATCAAAATTGTTGAAATTATTTCGGCTAATTGGAATTGACTGATATTATAATACTTATTCGAACGAATCTCATTCTCTTTACATTCGTAAAAGATTTTTTTTATAATCTTGAATGAATTTTTTTATAATCGTGAATTGTATAGAAGTGATACCAGCCCCTAGATTGACTGTAGCTATCTACCACATCTAACTAATAGAATGGCAGGTACTACAAGACTTAATGAGTAAGATTATTATTTATGTGAAATTTCTCTACATAAAACAAGTATTATTACTTGGCATCAATTTATAATCTATGTATAACAAAATGTCGCATATCAAAAATCATCACTTGCCGGCTCTACTGAACTAATTATCAGTGTTAGTGATTCTAATTAATGTACTAAAATTACATTAATTACAAAGTTTGTATGAATACTTTTTTATATATAGTTATGTTATGTTATGTTATGCAAATCTCAAATATTTTGACTTTCAGTTTGACATCAAGTCGACTGACCGTACAAAATCCCAACTGAATGAGAATAAATATTTAAATATAATAAATATATTATGTAAATTTCTTAATTAGTATATGTACAAGTTTATAGCCAAGGAAGGCTAGTGTTAACCAATAATATTTTATAGATTTATTCTACCTTAATTACTGAGAAGATCAACAAGTGAAAAGTAATTTCACGGCTTCAAAATTTAATAACTAGCTACATATGACCAAATGCTGATCGATCAAACGAGAACAGCTGCTGAAAATTACTTTAAAACACACAAAAAATGCCCGCCATCTACTCAAATAGAAGTTTTCATTCAACACCATAACAATAGCTCTTCCTTCATTGGCATACTGACGGTTGATTATAGTTTGTACCGACAACAAAAATAAAAATAACAAAAAAAAGACAATGAAATATTTTAACGAAATTTTAATACCGAATACATTTTTGTTTTATATTTATCTATAGATGTATTAAAAAAAATATGATCAAATTTTAAAATATGCCTGAGAACAACTAGTGACAGACAAAAACTGAATCTTCTAAATATACCTTTTGGAAATGCTACTATGTTATAATATCAACATTATTCTCCAAAAGTATGTATGTACAAAGCATATTTTATCTAAAAACATACCATGTAACAAGGTTCAAAGCATATTTATGTGCGTGCAGTACACGCACACAAACAAGCAGCAACTAGTTAATTTCCTTTGTGACAAAGGCCGCGGGGATGGATGCGTGGAAATCGCGATGCGTCACGCTATTCCAGTCAGCAGCCGCCCTTCTAAACTCCTGGCCTTTATATATAGGATAGAAGATATATTATTACGGGAGTAGTAAATCTTTTTGATGCTGATTTCATAAAAAATATTAGTATATGTGTATAGTCTAAGACATTTCACAGCTAAAAGTTTTTATTCTGAAATATGATCAAGTAAGACTTACTCCATCTTAACTTTTTAATAGCTATACTATTCAATTTGGTATATTGATAATATAACTGATATAAAAGGAGGTAAATTTAATTTGTATTATATTCCCCTCCTTTTATTTATTTTTTTGATTATATAAGACATAATTTATTCATATTTATACCTAAACACAGGAGATATGAATAGTTTAAAAATATTCTCTGTGTTCTCATTACTTACCGTTCTTGTTAAAATTGGAATTCTTTTTCAGACTAGGTAAATAAGATTTTCAAAATTTAACAAAACATTTCAACAAAAAAAACATAAAAGAATCACATAGTAAACTCTGATACACGAATAAAGTTTATTAAACAACTTTAGGATTAAAAAATCCAGTGGAATACAAAAAACTTTTATAAAGTACGAGAAAATAAATACCACATTTCCACTACACGTGTAATTCATTTATTCCAAATATACGTTATTTTTTGATATTTTCCATGAAACATACTCCAAAAGCTGAAAATTAATGATTGAATCAATACTTCGAGAGATTTAATTAAATGTATCATTTCATTGATTTTGAATTTGTTTTTAACCCCCGACTCAAAAAGAGGAGTGTTATAAGTTGGATTTGTGTGTCTGTCTGTGGCAATGTAGCAGCCAAACGCGTGGACGGATTTGATTTCGATTTTTTAATCAAAAGCTTGGTTCGCCGAGATGTTTCTTAGTTTTGTTAGGTCGAAAATAGTCTTTAAGATATTAAGGTTTATTGGTGCGGGTTAAAGGTTCTTATGCAATATTGATAGAAATAGTTAAGCAAGTAAAAATTTGTGTATCCATGGGTTTATTTAGAACAGTAATGAAACCCGTAACATAACTTTAAAAAGCAGAAAAAACCCCCGATAAACAAGAACCTCTAAAAATAATAAAAATAATATTATTATGTACTTATTGAAGTAGTTGCGTCGCGAGATCGCTTAATAAAGAAAGAAATTAAAATGATATTAGGTTACTAAGACAAATAAAGAAATTACGATTTCGAATCGTGTAGTCTAAGCCATCATAACTTCGTAAAATAGACGCCATTGTCAATGTACGTACAACGGTCCCCCGACGCAACGACTTCAATAATATTATTTTTATTCTATTTAGAGGTATTTTTGTATCGGATTTTTTTAATTTTTAATTTAATTTTTTCATCTTATGATATATTTTGTTTACTTTCTTCTGTTAAGACTAAGTTTTTTGATAAACTTTAGAAGTTATTTGTTTCATAACTTTATTGGATTGGACCTGTATAAGTTATTAGGATGATCTGCTTTCTTAATGATATTTTGTTTTCAAGTAATATACTGATAAAAAATATTTATTTGTTCATGTTGCAAAATTAAGCAACAGTAATCAAAGTATGAAATTTGATGTGCCACCATCAAATTTTCTTTTCAAGCGCGGATAATGGCATGAAATTATCTAGAATCTACAAACCGCTTAGTATTTATTAGTAATATAAATTAATTTACAATTAGCTAGGTTATATAATATAATAGAGTTTCAAAGGTTAAAAATTATCAGCTTCCAACAAAAACAATAGAAATAGAATGGAAAAATACTGGGTTATTGTTTAAAAATGTGTTCGGAAAATAAAATTTAGCAACAAGTATGGAAAATCCCATTATTCATACAATTCAATTGCGATAATTAATATTTATTTTTACTTTTGTATTAGACGTCCTAAAAATGTAATATATCATGAAGTTTTCATTGGCCTTTTTTCTCATATAATTTTAATTCTATGAGTTGAAAGTAAGTTGGGAATAACATATAGGTATGATATACTACCTCCGCGTCTGTGTCCGCTCTTCCATCAACAGACGTTCCCAGAATACAACCACAATTAATAGCGACACAAACTATTTCCGGTTAACCGAAACAAATTATAATTACTCCTTCGAGTATACTTACACACCACCCCCTTTGATGTTTTTATTCAAAATCCCGGTTACGGCCGACTTAAAACAAATAGAACGGTGCACAAGCGATTATGCGTTTAAACGATTTGCAACGGTGATAGCTTTCTGATATTTGCTGCCTCTTGCCCCTGTGTGGTCTTGTTTGGATTTAATTATATTGTTTTTGGTGATGTTTTGATTAGTGGTCAATAATGTGACGGTTTGGTAATCGTCTGTGACGAACCCTGATCACTTAAGAAATTATCGGTTACAGAAAGCTCTTGATGGTTATCGAAATGTTACAAGAGAGCCAGTAATATCCTACAACACTTAGGAGTAGAATTTAATTAAATAATTTACAATATTAACACAATAATTACTTTCATGACGTTTCCGGAACAGTGGCTAAAAGTTTTCCAGAGCAAAGCTTATGAAAAATTACATACATAAATGAATATGATTTCTTTGATGACGTGTAATTTAGGTGCAGACAAGCATTGGTACAGTCGCGCAGATGCGACATCCGTCGGGCCCACGTGAAAATCGATTTTCCACGCTACGCCAGCTGGCCCGTGCGACAAATATAAATGGGAAGACGATCTCTTAACATCAAATTTACTTCAACTTTATTCAAAGGCGATAAAGCTGAAAATTGCGTGATTAATATTTTCAAGGTAAAATCATAACTTTGTGTTTCTATATGTACTATGAACGTCAAAAGTTCTTTTGTTGATATTTTTAATGTTTCGCACATTGTTGGCGGTGACGCGGACCTACCGCGTTTGATCCGATTGCAGTTGTTATTTATGATTATTAGAATAGCGTGCCGCTGGCGAATAATTAATTTTTACGTTCACTTCTTTATTGTTGTCGTGAAATTGATGATGCTTAATTGTAGTTTTTATTTGACGTATCAGGAAGAATCTTGGTATATTAATTAACAGCTCTTTAGGAAAACAATTATTAATACAATATACATGTTTATGCACTACCAAAAAAAACAAGTTTTTGCAAAAAAATATACATACGGATATTAATACTTAGCTACATTTAGTGAATCATGCCAATATAAATTAATATGAAACAGTATTGTTTAAAAATTATTCAATTACTATAAAATTATTAATTAATAAAATCTATCAATATTATAAATTGTAGAGAAGATTATCTCAAAAAGTCACGATCTGAGATCTAAAGAATTTTAATTAAATTTCAATATTCTTTAAATAAAAAGAAAAAGATAGTAATACCAGGTATCAGAAATAACTCGCGGCAACTTGATTGACGACTCAACAATACCCAGCGCTCAAAAACGTAGAAAAGACAGATTACATGCGCTCGAACATCTCAGAAACGTCAAGCTTTGATTGGTGATTCCCTTGTGTAATACTAGTAGTCTTTCAACATAGTCAAAGCCTTTTCACTTGGAATAATGAGTAACAATTCATATCCATCATTGTCGAGGCCGAGGAAACAATGCAGCGAAAACCTGCAACATATTTCCTAAAATAGTCCAACTGTTCAAGAAGTGAGACTATTGATTGAGCACAGTAGTACTAGTGATATAATTAGGCATATGACACGAATTCAAACCGTATCATAATGGAACAAACGAACCATAGAATTGTGATATGACGGATATCAGACGCGTGTATAAAAGATGTGACCGCTCAATTCAGTACTAAATACCTGGATCTAATCAACATTCTACACTAATTTTTAACACTTAATTTTACACGTATCTTAGCGTTTCATACACGATTTTATGGGTGACCCGTTTACTCACATGTATTGGAACTTAATTAATTATCAAGTGGTGATTTTAATTGAACTCATACTTCATTATTCATTATCAATATAAATTTATTTATTTTTCTTGTTCTATTAATACCATAATATGTTACTTTAACTTTTACTTTTTGCACAATTAAGTATTTTTATAACAAAGAATCCTTTGTTATTTAGAAATAGCTTTTTTAGTACATAATATTTTTAATAAAAGAAAGTTTTTAATTATTTAGACAAACAAAAATATTTTTCGTTGAAGGTTTTCATAACATAGGTAAGTTTATGAAGAAGAACCGGCAAGAAACTTTTTTAATTCATTACATTTTATGAAGTTATCAGGTACAGACTCTGAAACAACATTTAATTTATAATTAAAACCACATTTAAATAGTAGTGGTACCTAATACTTTTTGCTAATTAATTAAATTCGAATTAATGATTATATAATTACACGCATTGAAGCAATCCACGCAGATCTTATATCATTAATTATAATTTGCTTGTTTATATAAAAGACAAGTTATTATAAATATATTTACCAGACTATAAGTAATTATATCGGAAGTTTGCAAGAATAGTTACAGAAAATATCCTTTGCAATTAATTAGCTATAATTAGTATATGTATATATATAATATAGGAACTGTAATTGACTCGAGGAGCCGAGTAAATATACTTATTAATAATAATAATGACAGTCATCGTGGATCACCAAATAGGAGAAATACAATTAAAATTATATAAGATAATAAATACAAAAAAAACAATTATACTATTTAGCTCTATACTATGTTTGTAGTATGGGAAATAAACAGACACAAATCATTTATCTGTAATTCAGACTAATGTTAAGGCGTTGTGACTATGAAGCCAATAGGTCATTATTATAATCAGTTAGAAATACTAACAAATGTTCTAAAAAAACCATTAAATATTTCTCTTATTTACCTAAAATAATGCCAATTATTCTACTTAAATCAAAGTTATTAAAATAAATAATTGATCCTTAAGGAAGCTTTAGAAGTACGTTGCAGACTTCTAGGTATTTTATTAAGTCTTTTAAGCTCGTTATCCATGGCAGATATATAAGGTATAGTTACTTTGTATGTATTTTTTTATATTACATATAATTTATTAAGGAATACTCACGTTATTATATTATTTTTTATTTCAGGTAAGGGGTTATCTACATTTGTATTGAAATGTTTATTCATTTAAAGTTATAACTATATTAATTTTAGTATTATAATATTTATTACATTTTTTTTTTCAGAATATTTATTAAATCTTATATAAATATAAAATTTAATAAATAAAATAATTTTTCAGAATAGTTTTAAAACTATTTTCTTTATTTTATTTAAATAAATATACAATATTTTTTCGATCTTGTCGATTCTTCGATTCTTGTCGGTTCTTGTCGAAAATTCCATATAAACTCTCGCTGTCAAAGTTAGTGTTTGATATGGTTAAATAAAAGATAATAATGAACTGTCATGTAATACCTTAAATGGATAAAATAAGTTCTATATATAACAGTACATTCGTATATGTCATTGCCATTGATATTATATGGCTTGAAATAACCAGATGTCAAAATTAGACTTTAAATTTGAACCATTATTGTTTCGATACCCTCAGTTTCTATAAAAGTCATTCAACCCCGAATTTGTACCCCTTACAACGAGGCGTAACTGAATAGCGTTGCCATTACAAACCCCACTAAATAAATTCTCACCCCGCGTAAATATAAATCGCAAAAGTAAATAAACGGCTGCCATTACTGCCCTGATTATTTGTTCATCCCCACTGTGACCGCCATCTTGCTATATTTTTTTATGGCTTCAACTTAAATTATATTGCCAGTTTGAAATATTGCTTTGAAATTAATTGCATATAAATTCTGCGGTTGTTATTTTATTTTTAGAACTTTTAAAATAATAGTGTTTTATATTTAATAACAAAATTGGCGTTCCGTACATTAGGTACTCTATACGTGCATTACAATTAAAAAAGTGTAACGTCAGAACCAATTTATATACTCGTACAATTAAAATAAAGTTTAAAAATCCAATAAGGTTTCATTTGTAATAGAATTTAATAACAGTCTGACAAACTCTTTAATTTATTTGACAGTCTGTAACTTCCCGCGCAAGAATTTCAAAGATAGAACAACCTCTCCTCCCCAGTTCCTTGACATTGACACCATTACTGAGGGAAATGATCAATAGATGTGACCTCTAGGCTCTACTTCTTGTTTATTCTATTGAGCAAGGACATGGCTTGTTACTTCCCATAGCAAGAGTACTATTTTGAAGTTTATTTTATTATTATTACACTATCCAAAATTCAAATAACTTTATTGTCATCAATAATATAAAGTGTAATAGTCGTATATATTAGTTAATAATAAGAAGCCTTAACCTTGGAAAACACCATACAATCGATAATGTATTAGGAACTAAGAATACCTTTACATAATTAGTCCCAAAGGCCAATTAGTATTCGCATTAGAGCGTATAAAAGTGATTGTAATGTAGGTACAAAAAAAATTGATAACTATAGGTATTATTTATAAAAGTAATATTTTTGCTCATTCCGATCACTATGATAGAATTTGAATCTGTGTATTAGTTAATAACTAGTTTAGTTATTATACCTAATTCTGTTAAATAAACGTAATAGAACTGAGACTTCGATCTTCAAAACTTTGATACCCTCCGAAATAAAATTCGAAACCCCCACTTAGTACACCCCTCTTACACACCCTAAGAAACATTCCATCCTAATTTTATATCACCAGGGCCAATAGTTGCAACTATGTGTGTCAGTTTACAAATGTCTTTTGTACATGTTATTATATTTAAACTTTTTGAATGAAATTTTACTGCATGGTCCATCCTTTAGTTATAAAGGGTCATCTCACCAATGTACCAAATTCAGCTACAGTTGTGATAAGGGTGTGAATTTATAAACTAGCTCTTGACCGCGTCTTCTTCCTCCAACGGACGGACAAAATGATCAATCGACAAATTAATATATCACTTTTAATTTTATTTACTAACAACTTAATTTTAAGTATGAATTAGTTTTCATCTCTCGTAAGTATAGTATTTTTTTTTTGCTTTTTCATATCATACGTAATACTTTATTAATAAATAAATCATTATCAAACGTTATTCATGTACTATATAATAAATAAATAAATAAATATTAATTCAGATCATATAATTAATCTATTAAATGGAGTCTTAAGTAATATTAAATGAAGCCTGTTGTAACTTACGAACGAACCAAAGTCAATTATAAAATACAATACCCTTCTGTGAGTATAAAATGAAGCGCTTTCGCCATTATTATATTAGAAGATTATTTCAGTACTTGCAGTCATGATATCAACTTTGAGTTCAATTATTATAAAATTAATTACTTTAGAGATACCATACTTTATGTTATATCCATTTTGAGGTTATCGAGTAGGTACTTATAGTATAGATTATACATAGTCCTTTCTTTTAATCGATTACATTACTATAAATTAAATATATTTAATATTAGTATTATAATAGTAGTAGTAGTAGTAGTAGGCATGATTGCTTTATATAATGTCAATAATGTATATCATATTCTTAATAATATTACTTTTTTTTTCTAATATACGTTATTAAACTAAAGTAAAGGGACAAAATCTTTACATTCCAAAGTAAAATGTAATATGTTTGAAACATTCCACTTCTAGAAGTTTCGACATACACCCGTCCTCTACCACCGCTGTTTGCTGAAGTTTAATAGACCTGAAACATTTATTACGTAGTAGCTAAGGAAATTACATCGAACAGAATTCATTTAAATTATTTTGAATTTCATATCAAGTATTCCATTTGAAAAATAAAATATATAAAAAAGTAATGGATTTTCATTTTGAAAAGTACCTATTTGATAAATCCTTTCATAATTTATTAATTAAGAGCTTGCATTTGACTTTAAAATTAATTATCTAAGCATATTATAAATCTGAAATCTCTATGAACGCACAAACCATTCTCATATTAAATGTCACACGTCCCTATATCACTTGCAGACCTCCACGATTCTCGCTCTAATACCTGTCAAGAAAAACAGAACACAATGGGACTACACTTCACACCTATTACGTTACACCCGCTTCCATTCATGCCTTTGACGCCATTACAAAGACAGTAACATAAACGTCAATATGGCGGCTCTTTCATAAATCGAACGATCTTCATTTTTATTTTTTTTTTCTGGCGGTATTTGATGCATTGGCCACGAATTAGCCGACCAGTTCTTTATTGCAGAAAGTAGGTGTACATTCACAGGGTGACAAAGTAGGCACGCCCTTCTCTTGTGTGGTAAAACCTGGGTGGTTGGTAAGTTTAAAAGTATGAACGTGAAGTAAAGTAAGGAATGACGAGCAAAAAAAAAATTTGATATTATGTACAAGATAAAAGTTTTTCAATTAAATAATATAAATACTTAAAACACTCTGTAAATATGTGTTCTATGTTACGTTTCTTTTTTTTAAATAGAATATATAATAATATATTTATATCAATTAACTTAAAATTTAATAATTAATGTTATTCCATTGGTAATGTAATGTTAGACACATAAAGCAGGATTTTCTAAAAAAACCTAAGAGGTTTCGCTTCTGTTCTGATAAAGAATATTATATATATCAATATATTATAAGCTAGAAACGACATTGGATTGGTTTGAAAGGACCAATACGAATTAAGAAGTAACATATATTGAAATATAAAGCAGGTTTTCTCTCTGTTTTTTCTGTCACTGGCCAGACTATGACAAATATAAGAGACTCGTTATTGAAATAGCAATTAATGATTTTAGATCGCCAGATGGAAGAGTATTAAAAACAAACAATATTTAAATCTCTTGTAGAGTTACAATTCCATACAATACATCTTTGAGCATTTACTACATATGTACAAAACAGTGCACAGAGCCGAGAATGGAGCTTATATATTTGAAGTTTAGATCGAATTGACTTAGTTTTACTAGGTATTTAACAACATATCTTAAAAGAATGTACTGGAAAAGTTGGAGTCAAACGCTTTATTTAATTGTTTTTAACATAAAAAAAATACTTTTAACTATTGAAATAAGGAAGCTATCAATAACATGTCGCAAAACTGTCATCAGGTAGGAACAAGAAGAACAGCCACCCACCGGTAGCATTATAGATTGGTTTGCAACAATAAACTATACTAAACCATACTTTCATCCAGAGACAATATACATACAGAGTCAGGACGAGCACTTCAATAGAGTTGTTTGTGGTTTAGATTCTACAAGCAAACGTCATGGGGGTCGCGTACAGCTTCCGAACAGTAGGCAGTAATGTATTGTTCTTATATCGACATGAGGTCTTAAATGCGGTTAGCCATACATTAAAGGATTTTAACAATCAGTTTAAATACTACCATGACTTTGTTTTAAATATTCTTAGAATTTTAAATGTATTAAAATTTCAATTTATGTTGAGTGATAATAGATACTGCTACTAACTTCTTGGAAAATGTTGAACCTAGACTTGGGGAGATTTAAAAGCTCAATATTTAAATATTGTTTAAATAAATGAATTGGTTTGGAAATAATTTATCGAGAAAAGACCTTAATTGGGAGTCAATGTGGCTTTGTTTCTGTCTTTTCTTTAAACACTAATTCAAATAGAAATCATTATCAACGTGCAGTTGATATACCTAATATTTTATAGGACAAAGTATAAGTTTTAATATTTGTTCTAATTAATATCTAAAAAAAAATATCTAAAAAAAAATGTTACACAAATATATATATTTATGATTAAATTAAATAGCATTATTCGATAAATTGAATATTCCTATCATAACAATAAAAACAGTGAAAATATTTCTTTCTTGGTTTCGTTGAAATATTTAGGTTTGAATTTCTTTGATCGCTTTAAATCACCCAAATTAGTTTTAGCGCGTTATTTCTCAGTCTTCTTTGAAACGATATCATTATTGACAACAATTAAATTAGGTTTATCAATACTACATTTTAAAATATATATATTGACAAACTATTGTTCCAATTTTATTAATTATTTTATGATTAATTTACAATTTTATTAATTATAATTATTTAATCTAATTTAAAACTGAAGCTCTAAAGTACATTGTAATATTTCTCAATAAGTTATGTAAATTAATATTTTAAAATGTATCCTTAAGTAGATATTTTACGCGTCTTTATTATAAAGAATAAATTTATGAAGGGACCATTACTTTCAATATAAGACACAGAGAAATCGGATTATTTGTAATAAGTGACAAATATTGACAAAAAAGCACTAAATAAGTTATTTTGTATGTTCTTAGAACGTTGTTGTAAATCTATTCTACTGCTAGGGTATTTATTTTATTTACAACACATTACTTTAGGGTGCTACCTCCTACGGGAGCTAAGCAATAAAACAATAAAATGTTCTGTACTGTTCTGTTCTGTACTGTACTGTTATTCTTTACATCATCGACGACAGACTTTAAATGCTTTTGTTTCGAATGATTAATGATCTTTAACAAAAACAAAGACAAAGATCTTTCTAGACACTACGATAATGTTTAAAATTTTACTTCAAATATTGCGTAATTAATATATTTATTTAAGATATGTTTTTGTTTTGATAGTTAATAACGTTATGTAGCCTATTGTAATATTTGATATAAAGTATGTTATTAACGAAAATAGGTCTAATTGTAGATAATTATACATGTAGTTAAGTTCCGAATTGTTAGGATATGCGTTGTCTAGGTGTTTCCAGTTTCTTAGTGAAAACGATTAGAATTTTCTGAATAAATTTTTATTTGTTGACTCAAAAGGATGTGCGAAAACTGTTTTTATTTATGGAAGGCCGGTGAATTGAAATTTATTTTAAAAAATCGAGACTTAAATAAAACTACATATTTGTTCCACATTTAGATCTAACTTTTATCGGAATTATAAAACTAATATGTCTCATAGAACAAAAAATCTACGTCGGGAACATTTTAATGCAATGAATTTTTTACCCCGATTTGAAACTTTATGAATTGCTTAAACGTCTTAAACGACTTTAACTAGCTTTTATGTAAAAGTCCCTTCTGAAGCACACACACCAAAAACGTACATAGCTCTGATACAACTAATTTACGCTACAATTACATACGAACAGATTCCTCACACACACATTGCGTCGGGAAGTGTTCATGTTACACAAAAACTTTTTTGTTAGGAGGTTTATTTAGCGCTAGACTCACGGATGCTTAGAAATAGGCGCAAGTGGAATGGTTCTATGATATGACGGATATATCAGAAGCATGTTCTTTCTGTCGCATTTACGGTATTACAGTCACAGATTTTTAATTTATTAATGTGACACAGAAACAAAGCGCTAGTCAACGGTAAAGCTGGTAAAAGTAAATCAATCGAGATTGGCTGGAAAATGTTTGGCGCCGTTTTTGGCTCCTTAACGGAATATTTAGTATAAATTATCTTAAGAGACTAATGCAGAGAGACACACTACCAAATGTTTGCCAGAACTTTTAGCTGCTGTAAACAAAAACGGACCAAACACGGGACTCCGAGGTCTTTTGCTTCACCAGGACAAGGCACGCAGCCATCAATACGAGGGACTTCCTATACACCACTTCAATAAAACTTTTGATTTATCCATTTTACAGTCCTAATTTGGCACTTGAGATTTCTTTTAGTTCCCTAAATATCGAAAATTATTTTCCACCGCCAGAAGAAGCGATCACTGCAATGATAATAGCAGTTGCGGAAGTACCTATTGCTGTTTGAAAAATATTTTTAATTTATAATCTTCAACGACAAAAGAAGTGAGATCTAAATTGATGCTAAATTTAATGTTCAGTGCCGAAATGTATTTATAATAACATAAAATATTGTAAAACAGCATAAAATATAATATCTTCTTATAACTTAGGATAAAACACTGAAGCCTAGGTTTGACTTCTCATATAAGAAATATTGTTATAGTGAAGTCCTTTGTTGGCTGGCTAGTTTCTACCAGCAAACCAAATTTTCGGAAAAATTAAATTAGAACTTATAGGTTTAGAACTTGTGAAGGCTATAATATAATTACTCGCCAGATTTATAAACTTAAACTTGGCTCGAGACGCTGCCGCATGTGCCTATTAAAAGACAAGTTGGATTCAGTCATTACGTAGGTTTACGTTTTTTAAGTCTCCGAATTCTACTTTAAAACTTGGAGGAAACCCTAAAATATATATCATAAATAAAATATCTGTACTTTATTGTTTATATAACAATTATATACATGGAACGATATATGCAATAAAGAGGTTTTGTTATTATTATTTCAATTATTACATTTAATAGGTACAATAGAAGTATTTATTAACAATTATCAGATTTGTAAAAAAATCTAAAACAATTCATCAGTGTCAGTGCTCACAATAAATACTACTTCCAAAGAAGCCATTAAACATAACACCTTTATAAAATGTTTGTAAACAACCAAAGCTTTCCAACTGAGAGGACGTTCACATGCCGAGAACGATAAAGATACCTTCCAAAGACAATGTCCGCGACTAATGACTACCGATGACTCAAATACTATAAATGAATGCCTATTCAATCAAAATTCGAAGACGGTACTTACAGGAATTACTAGCAATTGTTTGCCCTTGTATGCCAAACCAGACTAATAATTTGTTCAAAACAAGAGAAGCTGCGCGACATGCTATAGGAACGCACCATGAGGTCTAAGAGAGCAACGAAAGTCTAAGCCATTGTTGATTAGAAAACAAAACGGCGTGTCGACACCCTCGTTTCTTTTATTTGCTACAAAATTAGAATTCCTCATAGACGATGTGAGACAAAAACACGGAACGAATTTTCGGTCTATTGAATGGCTGCAAATGATGAAGGCCGTTATTTTTAAATTAAATGTTCTATTTATTTTTAAATTGTAAATGATATGAGTTGTTTTTGTTGTTATATTTCTCTTAGCCTCTGGTTTAAGCTCGTAATTGTTATATAAAAAAAGAAAATAAACATTTAAACTATTTTTATTTTATCCGTAACAAGAGTAAAATAATTTCAGTAGACATTACCCGATTATTATTAATAAATACTTAATGGTATCTTAAAAATTTAAAAATAGCTAAAATACGATCATAAAAGTGGAAGACCTAAGTAACTTAATAATATTGTTGAAACCTTATTATACTCATCGAACCTTTTAGCGTAAGAGCGCGCAGCATTTACAAAATTGTAATAAAGTTAAAACATTGCTATAACAAAGATATTACTAATAAACAGGAGTTTTAAATTATAATAATTCTATTTTTGCATTGTAATATATGACTTTGCAATATTTTCAAAATAAATACGTAGAAGATTAGTTATCAAGAAATATTATTAACAAAATATACATTTTACGCATCGTTGCGTTTTGCAAATGTATTTTCAATACAAAACCTAAATTTATCTCTTTGGTTAGGTCAATATGATTTTCTCATTAAAGTAACACAAAATAATCGTATAACTTAGATACTTAATAAATCAATAAAAAGTGGAGAATCAATCGAGTGTTAACTCTTTTTGGACTAGTGATCAATGGATATGCACGACTTTAGCATTTGATGAAGAATCTTTAGACATTCAGACGAAATGCCTCAAAATGATTTCTCGTGAGAACCAATGATAGACGACGCGACGGAATCAAGTGCCTTCCTAAATATTTAGACGATTGTAGATTTTCGCCAAGCAAATGCTTTCGTTACGGTGGCAAATAACTTTCGGAAGCAATTTGGTTATCTGCCACGAAACTACCACATGAAAGTAAGGGTCCTGAGAACTATGTCAATATTAGTTTCCGTGAATCGTAATGTTTTACACCTTTCCAGTAATGATCAAGTAGTTATTAGAGACGCTGCGTGACTTAAAGCAATTTTAATTGTTATTTCCGTGAAGACAGTTATTCGTTAAGCTATTACTTCGTCTTCACTTTACTGACAATCTACACGAAATCTCAAATTGGACTATTTTGTAGTAATGTCTGTTCCAATATAAGTTAATCTTTGGTCAAGAAGCCTCTCAAATATTTCATTTACTAACAAAACAAATTACCATTTAAAATCCAGTGACATTTTATTTGCTTCTAAAAATGGTTTCAAGCGCACTGCTAAATACGTTCGATGTTGAATGCACACGTAGAGAGTAACTATTAATGGGGATTAAGCAAAAAGTTTTCAGAATATCCGAGCACTTTCATCGAATTGCTATCTAAATCCGTTTAAAATGCAGCGTAATTGAAGAGCAAATAGCTTCCAACTACATATTCATATATTTAAAATTAAAGGCGTTTATATATTTTGTATTATTGGTTTTTTTATATACATTTATTTAAAAACAATAGATACTATTATTGATTTTTTTAAGTATTTATATCACGTTAAAAGCAACACAGCAGCATATACAAAGGATGGGGCAATCCTAGTAAATATAATATATCTGTAACAGGAGAAATAAGGTTGCAGTAATTCCTCAGATTATCGTAAAATCAATTAGTATAACAATGTACCAATAAACATCATGAAACTATAAAACTATCGACATCGACAGTGTGACAAACCGAGACATCGATGTGTCACGTGCGTGCTCTATCCGCTGTGAAAATCGATCAACCACTTGACTTTTCCATAAATCGGAGCCGATGACCGATTACCATAATTTTCGACGCAAAATCCGAAACCCACGATACAACCTGCGGTACACAAGTCAAAATAACTGTCACTATTCCGAGCATTAATTGCTTAACAGTTAGTATAATTCGAATTGTGATTTTCTTTCTCACGATGATGTGTGAGAACAATTTTGCTATAGATGTTAAAAAGTCATTGTTCGACACGGAAAATCAATATGTTTATTTTAAGTGAGTTACTTTCATTGATAGTTTTGTGGAAGTCTTTCATTGTTTATGCTTCGTTAAATCTATTAGTTATAGGCATAAATACAATTTGTATAATGAAGATAAGTAAGAAGAATAAATCATTTATATTCTGGATAATATGGGTGTGGATAACATTAAGAAGCTATTTGACAGGCACACTATAGTTATGCTATTTATTTCTTGAAATTGTTGTTATACATGCATACATATTATGAAAAAAGCTTCACCTATATATCAGTGAATTTAGAAAATTTATAGAAATAGCTCTGTGCTCTTCTAGCATCGTTAGTTTTGCTTTATTTTTGGCTTTAATAAAAAAATAGGTTGGCAATCATTTCTGTAAAACATAAATTCTACATAAAATGATCGAAATGTCACTGACGAAAGATTTTTTACTTTGTAAGTAAAAAAACCTTACGCCTTCATGCTCAGTCTCCGCCCCGTTTTTCCGATAGTTTCGTTATGACCAATTAAAATAGACTCACGACTTTCCGCTACAGACCAAAATAACTACAAATCAATATAAAAAGAACCAAATGTATTATCAAATTTGTATATGTCTGTATTTTTTACAATAGTCATTAAATTGAGGAACAACTGTTTATAATTATGCCAATTTAGTTGAACTTGTCGCCATGTTGAAATTTTGTTCCGCATATAATTGATATTTTCAACAAACGAGTGATGTGTAATTTCTAACTACTTACAAAATACATGATGAATAATAATTGTTACATTAATTACGATAACCGAGTACATTTGAAAATATAATAATATATACATATATTTTATTTTATATTTACTAAAAAAATACATTACAAATATTAATTTATATATTCATGTTATAAAAAAGACAACTGTTCTCCGACTATTGTTCGAAATAGTCTTTCAATGTCGTTTAGCATAGAGTGGCCTAAATTATACCCGATAAGGAAATATATTAAGAATGCAATAAAATAATGCTATTAGCAGAACGATCAGCTGAACGTGACGTGGGCCGAAACACCTTCAATATGACATCACTTTACTAGTTGTTAACGTATTATATTTATGGGTCCATAATTTATTCTATAATAACAGTGGTACAACAATTTAAACCAAGTTCATACTATGTGCGACATAGGTCTGCAATTACGTGACGCCTCTATACTTACACTAAAACTAGTTTTATTGAAAATAAAGCAAATAATGATGTATTGTATTTAGTGAGAGTAAAAAATAGACTGAATTTCAGTAAGAAGTACGAGAAAGAAACTACCGAAGTTATTTATCAGTGGACTCAGCGAGGCGGAATAGATCTGCGATTCCCACGCGTGTGCTTTACCGATTACTTTTTGTTAGGCAGTTTTTACTATTAAAAACAAAATTCAGTCACGTTTTCATTCACCTCTTCCGTGATTCTGATTCACTGAATGACCAAACTGACTTGGTTTAAGTATATTTTTTAGCAATTTTTGGAAGCGTAATTATTCTTTATCAAATTTTAAGACAAAATGGCTTAGAGAGAGAAAACCAATTCATCATTTTCTGTTACGTAATAGATAATAAAGGTCGGAAAATCTGTAAATGTTTTTTTTTTTCGTTTTGTCAAAAGAACGGGCCAATATACCGGACGGATATTGATGTAATTAAGTATGGATATATTTTACTGCATCGGTCAAGCCTTAGTTAGGATACGTTTCTTGAGGAATTTTACACATTTAAACGGATAAATAGAAAATTTGATTTTGGTTATAAGTACTTATTGGTTTACCTAATTTAGTATAATATTGGTTTGCTAATTCACTTCAAAACTATTTTATTTTAATGGGAAACAAAAACTTCTTTTTGGATTATCATAACCATAAAACAAAATAATATTTAATAGAATTTCAATATTCATGCAAAGATACTTATTTTAATCGAAAGGGCGACAAACGAAGTCTTCATTAACAACTAGTTAAAGATATCGTAAAATGATTGAAATTAAAATGCTACTTTATTTATTCATCAATAGTGTACCTCTGCCATAGATATTCATATACGAGTATCTGGAGCTAAGCATGCATTTGACTGCCTAATTACACCCCATACTGTGCAGAAAGATATTAACTGCTATTGTCAAAACGTGAAGGGTAATATTTATTCTCGTTAATGTCTTTCTATTTAACCATGAACAATACTTTAATAAGTACAATAAGCGAGGAGAACATAGCGTCATGTTGTAAATAAATAATTGAAATATGTGTTCAGATATTACTTGCCTATACGAAAAGAGTTTGTTGAATTCTTCCTAGAAATAATCGGATTTTTCAGATATTTCTGCTGAACCAAACATTTATGAATAGTGTAAATATAAGTGGAACTAATTGTAGGTTTAAATAATGTCACAATAATATTGTTCGCTTTTATCTTCAATTTTAGTTGCCTCGTTGGCGCAGTGATAAATGTTATTGAAGGCCAGCATTCAAATTTCAGAGATAAAAATGCCTTTGTCTGATTTTAATAAGTAGGTACTTATCCCGATAGTAATTGAAAATGGAAAATATCAAATCACATACAAACTGATTTGAGCATCCTAAACTAATCTCTTACACTATTTGTTTGTATATAGAAAATTTAAAATGATATTTTGTTCACAATAAACTGTACCGTATTATAATTTACAAGATATTAATTATTTAGTTGCAACCTTAACATTAACGGGAATGCTTGTTTCGCCGACTTAAATGCATATTATCTGCCTACGACGGGTAAATATACTCCCATCTCTCCTTTATTAAACATACCTACATCTGTTAATATAATTAATTCAGGAGCTGGAAGTAGTTTTATAATATATTTTTTCTTATTATTATTGTAATTATTAATAAAATTACGTATTGCTCCTTCTAATTCTTCTATGGTTTAGTTTTGAAATTCCTCCAAAATATATGAAAGTGTGTTATATATGAAAATGTGTTATAGAAATTCTAAGTAGTGTAAAATAAAAATGTTTGTTGTGCAAATTCGTGATTACAAATAGTATTGCGGATAGAAAATAAATAAAATTCCATATATTTTAATATTAAGGTTTATTTTGTATAAACAATTTCGAAGTGCTTATTACATTAAATTACACTAAGCTATTTAAAACGTAACGTTAAAATAAATACATTATAAAATCACAATTGCAACAAGGCATTCGTTAATAACTGCTTACTTAAAAATATTCATATATGCAAATATTCTACATAATATACATACCATAATCTACAATAATATATGAATATACATCAAAAATTGCAAGTCAGAATTAACATTTATTATTATTATTAGGAACAAATTTACTTATACACTTATGGAGGTAAATAAAGCTGTACCTACTATACAAACATCTAAAACTATACAAAATATTATATCTTCACCATTATACACCTGAACATCCAAGGCACTGTAGATATGTATTAGAATCTAAGAAAAATCTTTAACAATTTGAAATATATTTAATATGAAATATTGTCATTATGCTATTTGTATATAAACAGTATAATTTCAAAAAATCTTAAAGTAAAGAAATAAAAACCTTTACATCAACTTTATATGGCTTTAGATTTTGCATAAAACTGTACATAATATAAAAGTTGGTGTCTTTATGTGGAAATATATGTATAATGTATAATTAATGAACTCTTCCCATATCCATCCCGCCAAGTTGGCCAATGTATGGATACCCCGACTTGGCTTCTCCCGGAGAATGCGCGTGCGACGCATAATGAGTATTGGTGCCAAAGAACGAACTGAAACAAAATATATATATTTAATACAACAGTTAAAAAAGATTGTATATTACATAACAGATGTTTAAAAATATATTTATACGAATAATAAACAGAACCTGCAGAATTGTATAAATTAACACGTTCCTAAACTAGTATGAAACAGCTACAAATTTTTTGATTCGCAGCAATTTTTCGGTTATTATGCAAATATAATAAAACAATACAAAGATTTTGTGTGGCCGAGACCAGCGTGGGAACAGATTATACGATACGAATGAAATAATTGTTCGACTTCAATGCAAGACGAAAGTATCGACTGTATTTAATAATCATAGAGCAATAGCTAACATTTATGTAATTTATACATAGTTTTAGTCTACCGGAATGCGTAATTTGGACGAATTTGTATGAAAGAAAACATATAAATGACGCTTTATAGAAACAAATCGTGACTAAGCGTGCAATAAAATTATAAATTCAATTGAATTCAGTGGCTAATACGTTATTAAGGCTTATTCATGTTCGGAGTAACTCATAAACAATAATAGATTATAGTATGTGTAGGTGGATAGGCTTTAAGATTAAAACGTTTCCATCGGTAATACCTAGCTTAGAAGTTTATAAATGCTATATTGTTTTCCTATGCCCTTTTGATATATTTATAGAATATAAATGGTGTATTCAGGTAAGCAGTCACAGTTCAATAATAATATGTTGTAAATAAGTAAAAATCGCTACTGAAGCAACCGTAAATAAGTACTTTGGATGACGGTGTTTAAATCGAAACAGGTGAAAGAGAATTTAATCAGCTATCGTAATTACAGTACCAGATATCGTTTCCGAAAGCTGCAACTACTAAGTGGAACGATGCACGCAGAGCACTGAAATACCTAATTTGTATTGAAGCAATTAACTAAGAATCTAGCCAATATAAAAATCTTGATCTAGAAGAAATTCATAAAACTATATAAATTCTAAGATAAAATTTGGTTATAATTGTATAAAAAGAAATAAAATATCGTAAAAGAAATAAAAACCATTAATGTTTTGCTTTTTTACTAGACCAATTAAAGTATCTCTAGTCAAAAACCAGCTGCGGATTCGGGAATTTTTATTAAATAATTTGTTAGATATGTAAAATTGTTTTCAAAATAATTGCAATGCATTTAAGAACTTTGTATTAAAAAGTGACATTACTTGAACAGCTAAGATTTCTAAATAGGTTAAAAGGGATTGACCCTTTCTGATCGCGATCTGTATTCACATACATTACACCGAAAGCCTGGTAATTCAATCAAAGTGCAATCGAAGAGCAATTTTCGTTTACGGCATTCATCAACCACGCTTGAAACAAACGGTCCGCTCATTGCAGTGTCCAATAAAACAGAACGATGTTTAGGAAGTTGAATGCAAATAGCTGCTGATAAGTTTTAATACGAGGTTTGAGTTAGCTTAATGCACAGGTTCATCGCACTAATGTCACGTTCGGCCTCCCATTAATTGCCAAGCGCTGGGTACAAAGCAACATATGTTTATCTGTTTTCCGCAATGTAAGGCGACGATAAAGTCTTCATATGTGTGCAAATGATTATGAACCTTCCAACACGGACCTAAGTATAACTTTATTGAGTACTAAATACGTGGTTATAGTTATGATAAAAACATAATTGAATAGATTACCTTAACAATGTTTAAAAGGATGAGATTTAGATTTTTGTCTTTTTTTTTATTTGCGTTAAGCATCAATTTAATATATTTTTTTAAATATATAAACTAGCTATTGCTAGCATTTAAGCTAACTGAAGTACAAAGCCATGTATCATATAAATTTTTAACATAATATTTACAATTAAGAACTTCGAATAATTCAAACCACAATTCCCATTTGATTTTGTAAATGAAAAAACACTTTTGATTTGATTTGATATTTTAAATGAAAAAGAACTTCTATTATTATTAAACTGAATTCAAAATAGTATTCGAAATAAAAACTACATGTAAAACATATATGATATAGAAATATATTTTAGTCGAAATAAGACAAATCACTTAGTTGCGTCAATTGAAGTTGCCTAAAGAACTAGATAAACTGATCACCATACACGAGGCTAACTCATATATTATTAGAGTGTCCGTCATTGTACTACAAAATATATTGTGTGTGGTCCAATGTGAAGTTTATAGACGTGCTTTGTCTCGATAACACAGATAAATGTTGTCGCCGTTTCAAATACAAAGTGACAATGAGTTTGTCACATGCTTTTGGACAAAATCTTTGTAACGTAATAAGTGAAAAGCATTTTGTGATATTAAAAAATCAAACACATTAAAGTAAATGTATGGTAAATGTGGAAAGTAATTAGTAATCGATCAAAAATGTACATAAAAATCGCAGGCCCATTGCCTTACCGATCGCATCGGCGTATTATGGAGAGAGGTCTGTAATAACTACCCGTGCGCCGTATAATGGCTGACTTCTTACACTCTTAATTGATTAGCGGCCGCTTCGGCTAATGATAAAGGATGCTAAAAAGAAATAAAATGAACCACAATTCAGCGAGATCTACGCTTCGATAGTACTTTAACTATCAAACCACTGTATTATAAATTATGAAGCTACGGATACAAGGTGTCGGTGGTAACTAAAACTTAAATATTATACTAATACCTATATAATACTTTTATATTAGTATACATATTATAAATAATAACAATATTTAAATTTTAACTGTAACATAATTTCATGTCCGTCTTTGTACTGCAGGACTGAATAAGTAGCAAACATCAATAATTCATAAAGGCAATTTAGTCGCCGCCAGGGCTTATTGAGATATTATAGGTAGTTAATATTTATTAGTAGACTCAACATTACTACAGATATCTGTAATCGTTTAAACTTACCTATAATTTTCCGGCCAAGCGCTGACTTCTGTAAGCTTGTTTTGAGAATGACCACTCAGTTGTCTTGAAGTCCAATGATTATGTGCTGACATATGTTCTTGTTTTGCATAGTCACCATATCCATAAGGATGAGAAACCACGTCGCTACCATTAGCGTAGGTTGGATGTTGGTATGTGATGCCACTACTTTGGTTAGCAGAAGGACTTGATGTAATTGGACTTGAGCTAGGTGGTGTGGCATCAGCCGATGCTTGGATGGATACCGGCAGTTCAGAAGAATGAGATAAAGGTGTCAAGTTTCCTGATGAGAAGGAGCTTGATGTAGGAGGATGTAGGGAAGACGCAGTGAGAGCTGATTGGCAGACAGAAGGAGCTGATAATGCCGATTGGTGTAAAGAAGGTGCCAAAGCAGAATTAAGAACAGAACTGCTACCTAAAGCAGAAGAATAAGATTGCTGCCATGATGCACATTGTGCGTTAAAAGTAGATGGAGGTTCATATTGCTGATGGACGGAGGGAAAAGCTGATTGTAAGGACATAGTGTTAAAGGCACTTAATTGTTGGGAGTTCAGTTGTTTACGAAGTCTTGCCCTTCGGTTCGAAAACCATACCTAAAAAGAAAAAGTATTTTTAAAATATTGTCTTAATTACAATATTAACTTGGAAAATATTTATTAACAATTTCTTTTTTTTTCTTTAGAATATTACAATGTATAAACTTTACTTTTAGAATTATATAAAATGTTCAAAGTAACACAATTTAGTCGGTTAGTTTCTTAAATTATAATATTATAAATAATGTCTTAATCGAATTGTTCCATAATATAAGAAAGTAAAAGCCAAGCCAAAGTATCATAACACATAATTACACAGTTAGATCAAGGTAATTGTGGACTGTGTTAGAATTATTACAATAATTATTAGTTTTATAATTATATTGAAAGCCATTAATTCAACAAAAAAGGGTACAGTAGCTACAACATATGGTAGCTCAGTTACATGTTATAATTAATTATAAAGGCAATTACTACAGTTTTTACATCGCTCTATAATATGGGCGGACGGGGAGGTTACTTACTACATCTTGGCCCTAAATAAGTATATATTATTTGTAGAATAATCACTACGTGTTCAAAATGTTAAATGATTTGGGTATAAAGATATAATGTTAAAAAAAATCTGAACATACCTGAACGCGTGCTTCAGTTAATTTTGTTTTTTGCGCTAATTCTTCGCGAGTGTAAACATCAGGGTATTGAGTTCTTGTGAACGCACGTTCGAGAGCTTCAAGCTGGTCTCCAGAAAAAGTAGTTCTAGATCTTCGCTGTTTTCTCTTCAACGTTATTCCAGGCTCTGACTCGGTGTCTGAATCCTCGCATGATGATGGTCCTATGAAGAAAAGAAAATATGTAATACCTATCACAATGCTATTAAATAGTTAACTTACATCTACTGTACTAATTTGATCGTAACTTAATCGGGAAATGAGGATAAGTGGCAAATTTACTTTCTATCTAGATCACTCAATTGCGGCTACGTGACAAATTTAATGGAGAAAATAAAATTCTAGATTACTATAGACATTTTTCAAATAAACAACGATTATCCAGTATATTTTTCATTGTAATGCCACTTTCCATTCGTTGATCATTTTGTTTTACAACCTATTTCTATTATTATTATCATCAGCTACTGTCAGACCACACGCGGTCTCGATTAAATTAAATGTAACAACGCTTTGTATAGAGCTTAACGAAATATGTAATTATTTTTTTTAGTCTTTTTAACTATCACAACATCAGAATTAAAAAAAAACACTGTTATTATATTTTTTAGCTACTGGTATTGCATTTAGCAATTGTCTTTACTAAAAAATATATTCATTTTCACTTGTTAATATTTCAACATAAATACCAAGCCACCAGTCAACTTTATTATAGGAATTTACGTATACCTGTTCATAATTATAAAATACATAATGATGTTTTACGAGAGCTGATAACGATGTAAAGTGTTTCCATGAAAACCATTTCCAGCTCAACAACATTCACCGTTACCTGCCATCATAGACGGCGCAAAACGCAAATTTTGAGTACGCGAACGCGAGTGCAAAGGGGACCGCTTTTCAAGTGTAGATATTACCTTAGCCGCCACACAACATAATATGCATAATCTTATCTCGGCGCAGAATCTCTCCAGCAAAACCGCACCATCGCAGAACCGGGACATTAGGAGCGCCATTTTATATTGGATAGCTATACGGCACAAGACGTGCAGTACGGACAGATTGTCGTAATGCAAGCCTCGCGGCCAAACGCGATGGGATAATAACACCTTTGAGTACTAATTTCATTTTTATAACCTACAATTTCCGAAGCCGACACAAGGGGCGCTGCCGTGGCGTGCGCGCGCGCCTCGCTCGCTTCGCTTTTACGTGGATTATTAACTTTATACGGCATTTTACTAAGTTTGCAAACGTTTCCGATATTCTCATTATGGGAATAAATTTATAATAATAATGTACTTTAAAGAGAATTAAGTGATTATGGTCTTGAATCCGCGTTAAAGACTACGATGACATGGCACTTATGTACGCTTCATTAAAGCGAAGGTTTTATTCGCTAAGAAAATGTGGCTAAGATGGTTGAAGGACATAAGAATAATGAGTTATTAAATTATTATTAGGGGTAACCTTCTACAAATCATAGAAATAAAAAGGTATATGTCCATGTGGCAAGTGACCTTTAATAAAACTTTATAGAGAACTTTATTAATATACAGTTTCCAACAAACGAGCTACACAATTCATTTCAAAACTGTTTAAACGAACTAATAAACTGCTCTTACTCCCCACACAGA
The DNA here is from genome assembly GCA_959347405.1 of Napeogenes sylphis. NCBI lineage: Eukaryota > Metazoa > Arthropoda > Insecta > Lepidoptera > Nymphalidae > Napeogenes > Napeogenes sylphis. The sequence goes on from OY365783.1 coordinate 7,000,103, forward strand.
CAATATGAAATCTGTGTATTGTGGTAAGTATATGATTTACGGTTTTAATATTTTGTTGACTATTTCATTGTTATTTTTATTACATTTTTAATATTCTTAGTCCAAGGTAAGTATGACTTACCTAGAATACCATCTATACTGTGATTCCTTCTAGGATCTGATTCATCTCTTTTGCCTCCTCTTATGAGTCGCGAAATCGAACTGACTGATGGCGCGGTGTTTTTATCACAAATGCCTTCTTTTATTAATTTATCTCTAATTTCCCAGGAAAATATACCTGGGTTTTGTCTCTTCAGTTCTTCAATCCTGTTTTCAACTTCCGGCGTCGCTACTCTCGGCTTTGAACCACCAATCACACCAGGACGAATAGATCCAGTTTCCTAAGAAACAAAATCAAATTAATACTAAACATTAACTCATAAGATTTGGCATTAGCATATAAACGAATTAATTTTTTCAAGATCTACAAAAGGAAACAGTTGAACATTTTTAACTATATATATCTAGTTTATACCTGGTATCTGTTGAGGATTTTTGAGACGCATCCATGCGAGACGCGCAACTGTCGTGAGATGACGCAGGGTCGTACTCCCGCGGCGGCCATTTCCACGATCTTCAAACGGATGTGATTCGGCAATGGACGGCCGTTGATGAAGACTCCGCCTAACTGATTCATGCGTCCTTGTCCTGTAAAAATATCACTTATGTATTGTTGATAATAAAATAAACTTTTCCTAGTGTAGTCCTATTTTTATTTTGGACAGTTCAAATTATTTAAAATTCCATCGATAGTAAGCATTATTTGATTCCTTGATATATGTATAAGTTATCATTGGATAAGTGTTTTTAAGTTAGATCATATATTGAATAGAACACATATTGTGTGTTCCATTAAACGATATAACATAGCAATGTGGTTTTATTTTCTTTCAGCTATTATTACACCGAGGGCTTTTAAATAGAAGTTAAATAAAGTAAATAATCCTAAAAAGTAACAATACAGGCTTTCAATGACCGTCAATACAACAATCGGCTACCGTCGTACGTTACCTATTTTACGTTCGATTGCGTGCGATCTCAACCTGAAGTATCCAATTTCTTTAAAACGAATCATAAAGCTATTGCTGGCTTTGACGTAAATACAAAAGCTTGGCTTGAATTATTTGTAAGTTATAGAAAAGAGTATTGACTGATTATATTGGAAATATAACTTCGGTACATTCTAGAAATATCAGAGAATTGGAAAAAATCTTATCTATTTACCCATATTGTCTTTAGTTTTCTACACTTAATGTTATAGTTTTATATAATGATGACTCATCTTCAATTACCCACAAGGAAAGGTAGTTATCAAAAAGTTAATTAATCTTTTATCGTGATGAGTATCGGGAGTGATAATTAAGTTCGTTCGACAGTAATTGCAAATAAAATCTTCTCTTGATATAAAATATTTCTGGGACTATTAATGTATGTGTGAGTAAAGTGGCTATTATAATCACATCATGGGCAGTGGTGGGACCACCTATCGTCAAAGGAAGCCGCCAATCGACGATTTTTGCAACGCTTTTGTATGATGACGTCTATTCAGTCAAAAAGCGTTAAGAAAAAATATTATAAGGTCCCGCATTATTGTAGAATATTAATTGCATCTTTATCCTACTAAAAAGACTTCTAGGTAATTATCTATAGATATTAATTATGTTTTTAAATTAAGATTATTTTGTATACTTAAAAAAAACACAACATTGTAAAACAAAACATCTATCCCTTTTCTAATATGTGTACAAACGCATTCCAACATTCACTCCTCTTATTCTTACAAATGACAGACACCTATCATTTGTGAAGAAAAAAATAACAGTGGCATCTTCCACTTGTGGCATTTATAGTTTATCAATTTCAAATAATTCCACAAAGATACCGCCACACTTACGACCCTAGACCCCTGCAGAGAACCGCCGATCAATTAAACAACATGTCAACAAGTATGTCCTTTGATAAGGCGAAAGCCACCACCAAATTATTGTAAAATAAACCGTAACATAAACAACATATGGATAATAATTGCGCTAGTGAAAACAAAGGCTCCATGAGGATAAAATTTAACTTAATATTATCACCCTTATTTCTACCAGTATAAGATCTCGTTTGAAGAAATGACTATAATTTGATGAGATACCAGACTCAATTTCTGCAAGTGATCCCCAAATACATATTTTTTGTTGGAACCCCGTAGACGTTGTGGTGCCTTAAGAACCCATGTTCTTGAGTGTTAATTTAACGTTCCCGAAATATTTATGACGCATAACGTGTCCATAATAACTCCTCTATACAAATGTGGGTGGCTTTGGCTTAGTGATAATGTATCACTTCATTAGTTTTTTATTTTATTATTAAATTTTTAATATGGTATAAAATTTATAAAATTAAAATCTGACCAAAACTAAAAATTGTAAGAAAATGAAAATCATATAAAAAAAAATGTAGAAAAAATCTTGGAACAGGATCAATGAAATGTACAATTGATATACAAAGAGGCCAAAGAATCTTGAAACTCACAATGCGTAATAGAAATCGCAAACATTGTAACACTATTAGCGCAAAAGGAGGTAAAGTTAACAACAAGGTTAAACATTGATTCATAAAATTTAATCGTCCGGATGCACAATTTGATCATGCGCCATTTTATAACTACAATAGACGCTACCAGGGTGGCATACAATATGATTCGAGAGTAACGTTGAAAAGATTGTAATAAATAATAGTCACTGCTTAATCGGAAGCCAAAAGTTGTTTCTTACTTACGTGTCTTATTCATGACCAATGCAATTGTGATTCCTTTGGAATATAATCACATACTAAACTTCATACTAGAAGGAAATAAAAATTTTCAAAATAACATAACCATGTTCCAATTCGTTCAACCGCCGCATTCATGTAAAACGAAATTGATACAGAATCAATCATTTAATGCTAAATGTAAGAGGCAAGGCGTATCGAAATAAATGAAGATTTTCTATTCACTATTCGCATTTCTGTGTCAACTTTAATTAGCAATCACAATTTCATCAAACTTCGTAGTAGCTTCCAGATGTCATAGACATTGTGGTTTCGTGATTGAATTTCTCAAGTACATTTTTACTTCACAGTTTTCTTTTCAATTTAATGGACTCCGATTTCTTAATCCAGGGCTCATCACCATCGTTCCGAAACGTTAAAATGGATCTTGCGTTTGGAAATCGATAGAGCAATTGAAATATTTCTTCAAGGTTTCGATCTCATTAGCCATCTCTTCTCAGACACCTTTTTAAACACTTGTAGAATTTACTCTGATATTCATTACTCTGCGACGAATAGATTGAATTTCTTTATTTGCAATTTGTTACGTTCCGTTGTATATTGGCTGTGACTTTTAATGTCATAGGTTATTACTTCAATACCGCCAGAGGCACACTACGGTAGAACGACCAATAAAAGTTGTGAAGGCAATAGGCGTAAAGATATCACTTTCGCATGTTTGTTACATTCTATATGTTCTATAAAATTTCAACAAGAGTACTCTAATAAATTCAAGATTCGACTGTCTGTGCCATTTTAGTTCAAAATTATTCGGGATCATAGAGTCTGCTTATTGATGTATATAAAAATGATAAATCAATTTTCATTGTCAACTATATAAAATATACTGTAGGTATTGTTCTTTTCGAGATATTCATATAAAGTTTTTTAGGTAATTTTTATTACATGGCATAACACACAGTTGGCTGACGTATAATGAAACTTGGTATTATGTAACAAACTATGAGAGGTATCAATTAAAAATATGAAAGTCGTTCGTGAAAAACTTTCAATTTTCATGAAATTTTACCACACTGTGATAGTTTATCTTGTTAAGAGTTAATATTATTCTGTGTAAATAAATCGTAAACCCCGTTTTCACAATCATAATATGTTTCTGCTCGCAAATCAATTTCACGTAGCGACATTAATGTACCTATAGTAAAATTTATATGAGGTATTACGTCATCCTGTTTGACTGGATGTGATCTAAGTTTTTCTCTTAAATTTAACTTAATTATTAGGAATAATTGTATTATAATACATATTCAGAATATTCATTTAACATTTTATTATATAACTTATAGTTTTATTTATATAAATTTCATAGACATGAACCCATTTTATTTTCAATTTCGTTAAGAATATTTACACTCAAACATAACAATGTAACATGTTTGTTGAGAAAACATTGATTTGATTTCAAAAGACTGAGGTTCAAGGCTTACTAAATCAAATCTGATAATACCATTACTTTAATCAATAAAGAAATTGAAAATTATTAAAAGAATCCATTAGATTATAAACGATCGTATTGATTTCTGTTCGTAACCTGTTAAAATCATTTATACACTAATAAAATAAGCTATTGCTGTCCAAAATCAAGCAACAAAGCGAAGAAATGCCATTTGAATAGGCATTAGAATTGGGCGGCACTCTCAAAGCAATGTCATTCCATTAAGCCTTCTTCAAGCGTTGGGATATTTGTGTGGCCTCGTAGCCACGTGACTGGAGGTGTAGCAACCGCTTATCAAATCAGTTCTATTATAATCGTAGGATACGTCATAATGCAGTACAATGTACGCCATAGGATATTAGCTTTAATTAAAGGCTTTACTAGATCCCTCTGAAGAATTAAATATTTAAAAAGAGTATTAAAGTTTACAATAAAAATATAATTCTTAGGAAAGAAACAGTTTTATTATATTTTGTATTCGTTTACGCTAAATTATGGTCACTTGTGTATTTATTGATTTGTATTGATTGGTTGATTTTATATAAATAGGTAAATAATAGGTATATGTCAGTAACATAAAATGATGAACAAAATGTTCTATATATAACTCTATACCTTTGGAGCTATATTGCTTCCTTGGCAAATAAATATTCTGTCTTATTATGGATTGAACATTCTTGTGTATGATAATTTGTAACTATACTTTTTATGCATAGTTTTAATACCTAGAATGGGTTATGAGCAAAAGTATTATGAAGACGTTTTTTATACCTACATAATATAAAAAAAATAGCATTGCCATGTACCGCAAATCCTATAACTAAGTAGGTACTAGTATTTACGTACCCTGATTATATTTAATAAAAGAACATTCACGTATTGTGATATAAAAATAAATAATAAAACATATTTTTACATGTTGAAATCCGCTGTTTTAAAATAAGAGTTACCTCTGCGATAACGAAACCTTCTCCTTTGAATGCCAACTGTTCAAACTAGGTAACGCCTTTTGGCTCGTCAACGAATAATATATGTAGGTATGGGCAATGAATGGAACTGAATATTTTATTTCATTATAATAGTCTGTTTGAAAGTGCCCTATTTGACCTCATTCCGTATTCATAACGCGTTATGTACTAATTTGACGGGTCTTTTCTTTTATTATAAGAAATACACTCTTTGAAGCGACCACTTGCCGCTAGAGCTGACGGGAAAATCCATAAATAACTTGTAATATGGGAACGGGAACAAAAGAAACTGATGTACTATGATTTAAATTTAATATTAAGTGGTTTGTTTGTTAAATATTATATAATAACTAATTTATTTTTATATTACTTCCATTTATTTAGTTAATAAGATGTCAAGTTGAAGATAAAGTAAGTGCTAAAATTATAATACTAAGTGTTTATAAAATAATGAAGACAGAGGAGGATTAAACAAACAATATAAAAATATTACAAGATCGTTACCACGATTATACAAATTAGATAACAAAGTAACCATTAAAAGGTAATATAATAGAGGGAAAGGCTAGATAAGCTCGTACACTGCGCCCGAGGCAACATTGATTTTGATCTTCTTGAGCATAATCGTTATCCGATTATAAACTCAATAAAAAATCATTATAATTTCTTATCGTGATATCTATGAAAATTATTTACAAAGTCATCAACGACAACTGCTCGTAATTTATGATTACAGATACATAATTTGAAAATATTATTTCGATATATAATATTAAAAAGGTTCCATAAATTAAGTATCCGTTATATCAATTCGTTTATTAATAGATCGGCATAAATAATGGCAAGTAAGCGCCCTGGAGGTAAGACAAGTTTGCGGGTGGGGGGAGGGGGAAGCGTCATATTATGCGGCTAAAAGAGGCTGTCGGTGCCTTTGATCCCGGGTCTGTGTGCGTGCACCGCTGTCCAACTTGATATGAATGTGACTAAACCTTGATTATGGTATCCTTTTTATGGAGGTCAGATTTTGTTGAAAACATCTATGTATAGCTTTGCTGGTTTTGCTGAAATTACAAGATACGATCGTAAGAGCCGGCCCGTCTCCTAGCCGCGGGCGCAGCGCCGTCGACACTTCGGACACATTATGCGAAATAATATCGACATTAACTTCCATTTTAAAATTCTTTTTTGGGATATATTATATGTTCCTGTTTGAGACAGGTATAAATAAATCAAATTAAACTAATCATTATTCTGGAAACAATTTAAAACTATCATATAAGGAAATTAGTTACAAAACAAAACTAGCTTGTTAGCTATTTTTATTGACTTTGTGTAATTAATTGTAAAGTACATTATGTTATTATGATCTGATTGTTTGAAATAATAAACAAAAAATATTTTCACAATTCGCCACATTTAGATATAATCTCCATTTTGTTTTTTTTTTTGTATTACAAGAACGTTTTCTGATGTGAGCCCATCGTACTTAGGACACTAAGCCAGATTTATGCTTGTAGTTGTGTAATTATGTGTCGAATTAAGGATTTAAGAGTTTAATAATCTGAAAGGAACCGGCGCAGGCGCATGGTATAATGAATCATACAGAGCAATGTAAAAATCAAAACATTAATGGGAAGAAGCGTTATTTTTTTTAATAATTAGCCAACATTATTACTTAGTTAAAATTAAAGATTATTTAATTATTTTTTTTTATTTCATAAAAAAAATCAAAGATTAAATGTAAGATCGGCGGCATCCTTTCGGTACTCATACATCTCTCTTCCTCTTAATCCCTTGATATATACCGGTCTCATTCTTTTTAATCTAAGTATACCGAAACAGTTTATAAGTCGTGGTGACATTTTTAACAATGCAGTCGAAATGTTTTCGTATGGTAATGATTTATGTTTAAAACCATCAGTGCTGGGCGTCTACCGCTAAAGATTTTACGTACGGACAAATCTTAACGATGTTAGTAAAGTCATGAATAAATTATGTATATATATATTTTATTTACAAGTTTAATTTATTTATTCATATTATTTGGAATTGTACATTAGTTACTAATATGTTCAAATCTAAATTAAAAAAGTATTCCGAATTTCACTAACTAGATACGTGAGAAAAATGGAAGACTTGACAAACAAACAAAAAATAGTACACTTAAATAATACTTATACGCTTTTTATTTACTCTACAATAAAGTATATTAATAATAATAACAAATTATTTTTAAAACAATATATTTAAATACATAAATAAAGTAAAGCTTTATAGCTTTATTTAAATTATATTATTTCTTAAACTCAAGAAGACATTTCTATTATAAATCAGTTAATAAATCAGTAGTTAAAATGTTCAAACAGTGATCCTAAAACCGTTGTTAAAAAAACTGTCTCCAGCAATAAATGTTCAATACGTAGGAACTAAAACAAAGCTTCTTCAGTGTTTTTATGGAGGGTAATAATTTTGTTAGAAACTTTTACAATCTGACAAAAAATAACCGTTGACAAACCCATAGACCATTTACAATATTTAAAGAAGTTCCCAAGTTCTCATCAATTATTAGAGTTGATGAAATGCTCTCAAAATTATTTAGTTTGTATGACATTTGCTTAAATGTATTTTGTAATTTGTTAATGCATTAAAATGCATGTATTATTCCTCTTTTACTCTATATTTATTAATCATAATGGAATTATTATAAATACTTGATAAATAACATCTTATTATTATATAAATTACGACCTATTATGGTATATAATAAAAACATAAACCTTAGATAACCCAGATAGCTTCATCATGAAAATATGATATAAATTATAAATAATGTGATTTAGAAATAGATAGTTCATTAGAGATCTATAATTTTATTGATCTATTATTTAGATCTATAATTTTCAACTACAACTTAAAGCTTTAAACAAAAGAACTATAGGTATCTACGCACCAAGCAATCTATAGTCAGTACCAAGTAATCTAAAGTCAGTACCAAGTAATCTAAAGTCAGTACCAAGTAATCTAAAGTCAGTATATAACTTAGTAATAAGACAATTGAAAATGAATCAGCATTAACACATTAAAAACAAATACCTACTTATAATGAGATCATTGGAATCGAAGCTTATCTCTAAAAACATGCCGACGCACCATCCAATGATAATCACTTTTAGCGTCTCTTATCTTGTATTATCAAGAACCAATAAATTTAAAAGCAATAAAAGTCTTTGATTCAGTTCATGGTTCAATTTTACATTACCTACTTTAGAAATTTTCAGACATTCATTATTGAGATCAAGACCGTTTAGAATAATACAAACAAGACAATAACATTCGTGACATAATAACATTGTATCTTTGTATTGTAGTTTATGAAAACAGTCCTTGGCTATTCCTAAAACTAAACAAGGAACTCATTTTGAAAGTGTTCTGTTATGTTTTTTCTTGTTTCTTGTTAGTACAAGTTGAATAAAATATTGTTATATGGACAGCCATTAAACGCTCTGGTGTTTAAAATTTCTTCTTGATTTTATCGTTTTATTGTTGGTTTCGAGGCTCGTGATGAGAAAATTAGTTGTGAAGATTATTATGTCATTATTGATGATTTTGATACAAATAATCAAGTACTAATCACCTGTTAAAGTTCGGTCATAAACATAATGCGGTTCTCTTTATTGATGCCTATTTATGGTACCTACTGTTCAGTGCTATAAAAATTCAATAATTTGGATCTATTTCTATTAAGTAATTAAAACAATATTTGCTTTCAGTTGCAGAAATTGAAAAGTTAGAAGATTTAAAAGAATATTAGTTATAAAAGACTTACCTTGGAAAGAATATCCAGTGAAGTAGGGAGTCATGTTTAAAGTTGATACAGCCATTGACGCAGCAGAGAGAAGCGAAGCAGATATAGCGACTCCAAACACCAAATAAGTTCTAACACATACAAAAGTCCAAGATATTCACAATTTCAGTCTGTCACTACAATCACAGGTTGCACGCTAGCATGATTACGTAAAAGGAAACTGCGTGTGTCTAATCCGTGTTACTTTGAAGACAGCTCAGTGGCCACTGACGTGTGATGTAAAGATGTATTTCGACTCTCAAGTGTAATCTTTCACAATCAGCGGTGCAACAAAAAATAGTCAAACCGCCTCCACAGCCTTCGGCACCGCTACCTGATAGCTTGTCTCTTTCTGTTCCCCGATCGGCTTCGACGGACACTTTCGACCGGCTCGAAATATCTCTACTTTCAAAGATTTTTTCGGTAACAGCAACTGCCAAATGTATGGAAACGAATATTCAGATGATAAAATTGTGATTAGTAGTTTGTAAATTGCATTTGTTTCAGAGATATTTGAACGAAAGCCATGCAAAGGAGAGCAGGTAAAACGTTAAAAAGGGACAGCATGAAGAGCCTGATCCGGTATCTTCAAAGCGAAGCGCTTACATTTAACAATGTGTGAGTCGCGCCTGAGTCGGTGCTCCGTGACGAAAAACATGAGGCGTGCGGCTACACCGATCTATGCCTACAACGATCACTGATTGGTCAAAATTTGTTTAGGGCGGGGTTTTCTGTGCACACTATGAAATTATTTTATTATGTTTGTGTGTGTTAATTGCATTGTCGTTTCGTGTTCGTGTACGATACAATTTATAATTTTTCAGCAATATTTTATTACGTATTATTCTTTTAGCTACGTTGATTTGTTGTTAGTTTTTTTGTTAAGCGTCAGAACAATTAGAATATTATAACATATCGATTTAAATTGGCGTTTTAGTGCAATAACTTTTTTTCTCATTTTTTTTGTAACTCTATTGTTAGATAAATCTTTTCGAAAATAACCGAAACAACTGAAAAAAAAAAAATAATTTGAAACAGATTAACTTGAATTCAGATTTTTAAAATAATAATAATAATAACATAGAGGTAGGTATTAGCAAGTTATTACTAAGACTTATATTTTTGCAAAAAGTATCTTAGATAGAATTATAAAGGAGTAGATTGATCCATATGAAAAATGATCTCTAATCTTAACTTTACAATGTAGTTTAAAAATTACTTAATACTATGCATTTAAAGTAAATATGCTTAAGCTTTTATAACTTGTTTTTTAAATATTAACACTCTAAGTACACCCAAGTACTGTAAGTAAGCATCTAGGAAGTAAGTTATTCCTGTCATTTAGCAAAGTATTCCTAAGTATTTTCCTACTCCTACCCACTGAAGCGTTAAGTAGGTATTGAAGATACTTTTAACCTATACTTTGCATAATTAAGTAAACATTTAGGAAATTAGGAAAATCCTATGAAAATAAAATTTTCTTAAATATGCAAAACCCAGAAAGCTATAAGTATAAGCAAATAAGTAAGGTAAGTACCTACTTAGTAGGTAGGTACTGTATTTACCTGTATATGTCTATTTCGCTTTTAGACTGTAGTATAAAACATATTTTACATCGTTTTACATTATAGTTTTGCTTTTAGACTTTGTCTTTTTAAAATATCTATAATGAATTACAAGTGAATAATTTAATAATATGAATAATGCGTCATGCAGTTTTTAAGAAAAATATATCTCATGTTACAAATCCTATTTCAACGTTATATTAAAATGCCTATAATCACTTACTACTACCTACATTTTTTTTAATATAAAGTAAAGTATAAAAAATGTCACAGAACCAGAGTCGTTGCTTTCTATTTTTTTTACACATAAATATTAATGATATTGCATTATCTAAAGAAATCAAACAAGACAGGTTCAACTAAAGATGAGTCACAAAAACAATGAAGTATCGAAACAACAGAAATAAAGTAATTAACGGTAACCTTCGCAAGTTTGTGACATTTTAATTAAAACCAACGCTTCAACGAGCTGGTTACAAAATTTCATTTACCTACTTAAATTTCTCTACTTAACCCGAGCCTTGTACCTAATTTCTTATATTACTGCAAAAGTAATTAAAATATTGACCTTTACCGGATTTTAGTATAATTATTCAGAACTAATAAGTTGAGACTGCATATGTTATTTCAATATTCTTATACATATAAATTAATTTCTCTAAAATAGTTTGTTTTACCTTAAAATATCTTTTATGGCTCAAAATATTATTGTCAACTAATTAACACGACAACACTTCACGGTTTATAATAAACTTCATACATATGTCCAAAAAAGAGGCGTGAAACTAACTGAAATCGGTGAACACGCTTCAGGGCTCATTGCAGAACAAAGATGCCGCTGAAATATGCACTGATAGGCCGCACACGACGAGAAAGTGACAGACATAACATTTAATAAATTAGACTTCACTTTTACTTATAAAAAAACATACCAAAATTAGCAATTAAAACGAATATTTTCTTTTGTACACGATTGCTGCAAAGGATAAATTTAAAACGTAATTAATCCATATAAAAATATTTTTATTTCAATTAAAACTACCCTCTTAAATATTTGTTTTATCATACAATAAAATTGATTAATAAAATATCAAACTGCTTATATTAAAGTTGATATAAAATTACATCTTGTCTGGGAATTTGAATGATGAGAATCAGAATAGAATTTAAATCCTAAAATACGTTCCATAAGATCGTAAAGTTGCAAATAGACCAATCATTATCTTGTTTTAGTATTATGCGTGTCGTATAAGTGTTACGTCGAATCAAGTATCAAATCGAAATCGGCTGTGAGTCATGGCACAATATTGGAGGATATTCGAGACGCTAATGAGAGTTGCGCAGACGCAGCCGATAAATTACAAATGAGAGACGCGCAGACATGAACGCAGCCATGCTTTGATATCACTTCTTATTAAAAAAAAACGTTAAAAATCTTTTATACAATTTAAAGTCTATTTTGGTATGTTTTATTCTAATGGTATTATTCTTGTACCTTTTTATAAACTGTTCTTGTAAGCTCTTGATATATTTTCTTAAAAGGTTCTTGAAACTCATTTTCTTAAAAAGATTTTACTACAAAATTCTAAAAGTTTTATAACAGAAAATTTATATTTATTAACATAACTCTTTTAAATATTCAATTCACATAAACAATTTAACGTAACGTAATTATCATTAAATTAGCACCTACCTCTGTAAGGATGGGTATTAAATTCATCTGAGTACTAAACTATGTTTTTTTACAAACTATGTTTTTTTCTGCTATGTGTTAATTTTGATTTTTTACAAAAAATCTCCCACTTATTCCACGGAAACAATACCAAAACATTAATATAAATAAAATAAATTACTAAATAAAATATTTTGTATCGGTCTCTTGTTCCAGTATATTGTTTTTATATTATTTTAATTTCAAAGTGATTCTTTAAACATTTCGTACATTTTGTCGTATTTTTTATTTTCGGTTCCATCTGCTCCTTCCTGAGATTAGAAACATATACCATTTACCAATCTCAAAAAATAAACAAATCCTTATTATTTTAAATTTATTGTATTTTTGTATTTTTAGCAAAAAGGTATTTCTAACTAGAATTTACGTGATGCTGGCGAAAACAAAGATAGTTTTTTTACCCTCGTCTTATAATCTATGTTAAATATTTATAAGTATTCTATTGTTGTATAGATTTCAAAATAAGTTTTATCAATTTGATAAATTTCCTACCTATATTTTTATTAATGTGTTACACAGAAAGACAAATAGAAAGCAATAATAATATTAGATATAATGTTATATTTGTGTCATTAAGGTGTGCCACATGTGACAGGTCTGGGGAATGTAATTAGTCTAATTCGGCATGCTTTACGTTCCGGGACTTTCGACTCTACCGATTAATGAACTTAATTTTAACTTCACAGCATCGACTAATTAAGAGGATGTGGTATTTAAATTAGATATAATTCTATATTTATTTTATATCATATTATAGGCTGTAATAATTTATAAAGTAACAATTTAACTTGTTCAAATTTGTAGATGTACAATTTGTGCATGTGGAAAGTTTTTCTTTTATTTGTTTTGTGTATGGAAAACAAAATGTAATAAGGTATGTATAGCTACTTTTATCATATCCAACAATATTTCACAGCATACTAATTGTTATATCTACGTAGTTAATGACAAATATAGGTATAATAGTACAAAAAAAAAACCAACAAAACAGAAATATTCCCAGTAATTTAACGGTTGTAAAGGGCCCGCCCAGTGGGGAAAAACAAATACTCGTAAAAATTCAACCAAATGACATGTAAAATTTTTCTGTGTCACGAAGAGATATTGTAATGATCCGTAAAGAAAAATTATGATGGACTCAGGCGACCGCGGCATTAGACATGTGTGACGACGGATTAGAGACCATTATACTCGAGAAAATCCTATACACTTAGCGTGAATTGAATAACTTAATGGGAGTCCCACAGATATAGGCGTGATAGAAGAGACCACTATGAGTAGCCTTTTCTTAAATTAATTATTAAAACTTATATTATAGCAGTTTAGTTAAGTAGTAGGTATACCTACTTGGAGGTCTGCTTTGAATCACTATTTAATATTTTAAAATAAATATAGAATAAAAATAAAACAGGAATTCGAAGCCGTGACCTCCGGTAAAACGTCCCGTCGCTTCAACAATTGAGCCACCGTATCGTGATACAATTTATTTTTTATTCTATATTTATTTGTAATTTAAATATGCTTAACATGTTTATACATGTTTATAGATATGTTGCAAACCCTTATTATATTTGTGTTATCTAACCTCATCTAGTTAAGTAAGTGTGTTGCCGGCCCACATTTAACACATTTAGCTTGTTTCCACACGCCGAGCGCGGGCGGTGCGATCACATGTTTTTTTTTCATATATTTTTTCGGCATCTTGTCTCATGTCTAATGACTCAAATTAACATTCTCATATTTTATTAATTTACCGCATATATTGGGGAAGGTCGGTACAGTTAGTTGTTTTGACATCGATAAATTGTTCAGCCGCTTTGTGATCTGTTGGCTAATTGATGTCTTTACAAAAGGGGCTTTATTTACGTATAAATTAATTTATTTTAACTATTATTTTGTAAACGTTATAAGTTTTTGTAAGTAGATAGTAATTGGATGCCATTGTATCGTAACATTACAGATAAAAATGCTATTTATTATTTAAATTAAATTTACGTTTCTTGTCTCCTAGTTTAATTGCTTTGTTAGTTTGCCAATCGAATCGACAAAACTAAATCTATAATATTATATATATAGAAACTAATAATGATTATTTACTTTTAAATAGGTATCATCAGGTTAAATAACATGTGTACTAAGTTTGTATGAAGCTTTTATTAGAACAGATTGCAGATCGATTATTAATATCGATCGTTGAACCATCTAATTTTTAAAAGAATACGGGATGATGTTCTGTATACCAAATATATTAATTATTTTCAGCCCTCTATTGACTATATATTACGTATTTTGAGCTTACAACATAAATATTTCACATACGTACAGGTCATAAGGCGAGTGCAATCGGTCTGTGTGTAACGGGGTCTATCCCATTATCGTCGGTGAAAGTGACTTCCTTGAGCCTTAGGAGCAGCGAGTAAAGAACAATAGTCTTTGGAATACCTATTGTGTATACCTAATGACGTACCTTAGGTTCCAATCTTAAAACATATTACGTAATACATACATATTTGTATATGTACAGTACATGTACATGTAGCATTACTAAGTTTTACTTGTTAAAAAATAGGTGGTATTATATTGTTTATTTTTTATAATAAAATGTACAGTTATATATTTTTTTATTATACATTTGATAGATTAAAAGTCCACCAATTGTATAAATTTATAAAAGTATTCTCCACCATTCAACCGAAAAAATATATAAAAATAAATACATTACACATTATATTATGATAAAAATAAAATAATATTCATATGTTGTTTAAATATTTACTATAAATGTATTGTAATAACATACTTAAATAACATGCTATAAAGACTGAAATATAATATAACCCCTGTTACCTAATACAATGCTTACATGAAAATAAATGTTTTTGCATTTATTATTATAAACATACATATAAATAACGTACAATCTTGCCAGGCTAGTGTTGCATAAAAACATAAGACCTTGTAATTTAAGCAAGAACAAGACCCTACATGATTTTAACAAGAACAAGACTAAGCCTGTTCGATTTTTTGGTGTCGCAGTTAACTACAAGTTATTGAGTACCAAATACTCAATACTGTTTACATCTCCAGTATAGGTATCCAAACCACAACATCTCACTTCGAACAATAAAGTTAACAGCTGTAACTGACAGCTATCGTATTGATTTAAATTAGATGAACAGATTCTTATAAAAGTTAAAAAAATATATATGATTTGAATTTATTTCTAGTAAAGTTGCAAAATACATGCAGGCAAATACCAAAAATCCTTAGAGAGGGGCACGATCTGCAACACGGAGTTCCTTTTAATACATTGCACTAACATATTGAAGTCTCAAAATTTTTTACAAATAATACAAACAATTGTACTTGTATTTATAGAATACTTGATAATCAGAATGCAACGAATTCGTTGCAACGGATACCATTGCTTGGTTTGCAGAGTGAAAGGACACAAACTCAATGAGGTCACAGGTACGAGTCATGTAAGTATTTTTTTTTGTCTATATTTAAGTAGGCACAACGTGGCTGACATGTTGATTAATAATTTAAAATATTATACAGGTATTTAGCAAAGTTTAAAACGATCACTATAGATCTATCTCGAAAATGTCTTTAATATGTTGTCAGCGGTTAGACTTAGTCTCAGAATACCGAGATCAAGACCGAGACAAAAAACTCAATAAAAGGACAAAAACTGGACTAAGTCTCGTCTTGGTCTTGCGTTGGGCAGCACTAGGACAGGCAAGAGTACAATAACTCACCAAT
The DNA here is from genome assembly GCA_959347405.1 of Napeogenes sylphis. Taxonomy (NCBI): domain Eukaryota; kingdom Metazoa; phylum Arthropoda; class Insecta; order Lepidoptera; family Nymphalidae; genus Napeogenes; species Napeogenes sylphis. Next base: position 7,016,271 of record OY365783.1, read on the forward strand.
CGATTGACTGGTTTAGAAGTGTGCACAGGAATGTGTAAACAAATATACTTCTGTATATATTATTTTATAATAGTTGTTGCAAACGACTCCTTGATGGTGGACTCACAAAAGTGGTTAAGAAACTCATTGACTTGACCACTTTATCGTCAACTTACTTTAAACATTTGGACGCTTAAAAAAGATTTTTGTATTTAATGACGTTAATATACATATATGTGCTTTGAAGGATCATTGTAAGTATAGATTAAAAAAAAACAGCAACCAAAAAAATAATATAAACTTCCCTCTTTATAATATAAGTACACATGTAAATAAATTGTAATTATTATGATATACAACAAATTTATATGTAGCATTTCTGACATATGCAAATATAATAAGATTAATAGTACCTACGTCACAAGGATGAGAAAGGTAAATTACTTTTTAACAAAAATATCCCGACATCCTAAACAAATATTATATATCGAGAATTGGACCCTTCCTCTGTTTTTCTCAAGAAAACTTATATATTGTTATAAAAAAACTTTTTTTGAAATCTTTTTGAATGTCTAGACCATAGATTTATGTATATAATACATAGTTATTGCTTATATTAAGGTTTTAGATACTGTAGTAAATGCGATATTCTACTTGTTGCAAAGTAAGTTTGAACAGTAACATACTCTACAGCTCCATCTGTAACTTCACGCATCATCAGACCGTATTGGTGTACATGACACCAAATGACTTTATAACAGTTGTAACAGATTTCAAATATGACTGACTTCAAGCATGAAAATATTAACCATTGTAGGTAGAGCTTCCACTCGCGATGTAGGTACTCATATTTAGTTGCACTTTGATTGGCGGTAATTCGAATTTGTCAATGTGTGTGTTTTAGACTGGATTGGCTTTATATCTCTGTTAAAGATTAAGCCAATTTGGTAATGATCAGATAAATCAACAAGCGTGATAACATCTGCAATATTAGGATTGCATTAAATATTTGATTTACCTCAAAAATATTGATTACCAGATCATCTAAATTTACTTTGATTACGATCACAGCCTTTTGCAATTTATTATGAAATGCAAAGTTTCTGTCTTTTTATATTTACAAAATTGACTGCACGATTTATCAAGGTTTCTTTTTATAGTGCATTTCTCTAAAGGCGTTTTAATGCCTGTTTCACCGAAACTAGTTTCGACAACAAAAAAATGTGTAAAGATTGTTATAAGGTATTATTCGATTTATAAAATAAACATCAATCTAATCTATCCGGGTAAAGTCATTCGATTGTAAAATCATTTGTATTCGTTGTATTTTACAAGAGTCAAGTAGCCACTTGAATGTAAACGCCGCTGGTGATTTTCATACAACAACTAATCCCAAGACGCCACTCGATTTTGTTTTGACACACGCCATCTTGTCACAGTCGTATTGCCACCGAGTGACACATTCTTGGCTATCGAGTGTCATTCATACACCTCTTCTACTTGAAATGAAAAGAATGTAATAATGGAACATGAATCAGCTTTTTCGTTTGATATTATAAAATTCATCATTTATTTATAATTGCAATTTCCTAAAAAAAAAAATGGAATTATTATGTTTTATCAAATATAAACTGTTCTAATATTTTTTTGATTTTAAAATGACCTACTAAAATTCGTAAACATTACTTTTAAGGCATAAACAGCTGTCTCGATAAATTTACAAGGATTCACCTAAAATTCCATTGCGAAACGAATCGCACAGTATTAGACAGGACACTCGCACAGGCTCCGATCGACAATACACACAATACTGAATTATTTGCATGACGACTTTTTATTGATACCAACCCTCTATTGTCGGTGCATTATACTAACAGCTGCGAAGTTAAAGAATAACTAAGCAAATTCTAACAAAACTTAGACTCCGAAGATAGGTTAACAAATTTAATAGCGGTGGTAAAGACTAGCGTTACTCGTTAATTTATCTTAATATTACATACACTTATAACAGTAAGTTGTTATGTACACTATATATATAAATTTATATAATGTTTATAAGAGTTGGTAAATTTTATATCAATCATGCGTCGCCTTAGCAAACGTAAATTAATTTAGTGAAACTGTCAGCAATATTTTATAGTCAAGAATAGTGAAACGTTACTAATATTATGTACATTAATTTACGCCATTTCATATTAGAACCGTCACTTATAACATATACGTGACTTCCTCGTGATTTACTATTATTACCAGTAAATAAAAAGTGGTAGGGGAGCAAAGAGGTGGAGCGAAATGCTATTGTAATGGGCTATGAGTAGGGTCCGAAAATAATAGTGCCGCTAGCGACTTTGTAATTGATTCGCTCATATCATAGATACGGCGTTGTGTGAAATGAAATACTTAGTTGCTTAGATCAAATCACTTCAGCGTTAACACAAGTTTTTTTAAACCAATCAATTAAAATTCTCAAAATGTCTTGTCTCTATTTTAGTGCCTTTGGCAGTTAATAGTTCAGCCGTGTATAAGTGAATAATGCTGTGTTGTGAAAGATAATAAAAACCGCTCGCAATTAAACTCAAAGAATGGATTACTCAACAGGAACTTCGTCTCCCATGAACAATATGAGACCAATCTTCGGAGCATACGCTTTTCAAGGTGAGTCACAAATTTATAGGCATTAGACACGAAAATGATGAGAAAAAGGTTCGATATGGTTAATTACAATATTCCCAGGTACCAATAAAACAAGCAATAATACATCAGTATCAAAGATCCGAAATCAATATCGGCTATCGCTTAAACAATAAAAAATTGGGCACAGCGCATTACAATTACATTCCTTGATCGGTTCCGTAAAAATGGTTTGAGTTTGCAACAAAAATCGCCTATCCTGATAAAAATCGTCGCACGAATATTTCATGGTACGTCATTATAAATATTAAGATTCCATAATAAGTCTTAATTATAAACCCGAAATAGATATTTACAATAACATAACGATCACAACAATCTGATCTTACAAATCCACTCATATTCCTATTATTGCCGCGGACCTCTAAAAAACGAAGATACCTTTCAAAAAGCCGCTTATTAACCTCTCATCGAATCCGACCGTAAAATGTAAACTCGATAAAGCCACCAATTAAAACTAAATATGAGAATTTCGATAATCAAAGCTCAAGCCGCTACATCTGACACCGAACACAATTCTTCTAAAAAAATGAATCGCATTTTTTGTAACGACGCAAGGTCACAAACGCAGCATGATTTTTGCCTTCCGACTACAACGATTAGTTGGTAACAATATGCCCGTATCCCGTACCAAACTGATCAACGCTGTATTTTAAGCCGTAAATTGCAGACTCTACAAAAAGCTCGGATACGACAAAATGAATTTCGGTATAAGACGGGGTAGGTGGTGATAATAACTATGCTTTATGAAAAGGTTTAGCCAACTAATTTGTTTTTTCTCGGCTACTGTCGATCTCGGTAGCAATGCAACCTTTTTTTGTTGGCGGAGATCAATCAGTCAAAATAACAGTGTGATACCGCCTTTGATGCGGTCCGGCCGAGCTGGTTTAATCTCGCCTGATACATGATTAGATGACCGATGATGCAGCAAAGCTTGTAACTGATCCAAAAATTGAACGATACTACCTACCAGTAAATTAACAATATTATTACAGTTATATAATAAAATAAAAAATATGTAAACTTAGTTTATATTTATCGAAACAAGCATCAAGGAATTTCGACTCTTACACTTATTAGCTATACCTTCGCGCAACGAAACAATTTAACTTTACACCTGTAAGATTTCATATCAACATCTTGATTTCAACCGTTCGGTAGCCAACCAACAATGCCGCGGCTGTTTCAACTTGTAACACAGAGTAAATGAAGGCGGATGAAACAAATGATGTCAATGACATCGTAATGACTGTCCATCATTTCAAGCCGTCAAAAGTGTCTCACCAGGGAGTGGGTACAGGGTTGCCAAAATTATTTTCAAAATAAATTTGCTTTAAAATAATTAAAATTTATTAAGTCACTTTGAAATAACAAAAAAAAACTTAGTAAACACCTACTTCCTTATATTGGATTCCTCGTTGAAATTTAAAAACTTTACCTAACAAGCATTTAGTAATGATCTAAGGAGCATGGATAATTATAATTCTAATTTTAGAACCAGAAAAAAAATATTGTTAACTATCATGACAAAATATATTTATTTTAAAATCATAAAATAACAATATTGGCAACCCTAAAACATGCAGTTCGGTAGGCTGTTAACGTCCAACTTTTTGCGGCATCTGATAAATTTCGCACTGATGTATGATGAACACAAAGAGAAACCTCCCTTCTTATTATAAGAAGCGACAAACTCATCATCAATGCCCTTACCAAAATCTTATTAGGTACATTTTTCCTCTTCATTGACTCTTTCGTTACAAGCAATTTCATACACCTTTTGTTTTTATATGTAATTTTAAAACAATAACTTTTTCTTAAATAAATATCTAAAAATTCAACATAGAATTTTTGTCATACCCCCTCAATTTAAACAAACGATCGTAGAAAATTATGTAAGTTGAATTTTGTAAGTTAAAGAATATTATCTTATCTATTAAAAAACAAATTAATTCTAACAATATATTCGCAATCTAACTAATCAATCATTCAATTAGTAATAAAAAAATAATGGAACTAAGAAATAATCTTGATTATGACTGGAAATGAACTCGGGAGCTGCCTCATCGCTTCCATTGAGTTCCACAATAGTAATGAAGTATAAGAAATACGTTTTGTGATTAATTACGTATCGCGTCCAAGTTCATTCCACTTCTTTGATACAAAATTCTATAATAATATACATACATTCTAATATAGTCTTAAGATTTGCATAAATATATAAACATAGCGACAACTCCAGCTATATAAAAAAAATTGCATCACATAATTTGTAAGATCAGCAAAAACATCAATCTTAATCAAATCGTACTAAAAGCTATTATTTCTATAATAAAAGCACCTATAAAGTACCACCAAGTAAAAATGCTCGGAATGTTTCCCATCACGTTTTATCTTTCTGCTTTTCTAATTTTATGGCGTTTGTCGTTCGCTCAGTCGATAATAGAAGTTGACACGTTTGTGTTGAAGAACGCGGCTGCTCAATGAAAAAGTGTAAAATACCTATCGTGCCACCGGGAGGAGCGTTGATTGAGTTATAAGCTATAATGGCAATTCCATCTTGTTTTTGCACTGTTTTTCACTTGAATGCCATATGGTAAAGCTCTCCTCATATTTAATATACATTAGGCTTCGATGTTTGATTTCAGCGTTCTTGCTGCCGGTAGGAGAATGCGTGACTTGTTTATTTTGATTTGTCACCTTTGATATATGAATCCCTTTTTGTTATTATCTGTAATATGTTATTATGGATGACTGAGGAACTTGATTACATTGCTTTGGAGTCTTCGTTTCTATCTAGAGTTTATAAGCGAGGGAATATGTAAGTATGCGAATGAAATGAGTTCATTTTAGTCCAACTATTGCTTTGAATGAACGGACATAAAGCGAAGCGTTAGATTAATGGCACACAAAAATTTCATTTAATTCTGTAAATTCTCTTCACGAAAAAGCAAGTTGCATTTCGTGTAGTGCAAAATTGCATTCTTTAGAATACAAACCAACTGTAAATTTTGTGAGGAATGTGTACGATGTAGTAAATCGGTTGAATGTTCAATTATTTAACAAAAATAAGAATGATTTTTCTATATACACTGCACTATATACTTGTATGTATGTACTTCTAAAAATGTTTGACAAAAACTTGTCATTAAAAAAATATATAATCTTATGAACGAATACACAATTGAGAGTTAAATAAATCCAAATAAAAGTTAACATCACTACAGCCTCGAATTAATTAATTTTGGAAACACGTTATCAGAGACGAGACGGCTGGTCGCCATTGTTCAGGCAGAACACCAAAATCTATCTTAATGCAAATACATAAGAGTGGTTTCAGCTTGCACTTATAATTTCGGTTATATTTAGGTTATTTCCCATTAATCAGGAATATTTTTAACTTTTGCATAAGCAATACTACTATTACTATAATAGTATTTTTTTAATATTAATAAACTATTTTCATTAAAATTAAAAAATAACCCAATCATGAAATCTAATTATTTGAAATAAAAAAATACCATGAATTTAAGTTGATAGATAATATAAAACGTACTTAATAATATTTCAAGGAATCATCAAAGTAATAGCATATTTAAGTTTATATGATTGATTACACAAAGCCATTTATTAACATTATTTTGAATACTTTAATTCCAAATTATACAATAATTTTGAAATATGCAATTACAAAGCCAAGTAGCCTTCGTAAAATAGCTTCAGGGCTTCGCTTAATTAGGGAGTGAATGGGCTAATGCAAGTTAGCAGTCTTCACATACTGATTCTTATAATTCCGAAACAAAATGCTTTAATATATAAACCTATTATATATTTCTTTCTTATATTGTTTTACTGAAATATTATTATTCATCATATTTATATAAATAAAAAGTTTTAATTAGTATTATTTTTTTTCTAAACCTTAGAATTGTTTGTCTATTTTAAATCGAAATTAAGAATTAAATATGTTACTCGATAACAATAAGTTTTAGACCACCAACTCGATTGAATCAGTCGAGTTGTTTCTTTCATTATAGAGCTGCATCTTTTATGCTCCAAAGGGATTTAACTCTACTTCGTAAAATTTTATATTTATATTGTAATGAAGTTTGGACAAATTGCTAAGACCAACTGCTGGAGTAGGGACGACATGGTCAATTATGGAAAAAATTAAAAGAACATACAAACTACAAAATTATATTATATACTATTTCTAATATGATGTGAAGGATTCTAACCAGCAATATAGGAATCCATAATTGGAATATTTTGCCGCAAGCTTGAGACACATCAGGACAAAAATAATATAAGTTGTAATTGAAGTTAAATATTTTTCTTTCTTTTCTCATTATCTTATGAAGGTCTTAAACAAATGGCACGGATACATAAATATGTAATATTTGAAGCAATAAAAGTGTTATCGTGGAAGTTATCGCCGCGCAACGGAGCGCATTTTACACGGTTCTAATGAACGCCTTATGAAACAGGCAATTTATCACATGTGGCCTTATCACAGAACTGATAAATTTTATATGAAGAAACTTATTTAAACAATAGCTGTTTTATGTGATTTTAAAATATCCGTTCACAGGATTACGTACAATGGAAAATAAATTGGAATAACATTATGAATGTTTTCTAAATTCCTAAACCTATAGTTTTGTATTCGGTTTCACTGAGTGGTACGTGCCTCGTTATTTTGTAACGTTTCCAAACTCTCATTACAAATTCGAACAAGTGTTTCAAAAGGCTCGTCTTTGTCGGCGCCTTGTATCTTCAGTGTGACCATGAATAAATCAATGAAAACAAATAGTATTCGGCTTCTAGTGTTCCTAAAAGCCTTTTTTAAATGATGTATAATCTACTATTGTTTCAGCTCCCGTTTTGTTAAGAAATCTTTAAGTATGATAATTTATTCAACGAGATATAATAGGTAGAGCATATTTTCCTGCCAAGATTTGAGTATTGTACATCCATATATATAGATGCGAGGCGTAATTTGGTAGACACCGAAACTAATTTATTTAACAAAGGACCGACCGGCCGATAGAGCACTTTTTATTCGTATACAAACATAATACGCCTGTAGCTATGCGTAATTATAGATGTTCTTGATTTGGTATCACAAACAGAAACCCTTATTTAGTAGTAAGGAAATTGTTTTTGATTGCATCGATAGTAAGTGATATAGTGTTTTAAATATGGAAGAATATTAACATAGGTATCTAAATATAAATTAGTGTTATAATATAAGTTTAAAGATTTTTTGATAAAAATAATATGTAATGATTTATATTATTTTAGGCTACAGTAATAGAAACTATCCTGTTACATATAATTATAAGAAGTTCCGAGAACTAGTCCGGAAATTAAAAATACCTATTTCAACTCGGCAAAAACTTGACAAAAAATTACCAAACAGACGTGTTATTTAATAGTTGTATCTTATCCAGTGCTCTGAACTAAATGAACTGAACTTATTCAGTGCTCAATTGTGACTGCATTTTTTTAAATTAGGAGGAACAATACTTCTATTTATATAGTTTATATAATTTTGATTAACGCTAAAATTAAATTTTATTTCTATTTACAGTACATATTCATTTATTAAATTCTTTGAAATAATAGTTATCATTAGATAGATGTCTCTTAATAATAATTACAATTTTACTAATAAGTCATTTAATATATTAATTAGAAAATTATAGTGAAATAATATATTTATTTACGATAAAAATGACAAAAATAATTATATAATATATCTATATATATATTTTTGATATGGACTATATTCATTTTTGGTATTTCACATTTAATATTACCGGCTTGAGTATAACGTATATAAAAAGATAGACTTAATAAAGAATACAATACTTACGGTATATATGAAAATAAAAATATTACTAATGTTGAAATAAATGTCACGAAAATCCTCAAACCCATCATCAAAATTGTTTTTCGAACTAAAGTCGTTGTATTCTTCTGATATTGGGAAATTAGTTTCTAATAGCTATCTATTAATAATATAACAATAGACTTATAGTAAATTTAATGTAAGGGATAACTTAATATATTGATATTTTATTATTTATTATTTCGACTTAGAATATATCATAAGCCCATGTGCCATAATTTATAAGATACCCCAAATTGGGAGCCAGCTATTGTTGAATTATTTATGTCCATATAATTATTATGTGTATTTGTATATGTGAGCATACACCATATACGTCGTTTACAATATCGTAATTTAATAAAATAATTAGTTAACATTTTCAAAAAATATCCACAAATGTTCTTTTTTTGAAAGTGAAGATTTTTTGATACATGCGCAGATTCTATATTTAAATGCGCAAATTCTATAAAAAAATGCCTTAAAGAAGATAATTATCAAAATCATTAATATTAGTAGTGATACAGGTGGAACAGGTTCAACCAATCACAATTAAAGTAAAATTAAGCAAGTCATGACTAAAATTGTTTCATCGGTGGGAAAGATTTTCGCTTTAATAATAAAAAATATAAGGAAATGAGAAATGTTGAGGGCGGGAACGAGGCTTGTTCGCTTCAGTGATCTCCTTTCCGGTGGAGCAATGGAACCCCCCGTCACCTGGTCTTACTAAATAATATATCTACTATTTATAATCTGTTTGATTGTTTAATTATTTAATGAAGTGATAGTCAAATTAGAAGTCATTAAAAGTCATTTTTATTAATAGCAATATTGAGTCTTGTTTTATTAATGTATTTTCTTCTTTTTCTCAATTATTTATTCATTCAAATCAATCTTCGTCATCTATCATTAGTTCATCATTCAAAATTATATTCTAGATATATGCATTAATACCAAATAAACTTAAAAAGTAAATTAATAAATTAAACAGGATACTCCGGAATGCATTTAAAAAAACTATATAAAAAAGTAGTCATTTCTTACTTTTGGTTCCTCGCCACATCCAAAGATTAGACCACAAGGAGATAAAAAATTCGGCGCTAAAAGAATAACACCGTGAGTCTATTACTCGTACAGCATGTCATCGACGGTTCATTAAAATACGATGACTTAACACAAACACTATAGTGGACTTCATTGATAGCCACTGACGTAGGTTCAACTGCATAAAAACAGCATCCATTCAATTTAAACATCTAATATGACTCTTATGTCACTGTAATAAGGCCTACTTTTTATGCTTCAATTGTTCTTTTTGGGATGAAAGATATCTTACAATAGCATTTTATTCCGTGGAATCCATTGATAAGTTTGGAGCTACCAGTGTTACAAGAAGCTGCTCTCACGAGCGTTCAGAAAGTCAATTACTTCCGAATATAATGTAAAATTCCAGACGAAAATGAAAGTAGCTCAAAAGAGGGTTATTAAGCCATTTTATATTTTAAATTAAAAATAATACTGGTCATGGTATGCAATAAAATTATAAAACAGCATGTAATTTTAAGACTAAACCAAAACTTTATAATTTTAGATGTCACAGATCTAAGAAGTAATTTACAATTATACATTTTCTACTTTTTTTATCTAACTTTTGTACAACAGCTATCACATAAATATATTTTTAAGTAATTCTTTCTCTATATTCGCTCGAAAATAAATATGCTAAAATATTCTTCCAATGCTATCTCCTATTTGGTCGTAATAAGATCAGTTTATCGCACCGGATCCGTTGCTTAGAGACGCTACCTAGAATTTCTATTGCTTTTTACGCAACGGTGAATATTGTGCCTTATTACATATTTTTTCTTCCTTTTCTCTAGATGCAAATATAGAACAGGTCGATAATTCTCATGCCATAACTAACTGTCAAAATATGATTATTACGAGAAAGTCAGTCAAGTGTAAAATGACTTGAAAATTAAACCTAGACTATTTGTTAAAATAAAACTGTAAACTTTAATTTCCAGTGTTAAAATAGAAAGCTAGACTATTTGCTTTCCCAAACCGTGAGAAAAATATTTCAAGTCAATTGACAGATCAGCGGATAAACGTAGTAACTATGTCCAAAACAACCGTAAACCGTTAAAGTACAGTTAAAAATTACTGTGCCGTAGAAATTACCAATTTAATGCGAAATTTAATAGTGACAATGACTCTCTGTGAGGTCGCATTTGTTTTGGATAAATCAATAAAGATGTAAACAACAGTTTTACTTTCTTGTATCAAATAAATATATTTTTTTATTTTTTCGTTGGTAATTACCTAGACATTTAATAATTACCGATTGGGAACTACCTACAAAACTTTGTTTTGTTATAAATAAGATAATGTCTAAATCTAACACATGCGCAAGCGCAGAAATTACCTCCTTCAGCAACTCAACAGCATTAACAGCTTGTATGCTAGGTTTGATTTCAACAATCTCATTTATATAAAAAAATATATTTAAACTGTTGCTTTCAGTATTTAAAATATTCTTAACATAGTATTGTAGTTTTATGTAAAGTAAAAAACATAGCATGATCTTTATCAAGTGCTCTACCGAAAGTTATAACAGAAGACTCTTTGTGATATGGAAGTTGGTTGACGAGGTTCATGTTTTTACATTTATGTACAGACCGATAAGTTAAAACCATTGATGGTATGAAAATCAAGTTATACCAAGAAAACTACTTATTAATAAATAATTAATGTAATTTATTTATTTAACATTTAACCTAATGACTCATATGACATTACTTTGTTTATGCTGCTGCAGTTATATAATATTGAAGGTTTTAAAATTGTTACAGGCAATAGAATAAGGACTAAAGTGAAATTGATAAACAGTTAGTAATAGTTAGTTAGTACCTAATTTAGGCCGAAAATTTTTAGGCTTAGTTTATATTCAATTTTATTACTTGCCAAAACTTATTGTAACAGTCTTTGATCCTAACACAGTCCCCGTATTTATTTTACCTATATTAAATTTTTTATTTTATTTTAAGTTTAATTATCAATTAATAATTTAATCATATAATATAGATTTCCATTTTTTTTTAAATAACCTAAGACTTATCAACAATATTATATGGAACTAAGATTTTATTCAAATACTTATTTATGAATGGTTCATAAAACTTATTTATGAATGGTTATGAACATTTAAAAATAAGTTATTCTTAAGTTAATATTTATCACTTCAGGGTGGTTTCTCGAAATAATAGGTATTGGTCTGAAGTTGCAACGATTATCAATATACACTTATTGAAATAAAACTGTTTTTTAGGGTTTAACTCGCGTATATTGAATAGTTTTAATTCAATGTATAGTACCTACTCGTGAAAACCTTAGAAAAAACAATATACACTTATGTGTATTTGTTTCATTTAAAAGTCTATATTTATAAAAATTCTGCTCTAACTTAAAATACATAACCGAATAATAATGTAAAACTCTATCTACATTATTTTTATTGAAATAACAGTTTTTAATAGGTATTTTCGAAATATAATAATGAATAAAATAATATTTTCATATTATTGAAAGATCTTTGAATATTAAAAAGCAGTATTGATAAACAAAAGGATATAATATAGATTTTATTTAATAATTATTTCGATTATAAAAAAAAATCTAGAGCAATGTTAAATTATGTTAAATACTAGAAATATATCAAATCTGAATTTAAATGTTATAATTTATTAATTACTATTAGTTTATTATAAATACAACAGAACAAGATACTAGTTCCCAAAATACATAATAATGGCCTATCAAATAAAACAATCAATTGTCTAATCAATATAAGTGTGGGATCAACCGAATTTTATGTGATACTTATTCAGAGGATTAGAACCTTAAGCCGCGTATTAAGGTGAAAGAAAGAGATGCATATAGTTCTATCGTTGCGCTTGACAAAGAATGGGCAGAACTAATCCCCACCATGCGCTAGAGTCTGTTTTGGTAAAGCACTCGGGTGACAAAAACTTTCTTTAAGAAATAATTAATTATTATTTTAATCATAATATGTTTAAAAATCATGATTTTTTAAGAGTATTCTAAAGTAATAACATTTTATAAATTAATAGGATTCTTCCAACTTTTCTTTTCGAGGAATTTTTAAATAAATCATTTCATATGATATTTGCATTTCTATTTATATTTTGAATATGCATAGAGATAATTATTTTAATATAATTAAGTAAATTAAGTACACTATCATTATAAAAACTTTATCATTTTAACCATTACTTATTTATTATACGATAAAATAAAATCCTTCTTTAAATAGTTCAAGTAACATTTAGATATCCTAAAACCTGGTAAGCTTGGTTCGTCTACACTCCTCACACTTGTACAGGTGGGTGTATTCCATGTGCACTCACCCACACAATGATACTGCGACCTCGCGCTAAAGGCTCCTTCGTAGAGCAACGCACACCACCACGCTCTGCTCTGTACGAACACAGAACTCTCAGTTCTATACAACCTCCTCAACTGCACTCACGCGCAGAAAAAAAGATAACGCGATCTATCGATCTTTTTTCTAATAAAAGTCACCGCCGAGATGGAAATCTTAGCCATAGTCGAGTAAAACTGACTTCTACAAACGAACGCGTCCGTCTTATTTCAAACATATTTATGAGAATAATTAATTTAACATATCGTTTTAATTATGTAAATGCGAATGGGTGATAATCGATTTGAATTATGTGTTCGAAGCTCCGTTTAATTTAATGTAAACAAAATATTTATCTTAGTTTCGTGACATTTACAGTGTTTGTTTTTTTGGCAAAAGCTGTTTTAAGCGATGTTCCAAGTTCTGTGATTAATAACTTCACGTGACTGTCGATGAAAGTATATAACTCTCATACCATTATGGAACGTCACCAAAATGGTATGGATGTGTGGGTAGGTAAGGGTATATAAGTAATTTTGTTAATTTAGTATTGAATAATGTTTTAATTGTAATCTGTTTTTGATCAAGACAGATTTTTTTCCTACCTGTCTTATTAGACTTGACAATCTTATTTCAAAGTCAAAGTCAACAATTAACAAAATGTTGTTTTTTTTTTTCAAGTCAAAAATAACACATAGAAATGTATGGATTTTGTTAATTTTATGAATATGCAAAATCCAAAGTATTTAATAATTTTCTAGAAATAACAAATCTTACATTAGTTATAAACTTGAAACATACACAATATAATTTACTAAACAATTTTCGTTTATTATTTTCCTCAATTAGACCTTTGGAGTCATTTTGCTTTTATTAAACTGTATACAAATTTGGATTACACTTCACCTTCATAAAACCTTGTTTATTCATATCAAAATGATATCACCATAGAGATCAGTAACATCTTGGTTGATCAGGTGCTGTTTTAATTGCACCACAGTCTAAATAAATGTATTGGTAAAGTAACAGTGTTCTATCCTCTTCGATAAAGACACTTTTTCACCCTTCTCGGTTATGAGAGAACGCTATCCGTCGGACCTGTATATTAACTCTACCTAGTTCTTACTACTAGTTAACTGTCCTTTAATAACTTATACCATAAAAGCAAAATTTATTCAGAACTAAAGTTATATTTTTAATGCTAGTTTGTCCTTAACAGATTACGTAAATCGGGACAACTCGAAATATAAATCACTATATTTGAATAACACAAAAATCTATTTATTTAAATAGCAGTTTTATGTTAGAAATAAAAACTATATTTACAAAACATTTAGCTGATGAAACTTGCAAGTATACATTGACAAATATCTCAATAGAATCATCGCGACATTTCTTTCATACACCATTTTTTTCAGGACAGGGTAGAGTCAACCAATTGGGTGGTTTATTTATCAATGGGCGCCCATTGCCGAACCATATTCGCCTGAAGATCGTGGAGATGGCGGCAGCTGGGGTCCGGCCTTGCGTCATCTCGCGACAGTTACGCGTCTCGCACGGCTGCGTCTCCAAAATCCTCAACAGATACCAGGTTATATCATATAAATAAACCAGTTCTGTGACATAATATACTTTTTCAAACTACACTATGTCACAGAACCTTGATCAAAAGATGAAAAGATAATGTCTGACACTAATCCTAACACGCAGTTGAAGAGGTCTGATGTCTCAATACACAGAATAATATTTATACGTTTTCATTTTAACTATCTAATCATTGTTCTAAAAAAAGTTATTACAATACCAAATCAGTGTTTGTTACATTTTATCTACGTATAATTAATTACTTTTGTTTTTTTTTTTATTTTATATCTTTATATACAAGTACATAAATAAGATGTTTCTCTGACTAATTGAGAAAATACATAAACCAAGAGTTTATATGATAAAAAAAATATCATTAATTGTCCTAAAAACTATATAAATATATATTTTTAGTAGGTACGTAAAAATGTAAAATATTTGTAATATATAATAGACAACAATTTACGAAAAACATTTGTAAATTTTTAAAGTTTTTCTACCAATATAACAAGAAAAGCAATATATTTCTTACAATAGCTTTAGAAGCAAACACTGTTTCTTAAACTGAAGTTTAACTGTATTTATGATTAGATTTTTAAAAATGCAGCAGAAAAATAATTAAAAATATTTCTTGTATCAAAAACAAAACTTATCATTTGCAACCAAAAATAAATGTAATCTAAGAAAATATCATATATTTTGTAGTTCACTAATTAATGCTTCTTACAAAAAAAATACAGTTATAATATTTTTTTAATAACTATTCCAAGTAATATATTTTAAAGCAGGAAAAACATTAAACGGCTAATAAACCTAGCGTTAGTATCGTATAAGAAACAAATGTATGCTTAACATTTCTTTACACTAAAGTCTTGTGACTGCACTAATCTCTTACAGCTGCATATCCTTGACGAATCATACACCAATAAATGGGGGACAACTAAATCATTTTTAATATTAAATTTAGCTACAGTTTTCTTTTAAGTGTATAATTTATATTTTGTTATAGAGAATATTAAATTTATTTAAAATAAGTTGCATAAGAGCTATATATTATAGTGTGCTTTTTCAGACTCTACGCAATGCCTACACACAGATAAGAATTGGTAAATAACCATGGACTATAATAAAATAATCTTTGTCGCTACTTTATACAAAAAACATATTCGTTAAAACATATCAATAGGTACTTGATATTTGTTCTAATAAAACTATGTTCTGCAATTCGATCATAATCCCTTATATCATTATTATAAATTGTGAGGAGAAAACTTAGACACAATGTAGTATTTTATTTCAAATTGTTTGGTATTTGAAACTATTTTTAGGACTATGGTAGGTATTCCTTTGCATAGTATATTATGGTATCACAACCACCTCCACTTTAAAACACCGCCCTATCAACCGGCAAAACAATCACCATTGATTCCCTGTGCAGCCAAGCCTGAAGGTTCATTTTCTCTCCCGGGTACAATAATAGTTATTGTTTCGCTCAGGAAGTACGTTTTCACGCCCCAAGAGAATCTATGACCTCTAAATATATGTTTTAACTAATACGACTACATAGTAACTGGTTGCTATAAATATCTACTAACATAGAGAATTTAGACATATTGTTACTGAACATTTACAAATATTCTTTCACAACAAATATTATTCATACTTTCAGTTTCTATTTATATTTAACTATCAAAAATAATACACAGAAATCATAAAATTTCAAACTTGTCATAATATAGAAACTGCGAAAACTATTTATAGTTTTAAATTTATTAATTATTAATATATTTATCCATCTTATTGTGGTACAAGAATTATAAAACTTAGAATATCTTAATTCTCATCTAGGAGACTGGGTCTATCAGACCAGGTGTGATTGGTGGATCGAAACCAAGAGTTGCAACTCCTGAAGTGGAAGCAAGAATAGAAGATCTTAAACGACAAAATCCAGGTATCTTTTCCTGGGAGATACGAGAAAAACTTATTAAGGTAAGTGCAATTGTCACGTTAAAATACTAATAAATATTATTATAATTATGTACTTTTACGCACATACTTTAATATATTTTCAAAAGAACATTTAAAGGATAAAGTTGTTATATTTCAAAAGTCTGCTATTGATATTGAAATCACTGAAATTACAAGATAAAATACGAATCAAATCGCGAAACATTGTCATAATGTAACTAAGATAAATTATTGGATATAAAAATAATACATAAAAGAAATTAATTTCTTATCGTATTTTAGACGTCAAAGTTTTCTAAATACCACGATAAAATCGCTCTGCATTCCAACTGAATCGTATTATAGCTTATGTATATTTCATGGATTAAAATATGTAGTAACCACAAATCATTAATTCTATCACAACTTAATATATGTTTTTTTCATGTTCCTAAACCCTGTTTGTTCTCTACACATTTGATTGCGCGCTTACTAACTTTATTTGACGACTGCAATAAGATATGCAATTAATATAATTTTAATCACCTAATTAATTTATGTTATTTTACTGAACTAAGCAGCATTATTAAAAAAACATCATTAGCACCAAATTAGAATTTAACTCAAACGATGGTTCATCAAGACATACGCTCTCACACTAAAGTTGCTATTATATCTACATTTAATAAAGTTAATGAGGGATCCGGATACTCTGTTCCTCCCCCTTCCCTCCTTATTTCTTTCATGTCTAGTTACCATAGGAAAACCATTTACTATGAGGTAAATATAGAAATATATAATCCCCAGGTTAAATATAGAAATATATAATCACCAAACTACACCAGTGGCACAAAAAAAACTGTTTTTTTATACAAGTTTGTAAATTTTTTTTTTTCGAATACAAGAACATATTGTAATAAAATCATGAGAAGTTGCCTAAAATCATGTCCCAGAGGGCAGAAGCGTTAATAATAAAGGTATAAAGTCTGGTTTTTATAAAAAAAAAACTATTTCCAGCAACTCCATTTACCTAGGGCTCCGTTTACTGAAAAGGGCGTATACACTTAAAATAACAAATAATAGGTTTTAGTAATCATCGAACCCGGAAAACAACGAGTATTATCCTCATCTTTGCTATGTTTTTTTAAAAGGCACTAATTTTTTAAGGGTTGTAGTGTGTTATTAAATCATTGTGTTAAATATCTAATATTGCCCTAAATTTAATAGTATATTAATGCAAATTTGAAATTCAATATTAGTAGCATAGATCTTACTACGCTAGTAAAACAAAACGAATAATTCCATCCGATTCTAATGTCTAGAGATTTGTGTTTTTTTTATCGGGCTGGAAGGAAAATGAGTAGACCATCTATAGCAAATGGAAATTTTCAATAGGTACTAATGCATTGCCATTTATGAAAATAAGAAGGAAAAGATTTAGAAGATTAAGAAAGAGAAGAAAAGGTGTTTGGGCTTCCAGCTCTCTCACTCAGCATTTAAAACATGATTGTGGATTAAGCATTTAAGCCAGCCAATATGAGCTACTGGTAGTAATTTCTCGACCACCATTGCACTTTTTCGTATTCACAAACAAAGTAAAGTTTTTATTTTAAATAAAGCATAATTTGCTCTAATATAACGACAAACTCTAGTAACACGGTACCAAATGGTAGGTCGATGAAGCAGAACCGACAAGAAACTACAAGGAAACTCTTTTAACTTATTAATAAAATTACAATTATCAATATTTTAGACTATTACTAGAGTCATAATATTAATTTCAGAAAAAAAAACAATTGTTACAAAGCATAATTACGAATAACACCCATACTAGTTCTATGATGCTCTTACATTTACAAAAGCTCTAAAGGACTCTAAACATTAATATATAGTAATAGTACTAGGTAGTACAGGTGTCAAATTGTGTCAAGTATTAATAAAGGATAAACGCCAGTTTTATAGTCGATCTAAATCACTAAACATACGAATTTAATAGACTCTACATTAAGATGTAAAAATGTTGTAAAATATTTAAAATTAAAAAACAGAAGTTGGTCGGTAAACTTACCTAAAAAAAGTTGCCTTAACTTTTTATTAAAAAAAATAGCGTTTCCCTCTGTTGTTTTTTATTTAAATTAAATTGCTGAAATGAAACTATGTTTCACATTTCAGCCTTTTTAACCTAAATCTGTAGATAATCAGTGGAAGAAAGATTTAACTAATTAGAATTAATTACTTATTTATTCTCCCAAGTTTTATTACCTATATTAATAAGATGTTAACTTAGGTTTGTGTTTACATGAAAAAAGACTATTTGCCATGATAAAATGATAATGGTAATAAGATCCTTGAAATTAAGAAAGAGTTATTTATTTATAATCTTAATAAACAGATTTAAGGAGAAAAACATTCTTTTCAGGAAGGTGTATCAGATCCGCCCAGCATCTCGTCCATCTCGCGACTGCTGCGCGGCGGCTCCAGAGACCCAGACGGAAAGAAAGATTACAGCATCGACGGCATACTCGGAGGTAAATCATAATTGAAGTATTGTTTAACACACACACACACATTCACACATACACACATACACACATACACACATACACACACACACACACACACACACACACACACACACACACACACACACACATACACACACACACGCACACATACACGCACACACACATAGTAAACGAGAATATGCATAGGTATAAATGAAAGTTGTTGGCGGTTAACATAATAGCAAAGGATAAGTAACCCAACCATTGACATTGCACAACTTCCCTTATTTCGCAAACATTCACAACTTGTCAAAGCTTTCACACGCAGTAAAAAATCAATTTCCGCACACAAAATCTGAAAGTCATTGTCGGAGGTGATATATTGAACTTTAGGCATTATCGGCACGTTTGTCGGTGATAGGTAAAGTTTAGGCGCGTTTGTGTGGAGATGGTTGAAGCGTTCCGACAAAGATCCCCGCAGCAACCCGCAGCGTTTCGATAGTGCTGAAAACGACAACAATCGGCGTAATGTTTTGGTGTTGTGTCATTGTTGCATTATTCTGCACTTAATTGTGCTTTGAATATGTACCTGTTGCAAAACACGACACTGGAACCTACGCGACAGAGTAGTTGTTACTTTTGTATTGGATCTGCCCAATGTTTCAGATTGATGTATCTTGTATTGAATTAGTCCTTAAAAGCAGTGTTAGACTTTTTATCGTTTTTTTTTAAGTTTTAATAAATTTTAAGCATACAATTTACATACTTTAATTAGTTATGATAAATGACTGTTGTAAGTCTTTAATAAAAATAAATCTATTTGATTAATATGTTAGTGTTGATTTTTATTTAAATCGCAATCACCCCTGAAAATAAATATTTGTAGAAAAAATAGTATAAGAATAATTGCAATCATTACAATCAGCCCGCTTTCACATTTGAACAATACAAAAAGTGATAAAATCTTCGTAATAGCCTCGGTCGTTAGTATCAACTAATGTCTAATGTCACGGTCGGGATAATTTAAAGTCCAAGAAGACGATAATATTATATTTGGATTACCACACATGAAGCTCATATACATGTATTTGTGGTTTATAATAGATTTACACTATTATTTACCTTTTTATTCCTAAGAAAATATTTTTAGGGCTCTTTTAAGCCGTTGCACCTATCCAGATATCCAATCTTGCATTAAAACTGTTATAAATTTTATTAACATAATCAAATAATTGAAATTTAATCATTCCTTTTTTAATAAGGATTTTGTTTTAAAAAACAATCTTCAAAAATTCCTCACAAGATGCTTTACAAAATACCAGACATATATCAACCGTAGTACAACTATTACGACGCGGAACATCCTAACTATGCGGTCATTTATAACGCGGCGTTGTTACAAGTATTCTACATTTTGTCACACAATAGCCCCCCACGAGCCGACCATTGCCGGAAGTTTCGGCCCTTACACCACACGATATGTTAAGTTTACAGTACGACAAATGGAGTGTATGATTTAAAGAGTTATTAATATTTAGATGTAACGATCTTTATATTTAAATATGATCGCAAATAAATGTTCATATTTGTATCGTCAATACTTGTTTCGAAGCATTATACCATGTGGATCAAAAACTAACTAATATCTTTAAATCAATAACAAACATCGCATATTTTATTTGCTCAACCAGTCAAAATCTCAAGAACCATCACGCCCATCACGAACGTGCTAATCCGACCATCTGTTAACATCAGAACGAACCGTTGAAACAAAGGCCGTCCCGACTGTTTTTAATGAGCCCAGATTATGAAGGTGTTAAACCGCCGTCGCTGCTCTTTCAACTCCGAAATTATGACTTTCGACTTGACTCGCCGACTTCACGGGGTCACATTTCGGCATTCGCCAAAGAATATCCATCTCTTTTCCGTATATATTTTGTGCATAACACCTTCGCATTCATCGTATCCCTCATAATTTATTTGAATGTTTTGAGTTTTACAAATGAAACTTTAACTTGTTGAGTTAAGAATGAATTTCATTAACGCTGTACTTTATATACGTGTATAAGTACTAGGTCGTTTAGGTCCATACTTTAAGATCAGAATCGGAACAAAAAAGGGTTAAATAAGATTGTCTCGACGCTCGCAATATCGCAATGGAATTTGAGAAATGTAAATCATTTTATTATAAAACATTTTTTTTTCTTTTTCTCACCTCTCAATACTTAAATACTTCTAGGTCGTTCAACATTAAAGTTTATATATTTATGTTAAGCATCTTTACAGGTATTTAAAAATATTGATAATTTGTAACAAAACTAAAGAGCATCCAAAATATGTTATATAATTTTATGAAGAAATTAGCTTACTTATGAAAAAAAGTAACTTTTTTTTATACAAATCTCATTGTCTGTTGCATTTACGTACACGTTAAATGAGTGTAAGCACATTAAATCCGTTGTATTTTACCATACCATAAATCGAGATCACCACCACCAAAATATTGAATGGTGCCAAAATGTCACCCGAACCCAAAGATGCCGACAAAAGGACCGCCACGTTGGGTGTTCTTATTCCTCCACTGAGTCCCATTTTTTCATTTCATTCAATTTTGACTTCTTTCAAAAGGCTATTAATATAAACCGCGTTTTTTAAAATTGGTTTTGAGTCCAAAGCCGTGCATTGTTAATGTTTTTAATCTGTTTCCGTAGGACACCGCTACCGATTTATAAATGAGGCCGTGATGGAAACTTGACGGTTTTTGATTTAGCTTTATTAAAACGTGATGTGGGTTTAAAAAAAAAACGTTGCTAATAAATGACTCGTGCATAAAAATAGATGAAGACAAATTACTACAATGCATTGTCATAGAGAACTCGGCTCAAAGGAGACATTTAATAAACCCACATGTTATATAATCTAATCTGTATCTATAAAACTTCCATATTTTTTATGAATGCGACTATTTCATAAAAGCATATAATAAATATTACTCAAAATAATGTAAGTTATATATAAATTACTTAATGTTTGAAAACGTTTCAGGCCGCGGATCAGACTCTTCAGACATAGAATCGGAGCCAGGTCTAACTCTCAAAAGAAAACAGCGCAGATCACGCACCACCTTCACTGGGGAACAGTTGGACGCGCTGGAACGAGCATTTCATAGAACACAATATCCTGATGTATACACCAGAGAGGAACTTGCTCTGCAAACTGGCCTTACTGAAGCAAGAATACAGGTAAAGCTTTGCGTTCGAAAAGTTCGTAACTTCCGAATTAAATTATGGAATTGTGTTATTATTTTAGGATAAAGATCTTATGCTCTTAATTTAAGGAAAGTGCTTAAATAGTAAAAGGGGTTTTATTTCGCGATTGTTGGATAACATATTTTACAAACATATGTAGGTGTATCACGTGATCTTGTGAACATTATATAAATGTGAATATGAGAAATATAAATATGAGCCTTGGAGCCTTACACAAAAATGTAGTAACAGATTCATTTTTCTAATTTATTTTAACAGAGTTCTATTGATTTTTATTAGTAAAATATAAAAATATAGAATAACATGTTTTAACATTTTAGAAATCACCACTTACGAATTTGAATAGAGGTGTGAATTATGGAAAAAAACAGATTTTCTCAAAGTACTATCAAAAATTCTTACTTATATCTCTCGATAATATAAAAAATTACTAAAATTTTATCCTTAAAACTGTGTAAGCCAGAGGGGTAGGAAGTGTTTCATTTGGACGTCACAGAAGACGCAGCTTATATCTAAATAGATTTCTGTAAGAATTATTTACATTCATACTAATATATATTATATGTAATGAGGTTTATATTATTTTAGGTATGGTTCTCTAACCGAAGAGCCCGACTAAGAAAACATACAGGTTCAAACCCAGCTCCTACCCTTGCAAGTTATTCGACATTACCGATGCCTCAGATACCTTGTCCTTATCCAGCAGGAGAAATACCTTCATTATCTCAACACCACCCGCAGCATCCAGATGCATGGCATCACCAAAAGTATGCCAATTATAACCAATTAATGGCACAGTCTCAGCATCTAAACCAAGCTTTTCAAAACGCTGCGTTTCCAAGTACTTCAGGAGCCACTTTTAGTCACTTAGTATCTGGTGCTAATGCACCAACACACAGTCAACTTTTAGATACAGCTCCTAGAACTGACTATCCACGATACTCCACCAATGATGTTTACAATAAACCTATAAGTTATATGCCCAAAGATATAGAAGATGATAAAGTTGTTAGTGATGAAGTAATAGAGCAACGGGAAGATCCTTATGTCAAAGCAGCTGGTAATGAGTACAAAGAGCTAACTTCCAGTGACTATCCCAAAGTTCCTGCTGATTATTCAAAGCTTACTGTGGATCCATCCTCATCCAATTGGAGTCCATCTAACAACTCATTAAACATGAGTCTATCAGGTTTATCTAGTGACTACAAGTACATGAGTGATCCCTATGCTTTTCCTAGTATCAGCTCTGACGCCCTTAATCAACATGGCTATGCCAACCCCGGAAACGCTGCAAATAAATACTGGATTTGACACAACCATTTTAAGGATATTTAATACAATTTTAATAAAATTTACCAAGTGGTAAAAAATATATTATATAAATTTAATTTGCTGATGTTTACCCAATGCAGTACCTTGTAGGATATTGTAAGATCTGTTTTAATGTAAATATATGTTGTTATTTCTATTTAAATTATATAAAATATTATAAGTATTACAAATATTATTATAAATGATGCCTTATGCAATGTTAGTAAAAATTACCTCTTTTTGCATTCCAATTAAATATACCTATTTTAATACCAAATTTGTTAGATAAGCTATTAGACAAGTCATTAGTAAATAAAATAAAATAAAAAATATTTATGAAGTTTAATTAATTATCCTTCGATAATACTATTAGATAATAATTTACCAATAATTATTTAAAATAATTGATTTCCTTCTAAACATTCATATTGTAATATGCATTCATAATATAATAGATGTTAAATTTTTTACAAAATATCTTTTTGTTATATCAATGTTCATGGATTCACATAAATATTTTTTAACCTTAAGACGTTGAAAAAAAAATCTTTGTTTTTTTTACTAAGACCTTACAGATTTTTACAACTTAGGTTTTAAGTTACTATGGGTTCAATCCATCAACAATTTGAAATAAATTAATACGGTAACCTATCTTCAATTATTTATTTAGAAATAAAATGTTTGTAACTTATACATTTTGTATTTTTTTTAGTTAATTGCATGTATGTAATGTATATTATTGTATATATATATATGTATGTAATGTATATTTTTTAAATGCTTTTCCATTTTTAACGATGAAGAAGTAATTGAAACCTCTTTTTTCATTGCATTGCCTTTTAATAAATTTCAATGAGAATATAAACCATAAATAAGATTGATTACGATCACAGGCTTTGATATTTTTTAAATAAAGAATAATATTGACAGTAAGATTTACTTCTGTTGTGAGATTTCAACCACTGATGCACCTAACTCATCGGGTAATGTAATTCCATTTAATTCAGATACAATCGCCTCATTAACTAGTGGTGTGGAACTAGTAACTTGTTGAACATCTTGAACAGCTTGATTCTGAGTTATCAAAGCTTCAGTAACTGGACTTACGGAGACAGTATTGACATTGCCAATAATATCAATGATATTGGAATCGTTCTTTTGTTGAGCTTCAACTGCGGTACTAGATTGATCAGAAGCCACTGCTTCAACTATCGTATTCGCCTCATTAATCAGATTTGCAACCGTCGTTCCGACGTCGTTAATAATAGTAGCAGGAGATATTTCAGATACATTATTATTATTAGTATTTAGAGAAAGACCATCCACCACTGAACCAGCCGTAGACTCGATAATTGGTGACTCAGTTAAAACAATATTGGTCAAGTCACCGGACGAGTTAAAGGTCACTAAAACTGGAGCACTTGCGCTTGGTTCAGGGTTTATATTAACAGACGCAATCTCACTCACGTTTGTGGATTCATTGTTAGTAACTTGTGAAAGACTTCCTTCTTCTGTACCTATAGAAATATTTGTTACAGCATCAGAATTGACAGTTGACGAATTACCATTAACTATATTAGATGTCCCAATAATATCTGAAGAATTTAAAAACAAAATATTGTCGCCGACATTAGTAGATCCTGTTATAGGTTGGTCATTGATGTTTCCGTTGGAATCAGGTACTGAATTAACAGTTATACTTTCACCTACAGGATTATTAACATTTATTGCAATATTAGATCCAGTTACGGTCTCTTCATTAGTATTGACATTGGTTTCAGAAATTGAACTAACAGGTACAGTTTCCCCTGCGGGCTTATTAACGTTTGGCGAGGCATTAGAATCAATTACTGCCACCTCATTAGTATTTCCAATAGAGATAGGACCTAAGCTGACTGGTTTTGTCTCGATTCCTGGACTGCCATTGTTGTTTACACCATTTTCAGGTTTATTTACACCAGCCCCTTCATTAGTTCCAGTTATAGGTTGGTCATTGGTGTTTCCAGTAGAGGTCGGTACTGAATTGACGAGTCCACTTTCACCTACAGCATTATTAACATTTGTTGCAATATTAGATCCAGTTACGGTTTCTTCATTAGTATTGACATTAGTTTCAGAAATTGAACTAACAGGTACAGTTTCCTCAACGGGTTTATTAACATTTGGCGAGGCATTAGAATCAATTACTGCCACCTCATTAGTATTTCCAATAGAGATAGGACCTAAGCTGACTGGTTTTGTCTCGATTCCTGGACTGCCATTGTTGTTTACACCATTTTCAGGTTTATTTACACCAGCCCCTTCATTAGTTCCAGTTATAGGTTGGTCATTGGTGTTTCCAGTAGAGGTCGGTACTGAATTGACGAGTCCACTTTCACCTACAGCATTATTAACATTTGTTGCAATATTAGATCCAGTTACGGTTTCTTCATTAGTATTGACATTGGTTTCAGAAATTGAACTAACAGGTACAGTTTCCCCTGCGGGTTTATTAATGTTTGGCGAAGCATTGGAATCAATTACTGCCACCTCATTAGTATTTCCAATAGAGATAGGACCTAAGCTGGTTGGTTTGGTCTCACTTCCTGAACTGCCATTGTTATTAACACTACTTTCAGGTTTATTTACAATAGTTCCCTCATTAGGTTGGGGTTTGGTATTTCCACTGGAACTTGGTACTGAATTAACAGTTATACTTTCACCTACAGGATTATTAACATTTGTTGCAATATTAGATCCAGTTACGGTCTCTTCATTAGTATTGACATTGGTTTCAGAAATTGAACTGACAGGTACAGTTTCCTCTACGGGTTTATTAACGTTTGGCGAGGTATTAGAATCAATCACTGCCACCTCATTAGTATTTCCAATAGAGATAGGAACTAAATTGACTGGTTTTGTCTCAATTTCTGGAAGTCCATTATTGTTTACATCAGCCCCCACATTAGTTCCAATTATAGGTTGGTCAAAAGTATTTCCACTGGAACTAGGTACTGAACTGATAGGTCCACTATCACCTATAGCATTATTTACATTCGCCCCTTCGTTAGATCCTATAACAGCTTGTTCATTGGGGTTTCCATTGGAATTAGGTACTGAATTGACAGGTCCACTTACACTAGACACTGAATTGACGTTTCCAGTTTCGCCTACAGGTTTATTTACGTTTGCCAAACTATTAGGATCAATCACTGTAACTTCATTAGTATTTCCAACAGAACTAGAAACTGAACTGTCTGGATTCGTGCCACTTCCTGAACTGCCATTGATACTTACATTATTTTCAGGATTATTTACATTCGTCGCTATATTAGATCCCGTTATCGGTTTTTCATTAGTATTCCCATTGCCGGCATTTAAATTGTTGATATTGTCATTCGTGGTATCTAGATTGGTAGATGAAATAGCTGGGGATACTCCCTGAGTCTGACTTCCAGGGAACCAACTAGGGACAATACTTGATAAAAATTGTGCAATTGCTTGAAGTAATGTTCTTTTTCCTTCAATTTTTTGTTGAGCTTTAGAAGCCCAAGTCAAATTAACGTTACTTAATATTGCCGATTTGTTGTCCAATTTTTCTAAATCTTTTTCTATATTATTTTTAATTTTTTGTAGTGAAACAGCATTAACATGACTGAAAAGTTGATTATTTAGAATATTACGGGAACCAGCATCTGTTTGTAACTTAGTCTGAATTAACTTAACTAATGCCTCGTTACGTTCACTTTCAGTACTATTAGAATTTAATCCAAGTTCTTCTTGTAGATACCTTTTAAGGGCCGCTTGTTTTTCCAAATGAGTACTGCTTAAATTTAGCCCATATTTGACATATATATGACGCCTCCAAATGTCTTCTAGTTCTATGGAACTTTCTTCTTCAGTATTTAAGAACTCATCACTGTCCGGGTCGTCAATCAGTTCCTTTTTAATTTTTTCAAGCTCCTTGCGCTGTTTTTCTTCTTTCTTTTTATTCTCTTTTTCAATCTTTTCTAGCAATTTATGCTTTCTGTCCTCCTCTTTTTGTTTTTCTTTTTCAATTCTTTCTTGCCGCTTGCGTTCTTCTTTTTCCCTCTTTTCTTCCCGTTTTTGTTGTTCTTTTGCTTGTTTTTCTTCAAGTTTTCGTTGCTTTTCCTCTAATTTACGTTTTTCTTTTTCTTCTTTTTCTTTTTGTTTTATTTCAAGTTCTCTTCGTTTGTTCTCAATGGAATCATTGTCATTACTGTCATTGCTATTATCGTCGTCGTCGTCGTCGTCGTCTATTGAAGCAACAGACTCTTCAGAATCGGATCTTTTATGACGCAACAATATGTTTGAATCATTTGGTTCATATCGCAGGTATTTAGCGCTTACAAGAGAGAAGCCTATCTGAAACATAAGTAATATTTAAATTAGAGAGATTGTTAAATATCATTCTTGTATCAATATTAACAAGAATATGATTAAAAAACAAATATATAAAAAAAACAGAGAAGATAAATGAATGTTATATAATTAGATTAAAAATTTATTGTTAAAATGTAAGAAGCATTGATAAAACCAGGAAAGAATAAATATTATTTTTTATTTGTTTAAATTATAAGTAGGCTATCATTATTAATGACATGGTAAATACAAATTATAATATTCATAAGAATATTTAAAAAAAAAATATTGACAAACCTCACATCGATATTTATGAAATATTATATTTTATTAAAAATGTACTAAAACTTTATGGAAAAAAGGTTTTTCGATCCATGGAAATGTTTTAAAAGTTAATTACACTTTTATCACAATAACTAAAATAATACTTGCACTATTATTTTATTTTTGATTTAATTTATTTTCTCTAGTTAAAACTTACTTATTTAAATCAATACCCTAACTCACTCTTAAAACTTATTTATGAAAAATAACAAGAAAGTAAACATTATAATATAACATAAACAATACTTACAAGAAATAGAAAAACTGTTATCCGCATTTTGTAAAATAATTCCTTCTCACCAAACTATCATAATATGTTTCGTGTCAACTCGTTCGTTAGTTTGAAACAAAATAAAATATGCCCACCTTTTTATAGTTGGCCCAGCAATTAGTACAGATAAGAGAGATAATGCTCTTTAAGAAGATAAGTGATGACAAGAATCAACAAATTGTTTTCGCATAGACTGAGTCATGGTAAACAGTTGTAATGACATAAAATACACTAATAAAAGCCGGATGTACTAATACCCAGTAAATATATCAAAGGAAATGGTATTTAATTAACATGACATTAATTTGTGAGCAAAGAATGCTCGTTTATTTCGATAAATAAAATAATAATAATAATATCGGGACAAATTACACACATTGATCTAACCCCTAAGTAAGCAAATTATTTGCTTGTGTTAAGGGTGTTAGACAACGATACTAATACATAGAAATACACATATAAATACTGAGAATATATTTAATAAACGACCAAACCCAGAAACACAGACATCTATGCTCATCACATATTTGCCTGTGCTCTGCCGGGAATCGAACCCGAGCCCCGTTGCGCCGTGACACGTTAGGCGTCTGCGCTAACCACTCGACCAACGGGGCGGTATTGATATACAAATACTAAAAATACGGTAAATATTGATATACAAATACTAAAAATACGGTACTTGAGTTTTTATTAAAAATTATTTATCCGGTTTAAGACTTTTATATAAACATTACTACTACATAGATACTAATAAACATACTAATTTAACACGGTACAAAGTATTTGTTTTAATAACGTTACTGATAAAATTACTGAAACTGAAACTAAATCGTTTTTTCGTTAATCAATAAATTTTATATATTTTAAATGAAACTCAAATTGAGAAAAAACAAATGTTCAGATTTATATTACTTTTATTAAGAAAAAAGCAACAGTTAAAATCTTCTTATATTTTTTATAAAGGCGATAAAAGCAATATCTTTTTTTCTAGAAAGTTATGGAAAATTGTCGTTACAATGCTCGCATGTTTTTTATTTATAAAAATAAACTGTCTTGAACCTTTTAGCAAAAAAAAAAAAATTAAAATAACCAATTCAACATTCTGATTGCAGAAGAGCTTGTACATTTTCATAAACATTTTACGCCGATATTACATTAGATGATTGTATTTCATACATGTATAGACGCAACCGGACTGTATATGTAAGTACTGCAGTCGATTTTCTATATCTATCTCTTCTGAATACAAATTATACAACATCTGGCGGGTCATCCACTCGGATGGAACACCTTAAAGGAAAAGCATGATGTTACTAAAGTCTGATAAACATATTATAACATAATATGATATTTTCTATTCAAATATAGGATTTAGGCTTTCATGTACCTTTCATATTATATAAAAATATGTTATCTAAAATATTATTAGATCACCCAAATACAAATAGTATTTTAGTATTTAGTCCATATTAAAGAGGGCGCATATATGAGGATATTTACTAATAAGAATACAGAACGGAAAATAAAATAGTGTTATCTATTATTAGTTTATTACGTGTAGGAAAATAGCCATTATTTATATTAGTCGTGTGTCAAACGGGCTGACAGTGGATGTTATAAGTCTCATATCTCATAGATTTACAAATATTTAAATTTGTTGATGTGTTGTTACCCTTTGGTTAAACGTTACGCATTTTTCCAACGATTAAAAAAAAAAAAAAAAAAAAAAGGTCAGGCAAAAAGGATTATACATCTCTTACTAATTGAATACATTTGTGATAGCTTCAAAACGTCTATATTATCACTGAAAGAGTGTTACTACCTCCTTCGAGATAGAGCCCGAAAATTAACTTTACTTATAAATTTACAGGTGTTTATCGTCCGGTTATATATTATATATAGATACATACATATATATTATATACCACAAGATCGGACCTGATTTCATAAAAAGCGTTCGTCAAATGAAACAAATCTAGACACTACCAGCAGATTAAATAATAATTAATATGTAATGGCTGCGTTCACGGATCTCTCTACACTCCGAACTCCGTACAACAGACATTAGAATAAAAAAGTGTTAGTACAATACCTTTTAATTATACTCTGCAGAACCAATTTAAGTAATCTTTAAATCGATCATCATCATCTGAGAGGGTTTATTGGCAAATTAAAACAAAACACTTGCAGATACAAACTTATTTTTAAACTACTTATTAATACTAGCTTTATGGCTTAAGTTTATTTTTTAAAATTGAGTTTTATTTTTAAACAACTAATGCATGAAGGTCATTAGAGAATTACGCAATAAGATTTGGTCACGGGTTTTAAAACTTATCTCAAAGATTACATTGTTTACATGCTTTGTCTATTGTCTCCTAAATACAACGGAAACGTTAAATACCTAAATATTGAATTTTAGTAATGAGTTTAGAAATAAGGTATTTTAGGATAATATGTTTTTTAATGTTTAAATAATGAATTCTTTAAGCCATTGTAAAAGTAATAAAAACATAGACTACTAGCAGATAGACACTAGTATTGGTGTGGTTTCGTTATTATATATTCGTCTTAGGGTAGTTTGATTTAAGTCTCAATCTGAGACGCCCTCGGGACGTCGTTCCCCATGGGGGCCCATCTGGCCCCCCCCTTTTAAGGGCGGGTCTCCTGACCCACCCGCTCCGGTGACGCTGTAATAGCCAACAGGGCTAACAGCATAGACAAAAAAAAATGATTTAGGTAGGTACTTAAATTATAATTGCTACTCACTAGTAAACAGACTGAATGTAAATAACTATTTTTAACGGATTTTACTTGAAAATCACTGAGACGTTTTTATTATTTATTTATTTTATATTAATTTGCAGTACTTGTAAAGCTTAAGGATTAGAATATAGGTTTAATTATAAGCGAACCCAATCATTCCGTTGAAATTTTTTTTACTTCAATGTAACTCGAAATTTAGAAGTAGCGCTTCATACGTGCAATGTGCGCTTATTCCTTATTTGAAATATAAAACTTTGACTTTAAGTTTAAAAAAAAAATAGTTTTATTGTACGTTTTATTTAGTTTTTTTTATTATGTATGTGTATTACATTTCATAAGTACTAAATATAATTTTATTATTTAACAAATGAATATGACTAGATATTATAATACGCAATAGGTTTTAATATTTATAATATTGTTATTGAAACTATAATACCATATACAGACACCTTATGAAAATATATCTACATAACACAATATATAGACGTCTTAGGAAAAATATATAGTATGCTGTTGTAGCATAAATAAATAAACGAACTAAGTTTTCGCCAAATTATTAAAACAGATTGAGTGATTTGATATTTTTTTACAAGAACCATTACATTACATAAGATTTATTATAATCATATGAGTAAAAATGTCAAATAATTAATATCATAATATCAGATTGACCATAATTTAGTGGAAAAATATTCATTATATCACATATACCTAAATAAACTACAGCAAGTCAACAGTATTAAAGTGTTTATGCGGTGACGGGTGGTATCGCTATCTGTCGGAACAAACAAACAAACATAGCAACAAACCTTCATAAGAGTGACGTGATAACGTCTACTGCTTATTAATATTTCTACAAATGTCCGCAGTTTCACTGGAAAATGTGACTTTTATGATGCTAGTGATTAGTGTCAATAAATCTGATACCTACTTTTGGTGGTAGAGTTTCATAATTACATAAATTATTGTGTAATTTAAAACAAAGCCATAACAGACAGTTCTTCAGTTTTTAGCAAGTTTGATTTAATATTTAAGCTGTAGACTATTTGAACATTAATGTTATTTCGACACTTAAAGTATTGTTTAAATGGTATACCAACTGTAATAACTACATTTTTGTCTGAGTATGGCCAACTGCGCTAGAACCCTTTGTCGCGCCACTATCGGAGCTTGTAATTAGTTAACAATCTTACAAAAAATAATCTGTTAATTACTCTATTACGACAATGGACAAACAAACAACCACACTTATAAATAAGTTCTAATTTATTTACTAAGTCGTATTTGCAATATCGCCCTGACTTACTTTATTTTCTTTTAAATGACATCGGAATTTTAATATAAGAAATCTTAAAGAGACAGCACTGAAATAAAGAGCTGCCTACTTTTGCCTGCAAGGGCTACCAAATTCCAAGAAATGCAGATAATTTATAATTTATTTTTTGCAATAAATAATTATAGTAATATATATATATATAATAGTATAGAACTATATACATATTAGATATATAGCTATAGAACTATATTATGTCTTATTTTTTCCGCAAATAAATAGAATCAATTTACTTCGCATAAGTGTAAAAATGATAATATTAAAAAATAAAATAAAAACTAAAATCCCACAAACTAGAAATAAATTAAAATCATTTAATCTGCCACTGATAACGCTGTGAGACAAATTGTAACAGAATAACTCAAATATTTGAACGATATGTTTTAACATAATATGAATAATGAACATATGAGTTTTATTTAACAACACAAGAAAATATTTTAATAAAGAATGTTTTGGCAACCATGAGAGTGCTCACGTCCCTTTCGCGTCTTCAATGCCTTCAATATTATCAACAGTAAGAACACAAATATCTTTCATTTCAAGGTTTTACATTTATATATATTATATAAAACATTGCTGGTTGTAAGTTACATACATCGTCAAATTTATACTCATACATAGGTATATCTAATTACTGAAAAAACCTTCAAAGTCCTTTAGCAGTGACATATCCAGCTCGGCTGAAAAACGTAAGAATCCCAATTATCCCAAATAGAACCTACTACAAAGTTTATATTCTAACTTATAATAATCTATAATAAGAATTTTAAAAAGATAGTTGAATGCAGCTTATGACCTTTTCTTTTAATTTACCTCACATCAACATCATATTTAATCCAAATCGTTTTTAACAGAAGACTTTCATACGTGTGTGTGAAAGACATACACACAGTACAGAGTAAGTACAAAGAGGGAAAAGGGGATCATTTATTAGATTTTATTTTCATCTTAACAAATCCTGAAAACAGTTCGAATGTATTCATTAATTTAAATCTACTCTTTTCATTTGCCATTTAAATTACGTTGTATAATAATTATATAGTCCCGTTTTTTGATCACCCTGTGGACAAAGTAATTTGTACATATACAAATAACATAGATTACAGAACTAACTTATGAAAAAACTAGGAGATCATTAATAAATCAATAACATACAGATCACTGAAAGTTGTAAGATAAATAAAAGCCAAAAAACTACTCTTTAGTTATGTTGTAAATAATGCATTTTGAACTATCTAGATTTCAGTTAATTCCTGTAAACATAATCGTATTTAAAATATATAATCTTGGAAAATTTATAAGAAACATCTCACAACAACACAAATTACTAGGTACTAGTGACAAAATATGATATAAATTTACAATTCCAAATAGTAATTATTCGGCTAAGTTACGAAGTCCCTGCCGTTATTCCACCTTTCGGTATTCGCAAAGAAGTGTGATGTAATGAACTTATTACACTGACCTCAAAAAAATAGGATAAGGGGAATTTTTATTTACTACTTCTTTTATGTTAACTTTTTAAAAATTTTGCATTTATTATATAACTTATATTTCTTAAAAAAATATTTGAAGTAAGCAAGGAACATCCAAATAATATATAAATGGTTAATTGTATTCCTAGCAATGGTTCGTCTGTGTAGTAGCTTAACAAAAAATGCTCAAACAGACTTAACAACTGCTCCTGTATTAGACTTTACCCCATGACAAACATTCTTGTTAGCAACATTGGATCTATTTCTCATAGTAGTTAACATACTAATAGCAATGAAACGGGTGAATGTGAAGCTTTTTTTATAAAAAAATCATAAACTTTTTTGCTAACTATACAAAATGAAAGAATCTTCCTAATAAACAATTACGAGTATTTTTGTATACACGGTTCTTAGTAAGATTCTTATCTGTTTTTCATTCGCTTTCCATTGGAAAAACCATCTGCTGATATCTAATTAGGTTGTACAGTATAATCCACTGTATAAATAGTGTAAAGTATAAAGAGCAACTTGAACAACAAGCAATCATTAGTGTTCAATACACAGATAGCAATCATAGCAATCATGGTTTCTAAGATGATTATTGCCCTTTGCATTGTAAGTATATTTCAGTATCATAATTATAATTTAATATAATTATAATAAATGTCTGTCTTTTTTGTCTCTGACTGTTTGTTTCACATCAAATCAAAAGAACTACTGTTGATTTGCAGGTTACATTTGTAACGGCGTTCCCACCACAAGCCGTGTGGGGTGGTTGGGGGGCTGCAGGTGGGCCTAATTTTGTACCTCCATGGATAGCCTCAGCCCCCTGGTACCCTCAGTGGACACCTTGCACTACCGTCGGCAACTCCTGCGTTGACTGCTCAACCAAGTTAGTGTGCACAAAGATCGGAGGCTTACAAAGAGCTTGCACAGATCCAGCTCTACCTCATTGCAATCTTGGTGCCTGTTCAGCTACACCATCTGAAGAATGCGCACCAGCAATTCCAATAAACGCAGCTTAATAATTATCATTAACTACCGAAGTCTGTATGCATAACAAGAAACTGTAATAAAACGCACTGTGTAAGGAGAAATAATTGCCTTTAAAATATTACTCATATAAAATAAAAATTAAACTTTATTCCTTACTTATTAAGATAATATACTTATGTATCGATGTTTTTTTTTTAAATAAATATACAAATTGATCTATATTCTTTTATATAATGCCCAATATAAATTCATATAAGTAAAAGTATATCAAAAATAGTATTAATACATATACATATACACGTCTGCCCCTTTGTCTATCTAAACTTTTCGCCAGCTGGATTGATAAAGAAGATTTTGGTGTACAAAGAATAAAAGTTTACGAATAAGTTTGTCTGAATATAATGAGAAAATTCGCCATCTGAGCCACAGCCGCTGTCTACTATTTTTATATAAAACCCTTAGCCATCTGTCAGATATAGTGTAAGTTCTGAATGATTTTATCATAAATATGTATATAAATACAAGCGGACCCGACAGACGTTGTCTTGTAAACGCGTCTTTAATTTAAAAAAAAACAAACTTTAAAAAAAAAAATATTAATGAGTCACAATATCTAACGTCATTACATGTACATTTATCATAATAGGGTACATGCAAAAAATTTTAAATGGTGTCAAATATTTTTTTTTCGATTACTTATTATCATCTGATTATAATAGAAACATTTTTTTTTTATTTACTAACCATTTAAGGACATAAAATAATTTATGAAAAGTGTAAATTAAGGGAGCGAAATTCAAAATTCCAAAACGCGCCACCATTGGTCGAAAGGAAATGTGACGTCATTTGACACGCCATTCAAATTATCGCCGTCGAAGTTCACACTGTGGTATCAGTGTTACTGAGAAGAATAAATAATTTAAATCTATATTTTCGTGCTTAAAGGTTTTATTAAATGACACAATTGTTTAGGTAATCCTAAAAACATTGTTTCAATACTCAAACAACTCTAACAAAACAAATACCTACAAACTCTAATCAATAGCATTTAGCATGCTACTACACATTACATCTTGAAAATGTTTCTTCCTCTGAATCATTTTCCACTTCACTTGACTCAGATAAATAACTTAATTGATAATCAGCAGATATAGAAGATATAAGATGCTATAGAAGTATTATCAGCTGTGTTTTCAGTAAAAAAATTTCTTTTTAAAACAGATAGTTTTACCAAAGTACCAATATTGAGTGTTGAATGAAAAAATGGTGACAATGCTACATTTTGTTTTTTTACAGGTATATTTACATTGACACCTTTACTTCCATACTTCGATTTAATATTAACTTGCACAGCTTAGTCACTTGATAATTTATCTTCAATATGCGAAAAGCAAAGCTCTGCCTTATGATCATCACATTCAATAGGAGAAGTACTGAGTCCTGGCTGATTAATATCACAGACATTTGTATGGCCAGTAATAGGACTTACTTAGTATATCACTTCTTTGTGAAGGTCACCATTTTATAAACACTACTTTTGATAACTAACTCTGAAAAGGCTTCATTAACCGATGTCAATCTTTGCCTTTTGACTATGCACATTCATAAGAATGGTCTCTCAGCTGCTGTTTTTGCCACAAAAATATATGAGGCACAACTCTTTTCTTCAAACTTGGATTACATTTTTCTCCTTGTTGATTCGTTATACCTACATATTATATTCAATACAATTGGCTGTATCTTCCTTAACCTGAAATAAATCGACAAAAATAAAAATTTCGTAAAACCAAAAAAAGAATACGGTTTTTATATAAATACTGAACTTTTGTAAGCTAGGTTAGGTTAATTTTAATCTCAAATTTTCTAATGTTCTATACTTACTATATATTTAAACTATTAGATTAAACTTATTATAAATAAAGTATACTACGTTAAATTGATCTTCACAACAATATAAACACGATTTAGGACATATATTATCCCTTTTAATTACCATACACCATTGTTTTTGTATTTTCGCATCTCTTGGATATACAAAAAACACTTTGTCGGGTGTTTTTCTAATACTATTTTTGCACTCCGATACTATACAATATTTGTAAGATGATTTTTATCTTCTTCCATGACTTGTAAAGCAATTAAAACTTAAAATATGTATGAAATAACTAAAAAGTTCATAGTAAACATTCACTGGACGTGTCATCGTGACGTCACGCAAAGCGCGCGCAAAATGACGGCGTTTGAACGGCTCAAATTTACTCAATGTTTTAATTTTTAATTTGAAAAAAAACTAGAATCTTTGCAAACCTATTTATATTTTTTCTACGATATAGAAAGGTAAATGATTAATTTACGTC
This sequence comes from Napeogenes sylphis, assembly GCA_959347405.1. Lineage (NCBI taxonomy): Eukaryota > Metazoa > Arthropoda > Insecta > Lepidoptera > Nymphalidae > Napeogenes > Napeogenes sylphis. Next base: position 7,053,780 of record OY365783.1, read on the forward strand.
AAAAAAAAATTTCATGATTTTTCCCTATTCAACCAATCGATACCGTCTGAATGTGTATATAAAGATTTTTTGTTTGAATAAATGAATTTGATGTTCCAATATATTTCATTAAATTTAACTTTTTACGTAGCGAAATTAATAACGCAGATCGTAGACAAAAAACAACAAATAACTTCACTTCAAAGCTCTTTATAAACTCAGTACTCAGTACTTCTTGATTTAATATTTAATTCAGCACGTGGATGAAAATAACACAATCTTAAAATATGTTTCTCAGTTCCATCGCAACGCAACTGTCAGGGCAGACTATAATTAAAATATAATATTATTTAATATTTGACATTGCCATAGTAACGCAGTCCGTCGGAACCAATGTGAAACATTCCAAAATCACCACCTACTTACACATTAAAAATTAATGAAAAAACCATTTTCCAGTGGACCAAATTGTGAATCTAAACAATTCTCAAGTCCCCTTGAACACACACAAAGAATTTCATAAACATCGGTCGAGTCGTTTAGGAGGAGTTCAGTCACATACACACGCACACAAGAAATATATATATAAAGATATATGCAATATTTATATTTTTAATACAATTTTATAACTACAGTTAAATACAGTTTGTAAATAGTTTTTTTTTTATTAATGAACAAATATTTACAATAAATGTTATTTATAAAAAAAAAACCCGGTAATAAATTTTCTTAACGTGTCTCATTTGAATACCAGAGAAGAAATCCTTTTTGATATGAAGATTATGGGTTATTGCTTATAAGAAAAAAATAAAGACTTCCTCATAAAAAGAATCAGTCAGTTAAAATCCTATACTGATAATTTATAGGTGTTGAAAAAATATTTATTCAAAGATAACAATTTAAAAATAAAATAAACTAAATAATTTATAATAACTCTGAGATAAATAAATATTTATTCTGTCATAAACATAACTTGGTAGAAGTTTCAAGAATAAGTGACAAGACCCTTTCCTATTCACTATTATATATTAACTTCGGGGTCAAACTAACTTTATCGTACAGGATTTATTGGTAAACCTCCTGGGTCTCTGCATTATAATAAAATATACAAATACTGATCCAGGGTTGGGATAATTGATCCAACTTCCATGACATTAATGTTACCCAAAATTGCATTTTAGAGATCTACAGAACATTCAAAAACAACGTGAAAAGTTTGTCAATTTACACACTATATCTTTCCAAACATTAGTTTTTAATAAGCTCTTTTTTCCGATGACGTATTTGATGTTTAATTCATTTCAAAACCAATATTTGCTACCCGACAAGATAAAGTTAACTCTTTTATATCACTGAATTATGCAATATAAATAAAAGAGTAATAAAATAATTTAAGTAAAAAGTAAAAGGCAAAGTTTCTTAGTGTCAGCTTGTCTTAAAATGTTTCAGGTGTTTTAAAGTGCTAATAATATTAGATCAGTAATAGAAATACTAGGAAAAGTTCCTCGGTGACCGTGACCGATAACAATTTTTGTAACCGCTAACTCCATTCTTGACCATGAACTCAAAAAAACACTTAAATAAAATACGTCGTTTTTTGATAATATGGAATTATGCATATGCATGCTTAAATGCAATATTCGTATTCAGAGTAATACGTAGAGTCACAAAATATGTCTTAAGTCTGTGTCCGTGAGCTACACATTCAAATGGTAACACACATATGTTTTAATTGGGTCAATAATTAAAAACCCTTCAGAAAATTATCCAGCCTCGGTTTTACGAAAACGATACTTTTAAACAAATGAATTTAGGATAACTGGAAACAGTTACAGAATATACAAGTCTAACCCATAATACTATAACTGAAATTACTAATGTTACCAAGTGCTAAATTCGCAAATCTATTTTCCCAGAAGAGACAGTTTTAAGATATTTACGTTTCACAAATTAAATGTTACTACTTGCTAAAACAACAATTAGCAGTTAGTTAATTACTTTATGAATTGGCTTAAAATAAATAAGATAACCAATGTTCCAAATAAACATTTTTTTTTTTTTTTTTTTGTAAACAAAGAATATTCATTTAATATGTATTCTTCTGTATAAGAAATGAAAGATTAAATAAATACGATTTAGGTATTTTTAAATACATACATACATACTTTGAATTAATTATTCTTTCGAATAGCTTTTAATTATTTTTTTGTACGAATCACAATTGTACTTTATTTTTGTAAATTATTCGATGAACGCCTCTTCCGTGTTTCTGTTTTTTGCAATTTATATATTTTTCTTAGATACTTTTTATTTAATTTATATTTTGTATTGTAAAACCATAAATATAAGTTTCAAATTATATGTTTATTACAAATTAGCTGTTGCCAGCGACTTCGTCTTAGAACCTGTCTCTAATCTTAAAATCATAAACCTTTTAGTAAATTGGATATTGTGACAACAGGCGTTCAACTTCTTTCATCCACCTCACCAAACATCAAAAATAGCCCAACAACAGCCTCAAAGAGCATTGACCCTACAAAATTTCAGAAACATCGATAGAGTATATAGTATTGCAATTATACCCCAAATTAGTTTTATGGTTTCCCGTAAAATATATATAATTTTATAAATTATGTATTACCAGACTAAATGACATAGAAATCAAGCAAATAGTTTTTCCCAAATGTATTATAAACAGAAATTGACAAAAATTTACAAATTATAAAATTTATAATAATAAATAAAAAAAACATTTGTTAATAATGTTACTTGTAAATTAATACTAAATTTTATATCCGAAAAATATAGTTTGTTTTTAGCCATAATATGTAAAAATATGGCTATGTTATTATATGAGACAAAGGAACATCAACACGACTTTGTTATGTTGCGCTGTTTGTTACAAACAATATTATGTATGTTTGAAAATATGTAAACATGTTTAGTTACGTCAAACTTATTTAAATATTAGATACATAAATACATATATACTTATATAATAGTTCATCCTATCCAGCATGAAATATTCTAATAAACATAAACAAGTTCTCCTTGGATATCTTTTGACGTAAGTGATACCATATGATTAATTTGTCTATAGAAAGATTCATTGAGTTTAAATATGAATTTCAAATGAAACTCAATGAGTTCATCAATGATATGATATATAATTTTTGAAAGCTGCGTTAAACAGGAAAAGCCCGAGGAAAACGATAAACTTTCTGTTGTTGACAACACCGAGTTGGAAACCTTGTGAAGCTTCTATAATTTCCTTGTTTGTTATAGCCGCCATATAGTTTGTTCAGATAACAATTACTCTATACAATGCTAAGGAAAATTAATTCAGTTGTTCCTTACAGAAATAAGAAACATTTTAAAACCATTGTCATTTTGTTGTGGTGAGATATTACATGTCTGTTATATACATACATTAAAATTATATAGTCTATACAATATAAAATATCCTCTTTTATATAAAAATATACTCCAATAGATACAGCTTTATAAAATATAAATAGAAAACCTTTATTGGCATCAACATTCAACAATATTTCAATATGCCAACAAATTGAAAATTCCCATCACAATTGAAGTTGGCTTCTGCATTCATCTTGGATCAATGTTACTTCTATTACCATTTACATTTTATTACAAAATCACTCCTCTTGAATCCAAATCATACATTTTGATAAAGGCTGTTAAATACTTTTAATGTTTGCTTATTAACAATTATAATCTTTTTTAGTGACCTCCTAGCCATAGGTTTGAATCAAGGCCACAAAATTCGAATACACATTTTCATAGAGATGCTCGGGCAGTTCAACTTTGAGCAAACAATGATTGTAAAGCAAAAAAAAATACCTTTAAGAATCCCCAGAATTCGACCATATTTAATTTTCCAGAAGCTTGAAGATGTCTATAATCGAGATTCTCTTCTTATATGCAAGCTAATAAGAAAAATTTTAAAATATAATAAAAAAGCAGTATTCATCTAGTCTAGGTCTAGGTCTAGTTCACCAGTTCCAAGTGCAAATTGCGTTTTAAAATGTTTTATTTTAATCACAACTCATGGTAATAAATATTATTAAATATGTTATTGAAAAAATATATTGACACAACCTAAGCATGTACTTTGATTTAAATAAACTATTTTTTTAACATAAATACACATGTTTGAAAATATCTTTAAACATGTATAGCCATGTTAAGCTTATTTAATTTTTTATAAATAAATAAAGAATGAAAAATAAACCGATACGGGCAGGGATTCGAACCCGCGACTACTGGGAAACCGTCCCGTCGCTCTACCAACTGAGCTACCGTATCGCTGTCCGTCTCGGTGAATTAAGCATTCTATATGTGATCGTCTTTATCGGGACGGTGGTGACATCTATTAGGTTTCTTTCGAAAATCCTAACCAATGTTTCTAACTTTGCAGTATAGATAAACATTGAAAAGATGCCACTACCGAAATTAATGTTTGAAAATATCTTTAAACATGTATAGCCATGTTAAGCTTATTTAATTTTTTATAAATAAATAAAGAATGAAAAATAAACCGATACGGGCAGGGATTCGAACCCGCGACTACTGGGAAACCGTCCCGTCGCTCTACCAACTGAGCTACCGTATCGCTGTCCGTCTCGGTGAATTAAGCATTCTATATGTGATCGTCTTTATCGGGACGGTGGTGTCATCTATTAGGTTTCTTTCGAAAATCCTAACCAATGTTTCTAACTTTGCAGTATAGATAAACATTGAAAAGATGCCACTACCGAAATTAATGTTTGAAAATATCTTTAAACATGTATAGCCATGTTAAGCTTATTTAATTTTTTATAAATAAATAAAGAATGAAAAATAACCCGATACGGGCAGGGATTCGAACCCGCGACTACTGGGAAACCGTCCCGTCGCTCTACCAACTGAGCTACCGTATCGCTGTCCGTCTCGGTGAATTAAGCATTCTATATGTGATCGTCTTTATCGGGACGGTGGTGACATCTATTAGGTTTCTTTCGAAAATCCTTACCAATGTTTCTAACTTTGCAGTATAGATAAACATTGAAAAGATGCCACTACCGAAATTAATGTTTGAAAATATCTTTAAACATGTATAGCCATGTTAAGCTTATTTAATTTTTTATAAATAAATAAAGAATGAAAAATAAACCGATACGGGCAGGGATTCGAACCCGCGACTACTGGGAAACCGTCCCGTCGCTCTACCAACTGAGCTACCGTATCGCTGTCCGTCTCGGTGAATTAAGCATTCTATATGTGATCGTCTTTATCGGGACGGTAATAGATGTCACCACCGTCCCGATAAAGACGATCACATATAGAATGCTTAATTCACCGAGACGGACAGCGATACGGTAGCTCAGTTGGTAGAGCGACGGGACGGTTTCCCAGTAGTCGCGGGTTCGAATCCCTGCCCGTATCGGTTTATTTTTCATTCTTTATTTATTTATAAAAAATTAAATAAGCTTAACATGGCTATACATGTTTAAAGATATTTTCAAACATTAATTTCGGTAGTGGCATCTTTTCAATGTTTATCTATACTGCAAAGTTAGAAACATTGGTTAGGATTTTCGAAAGAAACCTAATAGATGACACCACCGTCCCGATAAAGACGATCACATATAGAATGCTTAATTCACCGAGACGGACAGCGATACGGTAGCTCAGTTGGTAGAGCGACGGGACGGTTTCCCAGTAGTCGCGGGTTCGAATCCCTGCCCGTATCGGTTTATTTTTCATTCTTTATTTATTTATAAAAAATTAAATAAGCTTAACATGGCTATACATGTTTAAAGATATTTTCAAACATTAATTTCGGTAGTGGCATCTTTTCAATGTTTATCTATACTGCAAAGTTAGAAACATTGGTTAGGATTTTCGAAAGAAACCTAATAGATGTCACCACCGTCCCGATAAAGACGATCACATATAGAATGCTTAATTCACCGAGACGGACAGCGATACGGTAGCTCAGTTGGTAGAGCGACAGGACGGTTTCCCAGTAGTCGCGGGTTCGAATCCCTGCCCGTATCGGTTTATTTTTCATTCTTTATTTATTTATAAAAAATTAAATAAGCTTAACATGGCTATACATGTTTAAAGATATTTTCAAACATTAATTTCGGTAGTGGCATCTTTTCAATGTTTATCTATACTGCAAAGTTAGAAACATTGGTTAGGATTTTCGAAAGAAACCTAATAGATGTCACCACCGTCCCGATAAAGACGATCACATATAGAATGCTTAATTCACCGAGACGGACAGCGATACGGTAGCTCAGTTGGTAGAGCGACGGGACGGTTTCCCAGTAGTCGCGGGTTCGAATCCCTGCCCGTATCGGTTTATTTTTCATTCTTTATTTATTTATAAAAAATTAAATAAGCTTAACATGGCTATACATGTTTAAAGATATTTTCAAACATTAATTTCGGTAGTGGCATCTTTTCAATGTTTATCTATATTGCAAAGTTAGAAACATTGGTTAGGATTTTCGAAAGAAACCTAATAGATGTCACCACCGTCCCGATAAAGACGATCACATATAGAATGCTTAATTCACCGAGACGGACAGCGATACGGTAGCTCAGTTGGTAGAGCGACGGGACGGTTTCCCAGTAGTCGCGGGTTCGAATCCCTGCCCGTATCGGTTTATTTTTCATTCTTTATTTATTTATAAAAAATTAAATAAGCTTAACATGGCTATACATGTTTAAAGATATTTTCAAACATTAATTTCGGTAGTGGCATCTTTTCAATGTTTATCTATACTGCAAAGTTAGAAACATTGGTTAGGATTTTCGAAAGAAACCTAATAGATGTCACCACCGTCCCGATAAAGACGATCACATATAGAATGCTTAATTCACCGAGACGGACAGCGATACGGTAGCTCAGTTGGTAGAGCGACGGGACGGTTTCCCAGTAGTCGCGGGTTCGAATCCCTGCCCGTATCGGTTTATTTTTCATTCTTTATTTATTTATAAAAAATTAAATAAGCTTAACATGGCTATACATGTTTAAAGATATTTTCAAACATTAATTTCGGTAGTGGCATCTTTTCAATGTTTATCTATACTGCAAAGTTAGAAACATTGGTTAGGATTTTCGAAAGAAACCTAATAGATGTCACCACCGTCCCGATAAAGACGATCACATATAGAATGCTTAATTCACCGAGACGGACAGCGATACGGTAGCTCAGTTGGTAGAGCGACGGGACGGTTTCCCAGTAGTCGCGGGTTCGAATCCCTGCCCGTATCGGTTTATTTTTCATTCTTTATTTATTTATAAAAAATTAAATAAGCTTAACATGGCTATACATGTTTAAAGATATTTTCAAACATTAATTTCGGTAGTGGCATCTTTTCAATGTTTATCTATACTGCAAAGTTAGAAACATTGGTTAGGATTTTCGAAAGAAACCTAATAGATGTCACCACCGTCCCGATAAAGACGATCACATATAGAATGCTTAATTCACCGAGACGGACAGCGATACGGTAGCTCAGTTGGTAGAGCGACGGGACGGTTTCCCAGTAGTCGCGGGTTCGAATCCCTGCCCGTATCGGTTTATTTTTCATTCTTTATTTATTTATAAAAAAATAAATACACATAATAATACATATTAGTTATTTAACTTGTCCACATTTTTGATTTCCAACTGTTTCCAATAGACTCTATTCTGTCTGGTTTGAATCAAGCACCACTCAACAAAAGAATGCAATTACTCTCCAGTCTGGAAAATAAAATAAATGTTACGTTTTAATGAAAATCCTTTTAAGGATGTGAATGTTATAACTTCAACCTATAGTTTAATTTAAAGGTGAGAAAAAATGTCACTCTTATTGACATAGAAGACGACGACGAAGCTTCTTAGCATTCCATGGATCCACCGTGCGGGTGCTGGGCCCATCGCATTGCAAGGAGAGGAGTGCAAGCAGTGCCTGGGACTTACGAAACAGGAGTAGGTTTAAGGGGCCTCTTTATTATGCGTAAAAACGATCGCCTTCATCCTCCACACTCCTCTCCCTACCTAACCAAATTTGGAAAGAACCTACTGATGCCACCTTTAAAATACGTTCTAGAAATGAACCGGTGCTTGTTCCAGAAAGGCCAAGGTCTTTAAGTAGGCTATAGAGAGATTTTGCTGTTATACCTCTCGCTCCCACTTTTACCGCGTACAAACTAACTATAAATTTATTACTGTTCAGTTCGTTGGTCAGTTCGTAATTCTTATTAAGTTAGTATGTGTGATCCCTGGGGATGTTTGTTTCCCAGGGAACAGTAAGCTCCACAAGTATCACAAGTATCCTCAGATGTTTAGAATACAGGAATAAGTCCGGTCTGGATGACGAAACACCAACATCCCCAGAGATTTTTTAATGTTGTTCATACGTGTCCATCATAAGAGTCTAATCAGGAGCTGTGCCTATATTGAATAAGGCTTCGATTTTGATTTTTTGGAGGAGCCTTTTTGTACGAATTCTACAGATCGTTTGGTGATTGTTATACCCTTCCGCGCTCTTGCTACTAAAAGACTAACCGCTTCCCCTAAAATTTCTAATACCTTATCGTGGCGACGCGTGTATTGACCTAGAAGTACCCTACACCCTACTAATAAGTGTTTCGCGGTTCCTACTGCCTCTCGACAGATGTTGCAAGAATTTTCGGTGGCTTTGCCCCATCTTACTAAATTACTTTCATCTGGGAATCATTTGGAATGCATTAAAATAGAATTTTAATATTGCTGGGGACCAATCATAAATTAAGGTGCGACACTTCAAAACTAGTGGAATAAAAAAATCTCCCCTGGTCACATGAATTTCTAGGCTCATCGCGTGAAGTCGGTAGTTATCGTTTTCGTCTTGTCGAATAAAAGATTTTGTTATGTCTATGTCTTGAACTTTCTTTTTTTTATTTTTTATTATTTCACTAGTTATCCTCTAAGAACAAATCGATGTAACGTAATTTTAAACTTAAGAAAACTTACACCGCTTTACACCTTTGCTTGTTTAATATTCATTTAAAGCATATAAATGACTGCAAGGACATAGTTAGGCGCAATTTATACATTTTTTTTATTCCTTCTCGAGGAGTGCATTAAGAATTTCATAAAAGATTTAAAAAACCACTCCAATTTCCATTTTCCTCTTTTTAATTAGGTAGAATTAAAAGTTCTGTGTATGTTAAAATAAACAAATATAGTAATATCATATTAGTTGTAATTGGTAAAAAAGTTTTAAGGGCGGTATAATTCAGATACTGAAAACCATAAAAATAAGAACAACAGCTAATTATTGCATGGAACGGAAATGCAATGGAACAGCTAATTATTGCATAAGAATCTCTTCCCGTACGAAAAAACGTCAAAATTTAGAAGATAACTATTTCTATTTCGACCAAACATGGATAAGAACCATCTCAACGAACATAGCTTACGATAAAAAAACCGCATTCAAATCCATCCACGCGTCTGGCCGCAAATTTGCCACAGACAGATACACAAATACACAGATGCATATAATCTATATGATGCATATAATCTATATGAAGCATCTATATCATCTCATCTCATCATCAGCATCTGCATATAGATGCTTTTCTTGGTGGTAGACCATAACATCCGGTCGCCGGCAAAGTTACCACCCATCGGGCAGAGTCGTGCCGCAAAGCGACCTAGTCGTATTCCGGCACGTTGCTCGATGAAGCCGTTTATGGGAAATGGGTCTGAACAGTTGCGGTGCGTTGGCGAACCGGTCTGACGTCGGGTTGGTGTTTGTTTTGTCGGGTGTCTAGTCGAGGAGGGTAGCGGGATCCGAAGCGACGGCTTTCCGCTGGCCGCCCGCAGATAGTTGGGGGCCCAATTAGTGGGATAGCCAACCACGAAAGGCTGCCCCGCCAGCTGTGAAAAATCCCAGGGTGGCTCCATCGTGCTGGTTGGCGACCAGACGAGGAGGCCCGATGGCGATCCCTGGGGGGGTTCGGGCGTCCCCGCAGTCTCCAGACTAGCCTCCCAGTGGCAAGACATCACCAATTTCGACGTCGGGTTCGATACGTACCGTCTCGTTCAACTGCCATTTCCCATCCCTATTCACTTTTATATATTTTTTTTTTGATGAAAAAGTTAAGAAAAAGGAACAAGGTTACACAGCGGTTGCACTCCTCCTCATATAAAGTGCACCTCACTAATATCAGGGGTTTGCACTCTAATATCTTACCTGTCCATCACCACCTGGAGACAGAACAACCGCACCTGTTCTTTTTGACGGAGACGCAGATACAATGTCCTTTGAGCGCTGCATACTTGGATTATCCCGGTTACTCGTTAGGGCACAACTTTCGCTCACGGGCCGGAGTCAGTGTGTACGCGCGGAACGACCTCTATGTTCAGCGTCTCCGTCACCTTGAAGACCCCACTTTTTCTTCCCTATGGGTTTTAGTGGACACAGGAAACGAAAAAATCCTGTATTCCTGTGTCTACCGTTCGCACAGCGGTGACCAGGAGACAACTCGTTTATTTGAGTATCTCAGTGAGGCTGCAGATATGGCTCTGTATCAGTACCCTTCGGCGCAGCTCGTCTTTCTGGGGGACTTTAATGCCTGTCATCAGGACTGGCTGTTCCCGTACCAGAAGACCGACCATGCTGGAAGAGAAGCGCAGAACTTTGCGTTGTCCTTGGACCTCTTTCAGCTGGTGAGGCAAGCGACAAGGGTACCAGATGTGGTAGGCCATACAGCCAATTGCCTGGACCTTCTGCTGACAACTGATCCGGACAGGTATCGTGTAGAGGTCACGTCCCCCTTGGTAACCTCCGATCACTGTCTGGTGAAATCTGTATTTACATATTCCCCACCAGCTTTCGAACCACATGGTGTTAGGCGAGTATGGAAATACAAGTCAGCAGATTGGGATGAGATGCGGCACTTTTTTGCGTCTTATCCTTGGCGGCAGGTCTGTTTCTCTTCTTTGGATCCGTCGAGTTGCGCGGATGCTATAACCGATGTGGTGCATCAGGCAATGGAGTATTTTATTCCTTTTGCTGACGTACCCATCGGTGGCAAAGCTCGCCCATGGTTTAATGCCGAATGTCGTCATGCACATGACTGAAAACATTCGGCATACCTCATTTGGGCTGATGCTCGAAGCCGCAAAACTCCGGATGTAAGTACAAAGAAGAGAGCCTTGAACCAAGCTGCCAAGTCCTATAAAAAGGCATTGCGGAAGGCTCGTCTTGATCGGATCGTTAAGAATGGCGAAAAGCTCTCTGTCAGACCAACTGGCAGTCGAGCTTTCTGGTCTCTTGCCAAAGCGATCGAGTCGAACTTCTGCCAACCCTCACTGCCTGCTCTGCTGAAGCCTGATGGATCCCTGGCCCACACAGCAACAGAGAAAGCAAATGTATTTGCTTCTCTGTTTGCTGAAAATTCGCATCTAGACACTGGCAATGCTTCTCCAGAACATCTTCCTCACGGCGGTATTTCGATGCCTGAAATCCGCATCACGAACAAAGAGGTATGGAGAACATTGTGTCGTTTAGATGTGAATAAAGCCAGTGGTCCTGATGGTATACCAGCCATTCTGCTCAAGACATGCGCAGGTGAGTTGTCTCCTGTATTGACACGTCTGTATCGCCTCTCTTTCAAGACTGGAAAAGTGCCGAAATCCTGGAAGCTTGCCAACGTGCAACCCGTGCCCAAAAAAGGCAGCCGTGCCGATCCTGCCAATTATAGGCCCATTTCAATCACCTCCATACTCTGCAAGACTATGGAGCGTGTATTGAACTCGCGGCTTCTAGCGTACGTAGAAGGTAACGATCTCCTCAGTGACCGACAGTACGGATTTCGCCGAAATAGGTCCACTGGGGACCTTCTAGCGTACGCAACACACATTTTGTCTCCTGGTCTGATTGGCTGGATAACGGACTTTTTGAGCCAGAGATCTCTCCGTGTTGTTGTCGACGGGTGTTCTTCGGAACCCTTGACAATAAATGCCGGAGTACCTCAGGGGTCCGTTCTTTCTGCAACTCTTTTTCTGCTGCACATTAACGATCTGCTGAAGCCCGGTATCTATGGGTATGCAGACGACAGCACAGTTGTAGAAAGATATCTGCCAAGTTCTCGGGCTAGTAGAGATGAAGTACAATCTGAAAGAGAAGCCATGGTGCAACGTTTGAATGACAAACTTCAGGCAGTCTCCGCATGGAGCAATGCCAATCTTGTCAAGTTCAACGCCACCAAAACGCAAACGTGTCTGTTCACCGCCAAAAAGAGCCCTTTCACCTTGGCTCCTACTTTCCAGAATGTATCCTTGGAATACAGTGACCGGCTTCAGTTGTTAGGTTTAGAGATTTCCTCGAACCTCAACTTTGGTCGGTTCATTGAGTCCAGAGCAAGAGCAGCAGCAGCAAAGCTTGCCGTTCTTGCGAAGGTTCGGCAGTACTTTACACCGGGACAGCTTCTTGTTTTATACAAAGCACAGATCCGGTCGTGTGTAGAGTACTGTGGCCACATATTTGCTGGTGCCGCAAAGACTCATCTTGCGGTTCTGGACTCAATTGAGAGGCGAGCAAAGAGGCTTATTGGCGACCCTAAATTGGTTGACGCCAAACTCCACAGCCTTGAACACAGGCGTAGAATTGCTAGCCTCTCAGTATTCTATAGGATACATTTTGGTGAGTGTGCGCAGGAATTGCACGACCTAATTCCCCCATCCCCATTCCTTTGCCGGACGTCCCGACGCACGGCGGGTATCCATCCCTACGTTGTGGACACTCCACCTGTCCGAACGAAGCGCTATGCTTCATCTTTTTTAGTGCGTACAGCGAAGGACTGGAACAATCTGCCTGCGTCGGTATTTCCGGCAAAATATAATGTGGGTGTCTTCAAGAGGAGAGTGAATAGGCTGCTAGGTTAATGCATTTTACCACCTAAGACTACATTTCACTTTCCATCAGGTGTAATGTAGTCAAGCATTAACCTAGTTTTGTATAAAAAAAAAAAAAAAAAAATATAGATACATAAATACACAGAAATACAGGTCAAACTTATAACACTCCTCTTTTTAGTCGGGGGTTAAAGACAAAATAGCATGTTATACGAATTAGGTAACTATTAACTGTTTATGATTGAATCCTACGTAATATTTGTAGTCAATACTGTATATATTTATATAGAAATACTCTTGTATATATTCACTTTCACGTACCTCGGTAATACACGATCTCGACATGTTTTCCTCTACTATTGATGGTATTTAAAAACATCTTTTATGTTAAATTCACGTTTCTCAGTATTGTTCACTTTTGGAATTACATTCACTGCCAATGCTGAAAATAATAAGAACTGAGAATGATTTTTTTTTTTTAGTAAAAAGAAGACCTGACTAAATAATTTTAAAATTTATATTTTTATACAGCCAAAATTATTTCTCCAAATTTTTATAACATACACTGCTATATCTAGTATGTTTTTTTTATTTTGTAGAATACAAAAAAAAACTGCGATTATTATTAGGCCGTCAGTTTTCTTGTCCTAAATCTATTTAGATTTCAAATAAGTTTAATTATTGTTTTTATGGAACTAACATGTAATTTAACCCCTATTATAATTCATTGCCACAGGTGAGATAACAATAATAAGTAAGAAAAAAAAATCAAGATAAAACCCAAATAAAAAATCTTAAAATATATACAACATTCGTGTATTTTATTTACCAAGTTCCTATGTTTCTTCATGAAGACAAAGCCCAAACTAGGGTTGCCAACCATACTTTATAATAAAATATTATACTTTATTTTTGGTAATTATACTTTATACTTTTGCATACAAATAAAGTATGTGAAAATACTTTATTTTCAAACTTCACTGCGATTCATAAAACAAAACACTCATTAAGGGATTTATGGGTAAATACTTAAAACTATTTAACATATAAGTTGGAACAAATGATGGAAACGATTTATAATTACTGAACGAAATGTATCTAACACTTCTACAGTGAGTAACATGTTAATGTGAATGTGACATCACCTGAAATCTATACATATAATAAAATTGTCACTGATCGATTTCTGTACTTGAAATATATTAAAAATAAAACTTTAGGGGGGGGTTTTTATATAAGCAAGAAATCACAAAACAATGGTTTTTCATTTGTCTGTATGTCTGTATATCTGTATGTTTATGCACGCTAATCTCAGTAATGGCTTAAACAATTTGGATGCAGTTTTCAGTAATATATTGTAGTAATCTTCACTTAACATTTAGTGTTTTTTTCATATAAATCGGTTAGGAAATAAAAAAGTTATTTTAAATTTATGTCAAGTACATAATAGGTACCATACAGATCTTCTTATATACTTGTAACAAATCTGTAGAGGAGTAGACTGTGTACATTAAAAATGTAAAAAATATATATAACAAAGATGTCTATTTCTAACATTTTTAAATTTTTTATCGGTTTATCTATTTCTCTTTTAGTTGTACCGCAACATGAAAAAATATGTGGCCAATGTAAATAACTTTTATACATCAAAACTTGAGCGTCATTCTGTATAAAATTTAATTTTTCACTTTAAGTATTTAAATCGATTAAGAACTTTATGTATATCTATACATAAAATAAAACTGTAACTGATCGATGTCTGTAAATTTAAAATATTTTCAAAAAATCATAATGCTGGGACCTTTATATAAGCAAACAAAAACAATGATTTTTCATTTTGGTCTGTTTGTCTATATGTTTGTGTGTCTGTACCTCTGGATGTATGTTTGTTCACACTAATCTCAGAAATGAATTAATCGGTTTGTTTGTAGTTTTCGGGAATATATTGTCATGGGCTTCAATTTACATTTAGTGTTTTTTCATATAAACAAATAAAGAAGTTAATAATCCCTTATTTTCGTACCATTGCGGTAAGATTTTTATTCAAAATTGAAAAGTGGTCCTCCCCTCAGGAAATAATAATACCCTTTCCAATAAAAAAAATTAGAAATTGGACTCTGTTAAAAATGATCGGTGATTAAAAACCAAAAAAAAAGAAAAAAAGTCAACTAAAAAATACTTCTACGCAAAAACTATTTGACGGAGTTTTAATGAAACCTGAAACGTTTATAGTTTATACATGGGTACTAAAGGGTACGTTTTATCGAGATCGAAATTTACCCGTACGAAGTCGCAGGCACAGCTAGTATTTAATAAAATTATCAGTATTTTTTCACTTTTTTTTTATAGGATCTTAAATTGTATGACAAAATGGTTTGATTTTAGCGAACTGGCTTTCCGTACCCACTTCCCAACATGTCTTTGAGATTATATTTGAACTTTTTAAAATGGCAATATATTTAATTAGAAACGAACTGTTTATTTATTTTAATTTCAATGTTGATTGACAAACAAGCTTTAAAAATTCAAAAATAGTAAAAAATGTTAGCTTGTGCTAAAAGCACACAAAATACGTTTTAAGTTCAATATAAGTATAAAATTTTAAAAATACTTTTTTTTCTTATAAATACTTTTTTTTTCCCTACTGGAAACAGTTTTATACTTTTTTTTTCGTCAAAAAAAGTTGGCAACCCTAGCCCAAACATAACACCATTCTCATTTACGTTGATGTTGTGTCCCTATTATTTGCCTTCCGTATATAAAGTGCTACCATGTATCGTATCCTAATTCACTGATCTTTCCTTCAGCAGTATCAAGTGTTCTAAATAGTTCAATTTTATTTAACTCAATTCTAAAATGGCTGTAGGCAACTTCATTTTCTTCCTCCTCACGGCGCTGGTAAGATTATTTTTATTTACTCGATTTATTATTGGACTTTTCATACATTTGTCAATACTAATAAGACCGACATTTAACTAAATGTTATTTTATTAAAATTCTAAATATAGTAGATATGATAATAATAATGAGTGAAAAATTACACTGGAACAATGTTATAACACACGTAACATACCGGGTCGACTGAAAAGATTTGAGCCCAAGGTATTAAAAATACTGATAGAAATGTGTAAAAAATTTAATGTTCAATATAATCTCTCTCTTTCTATACACTTCTTACATTTAATATAAAAGGGTTTTTATACCGGTCAAAAAATATTTTCCGTTTTTTTCTTGGAAAAGTTCGTTTACGGCCGCCTTCATTTCATTATCACTTAAAAATCTAGTACCTTGGAGGTGTTTTTTAAATTCAAAAAAACGAAATAATTGGTAGGAGCTAGTTCTGGATAGGTAGTTGATTTCGTCGCATCCTATCTTAGCGAGAGTACGCCTTGCAACGAGCGCAATGTAGACGGAAACTTGTCTTGGGCAAACAGGATTCCCGTCAGTAAGTTGCCTCCCCTTGTCCCGACAACCACTTGACGCACTTTTGTCTACAATAGGGCCTAATAGTCTTCGTTCATTGTAGTATTTTAAGAAAGGTACTCGATAAACAAACTGTCCTTACAATCCCAAAAAACAGTTGGCCATGAGTTTGGGAGCCGATCTTTCTACTTTGAGTTCCGTGCCGGCTTTTCTCTCTTTTCTATCCACTGCTTTGATTAATGTTAATTTGATCGTGCTGATAATTCCATGTTTCACTGATCAGTTCAGTACTATCGCCACAGATGTCCAAAAACTCCTGTAAAGTTGTGACACGATGCTGCTTATCAAGCGACGTGAGCTTTTTCGGCACACATCTTTTTCATGTGCGCGCGATCATGCAAAATATTGCCGATTCGTTTCTTGCTGAAGCTCATAGCTTCAGTTATCTGTCACTACCTAATTCGAAGAACTTCAATGTTTTCTGACCTAGCCTCATCTTCCAGTGACACGTTTGAACACACAGCTTCAACGTTTCATGATCGCAAATGAAGATGCGGATTTCCCATAAACTGCTGACATGACTTCAAATATTTTACAATAGGCGTTTTTTTCTTCTTTGTAAGGATTTTTTTGACAGCTCTGTACCCGAATTTCGTGCAAATGATTCATTCACGGTGACGTTTACCATTAAATTACAAAATCGTAATGTTGCTAATGACTAGTATAATTTTATAAGTATCAATTGATTTAATGTAGATACTCTGACATACAGGTAGCTGTTAACCTAATTTTTGCTGAAAGCGAACAACCCTCACAAGCCGGTAATCCCCAAGATCCGCCACCACAGGACGGCCCAGGTCAAGAACCTAATGGAAGATTTTTCGGTCGTTTCGCTGGTTGCAACTATACCGCAACGGTAAGTATTTACTTGAAATCGTGAAACCGGCTGAGATAGACGCGAGTATGAATCCTGTCTCGATTAATGTTTGATTTGAAATTTTACTAGAACTGTTTTGTAATTTCAGCCCGGAGCAACTTGTCTAAACTGCATCACGGCGTCAACTTGTCTATCCAGCAACGTAGGAATCGTGCGCATTTGTCATGGTTTCCTGCCCTTCTGTAACAATGGACGATGCAGCTTCATCCCTCCTACAAATTGCACATTTGGATAAACATGAAAATTGCAGAGGTATTACACTTATACCTCAACAGATAATTAAATTTTTAATTATTTTATATAATAATACATTGTGTAACATTTTCGGGTTTTATAACGTCTTTTGATTTTTTTTCTATAACATTATATACATTTATATCCCCAATCACTATATATTTTGAAAGTTGTATGAATATTCCATATGAGCCCAGACTACACTTCAGACTCTATAAAATACAATAATATACAAGTAAAATTCTTTACTTTAATCTTTTCACTATACAGTAGTTAGTGAACAATTAATAGGATAAAAAATATTCTGAAAAATATATATTTTTATAAAATGTGGTTCCAGTACATATAATGTAACTATAAACTTCTAAGTCAAAATCATATCAATCATTTTATTCATAAACCTTTGGATATTTAAAATTATACAAGATATCTAATTTACTTATTTTCTTCTTTCAGATTCCACTGTAGATGCTATAAATTGTAAAAATGCTTGCTTCATCAAATAAACAATGATTTTAAACATATAACTTCTTTCACTATTTTAACATATTATCTATAGAGGATATAATAAACGATTTCACACTTTATTTTTTATTTTTTCCATAACCTTTTCATTTAATTGATTTTTTAAGATTCTTAAGGTATGAATTGCGAAATATATTAAAATGTAACATTAATCTTGATACAAATTGTAATTTAATAAGCAATTCTATTGAATTTCTTTTGAACACGATTTTATTTTAATAATATGCTTTAATTTGCCTAATTTTTATCTATTGCAAGATATGCATTATTTTTTTTGAACGTGTTATCCCCAAATATAAAATATTAGTCAATATGTATGTCTTTCAAAATATTTATTAAATTAAAACAGATCAAACTAAGTTTGTAAGAAATATATTTTATCATTCGAGGAAAAAAAACACCAATGGTTTCCATACAAAAGGATGATTTTTGATTTTTTAACTCGCCTCAATAAATAATCTCAGGTTCAGAATAATTCTAACGAAAATGTGGAAAAGCGTGCTCTTATTCCAATCATCTGTTCTAGTTCTTTCATTTTAGTATGTTGAAATGCGACATAACCTCATCAATGTGGCACCCACTTTGGAATTCCCCAACTACAAAAATAAGAATTTAACTATTAATATTGAAACTATTAATAGACATATTATATAACTTTTTTTATTTACAGATTTAGAAAAAAAAATATCTATAAAATAGGCAGGCATATCAATAATTAATTACTGTTTTTGTATATATACTATATATATCTATAATATACTTTATATAAGTTATTATTATTATAAGTTGGTTATTTATAATATCCCCTAGATGTTTCGTTTATCCGATTTCCAAGGGCTTACATGGCTAAAGCTGGCTAAACCTAATGAGATAAGTTTGAACAATTGATAATATAATTGGAGATCCTAAAATGTCTTAAGGAAAATCCATCATATTACTTTATGATTAACTCACAATAAGCATTTTTTTTCCTACTTACTTATAACTAATTATTAAAATTTGTTATAGTAAATGCATTTTTATCCCAATTAGACATAGATTTAAATAATCTCAAATCACAAATATATAATAAGACAGTAAAAATGTGTCTGTACATTCAATATTTTTCCAAAAAAACTGATAGGGGGCAATTAAAGACGAGTAACTAAACCAAAAAAAATTTTTGGAAATTTTGTCTGTCTGTCTGGTACGTTATAATGTCGAAACTACTCAACGGATATGAACGCGGTTTTCACAGGTGGATTATATATTATCTGGAATATTAAATTATAATTGAAAATTTACTTCAAGCACTGTTTCAAAACATTTGAACAGAATGAATTGAATGCGGTTTACATAATCGTATTTAATTTAGATAAAGCTATAATTTCTACTTTGTTTTATTTGAATTTTAATAAACTAACAAATTGAATATGAGCATATTCCCATTTTAAATTTAGTTGCATAAATCTCAATAGATGGCGCAGACTTTTTTTAGAACTCGATATGATTATGTTTTCGCTTATGATACAGCAGTTCGAAATTCTACAAAGAAATTCTTTAATTGCACTTTACTCAAAAACAAAATATTTGGTAAAAATTATTTCGTCTTATTACGTATATCTGAATAATGTCCTGTCTGTGTGTGTGTGATGTGTATGTATGCTATTATTTTCAGTTTTACATCGTAGCAATGTAATGTCTATATGTATAAAATTGCCACGAGAATAGGATACTATAGAATTAACTATAAGTCTGTTATAGGTCTGAAAATTGTAATTTCCATAGATTACGCGAAAAGCGACCTACACGCGGGCGGAGCCGCGGGCAACAGCTGGCAGTTAATACGAGTTACTTTAGACTTTCAAGGAAGATATTAATACTATTTGACGGACCATAAACCATTTTCATCATCTTTGAATATCCCTATTTTCTGTACTCTCTTATCATTTAATGGAATACTTTATAAAAAAGTAACTTAAATAACGCTAATTAAAAGGAATATTTAGTTTGCTCGGAAAGATTTGTGAAGTATTTACGGACCTTTGTCTGACAAAATCCTCATTTAATAAAATTAATTTCTTATATTGACCCTCAATTTGCATAAAAAAGATATTTACACAAATAATCTAATTCATTCATTAATTAAAGTCCAGGATCTCCATCTCTACAGCTGAAATGTCACAAAAGATTTACTTTATGATGTATATATTCGAATTCCATTTATAAAAATATAGTAACAAATTTACATTTCAGAAATAAACACTATGAACTATAAAATTATTATACCATTGAGATGAAGGTGTCTGTCAGTAAGTCAGTTAATTATTCATCTACCTCCAACGGTTACCTACTAAGTTTCCGGGCGTACAGTTCAGGATTCACACAAAACGCACTAACAGTATCTTGAGGTCTTACAGTGCGGTCACAGGAAAGTTATATTTCTCAAAAGTGGGTTCCAGGTGTTATATAATCCCCAACCATCTTCTCTATTAAAATTTAGATGGTTTTTAATTTCTAAAGCCTCACGAACCATTCTTGGAATGTAACGTTGTTCCTTAGCGAGAATTTTAAGTTTATCAAATCTTATATAATGATTGGGCTTGTCTATGGTATGTTCACACACTGCTGTCTTTGATGTACCTATGCTTGATATCCGAGATGTGTTCCCTAACCCCTTTACCTAAGCCCCTCATTGTTTAACCTATGTGTGACAAGCCACAATCACAGTCAAGTTTATATACTCCAGCACATTGCAAAGGAATATTACTTTTGATAGGTCTCAAGAATTGGCTGACTTTCCTTTGAGGTTTAATTGATTACCTACAATTAATACAAGAATTGTCATATTGTGATTGTGTAGTTTAATTGCCTGAGACGAACACCTCAGATCCTGTAGCAGAAGACTCTATCAAGAACGAGCAAGCCACTAATATGTCTCTATCTCCGAAATATAAATATATCAACATCCGTATTTTTTTTTATTTAAACTTTTGTGATCGATGACTATTATAAAAGTGTTTACCTGGCTGTATCTGCACTAATTAATTTGGTATTTTTACCGACTAGTTTTACGTCACATAGAATCACGCCGCCGCGCCGCGAGTCCGCCATGTTCCGATCTCCGATAAGAAGCAATCATTATTATAATTTGATCAATACATTAACATTTAATGTATTAGATATAATTAGTTTTAAAAAAATCTAATTCAGTTGATTCAACAAACAACAAATAAGTTTATTTACTTATTTCACTATTACCTGTTTATTATTAAGTTGATTGAAACCTACATAATATTTGTAGTCAATACTGTATATATTTATATAGAAATACTCTTGTATATATTCACTTTCACGTACCTCGGTAATACACGATCTCGACATGTTTTCCTCTACTATTGATGGTATTTGAAAACATCTTTTATGTTAAATTCACGTTTCTCAGTATTGTTCACTTTTGGAATTACATTTACTGCCAATGCTGAAAATAATAAGAACTGAGAATGATATTTTTATCAGCAAAGAGAGGACTAAATAACTATAAATTATTTTATATTTTGTATAAAACTGTTTCTCCTATGAACAATTTTTTTAGTTGTGGATTTTTTTTTTATTTAAAAAAATATAACATAGCGATCAAAATTGCGGGTACAACCGAATAAGAACTGAAAATATTATCGACTATTTCAGACTGAAACAGTTTTTGTTCGCTCTTTTGATGAAATTATATTTACCATATTATCATTGATTCAAAGGATATATTGTATTCATAGAATTTATTGGCATAATACAATTATATAAGAAAAATATATATTTGTTAACAATAGCATATCCTTAAGCCGTGAGTTGTCTGGTCCTAAATCTATTTAGATTTTAAATAACTTTAATAATTGCTTTTACGGAACTACCATTTAATTTACCATGTAGGTATTTATAATTAATTGACACAGATGAGATAACAATATCAAAAAAAAAATAAATAAATAGAAAATAATTAAAATGTATTGATAATATTCGTGTAATTTAAATACTAACATATGTTTTACTATATGTTTCTTCATGTTGACAACGGCCAAACAAAACTATTCTCATTTAAGTAGATGTCGTGTCCCTATTATTTACTTTCCGTATATAAAGTGCTACCATGTATCGTATCCTAATTCACTCATCTCTCCTTCAGCAGTATCAAGTGTTCTAAATAGTTCAATTTTATTTAACTCAATTCTAAAATGGCTGTAGGCAACTTCATTTTCTTCCTCCTCACGGCGCTGGTAAGATTTTATTATTTACACGATTTATACCATTTATTAAAGATTTTTTTTTTTTTATTTATTAAAGTCGAATACTTTGCATTTTTTATTCCTTTTCCAATACTAATAAGACTAGTTCAAAGCCGTTATATTAGAATTAAATGTAGATATGATACAAAAAGCTGACTTATTGGTGTATGGGTTCCACTCCACAATCGGGACAAATTTTTGTGTGGTCTACAGATTGTTTATTTAAATCTGGATGTACTCTGTATCCGTTATTTATATGTTTGTAAAACCCCCGTGACACAGGGATAATAAAAAACTAAGTCAGGGGCTGTCTTTAAAAATTGATAATAATAAATAAAAACAAAACAATTTTTTTGCTTAATTTTCATACCTAACAAATAATGTCATAAATTCTAATTTACTTAATGTATATTTTCTAATATACAGGTAGCTGTTAACCTAATTTTTGCTGAAAGCGAACAACCCTCACAAGCCGGTAATTCCCAAGATCAAGAACCTAACGGAAGATTTTTCGGTAGTTTCGCTGGTTGCAACTATACCGCAACGGTAAATATTTACTTACCAGCTTGAGATTACGCTCTTCAGCTAAGTTTTAAATCGTGAGGCCGACTGAGCCACACGCAGATTCTTGATGAATCCTGCTTGATGAATTTTCGATTCAATATTAAGATATTTTTTTCTAGAGATGATTTGTATTTCAGCCCGGAGCCACTTGCCTAAGCTGCACCACGGCTTCAAGATGTCTCCCCAGCAATGTAGGTCTCGTGCGCGTTTGTCGTGGTTTCCTGCCCTACTGCAACAATGGACGATGTAGTTTCATTGCTCCAACAAATTGCACATCTGGATAATCATGTAAATGACATAGGTATTACTCATACCTTAACTATCATATATAATGTGTAATATTTTCGGGGTTTGTTTCTTAAGGACATTTGATTTTTGATATATATTTATAACAAAAAACAATACATATATTTATAACATTATACGCATTTTATATTCTCAATCACTTTATATTTTGAAAGTTGTATGAATATTTCAAAAGAGTCAGAGTACACTTCAGACTAAAACATACAATAACATACAAGTAGCGAAAGTCAGCAATCTTTTGACTATACAGTAGTTAATGAAAAAATTTAATAGGATGAAAAATATTTTTTTTACAAAATGTGGTTATAGTTATTAAATTGATATTATAGACTTCTTAGTCAACATCACGTTATTATTTTATTCATAAACCTTTTGATATTTAAATTTATAAAAGATTTTTAATTTATTTATTTTCTTCTTTTAACATGTATAACAAATGTAAAATTGCTTGCTTCATCAAATAAACAATGATTTTAAACACATCACTCCTTTCACTATTTTAACATATAATCTATTGAGGATTTAATAAACGATTTCACACTTTATTTTTTATATTTTCCATAATAAAGTGCCTTTTTCACTTTATTGATTTTGAGGGAAATCGTAATTTTATAAGTAATTCTATTGATTTTAATTAAACATCATATAGATTTTTGTTTGTATAATCTGTTTAGATTTTCTACTGTTTTATCTGTTGCAAGACATCTTCTTTATCACAAACAATAAAACTAATCCATAGATTACTTTTATTGTTTGTGAGTTAGATTGTGAGATTTCAGGTTGTTATCCTGAAATAATAAACAATAGTTATTATGGATAGGTACTGGAAAAACGAATATCTTTTAAAATATTAATTAAATGAAAACAAATCAAGGTAGAAATTTATGATGACGAGTTTGCTGTATAAAATAATTATCAGAAAAAATTATAACAAAGATGTGGAAAAGCGGGTTCCAATCATCTGTTCTTGTTCTTTGATTTTAGTCGATTGGTGTGCGACATGACCTCACCAATGGGGTACATTATTGAGGTCCTTTAATTAGGTCTTCCTTTAGATTTTACCAACGACGAAAAAAACGAGTTCAGAATTATTAACCCGTTCTTTATATACCTTCTTCATTTACACGACTTATTTAGAAAGAAAAAATTATACATATAATAAAATTGTCACTGATCCATTTCTGTACATGGAAAATATTAAAAAAAACATCATAGGGGGCCTTATAAGAGCAAGAGAACCCAAAACAATGATTTTTCAATTTGTCTGTATGTTTGTGCACGCTAATCTCAGAAAAAGCTTAAACAATTTGCATCCGGATTTCAGGAATATATTATCACAGTCTTTACTTAACATCTAGTGTTAATTTTATCTAAATTAGTTAAGAAATAAGAAAGTTATGTCTATTTATGTCAATCACGTAATATGTAGGTACCATGCAAATCTTATTCTATACATGTAATAAATTTGTAGAGGAGTAGTCTTTGTACATTGAAAATATTAAAATAATATACCAGTATGTGAAGTGATAAAAAACAGATTCCTTTTCAGGATTTTTAAAATCTTTGTCTGTTTATCTGTTTGTCTTTTAGTTGTGCAAACAACACGAAAAAAGAATATGTTCAAAAATTCGTACGGGGACCTTTATAAAAGCAACAAAACACAAAACAATGTTTTTTCCTATGAAAACCGACATACTATTATGTCTGTATGTTTGTGTACGCTAATCTCAGAAACGGATTAATCGATGGCGATGCAGTTTTCGGGAATATATTATCATGGGATTCATATTACATTTTGTTTTTTTTTACAATCGGTTAACAAATAAATAAGTTAATAATCTCTAACTAGTTTGGAGGTTTATAGTTTTTACGTACATTGGTAAGTACAAAAGGGTACGTTTTATCAAAGTTGAAATCTATGCGTACGAAGTCGCAGGCACAGCTAGTAATTAATAAATGTATAGGTAAATAAATACATAACTACTATATGTATGAAATCTATCATATTATTTTATGATTAGCTCGCAATAACAATTTTTCTTCCTTTTTATTTATTACTAATTAATACAAACTGTTATTAGCATTTTATTCCAATACGACATTGATTTCTATAATAATAATTATAAGAGTTACTTTAGACTTTCAATTAATGCCATTTGGAGTTCTATCAACAATTTTCATCTCCTCTTAATTCATCTCCTTTTATCCTTATTTCCTGTACTGTCTTATTATTTAATGAAATACTTTATAAGAAAGTCACTTAAATAATGGTTATTAAAAGGAATAAATTGTTTGCTCGGCGAGATTTGTCAAGTATTTACCGACCTTTGTCCGACAAAATCCTCATTCAATTAAATTAATTACTTATATTGGACCCTCAATTTGTATGAAAAAGATATTGACACAGAACCAAATTCACTCGTTAATTAAACTCCAGGGTGTAGACAGCTGAAATATTACAAAATATGTGATTATTGGTGTAAATTTTCAAATTCCTTTTAATATAGTAGCAAATTTACATTTCACCAGTAAACACTATGAACTATAAAATTATTGGCTTAATTTTTTTTTTCCACTAAGAATGGTACATCACTGGCTTTCCAATAATAAAAATAAATATCCAAGTGTTATAAAGTTTGAATAAAATTAATCCCCAAAAACTTGAAATAAAGTTTGAAATATATATCAACATCCGTATATTTTTTGTATTTTAAATTTCGTGATCGATGACTATTATTAAGATACCTGGCTGTATCTGCACTAATTAATTTAGTATTATTACCGACTAGATTTACGTCACGTAGAATTCACGCCGTGAGTCCGCCATGTTCCGAGCTCTTGAAAAAGAACCCTTAATAGGTTAAAAAAAAATAGTGAGACAATAATCCGATGTAATTAACGTCAGTACAGCCGGGTAATCGGATTTATGATAATCCGTTTTTATTTTTATCAAGCACTAGTATTCGTTTTTTGTTTTAAGAATTAAATAAACACTATTTTTAGAAAAACCTCAAAAAAGATGTGGTACGTAAGTCCTTATTAAGATATGGGATTAGTACTAGACTCTCTTATTAAATTAAATTACTCACCACTATTAAATATCACTAGTATTCACAGAATTTATAAAAACTAATCATCGGACTACATACGAGTTAAATTTCTAAGAACTATTATGACTTACTTTACAACAATTTTATTTATTTTTATATAAATATGCAATAGAAATATAAATCGATACGTGCAGGGATTCGAACCCGCCACTACTGGGAAACCGACCCATTATTATTTTCCATTCCATATACATTTTATTTATTATTAAAAATATCAAACATTAAATTTCAATTACTTTTGTTTTATTAACTTTTTTGTTTTGTTAAAAATAAAAAAAAAGTTATTGTGTATATTTTCATTTAATCTCATAATATATTCGCCCCGTGACCTCCTCCCTCCTCAGAAAATAAAATAATAGTTATCTATATATAAAGGATTTAAATAAAACTATAATATAACCGTGGCTTCATTATTTATTTACAATAAATAGGACTCTACTTGATTAAATAGGTACCTATTATATTCTTAAATATAATATTATGAAAGATAGAGAAAAGAAGACTACAGTATAAAAGTTTCAAAATGATTATTATGTACGGTCACATAAAGTTGATTTTATTGTCAAAGTTAAATACAGCAATTTCGAGTAACAAGCTTAAAATCACTTCTACTATATATTTTTGTAGAATTTATTTTATTTATTTGTCAAACACAGCTAGTACTAGTCATGAAAGAGACCTGGCCTCGATTGACGATGAAAGATGTCGGTTCTATCATAAACAAAATTTATATGATAGAATAAAAATTAATATGAAATCGCATCTCGTTTATCTAATAGACATGATAATATCGAATGTATAATATTTCTTATATCGACACATTATTTGCGATTAACAACATTTCTTATTAGAATATCTTAAGAGATATCTTCAAATATTTTAGTTACAATTTGTCTAGTGACATCATATGTAACAATAACTAGAAATAACCTAACCGCTAGCTTTTCATTTATGTCGCAGTTTTATTTCATTTAAATATCAAAAGGTTATAACTTGAATATAAATATATGTATTAAGTTTTATTGTCTGGGTTAAGAGCATTAATTTTCATGTTCCCGCTTTATTATGAAAAATTTATAGAATTGTAAAAATATAGTATTTAGTCATTATAACGAAGCCGTTACTGAGTTGGCGAGTCCAGTAAAATCCTGAAAATACTACAATTTCTACGCCAATCGCTTTAATCCAACATTTTCAAAAGGAAATTATTAAATCTTCATCGAATTGGCGGTTAATTAAAGTACCTCAGGTAATAAACGTCTGGCTTTAGTCAAGCCGCGTGACTTGGTGCCACTCGACCTGCACTGGCATAGCTACTGATTTTTACGGCGACTGGGAAGACTGCTGTTACGGTAAGTCTTCTTTAAGAGGATATTGTCAACAGCGGGGAGAAGCAAATACCTTTTGTCTGAGGCATGATAGGGAACTTTTAAAGATCTAAAATAATAGAACTTCGGTTTCTGCTTCAGCTGCCCGCGGTCTTTCATTGGAGCATTGTGATAGTTAAGAGATAAGGGAGGTTGGGGTAGAGGGGTATTGGGTGAGTCGTTTAACGGCCGGTGGAGGTACCGCCCGGTCGGGTGCGAGTAAGCAGGTACTGCCGGCGGCGGTAGGTCGGTGTCGTCTGAATCGATGGGTATGTCAATTTCGGAATTAGGGAGATATTGCCTGTGAAAAAAATAATTATCAGAATTGTTTAATGGTTTATCTGTTAGTTTTATACAATGTAATGGAAAATGCATTTTTTTATCATATAAGGAAGTTTAGTAAATATTTTTTTTGTGCAATACGAAACAATAACACAATATGTATTAGAACTTACCTAAACCCGAAATTCTCGTCATGGGAATGCTTCCTACAAAAAAAATAAAAAAGGTTAAACTTCTTAAAAAAGATTTTAAGATAACACAAATTTTAATGTTTGTTTTAAAATATTTTCGACAAATGATATTTTTTTAACCATGCTAACTTTTAAGAAGAGTATTTATCGCTATATTTTAAGTTTCGAATTTTCGTAATTTATTTCAGATTTTTTCTACACACAAGAAACTAAACATCGAAACAAACGTGTGGAGTCTAACATTTAACATGCCTCTAAGTAGTGCACTGCTGATTTACGAAAAACTTTTCAAAGCGTTTAAGCACACCCTATCTACTGTTTACTATAAAGACACGCATATTTGCAAAATCCTATTGAGTAACCTGTATAATTCTTGACTAGGCAATAGGAGTCTGGCTCTTCCAGACCTACTGTAGCGGCCGCCAGAAAACCTAAATGAAGGCAATAAACCTAACCGAGCCAATGACCCAATATGACGCTTTTCGAAATTTTCTCGCTTTACATCATCATCCTCTGTAACAATTGCAAGTTCCAAAAAAGATAACTGTATAGTACTTATTACCTAACATAAGGAAAAGTCTTATACATACCTACTGATCTTTTATCGTCATTGTTGTTCTCGTCATCATCAGGTACAGAAATATCGTTGCGATCCAGTACATCAGGAATAGAATAAATAGATCTTTTGCTTTTAATATTACCATTGCTTTCAATGTATATAGGTCTAAAGAGTCCGTGAACTGGCATTCCAATTGCACCACGTTTTAGATACCAGTTATCATCATAATCAACTTTCGTATCAAATGGATCCGGTGAATATCCAACATCACGTTTAAAAACTTGTGAAAGTGGCGGAAACATTTCAGGGTTAACAGATTGTTGAAAATCGTACATCTCATTAACATCAAGTGGTCCATCCATTTCTGATAATGGTGGTACGGGGTTCTGATAGAACGGATAAAAATACTCGTCGCCCATTATTTCGTCTTTCTTATGTATCAAACCGTTTCGAGCAAGTGCAGCAATGTTGCGTTTGTCATTACTATATTGTCCTCGTCCGAAGCGGTAACCATCTCTAGCTAGTGATTGTACATTTCTCTTCATAGCGGCATAACTACGAAGGCGCGCAATTGAAGCTAAGTTTCTTTTTTCTTGGACTTCTTCATCATCTTGTTCTTGCTTATCAGTTTCATCGTAAGGCGATCTATATGTAGGAAGCTGTCCATTTTTAGCTAGCGTCGAAATACTTCTCTTGAAACCAGAAGCCACACTCTTTAAATATCCATCTCTAGCCAGAGCTGCAACGTTCCTTCGTGGAAATGTAGGCCAGGCATTGGTTGACGTATCAGAAGGTAATCCCACAACCTTTCAAAAATACCAAATATAAGTTAGAAGTCTTTAAATTTATTCATTTGGTGTATAAACATTTTCTTACCTGGTCTATATAAAGAGAATATGCCAGAGCTAATGTAATGCTTGTAAAGAACCATCTACTATGTTTCCTTGATGTATTACGTGCTCTACGCTTCATCTAAAATGATAAAACTCTTTATAATAAATGAAGGTTATTATTTATTACAATAAATGTTAAACGCAGCCTCATTAAAAGTAGGTTACGTGTTCAAGAAGATAGAAATCTGAACAATAAAGTTTTAATTAACGTTCAACAGTCTCTCCACTGATCTGAGAGTCAATTACCTACTGCAATTGATTCTCTGGTAATGTAATGTGCTTCCCTCTTCCCACACGGACAATTCAGTTTTACTGCAGTATAGGTGAAAATAATATTATATTATATTTTAAAAAAGATTAAGAAACTACCACAAATTAAATCAATAATAATAAATAATTTAAACAATATATTTTAAATATATGTAAAGTGAAAAAATAAACCGATACTTGCCGAGTTCCGAACCCACGATCTCTGGGAAACCATCCTGTCGCTTATCCTAGTTTTCCAGAGATCGCGGGTTTGAAGCCCTGCCAATATCGGCTTATTTTTATTTGAAAATAATATATTTTTCAAAATTTAAATAAGTTTTATATTTTTTACATATTTTCAAACATTAAATAACGTAAATGATCATATATAAACATTAACGTCACAATTCATCGAACGCTTGTCAAAAATACGACAAACAAAAAATCTATTCTAATTATTAAAATAATATACGCATTTCAGTAAATATTAATGATTACTATTAAGTTTATTTAAAAACTCCTATTAAACTGATTATGTAGATAATAAATCTCTCTTTATTCAATTATTTAAATAAGCATTCCGTCGGTGCTTTGTAACAACCAAATTTCATTTCGTTATCCGCACATCAAACAAACCACTAGACGGATATAATGAAATTGTGTGTGGTATTTTGTGTGGTAATAGTGCATGTACACATATAAATATTCTCTACTGCCTATACATATCTCATTGACACAGGAAAACACAAAAAAGTCATATATGTAATTATTATAAACAATTAGCTTTATGGATTTTTTAAGCAAAACCTGGATAATAGTTACTTGAAAGCTTGAACGAAGATAGAGTCGCGAGCAACTTTGCCTACATTAAATAATTGAAGTTTTTATTATTATAGTACTATCTAATATTTCCAAGTTTATAGTTTAATAAGATCATGATAGCCATTAAATTTCAATCTATAGCCATTTTTTATTAATGAAAATTTTCAAGAATAAATTCTTTTAACTCGTTCTAAAGTAACTAGTAATCTAAAAAACATATTCTTAATTTGATTTAATCGTAATTTATTTTTTGTATTTAAACTCAATCGTAAAATTAAAGACAATATCTTTCAAATAAGGTGAAGCTAAAGTATGTAGTTGTAACAATTTGAACAAAAATAAAAGAATATTTTAGTCAAAAATATTAATTACAATAATAATAATAAGAGTTTCCTATTATTTTAATTTATTTGTTAAACAAAATATGATGAAAAACAAATGAAATAAACCTATGATTTAATTGATAGTATTATGTATTTCAACAAAAAATAAACTAGTAAGTAGAATATCATTTAGTAGAACAACTCTAAAATTTGTACAGCTGCACCACCCAATTACAGTTAATTTAAGAATATTCTCAAAAAAACATTGAAATTAAATCAATTACATAAAGAAAAAGTATTTAAATTGATTATATTAGTAAATTATTTTATTAGTTAACGCTTTTCAAATGAGAACCTACCTCAGAATTGCAGAAATTATATAAAAAACATATTTTCTACATCAGAACTATAAAAGAAAATAAAAGTAATATGTTAAGTTCCTAGGCGAAGCGATTCTTATATTTAATACTTACTTTTAGAAGTAAAATCCACTTTCACACACTTGAAAACTTTTATAATTATATTTCTTTTGTGGTTGTATGACAGTGGTCTTGGCGGGAATGTGACACATCCTCGGGAACGGAGGCTTTATACCCTGATTCAAATATTTAGAGCGCAGGCGTGTACGAAAGCACACTAATGGAATTTTCAATTTATTACAAATTGACCTCTACGCTTATAGAATTATGAACTATTGTTATATATGTATATGATATACGAGAAGTGCACTGTTGGAGCGGTGTACACGGGGTGGAGTTTTCAAGGTAAGTGCATGTTGCACTTAGCTGATGAACACCTTTTACAAGGTCTATTTAAATTAAATGCAGGATAGTATCTATAACCTTATAAAGTTATGCCATATAGATGAAGGCTTCGTTTTGCAGTGAGTGCTTGGAAACTTTATGTCCTTGAAAACCGGTGAAGTTATTTTAGGATTTGAAACCTAGAGAGAGTTATCGAGGTTGCACTCGAAATGCAATGAAACATTTCTAATTGCTTCACTATACTGTTTGAAATTATCTATAAACAGTGTTTACTCAGATTTTTAGGAGTACTAAATTAGATTTAAATTTAATTTTAAATTCAACCCAAAAACTAGTCTATAAACATGTTTGTTCAAGTTTTCCTTTTATT
The DNA here is from genome assembly GCA_959347405.1 of Napeogenes sylphis. Lineage (NCBI taxonomy): Eukaryota > Metazoa > Arthropoda > Insecta > Lepidoptera > Nymphalidae > Napeogenes > Napeogenes sylphis. The sequence continues at coordinate 7,085,848 of OY365783.1, forward strand.
ATATTAAATGTACAATGAAAAAATCATTAACGAGGGTAGAAGTAAAACCTGCGACCCTTAGGATACCTACTGGGTACACTATAGTTTCAGCAAATCGTTTATGTAAGAATATGGAAATTGTTTATATACCTATATATATAACTTTAAGAGAAATTTAAGCCCAACTATCTTAACCAAGTAAAAGTAAAATATAATATAAATTAAATTGTTGTATACCTACATGTACATTATAATTTTTTATATGCAATAACACAACCATTAAATAAATAATAATTTACACAATAGATTTAATACCATCAATAGTGTATTGTTTTTTATTAATATTTTTACGTGTCATAAACCTATAGGTATAACCATACCTGTCCTATTAATAATGTTTAAAAATAGGAAAAGTGATATAAAAATATTTACAATTTACAGAACTGGGAAACTGGGAAACCGTCCCGTCGCTCTACCAACTGAGCTACCGTATCGCTGTCCGTCTCGGTGAATTAAGAATTCTATATGTGATCGTTTTTATCGGGACAGTGGAAAAGATTTGTTTGAATTAAATAGGCTGCTGGAAACTACTGGACTTATTTAAAAAAATCTTTTACTATTAGAATCTTACATTATCCCCTCTGATGAACATAAGCATATTTAATTATCATCAACATCTGATGATGATATGTATACGTTATGATTAACGTACTTTAATAGTTAAAGGCACTTAGTAGTTTAATAATTACCTATAACCAAATCTGCTGTTTCAGTAACCTTTTATAAGAGTTTGAAAATCAAACTTCTAATATAGATTTCATAATATTAATATTTATGATAATCACAACTTATTTATATGTTGGTCTCAAATTCTGAGCCAATGAGTAATTATTAGATTAATACGATCTCTATTTAAAAACCTTAAAGGACAAAGACTGGAAAAAAGACACTCTCTGAATATTTTTTTTACTAAAACAATTTGTAAAAACTGTTATTTATAAAGGACAATATAAATAAAAACATAAAAATAATTTGAATAACATGTATATAAAATAAGACAAAAAATACATAAAGGGCGTTGTTATAGCTTATACGTGCTTGTACTAAAAAGTCTAAATGCGAATTAAACATATTTTTGTTGTGATTGTCGTGTGCCAACATTCCCACAAAATAACAGTAACGACGTGACTTTTTTATATATAGGTTACTTAACGATGTTACCTACTAGTATTTTATAATTTCTATTTTATATTAATCAATATGGTATGTATATTATTTTATTATTATACTAGATATTCGCAGCGGCTTCGCCCGCGCTACATAGGATGAAAGCCTTGTTATGTAGGCCAATAGGGTTTTACACTTATTTACTCAGGTAAAGCACTTTTTCAGGGATAGCTGTTGTCCGTGATTGCGTCCACTTAGACTGAAAAAAAAAATGTATATATGGCTTATGATCGTAGCCATAAAGAGACACGGGCAACAGCTAGTGATAATATCAGTGTTCTTAGTGATTGTAAATCATTTTAACTCTCAATGTATATTTATTAATATTCGTATATACCTATATGAGAAAGTCTTGTATCATGTTACTTAATCCATTTGTAATTTATTACATTATCGAAATTTTCACGCGGATCCTTATTTTTTTTCGTATTTAATATAGCCTATATTCATCAGAGGGGTAAATAGAAAGGTAGGTAAATAGTAGAATCCAAAATTCTAATGGCAAAGGATTTTTTTTAATCAGTCCAGTAGTTTCGGAGCCTATTCAATTCAAACAAACAAACAATCAAATCTTTCCTCTTTATAATATTAATGATGATGATTATAAATATAACCTATTTCACTATTTTCTCTGAAAATATTTTAAAAAAACATCATAGGGGCCTTTATAAGAGCAAGTGAACCCAAAACAATGGTTTTTCAGTTTGTTTGTCTGTATGTCTGTATGTTTGTGCACGCTAATCTCAGAAACGGCTTAAACAATTTGAATCCGGATTTCAGGAATATATTATCAAAGTCTTCACTTAACATTTAGTGTTTATATCATCTAAATTAAGAAATCAAGTTAAGAAATAAATAAAGTTATGTTAATTTATGTCAATCCCGTAATAGGTACTATGTAAATCTTATTCTATATATACATACATTTAATTAATCTGTTGAGAAGTAGTCTTTGTACATTGAAAATATTTTAAAAAATATACCAGGATGTGAAGTAATAACTAACAGAATCCATTTTCAGCATTTTTTAAATCTTTGTCTGTTTATCTATTTATCTTTTAGTTGTGCACATAACAAAAAAAAAATATTTTCAAAAATTCATACAGGGGGACCTTTTGTATAAGCAAGAGTATCCAAAATAATGTATTTTCATATTGTCTATTCGTCTGTATATCTTTATTTCTGTATGTTTGTGCACGCCAATCTCAGAAACGGATTAATCGATTTGGGTGCAGTTTTCGGGAATATATTGTCATAGGATTCACTTTACATTTTGTTTTTTTTAACAAACGGTTAACAAATAAAGGAGGTTAATAATCTCTTATTGTCGTACCATTGCTGCTTACCAATTTGAAGGTTAATAGTTTTTACATACATTGGTAAGTACAAAGGGTACGTTTTATCAAAATCGAAATCTACGCGTACGAAGTCGCAGGCACAGTTAGTGTTATAATAAAAACGGCCACCTTTGTTTATGATGTTTATGAATTCTTAGGAGAGCGAACAAATCGTCCATCTCGGGATCCATTGTAAAAGAAAAAGTTCAAAATAAATCAGATTTTTTATTCAGTTACAAATGAAAGTGACAAATATATATGTTTACGAATAAACCATCTGTAGTTTATTTGTAAACATATTTTTTCATAGTAGTAGTTACCTGCTTGAAATGACTTCAAAAATATTTAATTATCATACTGAACCATTTTATTCTACCCTTATAATATACCAATGTTACTAACATTAGCTTGAAGGTGGAGTCAGTAGCTTGATTCGATTGCGACAAATTATAAAGTTTAGTACCAACACTGAGTGCGGCACTCCGCGCTGAAATGACTCGATTAAAACTACTTAAGTTTAATTTTATGTTTATTAAAATACATACATACAATTAAGCATTTTGATATTTGATCTACATCCGCGATATTAAATGTTAACTCGTCCCACAAGTCACCTCTAATTTGACACAGAGGGAGCAATGAGATTCATGTTGCTTTTAAATCATTACGAATGAAATTGTATACTTGACAAGTAGGAGATATAGTTCACAGTTTTTGATATTAAAGTCTATATAGCCAAATAATATATTCTTAGGATATAACTATAAAGTTATACATAATATACATCATATAGGTATAGAACAATATATTATTATTAAAATTAATTACCGCATGATTAAAACATTGCTAATGAAATGCTTAGAGATTTGTATATCTTCTTACCTAATTACTGTTAATACTAATTATATATTTTTAGATATTAAAATATATTTACAACAAATATAAAATCAATGTTTACTTATGTTTTATAATAAAGTGCTTATTTTTCTAAGGACCTAATATTGACATAATTGTGTGTAAAATAATAAAATCAAGATATTATTCAGTGCACATATACCTAAACTAGATTATCGATACCTACTCTAAAAACAATACACCTACATATACTAGAACTTTATTCTATTTTTGCATTGAGAAACATGTAAGTAATATCGATATTGTAAATTGATTTTCATTATCTATTGTAATATCAGTATGAGGAGACGTCTTTTCATTCTCATTCATTGTCTTTATTTCATAATATACCTACCTACCAACGCTACACGTCATAGTGCTCACAAAAGAAAAGTATTATATTACTTATTTTTAAGGGTAAAGCCAGGACTAAATAAATACTTGTGGATAAACATGTATAAAGAGTTGTAAATAGACCTACGTTTTATTAATGAATGGTATAATAATTGTACTATGTCTATTATTAGAATGCCTAGTATCTTTATAACGGTGTAGAAATCCCTTTATGCTTACTCGTTTTGTTTATATATTTTTTAATATTGATGACAATTGTGTCAAATTTAATATATACAATTTTCAATTATACAATGTACTCTTCTTATGTATTAAATCCAATATATAATTCGAATTTCGAATTTTTATGAATCATACCTATACCTATTTGTTGTTAATGTATTTAATATCATAGACTCATTTTAACTGTTCTAAGTTATTTATTGTTTTTTTTGCAGTATAAGGTTATTCGTTATGTACTATATTCTCAAATTATCATACTACCATTAAGCTACTCGGACTGCTAGAACGGCTGGACTGATTTGGCTATTTTGGTCGTGAATGATTTGTAGAAACTAGATGTCCAGGGAAGGTTTAAAAGGTAAATAAATATGGTAAAAATATGGTATTCTGGGAATTCAGAAAAACAACAATTTTGTTTTTCCTTTAAAATTGATTGGTTTTCGATGTTGGACAATAAAACATTGACGTTTTAGTCCACTTTCCAGTTAATTATTTTTTTAATCTATTAAGCTCTTAAATTTTATATACATATCACGTAGAACACGATGACTAAAACATACATAAATTTAATACGAATTACATGTGGCTCAGAGGGAACACTTAGGAATCGTATTGCATGCAATTTTAAGTAAGACATTAAATAACTGGGTAGACACTTAAATAATTTCTCATATTTAATATATTTGAAATATTTTATTTGAATTGTACTTAATTTTTTTAAAGACTTATAATACTAAGACTATAATACTACTAAACTAATATTATATAATTCTACTCCATATACATATAACATATAGTCAATACTTAAAAAACAAAAACATGTGTGTGTGTATTAGTGTACACATGTAAGAAGTGAAACTTCTTTATGACATATTTTTTTGAAAAATGATTCACTAATTACAACTTTACAGGAATGGCTAATTAAGCTAAATTAGATAAAGTTTAAGCAAAAATAAAGATGGCGCGTAACAGAAAAACGTTACAATTTTTTGACATTGCTATAAAATTTCTCCGATCCGTCGATAAAAAAAGTTTCACTTCAAATATGGCGCGTAACGGAAAAATGTGACTTAGAAATAAAGATGGCGCGTAACAGAAAAACGTCATAATTTTTTGACATTGCTATAAAATTTTATCCCATCTGTTGATAAAGTTTCACTTCAAAAAGATGGCGCATAACGGAAAAATGTGACGCGTAACGAAAAAATGTTACACTAAATTTCATTCCAACCCCGATAAAGAAGTTTCACTTCAATAAGAATAATGAAGCCAAAACCGTATTATAGTTTTTTGCCGGTTTTTTTTCCGTGCTACTATCTATGACGAAGTGTATGACCGGTATGAGCGTTACTTTCACTATAAGGTTTTACTTGTAGATCCAGCATAAACACATATATAAATAAAGACTGTCAAAACTTTGAGTCGGCCATGCTTCTAGCTCATAAATAGGAACCCCGAATGAGTTTCAAACTAGTGGCTTAAAACTTCCATAAATTTATGTCTATTATTAGTGTATCGTAGGTTACTAATAAAATAATATATTGACATGATATATTTCGTAATTAATGTCGATTTGAAGCTAAATTGCTTAATATTATTAAGCATTATTCAACACATTTATTTGACTTCTAATATGACATAAATTTTAGTTGACTTTTTGTTCTTTACCGTGTCGTGTAGCCAAAAAAAATAGACATACTAGAACCGAATATATTCGGCACCAAAACCGAATAAAATAATCAACAACCGAATTATAATACACCGAATACCGAATGTTCGGCTCATCTCTAATGAAAACCTTATAAAAATAAAACTTATAACATTTTATTATTTATTCAAATTATAATACATCTTCATTTAAAATTACGATTTATGGACGGCATATACCTAATTCATTTAAAAAAACAATATCAAAAATATATAATAAGATTAAACAATTATATTTATTACTCATAGACTAGTCTCAAACTGTCCCGACTTCAAATCACTAAGCTTACTTTCAACTAAATCTAGATCATTTATTCTATCTAAAGTGTCGACATCAGATGGTTGCGTGACATTTGACACACTCCCACAGTCTCCGACACTGTTGACACTAAAGTTCCAAATACGTTTTACTCCATTATTCAATGTTCCTTTTGTGTTCCCAAAAATATTGCGCGATTTTTCAAATAAAAACGTTGAATCAAATGTTCGTTCCGATGTTGATACAATGCACGTTAAATCGTTGATTTGGTTTAGAACATCTGAAAGACAAACATACATGTATTGGAATGGAAAAATTCGTTTGTGGTTATATAGAACTTTATCAAAATAATATAGTTCTATAGCAAAATAATATAATAATATATCAAAATTGCGTGAAAAAAGATATACAAGACTTGTAAAAGAAATCAATAAAGTTTTATAAACATCGAAGATTCCTAAAGATGATACTTAAAATTCTTTGTAAAAAATTTGGGAAAATAACTGAGATATATTACCACTTCAAATCACTATGAAGACAAAATAATATAATTACCTATATAATTTATTTTGAATGCCGAGTTTACTTGATGATAAAATATTAAATACATAATGTCAATGATTTATTTTGTTATCCGACAGGTATGTTATCTTTACATCTCATATTTAAATAACATTTCATAATGACGAACGGTATTTATTTGATTTCGTAGTATTTATTATAAAATGAATATTGCTAACTCGAATATTTTAGATAACTAGTTAATATTTAGCAGACGTTTCGCTTTCTGGGATGTAGATACATCTTATTTAAGCCTGAATACTATTGCTGGTACATGGAAGTTAGATTAAAATAATGTATTTAAAAATCTGCGATTATAATACATATATAAAAAAAATATTAATATTTTTTTTATATCGTTAGGTTTTATAAAAATATTTAAAGTTACCAGTAATTTGCAAACTTGAATCATCAATAAGACTCTTTTCTGATATAGTAGTCGTCTGCAGGTCTTGATACTTAACATCGTTATTAGTCGTCATCCCACAGTGTTTGTTTAAAACTGCTTTACGTAAAGAAGATCGCGTCTTAGCGGGCGTGTGATACAATATTGATGCTTCACGATTCTTAACTTTTATTTCTGATATGTTGCATATTTGATCCAGCTGAATGGAAAAACTCAAATCATTATTTCTTGTTTTCAAGTGCTTCGTCAGCACCGCCAGGGGGAACCGTCCGGTCGATGACCTTAAGTTGGTCCTCGCGAAAATACTTCTGGTTATATTATTAGTTATTTTTCTTGGAGAATTCACATACGTGTTTCCGTTCTTAACATGTAATGTATGAGTTATGTTTTTAATATCTGGTTCTTCGTAAAATTCGTCGTTTTCCGATGGATTTAGTATATTATTTATTCGTTTGATCAATGTGTACAGAAGTTTCAATCGTTTTAACAGTTGTGGGAAAGATACTGTTTGATTTTGTGTCGTTTTCACTTTGTATTTGTAATGGCCTTCTTCACACAATAGATTGCTAACAATTTTGCATTCAATTTGAACTAAAAAAATATATAAAAACGTAAAATACATGAACGAGATCGCTGACAACATATAATTAATATATTATTTATAAATACCCTTGTTCAGATCCTGCAACAGTGGTGTCAAGACTTCTTTACAGCTCAAGGCATCTGGTTCAAACTCGTTGTACACAAGAAAGAAATCATAAACAACACACCCCATGTTGATGACTGTACAGGTCTTCATGTTATCATATGAATTATCTTTCGTTATTTCAATTACCTTTTGATGCATCATCTGTTTAACTTTCTGAAAATATTTTTTTATCAATTAATGACCAGAATACAATTTTAATATTAAAATAAAAACAAGTATTTTACTCCAAAAGCACCAACTTGAAATGTCCTTAATAAAATACCATCTGTGTAAATAATACCTTTATTTATACAGATAGTATTTTATTTTTGAAAATTTGGAATTAACATTATTAAGACACCCCAAGAATATTTACATTACTAGGGCTAGAGTATACTTGGATTTGATTGGATTTTCGAAATACATATTTTCCAATATTTTACTCACATCTGCAAAAGCCACAGGATCCACAATTAGGAACACACCATCCCTTATTTGTTTCACTTCTTGGTTCCAAATATTTATCAATATTGAGGAATGGTGACTCTTTGGGGACATTATTACTGCTGGTACCAAATGTGGGTCCAAAGCTTCCAGACTTGCGAGACCACCTCGAAGGGAAAGGATTCCTGTAAAAAAGAAAATATTTTTTTTACTTTATATTTATCTATATTAATATTATACATTATATTATTATAAAGTTTTTTTTATTGGATACGCTATTTCTATGATCTAGCGATCTTTATGTAAAAAAATAATTTGCTGACACATTTATTTTAGAAAGTCAAACAATACGACGGCCAATCAAGTGCTCTCTATAACAAAATTTGGTAAAATCCGACAAATGGGATTAGATTTTGCCCGATCTTTAGTTATGAACAAATACATTAAACGTGTAACGCTTTTTGAACATTGACGTGGACTGAGTCGTTGTCACAAAGTAGACTACAACACGTCATATTATTAGTTGGTACCTATACAAAAAAATAACAAAATTTAATCTAAACCATTGCAAAAACTATTCATTATAATAAATAGATAAGTATAAAAAGAAATAGGGACTTAGTTACTTACTTTTTTGATCAGAGGAACAGGACATAGCAAAAGATCCTATTTGTAGCAGTCTTTCATTATGCAAATCAAATTGCTTAATCACTTTGCAACTGTCGGCTTCATCATCACCTTCGTTGCAACATGTACATGTTTCCTTGTACCTCTTTTCAAAATGATCTTTCAACATGTCTGCTGGTGACATATTTTGACTAAAACAATGCACTACTAACGCTAATAGTGCTGTGTTGGTGTTCGTTTCCAGAACATATAAAACATCTTTCAATACATCTATCAGTACATTAATATTGGAAGGTTTAATCGGCAGCTTCAAAGTTTCAGTTGTAACTTTAACAGTGTTAAGGTCGCCGTCAATGAGGTCGCCGAGGAGGGCTTTTGTTTCTCTCATTACCTAGAATGTATGTGCTATGATGTTAAAATTATCATATTACTTACTTTTCCAGAAAGAATATGCACATAAATATAAATTTGATACAACTGAGGGTACATTACAATATGTCTATGAAATATTTTAACTTATACATATCTATCTAGTGATAATTGGGTATTAAAAAGGCTTATGATTTATTAATACCCTTACATTAAATATGAATAATTAGTAAGTTTAACCATATTACAAATATTTTATTAATTCTCTATTTAATAGGGAATATTCATGTTTTTTTAATGTAAATTAATCATTTACCTCTCTATATCGCAGGAAAAAATATAAATTGGCTTGAAAAGACTCTAGTTTTTTTTCAAAGTGAAAATTAATATATTGAGTAAATTTGAACCGTTCAAACGCCCTCATTTTGCGCGTGCCTTGCGTGACGTCAAACGACACGTCCAGTCAATGTTTACTATGAACTTTTTAGTTACTTTATACATATTTTAAGTTTTAATTGCTTAACAAGTCAAGGAAGAAAACTATCTTACAAGTATTTGTTAGCTTTTATACATGTAGTAGTTTGGTTTTGACTAAAAATAAAGATATAAGTTGATTTGACTAAAACAATTGAATCTCTGTATAGAAGTTTAATTGATAAAATAAATGTAATATTGAATACTGATTTGACTAAGAATAAGAAGTATATAAATCGCAGCTCGGTTAAGAGAAGTAATTGTGAAATTGGGAGTACAAGTTGTAGGGTGGTACTATTGTGATAAAAGTGTAACAGTTATAATAAACCGCTGAAGTGTGAGATCGAGAAACTAAGTTGTGTAACAGTGATAATTAAGTATTTAAATGGTAAACAGTTTAGTGTATTTGTGAACAGTGTCATAAAGTGCTTTAAAGAATAGAACGACTTTTGTTGGCGATTATTTGCGGTAAGAGAGCTCCAATATATTGTATAGTACCGGAGTAAAAAATAGTATTAGAAAAACACCCGACAAAGGGTTTTTTGTATTCCAAGGGATAATAAAGAAAAGTCATAATAAATGTCCTAAATTGTGTTTATATTGTTGTGAAGATTAATTCAACGTAAATATATATTTTTTTTATAAGTTTAATTTAATAATTTAAATTTATAGTAAGAATTGGAAATTAGAAAATTTAAGTTTAAAATTAACCTAACACAGTTTACAAAAGTTCAGTATAAATTTCTAATATTCTTTTTTTGGTTTTACGAAATTTTTATGGTTGTCGATTTATTTCAGGTTAAGGAATCTTCCTTCCATATTATATTCAATATTATTAGCTGTATCTACAGCTAATAATATTGAATATAATATGTTTAAGGAAACAACATGTTTAAGGAGAAAAATGTAATCTAAGTTTGAAAAAAGGAGTTGTCCCTCATATATCTTTGTGACAAAAACACTAGCTGAGAGAATGAGAATGTGCGTAGTCAAAAGGCAAAGTTTGACATGGGTTAATGAAGCCTTTTCAGAGTTAGCTATTAAAAGTAGTGTTTAAAAAATGGCGACCTTTACAAAGAAGTGATATACTAAGTAAGTCCTAGTACTGCCCATACAAATGTCTGTGATATTAATCAGCCAAGACAATATTAAATGTCAAATCATAAGGCAAAGCGTTGCTTTTCGCATATTGAAGATAAATTACCAAGTGACTAAGCTGTGCAAGTTAATATTAAACCGAAGTATGGAAGTAAAGGTGTCAATGTAAATATACCTGCTGAAAAACAAAATGTAGCATTGTCACCATTCAACGCACAATATTGGTACTTTACCAGTGAAACTATCCTGTTTTAAAAAGAAAATTGTTTACTGAAAACACAGCTGATTATACTTCTATAACATCTTATATCTTCTATATCTGCTGATTATCAACCAAGTTATTTATCTGAGTCAAGTGAAGTGGAAAATCATTCAGAGGAAGAAACATTTTAAAAATGTAATATGTAGTAGCATGCTAAATGCTATTGAAAAAGAGTTAGTAGGTATTTGTTTTGCCAGATTTGTTTGAGTATCTAGAAAATGTTTTTAGGATTTCCTAAACAATCGTATCATTTAATAAAACCTTTAAGACCGAAAATATAGCTTTAAATTATTTATTTTTCTCAGTAACACTAATACCACAGTATGAACTTCGACGCCGATAAGCTACTTGAACGTTTTATGAAATATAATTTAAAACAAGCGAAATATCTTGCTTTCTACTATCATAATTGGTTTTCTCTCAAAAAGTTATTATTTTATTAAAAAAAAAATATTTTTCCCGATGACAATTCAATTTTGCGTAAAAGCGCTAGGTCACGTGACCTATACGAGCAATGACGTCACGACATTAAAAATACAATAATAATGTATGTCTTTTCTGTTATTACACGGTTTTCATTGGAAATTGTTAAGAATGTGCTCTTAGAAGAAATATGCCAATATGCAACAGTACGACGTTTATAAATCCTGAAACACTGTTTATACATGTTCCTAAAAACAATGCATTAAGTTACCACTACGAAATCCTTATTATAAAATAACTGTACGATATACCTACTTTCGTAAGGATCACTTTGATGTGAGTAATTTATTGTTGATATATTTCAATATTTTTTTTTTAAATACGTATTAATTATTAGTACATTATTTAGATCCAATTAACATTTTGAAGTTAGGATTTCTTAATGTTCATTTTTTTTGTTCATTTGATCGAATATATGAAAATAATATAACTATAATTTTCAATTACTCAAAACACAAAATTGTAATAACTTATAACGTAGAACACTATTCAACTTGTGTCTGTTTATGGCGTCGTGACGTCACGCCATGATCTGTAAGGGCGGCCTGCTTTTAATTTAACTTAAATCGCGCGAAATAAAATTCAAATTTACTTTACCTAATAAAAATTAAAAAAAAAAAATTAATGTAAAAGATAAATTACATAGTTATTTACCTATCAGCTATCAATTCCAATACTTTTCGTAGTTTATTTTGACATAGGTCTAGTAAGTAGTAGCCAATTTAAATGGCGTGTCAAATGACGTCACATTTCCTTTCGACCAATGGTGGCGCGTTTTGGAAATTTGAATTTCGCTCCCTTAATTTACACTTTTCATAAATTATTTTATGGCCTTAAATGATTAGTAAATTAAAAAAATGTTCTTATTATAATAAGATGATAATAAATATATTTGAGACCATTTTAAATTTCATGCATATTCCCTATTATAGAAATTTGAAAAGTAGTTGTCATATATACATAACTAATAAATATAATATTTAAATACTTTTGGTGTGATTTTCATTTGAAGTGACTTACCACTTGGCATCTAGCTCTAACAACAGGTTGATCAACAGGCAAGCAGTATTTACAAAGAGTCATTGCACACAACAACAGTTCATCTATGGATGTGTGTAGCCTGCACACATTTTCAACCACCTGTTAAACATACAAAATATTTATGTCTGATGTCTTATAGTATTGCAAAAAAAATATTTTCTTTTAAAAAAAATAACAAAAATATTAACACTACAATTTTTTATTATTTTACCAAAAACAAATAATGGTAAAATATCCTAAGCTTATTAAAAGCTATTTGTGTATACATTAAAACAAAAATCTTGAGTAAAGTATATAACCATTTTTAGGTACCTAAAGCAATTTATATAATTTATCTTTTAGCAAAATAATTGTAAACCGTAGATTACTACTATACTATGACAGTGAATAACAAAATAGTTTTTAATTATATTTCTTATATCAATTATTTACTTCATTCTTCCACTGAATGTACAAGTGCTCTTTCTCCCTCATATCTGTTTTATATACAATTGTAGATAATTTATTGAGGAGATCAAATGTCTGATCAATCCAATTAACAAAATACATTGTAGAGGCAAAAATAGGGCTGTCAAAATCTATATCATCCTTGGGTTTATTTACAAGATCTTCAATTGCCAACAGTCTATTGTAGCACCAGGATAATCTTTCTAAAGTACAATTACGGCTCTCCTGTAAAACCAAAAGTATTTACATAGAATTAAAAATTTATAGATGTTGAATTTTATATAATATTCATGAATTTATGAAAAAAATATATACATATTTAAAACTGAAATATTCAATTATGGTTTTAGAAAACAGATCTTTATATTTAAAAATAATGCAGTCCCCTTCAAATCTCTTTGACTATCTGTAAATTTATTTAGAAAATATCCAACAAATTAATTATATATTTCCATAGAAGTTTAAATATTACCTGGAGAAACACTTTGTGTTGGTTTTCCAATTTGATAACATCTATTAATGTTACAATACACTTCTTTACTTGATCTGAACAAAGTGTATAGACATAACGTAATTGTACAACATTCTCTTCCAACAGAGCCTCGGAGGTAGTACAATTATGGAGAGAATTACTAATTCTACTTATCAAGGGGTAAATGTAACTAAGAAGTACTTCCTGAAATAAATATCCAAATTAAGAGAACGACTTTATTTTATAACAGGTAAAAAAGCAAAAACGTAGCCAATTTTACTTTACCACAATAAACTTTATTGCTTGCGTAGAATCTTTGGGCATTTTCAATAATTCACTCTCTTTTATTACATCATTTTGTTCCATTTTGAAATAGTTAAATAAAATCCTGGTAAACTTAAAAACTGTTCTCTTTCTTCATCAATATTGGTTAATAATTAAATAATAAATACAGACCTTGCTTATATTTAAAAAATAACGAACGCGGGTCGCGGAACGACATGTCAATTCTGTCGTTTTCACAAGAAACGTCAGTTTACAGTTAACAGTTGACATTTCGTCTATTTATATTTTATGCATCACCGTAGGCAGATAACGCACAGAGTATATAAGCACTAAATTTAAATCTGGATTACCGAAAAAATCAGAAACAAGATATGATATAATGTACAACAACTTTCTTAATAAATTTATATGAAATGTTTATAATAAATATTTATATATTTTTTATAATTGCACAAGCAGTCTTTTCACTGTATTACCATATCATCTCATCCGGAAACTGTGATGTCATCATAACAAATTTGTTATCTGTCACTTTTTTGCAATTTGCATTTCTGTTTTCTGTTTCTAGAGATTTCAGATTTGATAGATTCAGATTCATTGAACTCTTTATTTGTGAGAAATAAACAGTGAGAATTTAGAAAGTACGTAACGATGAGTGAATTAGTTTGGGGAATTAAAAATGGGGATATTGATCAAGTTAAGGATATTGTTGAAAAAAATGTAAGCCGGCTACAAATAAGTAAATTAAAAATCTTAGACAGTTAGTGAAAGAAAGTTATTTTGTAGTATACATTATTTTTCTCTCTTCAACTTTATATGTAATCTTCATTCAATTCAATAGTCCTTGTAATTATACAATAGATATTAATAAATTAATTATTGTTTATCAGAAAATAGATGTGAATGCATTAATCGACGGTCGAGTACCTCTCCACTATGCCGCAGATTATGGCCAGACGGCAGTCGTAAACTATTTATTGGATAAGGGTGCTGACCCTAATGTAAGAAATCAACACTTTTTCTCAAACTAACGTAGTTACATACCATAAAAACTGATGAAACTGATGTAGAATTGTATACAAAAGTGGAAGAATATATATATAAAGAAATATGTTCTGTTATAGATGGTAGACAAACACGGAATCTCCATAATTCTTGCAGCTATATGGGAAGGGCACACAGACTGTGTAAAAACATTGCTAAAACATGTAAGTCATTTTAAAGTATTAGTGCTAAAACAATTCAGCTATAAACTTATGGCAAATTTCTTCACCATAATCTCTACTAACATTATATATCTTGAGATTTTTGTTTGAAAGAGAGTGGTTAAAATATTCTTTCTCTACCTTCTGTTATGACATTTTTACCAAAGTTTAACCACAAATTATCAATCATTTGTACCTTTTAACATAGTGCTGGCCAACATCTGAAGATAAAAAAACAATAATACAATTATTGTATCTATATCACTAATATGTAATTATCTATTGCAGGGTGCATCAAAAAACGGAAAAACTCCTGATGGTACACCATATATTGAAGCAGCAGAAAAAGAAGAGATCAAGGAGTTGCTAACATAAAAATACATAATCTTAAGTTAGAATGCTCACATAATTTTTTTGAAAGCTGTAATGAAAATAGATGAAAGTAATATTCACCATATTTACATGTATTTATTTATATTGCAATCAATTATTTTTGTAAGCTCTAGAAATGAGAAATAACTTCTGTATAGTGACTACGTCCATTAGTATTATTTGTTTTTATTATTAACAAATATTATTAAGTCATTATAACTAACGAATGCACAGATGATTTTGAAATGCATTTAATTGCATGTATAATGCATTTCTATAATTTTTAAGGGCCTATAAATTATTTTATATTACAGAGAAGGCATGTATAGGAATTTTTAATGCTAAAATAAAAAAAATGTGATATCAATTTACATTTTATTTGTAACCAACAGAATCACATATAAATATAATAAAAATTAGTAAACACACCTGTTGTGTTTAAAATATAACACTACATAATAATACAATAAATAATAAATATTTTTCTCACTTATGACTTGTCTAATAAACTAAAGTTCATCTTTACCAGTAGTAAATTTTTTATATTTATTTTTTGGTGGTGGGCAATAACATGCATTCTTCTGGGCATCCAAATAAGACTTGCAGCCAAGTGTTAAAGTACCTGTAAAAAGGAGTTTGGCTGCCCCCTTGCAACCTAAAACATTATGATTATGTAATCACATATACACATTTAAAATACAACACTATATTACTATTTATTGTAAGTTAGTGACACTATATCACTAACACTAAATTAATAACTTTTTATCTAAAAATGGATAGACGGCAACATTATTTCAAGCAAAACTCCCAAGCTTTTATATAGGTTGACTTCTGGGAAGATAGATAATTAGCTTAACTTCTCAGAAAAAAGTTTCACTAGTTCTTTTGAAACTGAGCATTATTATTTAATTGGATCATATCTCCAATCATAATTTAAGAAACCAAAACGTAACATTACCTTTAGTGATAGCATCCCCCGCAACATTTACTGATTTATATGTATCACAGTAATTATACAAGCATCTCTTAAATTCTAAATCACAGACTTCTTTACCATTGCTGCAAGTATCATAGCAAATATCATGATCGTCACAACATTTCGTCATCTGCTCAATTGGCAAGTAATCCGAGGATATTTTCAAACCAAGAGAGCCACAGCCATCGGATTTAGGAACATGATTTCTGTTACGTACAGGTTTATGTCCTATAAATTAAAATTAATTAGACAAGCGCAAACCATAATTACAAATAATTATAAGTAATAATTATAAAAACCTTCGGGACAACTAAATATGCAATCTTCTTCTACAGCAGCATCGAAAACGTCATGAAGAGATTTAAACTTTTCTGCTACTGTTATTACATTACGAAATACATCACCAAACACTGATTCAGCCGACAAAACTGCGTCTTTGAGGTTCCTTAACATGCTCGAGCCAATGCCCGTGTAAGCGTAGGCGGTAAAAGTAAGGAGGTATATAAAAATCTTCTTATATGGGATCTCCATTTTTAAATCTATTAATAATATTTATTGTCCTAATCATTCCCTGAATCTTAGTCTTTGCCTGACGTGGATGAATCTGATCCGCTAAAAGATATACAGTTATGTTGTGTATATATTTTTGCAACTCGCTCGTGTTTGGCAAATGAAATATGAAATTCAAAAAAATCATGAATACAGATTACAGGCAGCTATCAGCAATCTACCTGCATTGAATTCTATTATCTGGATTTCTGTAATCTGTTATTTATGCAGACAGCAGAATACAGCAATATTTGACATGAGTCTATGGAACAATCGAACTTATTGCCATTAAATTAAAAATTTAATAAACTGTCGATAGAAAAACATTTCTAATAAAATAATAAAATAATGTGAGGTTTCTATTTTGCAAAGTTTTCGGAGCTAATGAATGGAGATTTAAGTCTAAGACTATACGATTCAATCTTGTGATTTCGTTATTTGCTTTGGTAACTTATTTGCATTTTAATGTCTTCAATTATTTAACGATTGCTTCTAATTCGATAAAAAAAAAAACACAATCAAATCCGTTTACTCGTTTGGCTTCTACGACGCCACAGGCGCATAGATACACATGTCTTCCTTATAACACCCTCCTCGGGTTCGTGGTTAAATATGAGATAATAATAAAAAGATATATAAAGTAAACCTGAGACCAGATTAGCGCGATTCTTATACACAAAATGATTGAGGTTTTTTAAATAAATGTATTCAATATTTTAATTCCATGACATTAAAACAATATATATTATATAATTCGATACATATTAAACTAGATAATCGTCTTTTATAAATAAATATATCATATATATAAATCACATTTATATAACACATCACTATAAATAAATCACATTTTAATATTTGGGAGATGATACTTCGTTTATAGCATCTATGAACTATAAATTAATCCTCGGTAAAAGGTGTAAGCTAAATTTTATTATTCTGCATATTTTGTGAAATTTTAATATTGCTCCAGCAAACTAACAATAAATATATATTTTTTTTTAATCGGTAAAAAATATTCTTTTCAATTTTTATAAAAAATATTTGTCACTTAACCAAAAATAAATGCAATAAAAAGTATGTTAAATATTATAATATTACATATTTTATTAAAATATGTCCATTCCTTTCATTCTCGGTTTCATCTATCTTGAACGCGCTACTACTACACCCACCATAGTATCCGGTGGCCATGTTAATTTAAAAAGTTAGCCTTTTCCGTTTTGTTGTCGTGAAAATGACGGGTTTTAGTAATAAGGTGAGATTTAAATATTGGAATATTACTAAATTTTAGTAATATTATTATCATTTTTCTCTGTAATAGTATAAAATTATTTAAATGGTACTTTCTAGTATCCGTAGTGGTTATGTTAATTATTATACCAATTTTTCGATGTACACGTGCTAAGCTTGTGGTGTATTGTAAATACTTTGGTAATAATGTGCTTATTTAGTGTATTAATACAAATCTTATGTTATTCTCCACTATAATATTATTTTGTAAAGTATATGTGAACCCAAATCAACATTTGGATTTCGTTGTAATATTGAGGTTATACATTGCGGTATGCCGTGTTATATTGATTGCTATTATTACTTATTTACTTTGTGTTTCAGGCCATAGTTATCGATGGCCGTGGCCATCTGTTGGGCCGCTTGGCCGCAGTCATCGCTAAAGTTCTTTTGGAAGGAAACAAAGTGGTTGTCGTGAGATGTGAACAACTTAACATCTCCGGAAACTTCTTCAGGTATTTTTTTTGTTTGTTATGCTAGTAATAATTTAGATTTCTTCAATATAAGATTCTATTTAAATATTATTTTACTGTATTTTCTAAATCCTTTATTTTCTAAATTTTCTTTATCATAACATAAATTTGTTAAGGAATTAGAGGTGCAATGCACGATATGTCCCGTCTCACAACTCATGGCTAATGAAACTTGATAAACAGAATTTAGTTTCAATCATAACTTTCTACTCTTAACAATTATTATCCTAATTGGTATTGTGTATAGTTTTAGTACTGATTTAGAATTAATTTGAATAGATGTCTTTCTATCATGTGTGATTTTGAACTGCCTAGATAAATAATTTGAGTAGATTTTATAGGTTTGCATACTGAAATGAAAGAAAGAAAGACAGAAAAATACTTTTATTTAGACAACACAACTTTTACATGTAGTTATAAAAAAAAGGAGTGATATTATTAAAACATTTATAAGAAATAGTCCTGTAAAGATCACATAACGGAAATATTAAAAACAAATAAAAAAAAAAGCATAGAAAGATAGATATGAGAAGCACAAACTGTTCTATTGTCCATTCAAACTAAACAAAAAATAATAATAATAAATGGTTGTTGGTGTCCAAATAAGGATAACCTCTCAGTTAACATCAAAGGCGAAGACCTTCAACCCTGATTTTCAGAGGCTGCCTTAATGTGTGAATGAATGGCTGTGGCATGATTTAGAATACACATTTCTTGTGGTTGATATGATTGAATGATGGTTAATATGATAGCATTTAACTTGCTAAACCAACTTCATATGTTAGGAAAAAAATAGGATGATGGTGCATTTATATCTTTAAATGCTAATTTTAAATTTTAAACTTAAGAAGACTATGTACCGCAAACCGATTATCTATTTCATAACATAATAAATTTTAGGATGAAACAGTTATTTTATCCAGTGCATTATTCTAATTTCTAACTACATGATGTTTTTTTTGGGTAATTTGCGACTGAATGTTGACATGTTGCTATTTAATATTGTAATCTGATTTAACTTGAATTACTTGTATTCAAAATATAGCCGGTTCTCATTTTAATATAAATACATTTTTTAGGAACAAGCTGAAGTTTATGTCATTTTTGCGTAAACGCTGTAATGTCAACCCTGCACGTGGGCCTTTCCACTTCAGAGCACCTTCAAAGGTTCTGTGGAAGACTGTCCGAGGTAACAGTTTAGATACTAATGAATTTTGATATAAATAATATTCCATATAACTAATTCTATTCTACAATAATGATGTTTCCAGCCTCTATATACCTTGAAGTTACTGAGAAATTAGCATTGCTTAAGATATACTAAATAAATATACAACTGATTTAATTAATGACAGATTAGTTTGAACTAAAGTAAATGATTTGTTATTCTGCATTGCTACAGTAATTGAATTATTATACTTTTGGAATGAGATGACATCAAATCGCAATGTTATGATTATTATCTATTTACCTACATTAGTTGACATAGTCAGTGATAATAATACAAATTATGAATTAATCATTCAAAAATATATTTTACAACTCCTTAAAATAAATATATTAATTCGTAATTTTCTTGTAGGCATGATCCCACACAAGACTGAGCGAGGAAAGGATGCACTCAGACGGCTCCGTGCTTATGATGGTTGCCCTCCACCCTATGACAACCGCCGTCGCGTGGTTGTTCCAGCAGCTCTCCGTGTGTTCTGCTTGAAGCCAGGCCGCAAGGTACATTCAACATTTTTATTACCATTTCTTTTCGTTATTTGTCGATATTGTGGGAATATTTTTAACATGATGTTACATTTTTGGGTAATTTGCGACTGAATAATCACTTGTTGATATTATATTGTATTCTGATTAAAGAATTTGTGAGGACAACTTCAATATGTTTTTGAATACTTTTTAAAACTTTTTCTCTTCTTACAGTACTGTCATGTTGGACGTCTGTCTCATGAAGTTGGATGGAAGTACCGTGAAGTTGTCCGCAAACTTGAAGACAAGAGAAAGTTCAAGACAATCCACAAAGTAGCATATGAGAAGAAACTCCAGGTTTGTAAATGATTAATATTTAAGAAATATGTTTAATTTAAAGTATTAGTATGCCATTATGATATCATGATGATTAATATCTTACCTACATTATTTGATGTGTTATGAAAATAACTTGTATCTGATACAAATTAATAACCATTTAGTTTGAGCAAATTAGAATGGATAATTTATAATTACTATTTTGTTTGTAGAAAATCACCAAGGAGGCCGGCGAAAAGGTAGCGAAGTCAACAGCACCCTTCAACGCCATAATGCAATCTTATGGATACAATTAGAACTAAGAGAATTATATAACAAAAATAAACCTCTGGTTGCCCAAATTTGGTTTTATTCCTTAAACAACATAAAAGCCTAAAATAATATGACCACGTAATTTTAAACATTTAAATTATTAATGCAAATTAAAATTATGAGAACAATGTATTTGTATAAATAAGGAACTTAAGAAAATACAGTTTTCAGTAGTAGCATGATGTTATTTATATACCTGCCTTAATAAACATAAAACGAATAAAAAAACTGAATCATTTCAATGATTAGGACATTTAAGTAAATAACGAAATCATCTTGTCACTGTTTGTAAAGAACAGAATGCAGAACACCAAAATGAATTATTTTTTATCCAACTACCTTCAGACGGTATCTTTAAAACTACAACAATTTAAACAAATACAATTCTATAAAACTTCTGTAGAAAATAAAATCATCTATAAATACCAACTGTAATCTTCAAAGGATTTGGAATGCGGTAATTGTAAAACGGTGTTTCTCAAGTGTTTCCCGCACGCCTCACAGGAGGATGTTATTTTGAAAATAAACCCGACACGAGATAAAACCATTCTCTCTTGGCCATTTAAGTTCAATAATAGGTTTTGGTGCAAATTTTAACGAAAAGAACAAATTCTTAAATAATTACGGTAAACAATTATTATTCATAATTAAATCGTCAATAGAAAAATCTTTATTATAATTCTTTGGCATGTTAATTTAAGATTTTGATTGTGTTTTCAAAAATGACTGATTTTTTTGAATATACTCTATTGCACTCCACAATACATGGAAAAAAGTAATACATATAAAGAAAATACCTTGTAAAGTACAAAAGACGGTCTTATCGCCTAATGGCCATTTCATTCAGTCGACCTTAGGGTTCGGAGAATTAAAAAAAAAACAATTATTTCAATATTGGTAGGTGGTGTGATAACCACACCACCTACCAATATTGAAATAATTGTTTTTTTTTTAATTCTCCGAACCCTAAGGTCGACTGAAAGAAATGGCCGTTAGGCGATAAGACCGTCTTTTGTACTTTACAAGGTATTTTCTTTATATGTATTATTATAATAATAAACATAGTAATAACTACACACAAATACTTACTAGTAGTACATAGGTGTATATAAGTAATGAGCTGATCGTAAGCGAAGCTCTTAACCGTTTGGGAATATTTTTTTTGAGGCAACATCACAGGTAAACCACTTGACCAATTTTAACCAAAATTGGCACGCATGTCAAGGACGACTGGGCTCCAAAAAACAGAATAAAAAGATATTGTTTCGTTTTAAAAATATGGTCAAAAAACTGAATCTCCCATAGACTTAACTCAACCTGCGCGCGCTCGAATATCGTTACTCGTTACCTTTCCGGTGCCAGCAATTTCATTGGAAGTCCTTGGGCGCGGTATGGACCGACTTTAGTAGCGTAAAAAAGGGGGAGGGCGCTCAGCTCAACTCCCGCAGCGCATTGTGGCGGATCCTAGTTTAAAATATATAACAAAAATACACTAATAAATACAAGAATACATAAAAAAGAACTACAATAGTAAAAGTGATTTATAAGAAATTCCGAAAGCCTGTGGTAGGGCATGACTCAAAAAAGGCTGGAAAACACTAGGGTAAACTGAAGCTTATTCAGTTTAATCCCCAGAAGACAAGTTTTGCGACTTTACGAGTAAAAGCTCCATTCGTCTTATTACCGCTCTTTGAAAATACTGCCCTCAATTATCAATACCTTGTCAAGTATAAGTATTGGGCGGGGACATTTCGAGCGATTGCTAGTAGGATGCTGATAAACAACAGTGTGCCAGCCACAAACACTTAGTTTTGAGAAAAACGTGTCTAAAGATTTTATAATAATTTTATATACGTTGTTTGAAAAATATCTACCAAGGTCTTTTTTATTCTTTTGGAAGTTTGTTTCTTGCCACTCACTGAACCACTGAATGATATGTCGAAATAAAATGTCAAGTATTATAACATCTTTACAGTGATAATAATAATGATTGACGAATGTGTTAAAGAATTTAATTTAATGTGTGATAAAAATACATTTTGATGGTACTTTTTGAACTTAAAGTGATTTTGTTTAATGTAGAATATTTGATCCATTATAAGAATACAAAATATCTCCAAAAATCAGTTTTTGTGGGTTATTGTTTATCTGCATCCAGTTTATCAGTCACCTGAAGCATAAGGCCAATTTGGCCTTTCGTTCATGTAAAAAGATCACACTACGAACTTAAGAGCAAAATAATCTGAGTTCTGCACTAGAGTTTCGAAAGTGTAACGCACTTCTGTATTCAGAATGGCGTTGCTGTTTTCATATAGGTTACGAGAAAATAATAGCAATAGAAAAAAATGCTACCTATTAAAAAATATATCACACAAATAAAGAAAATAGTTTTAAATTGTTAATCTATTTAAAATGTTTGTATGAGAGACACGCAAAAACTATATATGTATATATTATAATATATTTAAGTTTTTTGTATGGATACTCTTTGAATTTGGAAACACAACAACACAAGTAACAATACCATGTATTGGACGGAGTTTTATGGAATTGGGTTATTATCATAGTGAACATATGGAATGCTTCTTAATGTGGAAAATTCCCACATTATTATGAAAAACTTACTGTCGTGTTAAATGTGTATTTCAGATACATCATACAAATAATCAACATGCAGCTGTTACAAAACCTTTTTAATTATACCGGTAATTGCTCTTTTCGTGTACACGTGGGTAAACTGAACATCACTGTCAGTTAACAAAATCTACAAAAAAAGGTTATTGAAAGTAGTTAGTCTCACTTTTAAAATCAACAAATTATAAAATAACAATCGGCGATAGTCAACAAGATCTTAGCCACCTTGTGTTAGCTTTTATATAATTGGAGGGTAGGTTTGATAAAAAAATAAAGATATCAGATGTTGGTTTGACTAAAACGTGTAATGTTTGTATAGATTATAGAAGTTTAATTGACTAAATAAATAATTGTAATACTGATTTGATTAAGAGTAGTGAATATGTAAGTAAATCGGCTACTAGCTAAAAGGAGGTTGTGTGTACCTAATATGTGATGTCAGAGACTAAGGCATGGGCGTACCGAGGTGTACCGAGGGGTACCGTACCGAGTACCTGAACATCGTATACTTCTCTACTATCTTATATTGGAAATTAAAATTTCGTATTTTACATTAAAAAATAAAACCAATTAAGTTTTAAAAATTAAAGAGGGTTAATTTTTAATAATTAAGGGTTTAGAAATGCTTTCTCAGGATGGTTAGTCGGGGACGAGAAATGTGGCTTTTCAGTTATTATAGATCTATGTATTACAAACAAATACAATTCTGTAGTAAAATTTTTAGTAAACACTTTAGTCTTATAGCTTCATTAGAAGCAAGATTCGGTAAAGACAAATCACCAGCTTTTGCTCTTTCATTGTTAAATCATGCTCAGAAAATTAAAATTACAGCTCTAAAATTACAAAAATATATTAAAAAAACTGCTTTGCCCCTCCCTAGCACAGAATCTGGGTACGCCCATGGACTAAGTTGTGTATTAAACTAGTATAATAAGGTGAAACAGTGATATTAAAGAGTTTAAACAATTTAGTGTGTTTGTAAGCAGTGTCAATTAAGTATTTTAAAAAATAGAACGACTGTCATTGTTGATACTTTTGCAGTTTAAGAGAGTTCTAATACATGAGAGAGAGACGACGACGATAACACCCTCATAGACTACTTCTGAAATAAAGATTCTCATTTAGATAGCTATGTTTCATGTTCATATAGTCATTTTCTTATCCCTATGTTTTCTTTTGTCTTGCCTACCCTGAATGTACCTAACTCTAACAAAGTCCCATGAGCGAAACCGATAAATAATTATAAAAACTATACGTCCAAACATGTCTGTCTTCTTTGATTGTTGTTCCGATTATTTTTACATACCTATAGTCCCTAGGATAATTAATCAGCGAAAAACGGCTCCAGGATGGGACGAGTGTAGCATATCATAGACCAAATAGATATATGCGCCGAATATTCTTTAAGTATTCGGAACCTTTTTTACTGTTCGTATTCGGCCGACTTATTCGGTTTTGGTGCCAAATATATTTAATTTGAGTATTTCTATTTTCTTGGTTACATGATACGGTAAAGAACTAAGAGACAAAACTAAGGTGTATGTCACATTATAAGTCGAAGAAATCCTTAGTAATGTGTTGAATAAAGCTTAATAATATAAAAAAATAAGCTTCAAATCAACATTTATTTAAAAAAAATAACAGGTCAACATATTTATTTTACTATTCCTAACCTAAAAAGTATTTAGTATAGTCAACATTTATTTTGAACCTTAAATCAACATTTTGTTTTGAAACCTCAAAAAAATATTTTTAACCAGAAATTTACACATTTATTCATCTAGCCAGAAGCTACATGTAACATAATTGATAGAACCTAATAACATAATTGGTTATAACAATCGAACTATTAAATAGTAAATCGAATAATTCAGCGGAATGTTCGGTTCGGTAAAAGTTAAACCGATTAGTATTCGGTATTCGGTTTAACCACTATTCGGCGCATCTCTAGTATATATGTATGTATAAATGTACCTATATATTCATTTGATACAAAATTACTCAAAAAAATCACATAAATCTAGTAGTCAGAACCAGGCTTACTGTTATTTTTTAGTCACTGTTTCATTTATGAAAATAAGTATTTAAGGTTTGGATTGAAAGAAAGGAATAAGTTTTAGTATTTTTGAAAATTACACTTAAATATATATGTTTTAAAGTAGACTCAAAAAAAGTTTTAACACGTTTGTTTTGAGTACTATGTGTGAACTGAATACATACTTTTTTCAAAAAATATATAAGAAATAGTTTAATTTCAAATAAAAATAAAATTTCTCGACTTTTATGAACAGTTTCTGATAGAGATGTAATTAAGATCATTTGTCTTTTATATTGTTGTCCGTTACATATTAAATAAATCAATAACAATGTATTTCAGTTACTTTTATATCAACACACACACAATTAAGAATAAAAAAAAATAAACGCACATAGGTAGGTACATTGTTAATATTAATATTGTTTTAACTGAACCATTTTTTTGGTATCAATTTATTTTTTTTTTTCTAACCTAATCTAACCTTTTGTATATTTATGTTTGACGTCATAGAATTTCAATTTACGAGTTCCATATATTGCCTCGATGGATTTGATCAGATAATTATTTTACGCGGGACAAATTTTCTTGCGCAGCTGTGACCAGAGATAAAGTGTGAATAGAATATCGGTAGTAAAACCGATACATTTTGATACTTTAGTAAAAAACAAAATTTAGATGTACAAAAAAAATATCTGCAAAGATGTACCTAATGTAAACGTTGTTATTTTATTTGAGTTAAATTGTACTTAAGTATGAAAAAGGTTATAATTCAAAACTATTGAATAATTACTACCATTACCTAATTATAATAAATAAATAAACAGAAACATACTAAAATAGTGTTAACTATTAAATGTTACTTAGAATATATATAGGATCTATTCTGAATTGTATGTTATTGTATATTTTAAATGTAAAGTTGTACAAAAGTATCAAACATTTTCAATCCATTTCTTAAAGCTTTTCACTGAAAATGCTGGAAATTAAATCCGTTGTACCGTTTAATAGCAGTTCAATCACAATGGCATCCGGCTGACTATAAAAGGATAGGGTACCGATTCTAAGGCATCAGTTTCAGGAGTAAGCTCCTACAGTTCAGTTCAAGAAAAGTATTACAAATAAGTACAGAGTACAGTTACTATGAATAAGTGGAGTTTACTACTCTTTTCGGTTCTTGGGCTACTCCTGTCAACTACATCGGAGCTAAACTTCGTAGATGGCAGGCTCGAGTGCTGTGATCGTTCATCTCGTCCGTTGTTGTCAGATACAAGGCTTTCTATCTATGAAACTGATTGTCCTTACCGAACATTTACCGAAATAAGTCAACTGATTTCGCCCAAACGAGATATACGTCATGATGTTAGAAACGATGAGTTAAGACGCTCATTACGTTCAGATAGTCGTCGACGACAATTCAGGGGCAGGCGTATTTCTTCTGACGAAAGGTTCAGGGTCTCAAACAATATTGTATTTGATCTTGACGATTCAACCTTATCCAATACCCGCGATAGAAAAGTACCAGAGGCAAATAATGATTTAAATTTACGAAGAAATTTAAAATCCTTTTCTCGCGACAATTTTAGGGAAAATCATGTTCACCGATCACGCGCTCGCAATAACGATTTCCTTGGGAATAAAATGGAACGCAATTCACAGGAAAGACGTAATAATATGGAAGAGGAACTATCTGAAATACGGGATAATCGCTTCCGTCATAATGACCGTAATCAGAAACGATTTAATAGACGCACTTTTGTCATAAAAACTTATATTACATCTAATCAAAGGGAAAATCTTGATAGTTTTATACAGAAAAATGAAGGTAAGAGAGACGTGGAAAGGAATAATCTCGATATAACTACTAGACAAAGATTGTTCAGAGATACCCGTCTAACAGACTTGTCGAGAAATAGTGATCGTAGATTTAAAAAAGATCATAGTAAAAGCAATGAACGACACTTTACGATGCAATCAGTTTCTAAAATTGGTATTTTGAGACACAAGAACAATCCGGACTACCTACGTTTATCAGTCCGTGATGATAGTATTGTAAAGATATCTGAAAGAGAAAGTCTTACTAACGTCCGGCGAAATATCGACACAATGAATGCTTATAGGCGAATCTACGACGAGGATATAACTGAAGAAATGGTTCCTGATGCTCCCTCTCGTCCAAGGACCATTCAAAGAGAAAGTGAAGGATCCAGAAACCGAATTCGTGGTGATACAAGGCAAATGGATAGCGGATTTCAGAAGAGGAATTTCGAAGAACACTATTTGACCCGAGGCTTACCAAGACAAAACTCTAATATCAATACACAAAACAAGAAGAAATACAATACACTACAAGAAATGAACCAAGCAAAATTGTATAAAGATATAAATATTAAAGAGGGTGAAGAAATTAGCAATGTATTAGTTGTAAGAATTGAAAGAGCTTCCGTTCAAAGCCGAAATAGAAAAAATAGAGAAAACAACCGTGAACCAAGATTGAACGAGGAAGATACTGCTAAGCGTATTACACTGAAAAACAAAAACAGTCTTGTAGAAAAACAAGCAGCAAGTTCAAATATTAACCGCCGAAGTGAAGCAAACAGACATAGTGTTTTAGAGGCTCGTGAAAGAGAGAACTCTAGATTTAGGTTAAATCATGAAAACAAAAATATTATCAAGCAAAGTAGAAACAGCCATAATGAAGATATGTTACGGGAATTGCGTAATAGTCAGCGCAGGTTAATACAAAGTAACGCGATGGGTCTAGAGACAAACAACATCATGCAAATTTACCAAAACGACAATGATTTTCAGGGATTCTTAGTAAGGACAGATAATTATAGGGAGCTGGTTAACAGACTCAGACGTGAAAAATTAAGCCGCAATGGTAAGCGTGGATCTCAAACAAGAATTGTTCAACGAGAAAACGAAAATAAAAAGCATCCTCGACCAATAAAAATTCAAGAGAATAGAAAACAAGAAGACTATAAATTAAAAAAACGCTTAGTTTCAAACACCAATAGAAATGTAGAAAAACAACGATCTAGAACCTACAATGAGAAATCAGACAGGGAAGAATTTAGAAATTCATTAGTCCGTGAAGCTGAACGTGCGTTTGATAAAAACAGAATCAGACAAGTTAGAGATGAACACGAACGTAGACGAGAATACCAATTAGAAGTAGAAAGTACTGTTGAGCGTGTTTTATCTCGCATTGATCGTAACACAAACAATGTTGCAGAAAGAGGCTTTCTAAGTATTAGATCAAGTATTGGTAACAACCGCTTACACAGAATAACTCAAAACGCTGCAACTGTATTAAAACGCCGTGACAATGATGAGGCTAGGTATCGGTCAACTCATGAAAACAAAAGAATTGTTGACCAGAGACGTACTAGAGATATGTTAGAGGGTCGTGAAGATAATTTAAGTAATGAACGTCTTACTCAGCGAAATTTAGCTTCAAGAAGCGGTAAGAATAACGATGTCTTAAATAATAATAGGCGAAGCTATAACGACGAAAACAATCCACAAGTACTTTTAACTATTAAAAGATCTGAAAGGGAAAGATTTTCCTCCGCTAACAAGCGTTCCTCATATCTAATAACGAGTCAAACAGAACACGAAAATAGAATGCACAATGATTACAGACAACGAACGAATATTCAAGAAATTAGATCACGAAAAGATCATAATGCCAACCGAGGTTTAGCAAGACAAGATTCTAATACTAATAGAATTGTAGAAGACCGAAGAGCTAAAACTCCTAACGAGAAGTTAAATACTAGAAATATATTGGCCACAGGAAATAAACGATCCCTCGATAATAGCAGAGTTAGTCGACGGCGAGATAGCCGTGAATATAGGCTTAACGACAATGTTAACGCTGAACGAATTTTGGTACGGGATATTGAAAAAAATATTGAAACACGAGACAGCAGAATCCAATCTGAATTAGATTCTAACCACCAAAGCCAGAAAACTAAACGGACTCTAATTTTATTGCAGCTCCGTGAAAAAAAAGTTGCCAGTTTGATTCGTCTAAATAAACGAGACTTGGAACAAAACGAAAACGAGATAATTAGAAACAAACAATTTACTAGAATTGAAGATCATAGTAGGGACACTCGGATTGCGCAAATACCCCATGTGTTGAGAAAAATAAATGTTAGATCAAATACAAGAGTTACCCACGATAAAGTAGCAACCAGATATGTCGAAACTGAAGTAGAATTTTATGATTCTCATGAAACCCACCGCGAACGTAGAACTGAACGAGATATCCGTAATATCGCTAGACATGGATTGTCAATAAATAATCGTGACGTTAACCGCAAACTAGAATACATTAGACATGTAAGAAGTCATAATGGCCCAGAAAATAGTGCTCATCGCGAAAATAAGAACAAAGCCAGGATAAGCGAAAGGGAGAATAATAGAGTTGAAAGACAAGACAAAGAACGAGACATTCGTGGTAACGATTTACAAATATTAAATAAAGAGTCCAGGATCACTAAGGCCAGAAGAACAAATGAGGAGCGCGAAATCGGAACTGCAACTTCTAATATACGGTTTTTCCCAATTGAGCATAAAGCCCAATCAGATAATCAAATCTTTAAAATAAATTTGCAATACATTATCTACACATTGCAAGGGCTCTATATATTAGGAATATTTACGAAATTCACAGAAAACTTCAATGGAATTCACAAGAGAACCCGGTAAGCACATCTCAAAAGCTCCCAGAACTTACCATGTTTGTTTTACTATTTTTGTGGTAATTCTTATTAATCCAAAATTATTTTTATTTCAGATTTTCCAACTGGTTTCCTCTGTTCTCAACTTTAAAAGTACATTGAATGACACTGGCGCCTATTGACTTACGACCTATATATAACCGATATTGAAAATATAACCTTAATGTTAAATATCTAAAATGTTTATGTAATATTTAGTAAAAATAAATACATGTCATTATTTTACCTTATGTTTTATTTCTTGCCAAAATTACAACATTTAGTAATGCTCTAGAGCACCCAGACTAACCATAGAGAATACAATGTTGAATTGAAGCTTACACTTAACAAAAATTAAATCTTATAAAGAATGGATTGATTATAGATCTAAAGTGTCGGTCTTTTTCTTCTGCTGTCCTTCATACCATGCTTTGGAGATCATTCTCTTCATTTCATCATCACCAGTTTCATACCTAAAATATTTTTTTAATAATTGAGTTAATTGTATTTCACAGTTTACAAAAGTTAAATGTTTATTTATAACATATTTTGACATCTTTATTATAGCATTACAAAATTATTTACTGATGAGATAAGAAGTTAATTTAGAATAAAAATATATTTCAATGCATGTATGACACTAAAGTTTTTGGGATACAGAGTACATACAAGAAATATCTCATAAGTAAATAAAACATGTAAATACAACTTACATGTTCTTCATAAGACTCATGATAGATTCCTGTGGATCTTTCTTATCAACTTCATCGGCTTTGAATCGATTGGCACGTTGATCATCAAACTTCTTCTCAATTTCAGTCATGTGAGACCACTGATTATTTGGGTTAGCTTTTACAAGGTACACAATTACTGTGTCTAAAAAAAATATATTGGAATCAACATATGTGGTATAACTTAACACAAAAAATAATATTTTTTATTGTAGAGAACTTATCCATACCATTTTTCTGTTTCCAGTAAGTATCAGCAACATTGATAGGGTAAAGCAATTTGTTGATTATCAATACATGATCCTTGTCATCCAGATTATCCACATGTAGTTCCATGGACTTTTCTGTAAGCTTGCAGTACACATTTTCTTTTGGCACAGTCTCAACATGTTTGAGTGTAACAAATACTTTAATGTATTTGTCAGTTTGATCCCAACCTGAAACATACATTTTTGGAAGTGACTATTAGTATAGTAATTATAAAAATAATGTATTTTTATTTATACAGTTACAAACATTCTGAAATTTAAATCTTCACCTAATCTTATAACTTAGTTATTTATTAAAAAAAAATCCAATTTAATATACCTATAAATATTTAAATTATTGTATTATAAGCTAGGGTTAGGTTAAGTTCGCGGTGAATGAAAAAGTAATCGCTTGGTGTCACACTATGGCAATGAGCGATAAGCCATTAGTTTTTAGTGGGTATCTTGAAGTTCAGTTCTTATATATCCATCCTGCCCCCCCTTGGGCCGGGTCGTATCCAAAATTCAAAAAGGTTAAGTTAGTTTTATCAACAAAAAAAAGCTACATTAGGTTAAAATATTACAAATATTACTTATTGTGTTTTGTAAAGTAGTAGCTGTAATAATATTGAACAAAAAAATATTTAAAGAATAATTAATTTTAAATCGTTTTTAAATATATCAACCGCCCCATTGGTCGAGTGGTTAGCGCAGACGCCTAACGTGTCACGGCGCAATGGGGCTCGTTTTCGATTCTCGGCAGAGACAGGCATTTATGTGATGAGCATAGATGTCTGTGTTTCTGGGTTTGGTCATTTATTAAATATATTCTTAGTATTTATATGTGTATTTCTATGTATTTGTATTGTTGTCTAACACCCTTAACACAAGCAAATAATTTGCTTACTTAGGGGTTAGATCAATGTGTGTAATTTGTCCTGATATTATAACTATACAAATAATTATATATTACAGTAACTGTACAAGTAGGCTCAGCTTTGTTTTTCAGTTTAATTGAAATGCATTGATAATCTAAATGATGGCAGCTTCTTAACTTATAATGAATATTGAAACTAACCATATCCATTAATTTTCACTTGATAACGTTTTTTCGTTGTAGTTGATGTGGTCGGTACAGGTGCTTCTGTTGGTGTTGCAACTTTAACATTTTCTTTGAGAGTAATTAATTCCGTTTCAATTTTACGTATCTCTAGACTTAGGAGATCCTGCACTTTCTTGCGTTTGGCTTGCTTAAGTAATTCTTTCAGTTCATCGACATCAGTACGCAGCTAAAAAAACACATTTGTATGATTCCAATGAATATTCACTAGTTTAAACGATGGCTTATTTGTTTGTTTATAATATATAGATTTTATGTTAAGTATACCTCATTCACTTTGGTCTCAGACATGGTGAAAAGAATTAAAAAATATGTTAATACAATATTATGAGATAATAAGAACACAAACGCTTATATCGTTTATAGTTTATGCAAAAACACCCTTAAAAACGAGAAATATGAAAAACTATTTCGCAAAATGCATAAGCCGCAAATACGGCAATCAGTGTGATTAGCACGTTCTTGTAATGGCAATGGTAAATGATTTAATCTCACTCTACCTAAACTGACAGCTGTGTTGTAGGACATTACGAGCAATTTCTAGAATGGAGGTACAGCCAAGGGATCAATAATGCTTATTTTCATATTAATTGTCTATGGATATCACCATTCATCGATTTCTTATAAAAATATGATGCCTATTTCTGCACTAACATTATTTATACAAGTACTACGCAGTTGTCATTTTATTTTAAAAATATTATTAGGAGTCATCTTATTTTTATAAGTTTTTAAAGACTTCTAATGAATTGACGATACAGATGATGATGGCAAGTTTATTCTTCAGATAACCTGATTAACTAAAATAGTTTTTATGCAAATATATATAATTGCAATTGCAAATAAATAAACACTGTATTGTTTGTTGAAAAAAACATTAAAAATTTAAAGTCTACACACTTTACTCACACAAACATCTAAACTTATAAAGGCGGAAAAATTCAAATAAACTTTCAATTATATTTAAAAAATACATATAGGTATTCTGGTTATTGTTTTGATATCTATTTAACCCCTAATATGTCGCGCTTCTAAATGCAAAAAAACGGTACGTCCCTTTCATTGGCGCAAACACTAGAGTTTTAGATTTAGAGTTTTTATTATTTAGTTTGATAATCCTAATAAACTGCTGAAATAAACGATACCTTTAGTCATTAAATAAGAATTCAGTTTTGCAGTAGAGCATCCACATTTAAACGATTCTATTCGTTGCTCGACGAAGTTAAGATTTTTCTTGAAAACAAAGGTCAAAAAAAATATTTTCTAACTGATGAGCAGTGGTTGGCTGATCTGGCCTTCCTGGTTGACATTACTAAGTACCTCTCTGATCTTAACTTAAAACTGCAAGGAAAAGATCAATTATGCACGCAGTTATATGAACACATTCAAGCTTTCACAAAGAAGCTCATATTGTTAGAAAAACAACTAGAACAAAAACCGTTGGTTCATTGTGAGACTCTATCTGCCAGAAATAAAAAAATGTTGGACTTAGCCAAGTACGTGTCATTGTTGCAAAGATTGAGGAATGAGTTTGAAAAGAGATTCGTAGACTTCAAATTACAAATTCCTAACATGGAAGTGTTCCAAAATCAGTTTGAAGTCGAAATTGATGGTGGTGAACTTACAGATGGAATTGATTGAACTGCAAAGTGACTTTCTTCAAAAAAACGGCATATTAAGGTTGCCTTCCGAACGGATTAATTGAGTTTTATAAAAAATATATTAATCGGAACCAATACCCAAACCTTACCAAATTAGCTCTTCAACAAATTTCTTTATTTGGTAGTACATATATTTGCGAGCAGCTTTTTTCTCGCATGAAATATAATAAATCGAGAACGAGATCGTCTTTATCAGATAATCATCTGACAGGCATTCTGTGCATAGCTACTTCTAAAATACCAGCTGACATACCTAGATACACTGTGCAAACAGAAAAAATGTCAAACATCTCATTAGTATAATAAGGTTTTTAGAGTGATAAGTAAAACTAAGGCTTTCTGCCTTAATAAATAAAACAATTTACATTCAAATAGAGAACATGCATAAAATTTAAAATGGTCTCAAATATTTTTTTTTCGATGACTTAGTATCATCTTATTATAATAAAAACATTTTTTTTATTTACTAATCATTTAAGGCCATAAAATAATTTGTGAAAAGTGTAAATTAAGGGAGCGAAATTCAAACTTCCAAAACGCGCCACCATTGGTCGAAAGGAAATGTGACGTCATTTGACACACCATTCAAATTATCGGCGTCAAGGTTCATACTGTGGTATCAGTATTACTGAGAAAAATAAATAATTTAAACCTATATTTTCGTGCTTAAAGGTTTTATTAAATGATACAATTGTTAATGTAATCCTAAAAACATTTTTTCAATACTCAAACAACTCTAACAAAACAAATACCTACAAATTCTTTCAATAGCAGTTAGCATGCTACTACACATTACATTTTTTAAATATTTCCACTTTACTTGACTCAGATAAATAACTTGGTTTATAATCAGCAGATATAGATGATATAAGATGCTATAGAAGTATTATCAGCTGTGTTTTCAGTAAACAATTTTCTTTTTAAAACAGATAGTTTTACTGGTATAGTACCAATATTGAGTGTTGAATGAGGAAATGGTGACAATACTACATTTTGTTTTTCAGCAGGTATATTTACATTGACACCTTTACTTCTATACTTTGGTTTAATATTGACTTGCACAGCTTAGTCACTTGGTAATTTATTTTCAATATGCGAAAAGCAAGGCTCTGCCTTATGATCATCACATTCAATAGAAGTACTGAGTCCTGGCTGATTAATATCACAGACATTTGTATGGGCAGTACTAGGACTTACTTAGTATAACACTTCTTTGTAAAGGTCACCATTTTTTAAACACTACTTTTGATAGCTAACTCTGAAAAGGCTTCATTAACCGATGTCAATCTTTGCCTTTTGACTATGCACATTCTATTACTATTTTTGCACTCCGGTGCTATACAATACTTGTAAGATGGTTATTATCTTCTTCCATGACTTGTAAAGCAATTAAAACTTAACATATGTATGAAGTAAGTCCAGAGGCGTAGCGAGCTTAACTCGCGCCCGGGGCACAATACCGTTTCAGCGCCCCAATTTTGAAAACAATATTAAAAATAGATTTTTTTCACTTGTTATTTTCCGGACACATTACTTGCTTACGGATTTTTTACTTGCCTTTTCTGTAACTGTATATATATTAAGAACGAGATGGACTTCATCATGACGGATAAGAAGCACATATTTAGGCAGGTCTTAGTGATGAATAAGCGGTATATCGTATAATACTGGAAGCGATCACCGACTTGTAAGGGCACCCTAAATATCAATTTCAAGCTCGAGCGGAACCGCATGATAAGGTCTATTTTTCGTATAACTGTGCCCCAAGCCGGACATGATGCTTTCCAGCTGGAACTGCAAAACAGATTCCCTGCACTCGAATCCTTGGCAAATGTTTATGAGGACTTAAACGTCATAATGGGGATTATACGCGAAGTGGGAATGGTGCACTTTCGGAAAAGTTAACTAGTTAAAACCAAACTTTCACGCTAAACCCTGGAACTGATGCGACCTCGACTAGAAACACAAGAGGTTCCTTTGTCAGATACCCAGTAGCTCCACAAAAAGATTCGGAGCTTGGTATGGCGTGACCACCTAAGCTGGAACACTCGCCGCATACAGAAGATGATTGAGTGAATTCGGGAATTCAAAATCTTTACAAACCACTGGGAAAAGTCATCTGACAAAACTGACTGACCTCGAATGGTGAAGCCACATCAGTTCCGGAGATACTTGCTGAAACTGAGGATTTTTACGCAAATCCATATGCCTTACACGCACCGAAGCGTTTTCCAAACGCGAGCGACCATAGAGCCCTACTTACCTGCCACTTTACGGACGATCTACCAGACGTAGATTTCGACGAAATCGAGGCGGCTCTTAAACAACTTAAAAATGATAAGACTCCCAGGGAAGACGGAGTAGACTATGAGCTCCTTAGGGCTGGAGAGAAACCAATCCTTGAGGAGCCTAAGAGGCATTTAGCTAGGTGATAACCAATAGTACTACCCCGAAGGCGTGGAGCAGAGATGGCGCTCCTCAAAAACTATACGATAATTGAGTAATTGTCCTGAAGTACAGCTATATGAAATACAACTTATAATTGTGGCTCCTAAACATTTCTGAGCCACAATTAGAAGCTGATATATAAAATAATTATAATCGTCTAGCATCAAGATTTCACACCTTACACACACCGGAGCAAGCTGCGTTTTGTAAATGTCTGATTATGGTGTACCAGGAAAAAACTTTCGACTTCCTTTAAACTTTTGCTATTCTGGAGTCTTTGCAGCGCTGCTCTACATACTACTCTACATATTAAAATCTCTATCAAATGGCAACGAGGTCAGTCCAAGTAAGTAGCCACCAAACAACTCCTATCCAGTGGTCTTGAGGTGTAGGACAGGGTGACGTTATATTCCCGAAACTTTTATCACTGCGCTGGAGGATGTTTTCAAGACATTGTAGTCGGATTATTGGGGCATCAATGTCCATGGTGAATAACTCACGTACCTTTGCTTTACCGATGGCATAGCCATAATGACAGAATCCCTGCAAATCCTATAGGAAATACTGTCTAGCCTCAATGCTGCCTCATGACGTGTTAGGTTCCGGATGAACTTGGACAAGACCAAGGTAATGTTCAATAAACACACCACCCCCGAACCAAAAATTGCGTAACATATTTAAGTCATCTTTGCCACAATGCCTTAAGACGGAGCCGAAACGTGGAACCTGACGATGAAGCTGGACCACTGTCTGCATGTCACCCAGAGAACTATGGAAAGGTCTATGCTTGGGATCTCACTAAAGGACACACTCCTAAACGAGGTTATCTGGCGGTGGCAGTGGGCTGATCATATTTGTCGCAGAACCGATGTTCGGGTCAATAAACGGGGTCTCGAATGGAGGCCTCGAATGGCAAACATAGTGTTGGACACCCACCGGCTAGATGGACCGATGACTTGAAGAGGGTAGCTGGCAGTGACGAGGACTGGAGATCGGGTCCAATAGCGTACCCTGAGGGAGGCCTAAGTCCAGCAGCACATAGTCTCACTGCTGATCTGCGCCATCAACGGCCTTCTACGCCAACAATTGTACTTTTTATTTTGTACTGTGTCTTTCCGAGGACTTGCCAAGCAAAGTGAAAAAAAGTCAAAAAAGACACAGAATGGGTCATCCGTTTATTATAACACTGACCTCGCACCTTGCTATTTTGATTTATTTTCGAAAATAAATGAAAAACTTCGAGGAAAACGTTTTATGGACGCCAAAGAAATTGTTTCTTTGGCGTGGCTGCGCTTCAAAATGCTGTCGAAAAGCCCTAAAGACGGGTGGGCAAAGTGTTTTTATTTATTTTCTAGGAACTTATTGTGACACTCGTTATATCAAATATGTACTAGAAACAAAATAAAAACTTGTATGGGGCTCCCATACAACAAACTTCATTTTTTTGCTCAATGTTAATAAGGGCAGTAGATGCTTGAAATATTCACAAAATATTTATTTATATATTCATTTAAAAAACCTAAAAAGGAATAATTACTATTGGGGGTTCCCATACAAAAAACGTGACTTTTTGCGCCCTTTTAATATAATGGCAACAGGTAGGCGCTTGAAATATTCCCAGAATATTCAGTTATATATTCCCTTGTAAATAAAAATAAATGTTGAAAGGGGCTTCCATACAACAAATATGTTGTCTTTTTGATATTTTTTAGGTATATATAATGGTACGGAACCCTTCGTGTGCGAAACCAACTACAAGCACTTGGTCTGATCTTTTCCCTTTTTATTTACGAATTAACTGTATTATATTTCAGTCACAGTAAATTTAAAATATATTATCAACAAAATATCCAACTTTTTTGTCTTGCGAACTTTTTGGCGCCCCTATGTGAGTAGCGCCCGGGGCATGATGACACCCCTTGCACCCCCCTCACTACGCCTCTGGAAGTAACTAAAAAGTTCATAGTAAACATTCACTGGATGTGTTATTTCCACGCAAAGCGCGCGTAAAATGACGGTGTTTGAACAGCTCAAATTTATTCAATGTTTTAATTTTCACTTTGAAAAAAAACTAGAATCTTTTCAAGCCTATTTATATTTTTTTCTACGATATAGAAATGTAAATGATTAATTTACGCCAAAAAAAATACATGAATGTTTCCTATTGTCGTTTTATTTATATTTAATTTTACTTTGAATTTGTCTTGGCCCGCTACAGCTACAAAATTACAAATCCGGCCCTCCACAAAATTATGTTGGACAGGCCTGGGCTAGATGAAAACGTATGTTGATTTGTGGTTTAAAAGTATTGTATTGAGAGTTAAAAATAAATTCTGATTTAAGTTTCAAAATAAATGTTGACTAAATACCTACTAATTGAAGGTTAGGAATAATAAAATAAATCTGTTACGAAATAAATGTTGATTTGAAGCTAAATTGCTTTATATTATTAAGCTTTATTATACACATTACTTATAAGATTTCTTTGACTTCCAATATGACATAAATCTTAGTTTTGCCTTTGCACCGAAACCGAATAATTCGGCCACATACAAAGAGGGAAAAAGATGCCGAATACACCGAATATTCGGTTCATCTCTAGAAAATATCAGGAATTGTTTTTTTTTAATTATTTGTGACTTGAAGATATTATTTATGCAATATATTTTCGCTCTCAAATATTTACTTTAGTGATTACAACCGCAAAGAAAAAATGAATTTGATCTATAAGAAAGCGTCCATACAAAGGGGAAAGTTAACTAAAGTGAAACGGATGAAATAAAACCAATTTATTTGTAGATACATACATAAAGTAACATAATAAATAAATTAACATTTACTCCATTCCTTCAGAAATATAAATACAAATACATGTAAACCATTCTTTTAGAAATATATTTATATTATTATTATAAGTCTTTCTTCGGACACTATCTCATTTATTGTTCGAATATTAATATTTTTAGCCACTTTTGTCTTCTCCATTCTGGCCTTTCAGTGGCCACTCTACCCCATGTTGTTCCCGCTACTTGTACTTGGGTACTATTTTGTATGTAATTTGCAACATTTATCCTTTCCTCTCATCATGTGGCCTGCCCATTTCCATTTTTGTCTCTTCATTTTCAAAGTTATATCCTGTATCTTAGTCCTGTTTCTGATCCTGCTATTCCTTACTTTATCTATTCTTTTGGTCCGTCATACTCCTTTCCATGGCATGTTGGCATATAGATAGTTTATTTGTTGCAGTTTTTGTTAAAGCCCGTGTTTCGTTACCATAAGACAGTACAGGGAGGATGCATGCCTTAAATACTTTGCTTTATATTTAGATATGTAGTTTAGGTAGGATATCTTTCATTATTTCCTTTAAAATCCAGTATTCGCAACTATTCGCAAGTCTTCTTTCGACTTCTTTGTTTTCGTTGTCTTCTGGGGACATCAGTTAGGTATACCTATGTATGTGATCACCTAGGTATACTTATGTATTCGTCTACATAGGCAATTTGAGTCTGTTATACTGTTACCGGATCTTTGTGGCCGTTAGTCATGATTTTTGTTTTCTGCGGGTTTAATTTCAATCCGGCCTTTGCACTGCTGCTAGATCATTCAGAATTTTGCTTAGACCTTCTGGTGTTTTTGATTGTAAAACAATATGATCAGCGAAACGTAGGTGAGTGCGACCATTAATAGTTATGCGCATGTCTTTCTAATCCAGCTTCCTGAAGATCATTTCCAGTACTAGTACCAGTAGTGTTGGTGAAAGGGGGTCACCCTTATATTAGTAGATATAATTACATTAAAAGAATATACTTAATATTTTATTGTATTCTTTTATATATCTAAACAAAGTAAAAAAATCATTGCTGTATTCAGTAAATGACTAAGAACTTTATAACAATAGCTTTTTAAAATGTTATGTGTTTTATGTTCTTGAATCACGCAAATCCATCTGGCTGATGAAATTTGGAACATAGAGATAAAAGGTACATATATTTAACATATTTTACATAAATGTTGAGTGGCTAAATGAATAACTTTTAAACTGAAAGGAGTGGTGGAGATATGAAATATTTATCTTAATTTATAAAGCCATCTAAAAGTATATTTATTTACATTTATACAAACCTTCTTATCTAGTATCTACTTATGAACGTTTGTCATGTCTTTGTAGTTTGCGGCCATCGTCTTTATTAAGTTTCCAAATAGTGTAATTGAGAAACGACGCGAAACTTAGCCAACCAAGATATGGAGCCATGAAGTATATTGTGGACTTATTTATGTTGTAGAAACTGACCGTACAAGCGGTGGCGATCACATCCAAGATAAGCATGTGGACAAGAGCCTGGAAAAAAATTGACAGACTCTTATATCAAATCTGAGTGGTGATAGAGTTTACTTTAATTGCTATTTAGAATTCTCGCTCGTTTTTAACGTACCCAACCTATTTGATGATACTTGAAGAAAATTGTAGTCCAGGTAAAATTCATTAACAATTGACCTCCATATAATCCAAGAGGCACCATAGCTTCTTCTGTAAAATAAACAACTTTCCCTAAGTATAATATCTATTGTGTAAAACATAAAATAATTTTGTTATTTGGAAACAGGTACACATTAACATCTGTAAAATTCATTCTATTACAAAAAGAAATACCTGTATAACCTCCACAGTCTTCATACACATTATATGAAGCAAACCCCATCCATGTATACAAGATAATCCAGACTGTCTTAAATGTCCACCTTGGTGGATTCCACCAAGGCCTCTTGATTAAGTAGTACCAGGGTGTACCAGTTTTCGATGTGACCTGTCCAACCATGGGCAAAGATCCCAACCAGCCTCCAGCATTGGGGAACGCCATGGCCGCAATCATGCCCCAGTTAAGCAAGCTCATGATTTACCTTAAAAATGTTAACAACTCATTGTAATTTCCAACTTCTAATTCCCAATTTACCACTACAATTTTATCCTTAGGTATTTTAAAATTATAATACATACATAATTACATATTTGTATAAATATACATTTTTATAAAGAAGAATAAATATTATGTTTTTTTTCCACAAAATATAATAATAATAATAATATCATAATATCAGGACAAATTACACACATTGATCTAACCCCTAAGTATGCAAATTATTTACTTGTGTTAAGGGTGTTAGACAACGATACAAATACATACATAGAAATACTCATATAAATACTGAGAATATATTTATGACCAAACCCAGAAACACAGACATCTATGCTCATCACATAAATGCCTGTCTCCGCCGGGAATCGAACCCGAGCCCCATTGCGCCGTGACACGTTAGGCGTCTGCGCTAACCACTCGACCAACGGGGCGGTTAAATATGTAATACATATTCAAAAAATAACTGTAATATTTGTTAATTGCAAAACAACTTCATAAATATACAAATGCCTATGGATTATAATACTAATTTCAAAACAACTATTATA
The DNA here is from genome assembly GCA_959347405.1 of Napeogenes sylphis. Taxonomy (NCBI): domain Eukaryota; kingdom Metazoa; phylum Arthropoda; class Insecta; order Lepidoptera; family Nymphalidae; genus Napeogenes; species Napeogenes sylphis. Next base: position 7,127,775 of record OY365783.1, read on the forward strand.
AATAATATATATTTTTTCAACTTTCTGAAATAAAAAGTACCAGTAAAACCTTCACAGTCTTTTATATTCTTTACTAATGTATGTAACATATAATAATTAAGTAACTAAAACTGGAAATATTACCTGATAGGATGTGAAATAAAATAATTGCAACAGGTTTTTAAATCGGGAGAAGATTTCAATTAGAACAATCGAACCATTAAACACTGATATCACTCTGTAAATAATTATTAATAATAAATTGAACAGTTATATACCTATCTTTAGCGGGTATTGTTGTTAAGTCATCGACCTATTAACATTATTTCTTTAGTAGGGAATTAATTATTGAAACATTTAAGTCTAAAGATAAGAGACTGTTGAACCTTTTAGGTATGTACTTATAAAACATATAAGACAAAATTTAAAATACCCCCGATACAAAAAGACCTCGAAAAAGAATAAAAATAATATTATTATGTAGGTAGGTACTTATTGAAGTCGTTGCGTCGGGGGACCGTTGTACGTACGTTGGTAGTGTATTTATTACGAAGTTAATCATTGAGGACTTAGACTATACGATTAGATATCGTAATTTCTTTATTTGCCTTGGTAACTTTCTTGCATTTTAATTTCTTCCTTTATTAAACGGTCCCCCGACGCAACGAATTCAATAAGTACATAATAATATTTTTATTTTTTATAGAGGTCTTTTTGTATCAGGGGTTTTTTAAATTTTTAATTTAATTTTTTTTCTGCTTTTTAAAGTTATGTTACTAGTTTCTGCATAGTACTAAATGAACCTACAGATACACAAAATTTTCAATTGTTTAAGTAGGAAAGATTTGTTTGTTTGTTTGAATTGAATAGGCTCCGAAACTACGAACCGATTTTTAAAATAATCTTTTAGCATTAGAATCCTATATTATGATATACAAAGGTTATATTTAATACGAGAAATATATATTACCTATATTTAATAAAATAAAGATCCACGTGAAAGTTTTGACAATGCAATAAATTATAAATGTATTAAGTACCTAACATGATTCAAGATTTTTTTATATGGGTAGGTAGATAGGTTGGTTTCATATATACGAATATTAATAAACATAAACATTTAGAGTTAAAATAATTTACAATCACTAATAACACAGAAGGGATTTATATTATTACTAGCTGTTGCCCGTGATTCTTTATGACTACGATCATAAACCATATAAATATATTTTTACAGTCTACGTCGAGGCAGTCACGGACAACAACTATCTCAAATAAAGTACTTTACATGAGTAAGTGTAAAAATCTTTTGGCCTTCATAACAAGGGTTTTTTTTTCTATTTAGCGGGCGAAACAGCTGGGAATAGCTAATTATTGCATAAGAACCTCTCCCCCACACGAATAAAACGTCAATATCTTGGAGACAACCATTTCTATTTCAATCAAACATAGATAAGAATCATCTCGTCGAACAAAGCTTTCGATTAAAAAAAACCGCATTCAAATCCGTCCACGCGTTTGACTGCATACTTGCCACAGACAGATACACAGATACACAGATACATAGATACATAGATACACAGATACATAGATACGCAGATACATAGATACGCAGATACATAGATACGCAGATACATAGATAAGCAGATACACAGATACACAGATACATAGATACACAGATACATAGATACACAGATACATAGATACACAGATACACAGATACACAGATACACAGATACACAGATACACAGATACATAGATACACAGATACATAGATACACAGATACATAGATACACAGATACATAGATACACAGATACACAGATACATAGATACACAGATACATAGATACACAGATACATAGATACACAGATACATAGATACACAGATACATAGATACACAGATACATAGATACACAGATACATAGATACACAGATACATAGATACACAGATACATAGATACACAGATACATAGATACACAGATACATAGATACACAGATACATAGATACACAGATACATAGATACACAGGTCAAACTTATAATGCCCCTCTTTTTAGTCGGGATTAAAAATATTTCTTAACAACACATTATAATTTTTAGTTGGTGGTATAGCTCTATAATACATATTTTTTCTTTCAAATATTTTTGAAATTAAGGTTTATTATACACTACCTGTGCCTGCGACTTCCAACGCGTAGATTTCGATTTTGATAAAACATACCTTTTTATCTAAACCTTCAAAGTTTGATCAAACACAATCAAGTAGTTTATGCGTGTATAAGTATTTCTTGTTAATTTATGTATATTTCTTCTAATGTTTAATCACTTATAAGCAGCAATGGTACGAAAATAAAGTAACCTCTTTATTTGTTAACCTATTGTTAAAAAAAACAAAATGTAAAGTGAATCCATGACAATATATTCCCGAAAACTGCATCTAAATCGATTAATTCGTTTCTGAGATTAGCATGCACAAACATAGAGACAAAATGAAAAACCATTGTTTTGGGTTTTCTTGCTCTTATAAATCATGATTGTTTTTTAATATTCTCATGAACAGTTTTCCATCAGTGAAATTTTTACTATATGTATAGATATATTTTTATATATCTTAAATATCAACTGACTGTAGCAAGTAAATATGATTAAAAAGGTAAATTATCAAAATGAGTTTTTAATTTGTAAAGTTTTTTATTATATATCATTACTTTTTTACTACAAACGACAATAGTTCCAATTAGTTAATGAAACATCTTTATCAATATAGTTTTCCGGGTGAATTTTACATTATTGTGTAATTTTATTATCCTAACAAAGTACTTGACCCTTAATAATAGTCAGTTAAGAGTTTTTTAATTATCTGGGAGTGTTAGTCCTCTAAAAACCCTATTACAATGTGACATTAATATCAAGTAGACCTAATGCTCGATAAATTGGATTGAAATGGCTGCTTTATTAATTGATTAAACATATTAACTAATTAACCAGCTAATAGTTTATTTATATTTATTCCATAAAATGATCCAGTACTTATCAAATCAATATGTTTAAATATTTGCAATAACATGGTTAACTATTGTTTCTCTACACTTAAAGAGATAACAAACTTAATTAAGTTTGTTATCACAACGACACAACACAAAGAATGACACTGAGATAACAAACTTCCTTGTGACACTGAGATAACAAACTTAATTAAGTTCTTGTGACACTGAGATAATAAACTTAATTAAGTTTGTTATCTCAATGTCACATCCCATTATGATTTCTTACTAATGTAAATGCCAAATATGCCCAATATTTAAGATAAATGATTACACAAATAAAATGACAGTAATTACAAACTAGATATCTACCACTAACACATTGTACACAGCTCAGCAAAAAATATAATTCATATATATCAAAGAAAACAATATCAAAGTGAACTTGTATCCGCTTGGATACATTATTCTCGCATTTCTTTTTAATTAAAATGAATTCAAACTCAAGTCATACATTGAAAAACTTTTAATGAATGATATACACGATAGACATACAACGAAATTAAATACACGATACCATTTCATAGAAGATCTTAATTACTAAAATTCAACAGAACAAAATGAATATTTATTATGAAAAAACAAACATTATTGGTTTATTTACCTCACTTAGCATATAAGGTTAAAGCTAAAGCGTGTGTAACGTTTTATTAATAAAAACATGTTTGAATTTAGTGTATTCTAGGATCGTTTTAATATAAGAAGTGTTCTAGTTCTTGCGGTGTGCTCTGTTGCGCCGCATGTTGGTCTGACACTGCGGGCAGTACCACTTGCCCTTGGGCGGCGCCGTGATGCCGACACACGGGTAGTGGAACCACTCGTACGGACACTGGAATTGGATTAATATTTAATAGAATATTAACTCTATTTGCTATTTCTATGACGTCAATTAATTAATAGCGTAATTTTCGATAATTCTTTTTGTAAACGGTAAACATTTACTGTTTCTTTAGTACACAATCAAAAACTTCATTTTTTTTGTCTAAAGACCATAGTTTAAACCTTAGTCTAAAACGTTACTACCGTAACTCATAACAAACCTTAAAATGTAACTCATAACAAAACTTTTCATTACTCTATAAGATTTTACCGAAAGCGGTTCAGTCATTTTGAAAATAAGTTTTAAGTGGATCAAAAGTACAGTACAACAGTGTACTCACGTCTTGGTTATCACAGGCAACCATATCACCGTACGAGACCTGGTTGCAAATACAGTAGCGAGGCTCGTTGGGGTCGTACGTCCATTCCTCTTCCATTGGTTCTTCAATGGCTACGTTGTTTACCACAGTGTTTATACTGAAATAATACATTTATTTTTTTTAAATGGGGTAATTTGTGAAAATTAAAAGTAATCATCATTTTATTGGACATTATGATGATTTGGCTTGATAGAATATTAAATTATCTTGAAATGTTTAATATTAAAATATTTGCACATATTAATGGAAAGTTCAGTTTAAAAATATATATATTGGTTACTGGCTATTGGTTTATTAAATACTAGCTGTGCCTGCGACTTCATACGCGTAGATTTCGATTTTGATAAAACGTACCCTTTGTACTTACCAATGTATGTAAAAACTATAAACCTTCAAACTGATAAGAAGCAATGGTACGACAATAAGAGATTATTAACTTCTTTATTTGTTAACCGATTGTTAAAAAAATAAATAAAATGTAAAGTGACTACTCCCATGACAATATATTCCCGAAAACTGCATCCAAACCGAGAAATCTGTCTTTGAGATCAGCGTGCACAAAGATATAGACATACAGACGAACAGACAAAATGAAAAAAACATTGTTTTGGGTTCTCTTGTTTATATAAAGATCCCCCCGTATGAATTTTTGAAAATATTTTTTTTTTCGTGTTGTGGTCACAACTAAAAGAAAAAAACATAAACAAAGATTTTAACAATGATGAAAATGGATTCTGTTAGTTATCACTTCACATCCTGGTAGATTTTTTTTATATATTTTTAATGTACAAAGACTACTCCACTCCTCTACAGATTTATTACATAATATATAGAATGAGATTTGCATGGTACCCATTACGTGATTGACGTAAATTTTAACTTAACGTAACTTTTTTATTTCTCAACCGATTTAGATGAAATAAACACTAAATGTTAAGTAAAGACTGTGATAATATATTCCTGAAAACCGCATTCACAGTACATTCATGTACAGAAATGGATCTGTGACAATTTTATTATATGTATAGATGAAAACATTTTCTAATAACTTCACAGGGATTAAAAATTGTATTGAGTTTCATATATAACACTAAAATGATAAATTTATTGTTCACCCACCCCACAGTAGGAGAGGAGGAGCGACTGGCGACGGCCGCCACGGATGGCTGCGAGTGGAGAGACACGTTGCTAGATGAACTGTATGAGCTTTTCCTGTTAACGAAATAATTTCATTATATATTATTATAATAAGATTTTTGCCTACTTTTTTTCTTTACAATTTTAGGGTTTTTTATTTGTTTTTTGATATTTCAAAAAATAAAAAATACCCTTGGACCAAATCTTGTATTTAATCTAAGCCTGTATAGATCCTTAAAACATTTTTGATACTAAAGCTGAATTGATAAGTGAAATTTTTGAAACTGTTAAGCGATAACTTTTGAAAGTTCAATGCCAAAAACTGAAACTATGCAAAGGGATTTGTAGGAAGCTATATGTGCTCGATTTGATTCTCGGATTTCTAGATAATTATGATCATGAAAAACTATGAAATTTCCAATTATTATATTGATAAATAAGATTAAAAAAGAAATCATTGCTGCCTTATATACTCATTTTAACACTTTGTATTATTGTTCACTTACTTTTGCTTGTTGTGTCTTTTGTTTGTAGCAACAGTCGATGTAGTGGAGTGCGCGTGCGCAGAACTTTGTGTGTGTGAAGAAGACAATGCTTGACCTGTAATTTAAAGTTTTTTTTAATAACTAACTTTTACCAGCAACTCAACAACAACAAAAGAGTTCTTTATACAAATAAATATCTCTCTCTGTCTGTGAATGTTCCATCGCAATCGATTATGGTATACACAACAAAGTCAACATAAATGTACAACATAAAATAGAAAACACGGAGATTTGGGTATATGTACTACTAAACTTATTTAATGATTCCAGAAGTACTGGAAAACATCAGAATATATTGCAGCATTTTATTTTGGTTGTTATCAAATAAATATCTGAATATCACAACATACTCTCGGTTCTACTTCCGATATTAATCTTTCCTTTCTTTTGCTAAAAACCGAATTTTAATATTGTAAATGATGCTTCAACATACAGACAGATACCATTCCAAATTAGTAAAATAATATTTTATTTTGTTCACAGCTATGTTCCAAAAAAAAAAAGTAATATAAGTTATAATTTATCTGAAATGTACATATTTTTTAAATTTCTGATTTGATATAATCATGAACGTAAATATATAAAAATGAGGGCTCACAAAACGTGCTATTCATATTTGATTATGTTACCTGAGCAGAATTCCAGGTAGAGAGGCCCCAAACCCAGATAGATTAAAAATAAAAAGACTTTGTTTAACACTCAATATCAAACAAATTATTCTAAGAATACTGTGTATATGTTTAAGGATATCGTATTGTGTACTGTGAATAATTATAAGTTACAAATATTTGTAAATAAATACCTAACAAAAAGTATACAAGTACTTCTGACTTTGAATATAAAATAGGGTTCCTAATTGAATGTATGACAACAAAGCAGAGTGGAGTTAGTATACACCACATGTTAGTATAGATGTTATATAATAATCCAGTAATAGTATATAAACCATGGTCGTGGTGTGCGTGGTGAGCCAGTTCGCTGGCCACTGCCTCGTAGGACGCCTTCAGGGACGCAGTGCGGCGACCTTGTTGCATCTGATAATAAAAAATATCATTGAGTATTTAAATATATATTTTTTTACAGGACTTTATTTGTTTATTTATGTACCAGAATAGTGATATAAAAAATAAAAGGAAAACAGAAAATATACTGGATTAACTTATCTCTAAAAATCTAACCAAAAAAATCTATATCTCTACAAGCTACCCGTGAGAGTGAAACAGAGATTTTAATGAGCAGAAATAGGTACACACTACATATACAATAAAACTATACAAAAATAAATTTTATAAAACAATCAATCATATGATTAGGATAAATATATTATATGATTTACTGATATTATACTAATATTATTATGGTAAAATATGTAAGTTTATATGTAATCTTTAAAACTTAGTGGGTTTAAAAATTTTTTTACCAAAATTTAGGTTGGGCCTTGGAAATGGGCTGTATATAATTTATTTATAATTTATTTATTTTTATTTATAAAATTATAAAAAAAAACTGTTGGGCGAAAAATCCATGTTGACAAAGCCTTTACCAAAAGTGACTAATATATATTAACTAATGACCTGCTGTGTGGCTGCAATGGCTTGACTGGCCGCTGCTGCAATAGCACTCCCCGCATGACCTAGAGAATATGAATCTCTCCCAAGAGCTGCCTGTAATATTTATAAATAAGATATGTGTGTATGTAGAAGCTATCAATATATGCATTTTCATTAGATTAGCATTGTACTTCCAATTTTAGTTTTATATTATTAAAAAGAAACCAAGTTGAAGTTAAAGAAATAAATTTTGAAAATACCTGTAAAGCAGTGTCAGTGCGTGATTGATTTCCATTGCTGGTGTGAGCTCTAGAGTCCCGAGCCGCCCAACTAGCTTCTCGTCTCTTCTCAGCACGGATGCGATATCTGATGAAAATATTTGTGCAATTGTATTGTAAGTAATATATTACTAATGGAAATTTGTATACCATGGTTTTGTTTCTTTACATTTGCAATTGCAGATTATAAATTATCAATAGAAAATATTCTCACTTGTTATCCTTGTAATGATTGTTGTTGGATGTAGAAGTGTGGTTGGTATTAGAGTCAAGATCTAGTGAACGCTTCTCTAGCAACTCTGTTATTCCTTTATTATCTGCTTCCAATTCACACTTGAACTTGTGGAGTTCGGTATCTGTAACCAAGTATGTAGATAGCATTAGAAAAATAAAGGAAAATAAAGACAATTGGATGCTGATAAGCAATAGTGAGTGTGTCACGCCACAAACACTTAGTTTTGAGCAAAACATGTCTAAAGATTTTACAAGAATTTTAAATACATTGTTTGAAAAATATCTACCAAGTTCCTTATTATTTTTTTGGAAGTTTGTTTCTTGCCACTCATTGAACCACTGAATGATATTTTGAAATAAAATGTCAAGTATCATAAAATTATAATATATGGTACTAATTTGATTGATGAATGTGTTAAAGAATTTAATGTAATGTGTGATAAAAATAGATTTTGGTACTTTTTGAACTTAAATGACTTAAAGTTGTTTAAATATAGAATATTTGACCCATTATAAGAATACAAAATATCTCAAAATATCACATTTTGTGGGTTAACGCACTATTGCTTATATGCATCCAATTGTGAAAATGAATTCTTGTATTGTCTATAGAAAAAAAATATACCCAGTCTCCGTAAATATCTATCCACTAAGTCATACATCTGGTTAGCTAAGGTAAATTTTTCATCGGCTTCTTCAAGAGTTTTATTATAGCCCCGTTTGATATCGGAAAACTCAGTGTTAGCCTGGTCGGTGTTAATATCGCCTCGACGACAATTGCCAAAAAGAGTACGCACCCGTTTCTCTAATGTATCCATGTTATCTGCATAAAAACAAAATAATTTTAACATGCATGCCAGAGAAGTATGAGATTTATATACAAAAATAATTACTTTGCACGGATAAGTCCATTTCTCGCATTTCCGTAAATCTATCCCTTAATTCTTGTGGTAAGTGCTCGATCACTGAAATCATAACATTTTATACTAATCCATACTAATACTAATTTTATACTAAACAAAGTTTTAGTTTTGAATATCCCGGCAAAATTTATTGTTATACACAATATTGCCAACCGAATAATATAACGGCAAATGGCGATTCCATTGTCAAAAGCGAAATAAAGAACAGCTTACTTTCTAAATAATCCTCAAGATAAAGCATTTTGGTGAGTTTAATTTAGATTACTTTTTAATAATACACGTTCTAGAACACAATTTGGAAGTAGATTTGATTTAGTTATTAGATAATAGTAAAATATGGAAAACAAATGACGTGTACACTAAGCAACGTAAATGTAATAATGTTGTAGTGTTGTGAATTCAAGCGGAGTACATTAGTGCTAGTGCTGCTCCCCGTTCTTTGATATAGATATTTTATTTTACTCAAGTGTTTTATGATGAATTGAGGTTAGCGTAAATCGATAGTATAGATTGAACTTGATTAGTGTTTTACTATTTATTTTATAATAATTCAAATAAAATTAGATAAGTATAAAATAATAGGGTCAACTTTAAAATTTTCATAAAATTACAAGATTTAACTATTTAATATAATTTTTCAAGATGCTTAGATCCTTTGACTTGAATAGATTTGACTGTTTTACTTTTTTTTTTAATATTTTGTGGTTTCTTTCCATCTATGTCTTTACTATTAATATTAAACCTAAATTAACTTGTCTTGTCCTAATTTTGGGGTCGGCGCAGTATATTTGCAAAAAACCTAAATTAACATTCCATAGAAAAAGATCTGTTATTATTAAAATTTTACTATAAATTATGTAAATATTGATAGTATTTTGACTTTAGAATTTTTTTATACGTCATACGACAAGTGTGCCAACTGATTAAAATTATTTACAGATTATAAAATGATTCGAAGACCTTTAACCGAAATAACGCTAAAACTTGAAGATCTTCAAGAATACGAAGCTTTTAGGAAGGAACAAGCTAATAACTCTTCCATAAGTAATGAAATGCAGGAAGATACTCCTAAATCTTTCGTCGGAGGAACGAAACCTATTGAAGAAATACATAATAGAATCGGTTACATTCCAAAGAAAAAGCCGAGCGGTCCCAGTACTGTTTAAAAAGAAATAAAAAATATATTTATATACAATGTGTTTATTTTTCCTTTTATTTGTGCTTCAAAAATGTATTAGAATAATGTAAAGTATGTATAGGAATTAGTTATATATTTCAAATTTCATAAATTAGCATTGGCTTACAACATTAAGATCTATTTAAATCAAAATAAGTGTATGGTGTTTTATTTTTTTTAAGTTAGTGCTGCCCTACTTAAATGAACTAAAAGAAATGGTAACAAAAAGTGGCAACCTTTTAAGATTCTAATAATTAAATAAGAATTATATTAAAATTTTAGACTTGAGAGCTACTAGAAGGGTTTTACATATAGTTTTTTACAATATTAAATTTTCAGAACAGCGCTAGTATAGCTAAAAGGTTATTTTATAAGTATTTGGAGAGTCATCACTACAATAAATAGATATAGAATAGATACATAATATTATATCAGATATGTCAAATGTAACGATTTTTTGTTACAATAGTAATTCTTACATAGAAAAATATTTTATTATTTAGGTACAAGTAAAAACTTGTTTCGTAATGATTAATCTAAAAGTACTTAACGCTTTCTCGTAATTAAATACTCTTAATGTTGTTGTTATGTGAGGTCGTTTTAAATCTTAGATACGAAAAACGTTTTATCTAGTGTTATAGTAAGTACTTACAATGTAATATTATAATCATTTTATTGTATATTTGATGTAGTAAGATAATATTACCATGAAAAAAAATGTACACTAATTATAAATATACAAGGTTTTGGGATAAAGTATGACACTTTCACTTTTAATCAATAAAATTATTTTTAAACATTTTTTTATTGTTCTGATTGCCAGCATTTTTTGATAGTAGCTTTTTTTTTGCTTGGCGTCGGCTCCACAAAACGCAATAAAGCCTGAAATTATTATAGAATTATACTGTATTAATGTATACAACAATCAAATATACAGTTTTATTATAAATAATTATTTACTAAGGTTTACCTCAGGGTCAGGAAATAAATAATTTCGGCGACACTGAGAATAGAAAATCCCAAAAAAAGCCCAAGTAGACCACCAACGTTGGCTAGAAACTCTGTTTGACCATAGAGCTCAGATCGCCGCGAAGTTATGAATTGTGCTTCTTTGAAGAAAATTAAAACTCGTGCGTACAATAGACTGAAACAGATAATAAATAATAAGTAATTTTTAAAACATTCAAAAGTCCACACTTAAAAATAATTATTAATGATGGTTGAAACTTAAATATATTCTATTAAATTAAAAACATAAAATTTCATATTAGCAACCTTTCGATTTTCGAATGCTTTGCGACAATCGTGTTACTGGAAAGATGTGTTAATGAGTCAGTTCATTAGTGTCTTCTATCTCTAACGGTTTCTTATTTATTTGGCGGTCATAGAGCTCAGCACGCACCAGAAAGTACCAAATGGTATAAGGAGTCAGAGTTTGTTCACAGATATGAAATTTCAAATTTTAATGTACCTATGCCTACCTCGAAATTGAGAAACTGTTGGAGGTAAATGACTGATTCCCTACCTAATCGCGTATCTATATAATATTTAAATCATTGTTTTATTTAAAAGACAAACTTTTACAACGTTCCCAATATTGATTAGGATGGTAAGAAATGTCTGTTAACTTTAGCACTCCTAATGCATATACATACTACAGAAAACAAAGTAAAACTCTACGGACCGGTTATTGGATCATTACATAAAAATATAAAATCTTTAATGAGGTTGGATAAAATATTTGTTTTTCAGGATACTAGGGATTTATTGTATAAATTATACTATCTCTTCATGAATTGTCATGTCATTTGACCTTGCTTTTTATGTGGAATTTTACGACTATATTATGTTAAAATACATTAATGTTAATAACATTCTGACTTCATACAACTTTTATCTGAGTAGGAGGTTTTACATTGACTCCGATCCACAATGACCGATACATTGATTTCTTAAATGGGTTTGGAGGTCGTTTACATCGAATGCACTTTTACTAATAAGCAAATTAATAATATTGTTCTTACTCCATATCATTTTCGTCAATTGGTGAGTGATGTGCTCTAAACACAGCCTTCCAATCATAATCAGCTTGTGAGGTTTCAGCATCGTACTCTATGGAGGTGCAGGCTTGGAGACATTTACATTTCGACGCTACGATACGAGCTTCACCGAGAGTATCGTTCATATTTGTGTCTTCATCCAATCCTGATTGCATTTCTGCTGTCACTAATTCCACTGTAATAAGAGAGATGATCTAAAAAATATTATCTTGTTTATGGTTATTAGTTTATATATACATTTTTCAATCCTCTTTATATTCAAAGTTAACGTAATGGGTTTGAATTTTCGAAATAAGAATTTAGAACTGTTTACTAACTTTTTAATTTGTTGTTTTTGATTTGAATTTTTAGTTGTTTGTATTTATTTTGAAGTTAGTTTTATTCATTAGGTAGATATGTATCGGAATTAATATCATAGGAAGCGGAAGCATATTTTTGTAAGGAAGCATTGGTCGACTGCAAAAATCGATTCTATCTCACACCTTGAACTGATACAATATCTTGCCCTATAATATTGAATTATAACTTTTATGATCATCTTAAAACTGACTGTTACGTTTATCATAGAAATTGTAGTAAATTGGTATTTGAACTGTTTAAAGCCAAATTAATCATAGATGTTTATATTTATTTTCTTACTTGTTGATAAGTATGAAAAGGACGATTACCTACGTGATAGATCACATCCAAAGAAGATGTTTTAAAGTTTTGCTAAATTATGAGTCTCGTAACTATGGGCCTCTTTTCATTGTACCGGAAATGCGTATCCGACCAATATAGCATTCAATTGTGTATCCATAGTTAGGTATAGTAATTGAGACATTAAGTATCGCTTTGTTATTTATTTTAAGGGAATATTGTTCCTTTTGGCATGATCTATCATCTAATTACAGTCAGAACCTCTTAGCGGTCTGTAGGTGCTCATAAGGGAAGGTTAGGTTCTATAGGAAACTTTTATCTTTTCTTGTGTATCTTGTAACACGCGATTGTAATTCTTAAAAAAGTTATGTAAAGATAAATCATATTTTTGTTCGTGAACCTACACTAAGCCTATTATTATTAAAATGGAAGGAGAAAGTTATAAATATTTATGGGACGTGTGATAATAACGATTGTGGTAGGAATATATAATTATAATGAGGTAACAGATCAATTGCTGAATATAAATAGATGCTTGTCATTTTATAATTCATTCTATGACTCTAATCGCTAACTTAGTATTAGTAGCCAAGTAGTTGTTATAACATAGGTATAATATGTCGGCAAGTTACGAAATCCGAGAGTTTCTATTTGGAACTAGACCATTAGCTTTAGTAGTGGTACTATATTTTAAAAAGAACACAAATCTAGTTTGTCCAATTAAAATAATAATATAATAAAATTCAGACATTTCTACACAACGCAATCTAGCCCAAAACTAAGACAAGCTTGTGCAACTGATAAACGATACAAACTATTTTTTTTAGTAAATACATACATTATAGTCAGACCCAATAAACATACGTGTTTTTTTTTTAAACAATTTTTTTTTATTGTACGGGATCGAACTGACAGATTTTTCCCAGTGTGGGGATCGAACCCAAACGCATGTGACACTTAAAAGAAACAAACCACTTACTTTGAGCTTTCTTTATGCAAGCCACGCTGCCAGCGTTGCACACCGACATATTTGGACCGTCTAGGTAAAAATAGAATTTAGGTTAAAACAAGCACATTCTGCATACTTAAGCAATAACATGCTGTATGTTTTAGTTTTGAGATAATATTTATTTCCTAAGGATGTATTTTAAATAATTTTTATAAAAAGGTTTCATTTTAAAAGTGATTAATCGTTGTATCTACACCATTCCAATTATATAAAAAAAGAAAAACAATAGAGCTCTTGAAAAGTTTTTCATGATTACGCCATACCTCTTACAAAAGTGAAGTTGACTATCAAAAGTTATGTTATGTATTTTTTTAATAAATAATATTATAATATTATTTATTAAAAAAAATATATAAATATGGCAATGTCATATATATATGGCAATGTCAAAAATATTCGTAAATAATAACTTATATGATACTCACGTGGCATGCCGAAATGAACACAGCCGCATCTCGCAAATGTAAAGTTGGTTAAACACTCCATTTCGCAATTGCCTTGTGTATAAATTTTAAAATACTGAAGGTAGCGCTCAGTTGGGAAATAGCATTGGCGTCTGTAGTACAAAACAAATGTATTGAATTACGTGTAAATTGATGTGCTTAATAATTTTTCTAACACATTCCTATTAGTATGAACATTTATATTTAACCACGGAGTTTAATTAATTTTATTCGAACTTATATACTGATAATAAAAAAAATATTACGAGATCCCATTTTTTTCTAGAAATCTGTAACATGTAAGGTGGTATGAGAAAGAAAACTTAAGTGGTACCTACTTCAGTTTTCTTTATCCTCCTCCATTTTTATAAAAAACCTGCTTGCTCTTTTAGTAAGTATATATTTTATAAATTATTTTATAATTGGCGCAATTGCATACAGTTGTAAATAATGCAATAGTCATTACTCATTGCACTAATACACATTTTTACGATGTAATAAATTAAATTAATAAACTTAATATAACGATCACTTTTTAAATTGACTGTTTTACCTTGAAGGATCATAGGGTTTCAGTCCCTCAGAGGTCGTCATCATGTTGGGTTTTACTGCGACAACCATTTCTTGAGAAAGCGGAGACCTAAAGAACTGCTTTGAGAGACGCGGTAATTCTGCCGGGTTATGGAGCAAGATCTGTGCAATATTTAAAATAGAATTGCTGAAAAAAGCATCAACTAAAAAAATGAAATTTTTGTATTTTGATTTAGGTACTTAATAGTATAGTAATTAATAAGGGATACGTTTGTAATTATTAAATAAATTTGTTGTATGATATGTAAATTTCGGAACACTCTGATTATATTTGAACCTCTTTCATTCATTCATTCATATATTCTTCATTGTACAAGACAAAATATAAATAGTAAAACACATACAAGTAGCTCAAAAACGTACAACAGGCAGCCTTTTTCGCCTAACGGCGATTTCTTCCAGGCAACCCTGGGCTTGGAGAATATATAACAGACATTAATATAAGTAGGTGGCGAAGGTACAAAAAATAAACATACATATAAATAACTACACACTAATACGTAGATTTGTAAATAATTATAAATACTAACTACAATAAATACGCTATATTAGACTAAACCATATATTATAATAAATACGGGAATATTTAAAAATAATAATAGCAATAAATAAATAAATATATAGGTATGTAATAGTGACCTCTTTCAAATGGTTGAAAGAATAACCTTGCCAAGAAAGTTCGGAACGACTCGGACTATATCATATATGTACCTACCTAGCTAGGTTTATTATCCAGTCTAGTGTCTTATATAAAGCCATAGTAGGTAATAAGTATCTATGATGCAAGTCAATAATAAAATTCTAATTGTATAACAATTACATTCAGTACCTTAAAGCCTTGAACCGGACCTTTACAAAGGTAATCGAGATCGATTTGTTTAGCCTTTAACAAAAACGTCAGTCCAGATTTAACGCCAAAACCCTGTAAATATTAATTATTAATATATATTTATTATTTACTCTAGCAATGTTATAAGAACTTTTTTATTAAAATATTTGTTTTATGGTTGTGTGGGTGTTTTTTTTTCTTTTTTTTTATCCCATAGAGTTATAACAGAATTAATGAGCGGAGTTTGTTTGTAAAACAATTGTTAATACTTACAGTACCCCTATGTGGGTATGTCTCGACCGGACTATCTAGAGGGTATCCTGTTTCTAAAGTCCAAGAGTTCTTTAGAGTCCGATTAGAATATTCTAAATAATTGTAGTCTTTATTAAGGCTAAAAAATAAAATAATTACATATTCACTAATTGAATTAATCTACAAACCGGTAAAAATAAACTCAAACTTTATAACTGTGTCGCTAGGTCGGGAATTATTTTTTTCCGAACTAGTGGTAGCTTCGGCAGTGAAAAAATGTTTTGTATAAAATTTCTTTTCAATAAAGATTTTTAAATTTAACAAGTTGGTACTACTTGCTTTTCAACACGAAATAATTCATCGGCGCTCATAGTGTTGAACGTGTAACAAAGACCTTCTTCCGTGACGATCGGCAAAAACAAATCTGAACAACTCTCACTGGGAATATCTTTCCACTTACATCCAAAAAACACATCGGTTATATTTGGTGATAGCTATAGAAAACACATTAAACAAGTTAGTTATAATATATATTTTAATTTATAAATAAACTATTTATTTAATTACTTCTTTAAGATTATATAAAGTCTCATTTGCATCCGAAAATTTTCTTCCATTAGCCGGAGCGAGATGATCGTCACAAACCATACATAAGTCTTCAAAGTAATTGCGCCTAAAATGCAATTAAATGAATATTGGTGAATGAATGTGTGAGATGAACGAATGAATATAATGTATAACTTCAAATGAAAAACACACACAACTATTAATTCTCATATTAATATTTAAATTTAACATTCAATTTTAAATATTAATTTGAGAAAGGACTGGTAAGAAAAGTCTTTAAAATCATTTTATTTTTCCTTGCCCTCTCGTGAACACGATTAATGCAGCATTTTAATAATTGACATATAAAAAGTCCCATAAAATAGTTTATTTAAATTTATATTAATCGTAGAGGCGTTTGAAAAGAGTTTCTCTAGTGTATATCTATGAGCAACGATATCAACTACTTACTCTTCTTCTGTTAAATTCCCATACGTGCTCTGGTTTTTGTAGAGATGATAATATTCCGTAAAATTATAAACAGTCTGTCGAGCTTTTGTTTCAAAACAAATTGTAACTGCCGGATACGGAATCTAAATCACAAATTAATAAATCAACCATCTTTATATAAAAAAAAAATATCCTAAATTATTTACGTAACTACATTACGTTTACATCCTACGTTTTTTGTAAATTTTTATAAAGTTTCATTAGTTAGGTTCTACAAAATTATTTAAATATAAAATGATATAAAAAATATTGAAATAAAAATACAACTCCTATTTAAAACTAAAATACCTGCCAAACTGGTGTAGAATTTTCAGCAAAGCTAACAATGACTGGGCTTTCGTTCCATTTAATCCAAACTAAGCGAATTTTTCCAGCGCAGAGTATTACGGAACAGGTAAACATAAAAAGCCAGAAAAATCTGCAAATATACCAGTTATTTAATATATTCTTTGGGTGAAACTGAACCTGTTTTTAGGGACCATATAAAGAAGCATTTTTGTGGTAATTACGAAGAACTTGTTGACTTCGTGTCTATTTAAAGAAATCATCATATACAAGCAGTTATATCCAGTTATACTAAAATGATTTCAATTTCCTAAGATAAATAAACTTCCTGCTTATGTAACTATTTAACAAAAGGTGATAAGAGGTTATTATATTAAAAAATAATGTTAATTTGGTTTATTTTCATCACATTGATTTTAGGATAATAAAATAGGATTATTTCTTTATTAATAATAGGATTATTTTCTTACTTTTCAATCGAAGTTCTTTCCTTTTCGCCAATATATCTTAGACCATGAAGATTAGAGTTGGCGGTGTAGTCGATTAGATATTGTTTGATTATAGCCAGCCTCCCTTTCTTAAGTTTTGTATCTTTTTCTCCAGGATGCCCTTTATTTTCTTCTATATCTCCGTCAGGAATACTACCTACACTGTCAGATCTAAAACAAAACTTATTGTTATTAAAAGTACAAGGTAATGTAATTATAAAATACTTTTTATTCAGGAGTTCAGGTATTATTTAAAAATGTTTTATTCAGAATACCTATAGTGGCGCTTCATAATTCTTGTGATATTTAGACAACTGTTCCAAATGAGTTGTGGGTTAGAAGTGTTTACATTTCGGGCTTGGTAGTCAAATAATTAAATACTACCCACCTTCGATCCCGTGGGATATTAGTGCCATTTGTGGAATTAAATGTTACTAAAAAAATTACATTTAATGCCATAAATATGTCATTGCCTTAATTTGCAATTGTTTTTCAAATGAAGGGAGTGTTATTCAATTCGACTAAATGGGTCGGCCGTAATTGAATCCTCTTAATTCGACACAGTTTTTATTTTTTTCCAGTTCATTAAGGTTGGTTAGATATTTATTAATTTAGGTGAGCTTTGTATGTTACTCTACTACGCGATGTTATTTTTGTATGTGACCCAATAAACGAGAAAACATCTGATGGAAGGTAAGTGTTTAAGATAAATAAAAACATAAAAGCGTTATCACCTGGACAAATGGAAATAGATAAAGAAACCTAGAAAAAGAAAAAGTGTGCTTGCTTTTCTAGATCTCTCACTCACTGCAACGTAGGCATAACCTAGGTATAGCTTTCTTCAAGCCGATCTTCTGAAAGACTGTGGTAGAACAAACCCATACAAGCACCAGCTAAATGACATCTGGAGTCTGAGGACTTACTACCTACAATACTTATGTTTAAAATTGACTAATATCTACCTATAAAGAACGTAGTAAGGTAAGATGTTGAAGAATATGTCAACTACGTACCATATTTAAAAAAAAGAGCATCCCGATATATTCAGTAATTTGGAACTTTTTTCATAAATATTTGTCGCAAGCTGCAAAATTGTATCTCCAATAATAACTAATAAGTAATTTACCATTACAAAAAAATTATCCAATTCTTTAAATTTAATTTTGAATTTAAATACAGATAACATTAAATCCCTTAAACCATTTTATCAAAATCAATCTTGTAGTTTGATTTCCAATGCGGAGAAAATTATCATTATAAAAGTATTCTATATGTTGACCAAATTTAGATCAAGAACGGAAAAACACCTAAAACTATTTTGGGGTCTATATAAAACTAATAAATTATACCACATAGCTACTTAACAAGTAGAAATGAGATTAAAATATACTTTTGTAGAGACATGGTCTCCTTATATATTTTTATAGTTTTGGAACACTGAATGCGTGGCGTTCTCCTACAGCACGGCTTCCGAGTAAGATTTTAACATGCACTACCGAAACATGAAATAAACTTCCATTGACGGTGTTTCCAGTTTGATATAACACCTTCAAAAAAACCCACCTACTTTTTCCTCAAAGATCCGCAACGTTCTTGTTACTCCTCTTTTGTAGCAAGATTTCCAACCGAACTTAGGTGACAGTGATATTTTGGCATCAGGTTATCCGCATGCTTGTTTGCTTTCTTATACCATTTAAAAAAATCTTGCTCAAGTGCGAGTCGGATTCGTGCACGAAGAACCTGTACCATTATATATAAAAAATATGTGATGTAACTAAAAAATTAAGGTTTTCAGAGTTTTTCCCTTATATGTAGGTAGGTACTAGAAAAAAAATCTGGTTCATGCCACATTTCCTGATTATAGTTCGACTAGAATTACCCATAGGTTACACTTTAGTTTTTGATTCACTTACGAGTAGTTGTGATTTTGAAAATATGAGGCTTACATTATAGTTTCTTTTGATTGCGTAGACATAGAATTTTGATTTGTTACACTTTAAAGGTATTATAGACGTGAGTATTTGATATGAATTTAATTTGAATACCTTTACGGGTTCCAGAGAAAAAAGGTCTCGACAGACGGACCGATGGACGGACAACAAAGTCATCCTATAAGGGTTCCGTTTTTCCCTTACAAGGTACGCAGTATGAAGCCTAAAAAGTATGAAGGTAAACCATCTTAGGTCTATTTATAAATTTAAATATTTTTAGAAAGTTAGAAGTGAGCAAAATTGTATCAATGATCTGTGATCTTTGATCATACAAGTATCAAGTGACAACAGCATCATCCAAGTATTTTCCGGCTTGTTAAGTAGCACCTTCTAAGGAAATTATTAAACCGGTTTTCCTTTTAATAGACGTAATAAATAAACGCAAGTATTCTGAGTCACAGTAATACTTACATAGTGAATCATAATAATATTAGTGTATAATTATATAAACTAACTACCCATAGCTCCTGGTTCCGCCTCAGAATTTATTAATTAATTCATAAGGGCGTACTATCGGTTCCTAACATTAGTATGCACCATCGCCTGGACAAAAAGGAGGTACATGATATATATTTATTACCGTCTAGATAAAACTAGATCAAGATCTTTATAGCTACACGATTAAAGGCCATGTAGTTCATTAAAATTTATATGAATAATTCCTTACGACATTGAGACACCGCCCGCGAAATGCCTTCATGAAACTAAAATATTATTCAATATACCTACTAGTAACACACACACACACGCCTGTTGTAAAACTTTTAAACTAAATTTTAAACTACTTTTAAACTAAATAATTTGCTTACTTAGGGGTTAGATCAATGTGTGTAATTTGTCCTGATATTATTATTATTATTATTATTATTATAAATTTTGACTCCTCTGATGTGTTTTTTTTTTTCAGAATCATTTTTCTTTATTTTTAATCTAATATTTATACTAAGTAGTTACTTTGAAAGCTTTACTGATTTTGTACAACCTTATTTAATCCTTTCCATCGTAGAAAAAATGTAGTTTGACCTTGTTGAATTATAATAATCATACTGCACAATGTACTTTTTCTAAATTTATTAGTCAAACGTCGAGTACGTTTATAAGTTAGTGAGTCAGGAGTTTCCTTCGATATTTAATATGTACATTTTATTAAATTAGAAGCAATCAGGTATAATTTTTTTTTTAAAGCACTCCTATTGAAAATTACAAATTACAAAGGTAATTAAACTATAAAGAAAATATTTAACCGAAATTTGGAGTTATTAACTTCAATACCTGAGATCACTAGTCACAGGCTACTGTCCTACTGGGAGCTGAATATCTTAATTATCTTGGATTTTAAAAAAACGCACTTAAATCGTTTTACTAGTTTGGAAGCTACGATGCCACAGAGAGAAACGACATACACATAATATATTATGTCATTAAGTTTTAAACTATATCGTGTATGAAATTTATTTTTAGAAATGTATGTTAATCTTCTAACATTTGTTATTATGTCATTAAGTTTTAAACTATATCGTGTATGAAAATTATTTTTAGAAATGTATGTTAATCTTCTAACATTTGTTATTATGTCATTAAGTTTTAAACTATATCGTGTATGAAAATTATTTTTAGAAATGTATGTTAATCTTCTAACATTTGTTATTATGTCATTAAGTTTTAAACTATATCGTGTATGAAATTTATTTTTAGAAATGTATGTTAATCTTCTAACATTTGTTATTATGTCATTAAGTTTTAAACTATATCGTGTATGAAATTTATTTTTAGAAATGTATGTTAATCTTCTAACATTTGTTATTATGTCATTAAGTTTTAAACTATATCGTGTATGAAATTTATTTTTAGAAATGTATGTTAATCTTCTAACATTTGTTTCAGACACGGGGTTAAAAATAATACAGCTTTTTCACTTCTTTGTCAAATCCTACATTGTTTTGCTATTACAAAACAATGTAGCTTATTAACGGTTCTACTGTAAGGAACCTGTACAAACCTCTGTAGACTACTGATATCTCTATGAATAGGTACTCTAGCAATAATTTGTATAAATAAGGGTATATTTATAACATATTGGGTAACTAATGTATTTTCTTTCTGTTATTCTGATAACCGTGAATAGTTTTAGCTATCTTCTGTCTGATAGTATACCATCTTATCTAATATTAAATGATGCATTTATATTGAAATGAAATTAATGGAAAATGAACATGTAGAATTGTTCTTAAATTTAATATTTGGTTAATAAGCTGTTGCAGTGATTTTGTGGATTGTGGCAAAAACATTAGTTATTTTTTAATTATATTAATTAATCTTTTATAATTGTAGTACTCTTATTCAATTCAATAATCAAAATTATTATATTTAATGAATGAAACAATTGCGTGTATGTTTAGTAGTTATAAAAAATAATCTGCCGCATTCCCATTGGTAGACAACACAAGACATTAATTATAATAATTTCCACGTTCCAAAAATGAACGATATTACTATCTAAACAAAGTTATCTATGAATTAAAGAATTTTCTATCTAATCTACTAAACAAACTCAATAGTTTTAGAATCGTGTTGCCGCCGCGTGTTTTACAACTACGTTTTGAAAGGCAAACAATACAACCTTGACAGATAGTAATATATTAACATATAACTATTTGATAAAACAAAATAAATAGTCAAATTATCTGATGAAATATTTATTTGTTAAGCATTTGTGAGTTATTATTGACGTATGTTTAATGTATTGAATACATCTATAAAATCAAACTGGCAGCCCACATGCAGCGGTTTTTGCTGTATATATCTACTGCACAATTAAGTCAAACCGGATGCTGCATTTAATTTAACGAAGGTCCGAAGTCTGAAGAAGACCGGAGTCTTAACTTGACTTGTTTTTTGACAGTTATAAATAAAGTTAAAACAAATCAACTTGACGTTCTTTTTTCTAATTCCTTAACATCTTGTACACCAGGTACAGAATTCTTGTTTTGTTTCTAAAGAAATATTGTTTGTTATTGTAACTTGATTGCTGAATTATCTACATCTTATGAATGATAAGTTATTTTTTATGAACATTACATTTTTATTGTACCTACATTTTATTGGTCGTTATTTTATTAAGAGATTCTTTATTTCATTTGTCTTTCATTTGCCAAGATTTAGTAGTTTGCAAAACAAATTTTATCCCTTTCAAGCAAGTTATCTAAAAATTCCAAAAGTGTCTACATAAAAGCGTCCTCGTAAAGATGTTGTTTTGTAGGGCTGTGAAACCTTGACCTTAAAGTTGATACCATGAACTTGTGTCTATCTCTCCTGAGAAATCTGAATTGATTTTTGATGTAAAGCTTTTACCATTTTTGTACATAGGTTTTATTAACAAGGATCGCATAAGATTAGCACGATCGTAAGATACTTCACACTGAAGGGCATTCTCAGCGGAGGTTAAAACTGTTTGCTTAAGTTATTTGTGTGTAGATAGGAAGATTGGTTGTTTTGTCAGTGCGCCGCTTAATAATACTTGCGTCGATTTCGACTCGATTACGATACGAGGGAGCGCGCGGAGTGCGACGCACTGACTGCCGAATGCTCAATGCGGACCGGCCAAACCGTCAGACAGCCAGTCTTACTAAGATCGTGCTGTAGCGAGCAGCGTTTGTGATTTCATCTCCTCACAAAAGGCACCTTTAAACCCTTTTTTTCGCGCGCACAATGGCAGCTACGGAGGAACTCAGTGGCATCTTAATGAGGAGGCAGGCCATAAACGACAAACTTGAAGAAGGTGTAGAGGTCAAGCCGAAATATAAATTCGTGAACGTTTTCACAGAATTTCACGAATTCTCCAGAAAGGAAATTAAACAGTACGAGCAGACTTTTAACAAGTAAGTTTTATTTAATACACTTTATAGTAAGCGTTTCGAACGAGATGGAAAATAATCCATGCTGTAGCGGACAGGTTAAAATCCTCGCATACGATCGTGGCTGTTGTTTTTCTTGGAGCTGGTTTGCTAATGTATAGATTTCTGTATGAATTTGCAGATGTAAAATAAGTTTTTATTAAGTGTAGTTGACTTTTTAATAGAATACATTTTTGTATACCATAATAATATGATCGCAGCATTAATTCCAACATGACCGGTGCGGGTCAAGTTCAAAACAACATTATTTTTATGTGATAGCATTAACATTTGAATTACTTTAGAGATTTGCGAATCGCGTATTATAAGTAATATATTTTTTTTTATTCTAAAATTCTTAGATGTTAACTTTCCACCTACAATTAGGGTATTTGTTAATTTGTCACCTTCACATTTTTCGAAAAAAAACTATTAGTATATATATAATAAGTGAAAGGTATAGCAATAAATGAAATACTTAAGAAATATAATAGACATAATTTATTAAGTAATGGCGTACCGTCGCGTCGTGGGAGATAATATGAAGGTACACAATATGCGAGTTATTATTCTCTTCGTTATAACTTTCATTTATTTGTTTAATGAGATAACACGAGATTCACACGTGAATTGCAATTTGAACTTTTAATTAAATGAAATGTTACTTATCATTTTATAATCCTCTTTCTTCTACAACTTTTACGATCCGTTAAAAAATTGCAAATGACGAATGCTTTTAAATAATTTAAAGTGTCTTCACTCTTTTTTAATGTCTTAATTTCTCTTATTTCATATCTTTTATTATTTTAACAGTTCTTCTTAATAACCACAGTTAACAGATACCAAAAATGTCTTCCCAAGAAATAAATAACTTTAACATTAAGAACGAATTGTTATGACCCTATGGCATTTTTATGGGCTTCAATTTAGAAATGTCTCCAACAGTCGTTCCACAAATGACTATAGACTTACTTGATTAATATTTGGGTTAAGTGGGTTTGTTGTAGATTTTTTATATTAGATATGAAGTATTTAGGCGAGTAATTACTGGGGAAAAGAAAACAAAAGAAACTCCATTATGAAGAGTAAGTTTAGAATTTTAAGTAAATTATTAAATAAATTTATAATAATAAATTACGTAACGTAATAAATTATCTTAGAAATTCCCAGTGTATTGTGTTAAGTAAATAACAATTGTTTCTTCATTGACCAAGTTTTTCTATGGATATAATAACAAATCGCTCATAATGCTACGTATTTGTTTGGTGACTTCAACAATTATTGATGACAAATAAACATTGATCTTATAATGGTATTTGAAAGACGGAAAAAATGCGTTATTTAAATTATATAATTCATATAATACCATATATACCTATATTTATTATTTATAATAAAATATATACCTATATTTGTTTGTTTTAAAGAAACAAGCCACGGAAGTTCCGTGATGAGTGATAACTAATGTGAGTTGTAACTGTTTAAGTTACTATTGTATATTTTACTCAGTTTTGTAAATTGTGACTCATTGATGATACTGATTCTTTATAATTTACTCACGTTTACTCTTAACGTAAAATATCAGTCACTTCATAATTGTCAACAACATTAGTCATTGGTGATTACTATTGGCCATTCATGTTTTTGTTAAAATGTTTACTGGTAATTTATAATGATTAAATATATATTACATTAACTAATTGCTTAACCTATTGATGTTGAGATTATCAGTATAGTAGAGGATGTCTGAGGTGAGGTGAAATGGTGTAAAATAAATAAGTTATAAGACACTCTTTCACTGTTCCATTATTATATATTTGTCATAGAAGCTATACTTATTTCAAAACTATTCTTTATCAAGAACTAATATTTACTTTTTGTTGATTGAAATGTGTCAAAGTACACGATTTGTTTCAAATTGAGGAGCGTGCAGGAAACGGCTGCCTAGATAATATCAGGCGACAAAATCAATGTCGGGAGTCGCGACCGACTGCCCGACTGTACTCACACACATATAGATATATCCATTCTCCCCCAAAATTATGTACCCTTTATAGAATTTTGTTGAAACTATGTCATAATTTTGTTTTCGAATGTTACTTACAGGCATGTAAGGTGTATGTACTATGTAGTAACACTAAGAAAAGTTTGAAGTTTTTTGATTTGGAAAGATTAGAGATTTGCAGTCATCTAGTTTAAATATGATATACAGATCGTACATTTGGCAAAATTTCATATTATTCCTTTACACTGCAAAATGAAGATATTTTAGTGACGTGACACAGTTTGTAATCCCCCTCTGAAAGTTTTATACTGCATTATAGTAATTCCATCCTGTAATTTTTCACTTATAAAGTGGAGGTTATATCTTAGCTTAAGTCTGGTTCCCCTCTCGCGATGACAGGAGGCTATCGCTTGAGTTGGTACTATAATATTTTATGAAAATCAAAGTACCTTTATATAAATATAGAGTGAAAAATAAACCGATACGTGCAGGGATTCAAACCTGCAACTACTGAGAAATCGTTCTATATTTATATAATTTTAAATAAGCTTAACATGGCTATATATATTTTCTAACAAATCAAAGTACCTGTCTACCTATATTGTAACTCATCTAGGTTCTAGTTAGCTTAAAATTAACAAGAGAATTAATTAACAAAAGCGGTCTCGAAAAGACCTTTTGTTATTATCATTAAAAAGTTTTTTATCTCGGACATTAAGTTGAATGGCAACCAAATTATTACTTAGAATTATTAGATTATATTATAGGTAGTTAGAAAATCCAAAAATAGTGTCGACTTGATCGAACCGAATAAGTAAAAATATTTTATTGAATGTTATTAAATTTCAGTGTATGAAGTGTATCATACAAAACGAATAATATTACACTTTCAATATTATAAATAAATGCCAGTCAATATTATATCAATCACCGAAATGTGTCATCAATTTAAAATGTTTAACTACTTCGAATCAATGACCGATTCAATATGGTTTATGGATCAAAAAAGTTTTCAATACAGTCTTGCAAAATTAATTTAACTGTCAACTTGTAACATTATACCTACTTTCTAACAAATCCCTTTAATACTTCCGGGCTATCCTTCCTTTCCTTTTTATATTTTCCTTGCAACATTCATAATTTACTAGCAACATTCTGAAAATCTTTAATTCCATTAGAAGTTGGAACCAAATAATCCATCTGGTCTCCGATTAAAACAAATCTATTTGAACTAAACACCATTTATATAACAATAACAGTTGCAAATTACAACGAAACAATAAATTTAATTAAGGCCAATAAAGCTATTGTGAATAGGAAATTGATCTACGCTTCTTTGGAAATAAACAATAATAGTGTGTTAGGAAATAGTTTCGTTTTACAGTTAATTCGCATTGTGTTCTGTTGCAACTATATCTGCTACTCGGCTTGCGTGACTGACCGATAACATGAATATGGCTGCATATTTTATTTTATTATATTCTATTGTCACTTCCTTTAGTAACTAAAGTGGGAGTGTGCTCAAGCGTACTAAAGTCTACATAGAAAGTAAAAATACTTTTAACTTATTATATATTTAAATAACAACATATTTAAATAATTATGTATATTTAAATAATTATATTGTTCATTGTATTTCTTTATCCAGATATATTGTATTATACAATACAATACCAAATTTGTATGTATATAAGGTAAGTGTTGATGGTTTTTTGATGAGTTGCATATCAGAAAAAAAAGATAAAAAACAAACTCTATTTCGTAAAAAAAATATCGCTTGTACATGATCGCTTAGACAAGATATATATTATTATTTGTTAAGTATTATAAATGAAGTAATTAAAACTATATTAGGTACTAGCGGTTCTATGACTCTTGTTCATGAAAAATAGGCATTTTTTATGTTATAATGTTCAAATTCGTTTTTTTTGTCTTCGAACAATTATAAATAAAACTTTTTTATTATAAAAAGTAAACTGAATATAACTGTTGTAGATGAGTGTTTTCTTTCCATAAAATCGAGAGCTAGAGCTGCACCAAATTGTAACAAAATACCCACATAAGAAACTCATTTTGTAAAACTTTAAAATCTTGGCAAATTTATTTGCTGTATACGGTTTTATTAAATTGTAATTGTAATTTTAAATATTATTCTAAAAAGATTGATTATATTAATCAAAAACTGACCGACTTTGTTTTATAGGTCTTTGACGTTGTTCGTTAGCAGACTGGATAGTAGGACAGTTTCTTTATTATCTCTGACCCAGTTATAGCTACCCAATCCTATTTCCTCATATTTTTTTGCCTCTTTTATTTCCCTGGTTTGTTTAGTTTCAATTGCTATTTTATGTTATATATGTATAACAATTTAAATAAACTTTTTTATTTAAGCTATCTGTTCCTCTTGTATAAGTTTGAAGGTTTCAAAAACTGTGACAGTTTTCAAAATTGTAAAGTCAAAACATAGAATGATTATATACTCTATGAATCATATTCCATTGACATTTTTAAAAAAATCTTTTAAAAATTATACATATTAATCTTTAGTTATCCTAAATAACTAAAGATGAATAATTTTCTACAAAGCATCTTTCTAAATAATATATTTTTTTAACCTTTTTTTTTTAAATGTCAGTGGAATTTGATTCTAGAGTCTATAATAATTCTGTTTTCGTAACTACAAAATTCGTACTAGGGGTACTGTTGTACGATCCCGTGGTGTCCAAGTATGACGGCGACGGCAACCGTCAGGTTTAGTGAGTAGGAGTCTCACTTAACTATCTCTTATCATCCCCTGGATGTAGAGGTAGTTATGTGAGATCCATGAGGATTCCTGGGGGTAAAAAAAAGAAAAAAAAAGAAAAAGGGGTACTGTTGTAAAGTGATTAGATAACCAAACACTATATATTATAATTTTATATCTACTTAATTATCTTGCTTTTGACACGTGCTTAATTTAATGTCTCCCGCAAAGGATGATTCCACTCCATGAGTGAGCATGAGGAACTACGTTTGGGGTATTTGTCAAAAATAAAACAAAAATACTATACGCTTTCGATTGAAATTAATATGTACAAAATGATTTTCAGTATATTTTTTTTGCATTAAATAAAATTTTGAAAGTAGACTTCCAGAATAATGTAAACAGATTTTTTTGTTGTTATAAAGAAGTGTATAATGAGACATTATTTTGACTTAAATGACTGCATTCATGAATTTGTTCAAAAGGTAGTAAGAGTGAATGCATATTGTAATGCAAGACTTACTTTACTTTTTGCCAGGATAAACTAGGTACAAAAGAAAATACGTGTTTTCCCGCCCTAGATGTGTTTGTAACACGTTATTGACACTAAATACTTTTATTGTTTAATTTAAACAAAAACTCTTCGAACAATAGAATAAAATCTTTATAACGGAGCATTCTGTTAAAAAGTTTTAAAACCTTAGCTGTGAATTAATGGAGTTGTTTCATATCGTAAAATCGGTCAAGTGCGCAGTTGAGGCGTTTATTTTTAGATGTCGTTATTATAAAATTGCAGTTAACAACAAGAAAAACTTAAGTTTATTTAATGGGAATATAGAATAAGGAAATATTTACCAAAAAAAGTTAAAAGATATAAATGTTTTGATCAAAGATTTGGAATATCTTTTTGACGATAACATTTTATCTTTTAGACGATTCTTGATAGATAATTAAAACCGCGGGAAGATATATATTACGCAAGTAATAGGTAGATAGTACCTAGTTATCTAATTTCATATTACTATGTAGTAGGTATGTAGTAATTTCATATTATTATGGAATGACTATATACTATTTTACTTTTTCCATAATCGTATTTATTTCGTAATTCGAAATAACCTACTATAACGTGATTTTAGAAATTACAAAGTTTTTATTGGTTATAAAAGAAAATTTGATACCAGATGGAAAATCACTTCTATAAAAGATTTGAAAATA
Source organism: Napeogenes sylphis (assembly GCA_959347405.1). Taxonomy (NCBI): domain Eukaryota; kingdom Metazoa; phylum Arthropoda; class Insecta; order Lepidoptera; family Nymphalidae; genus Napeogenes; species Napeogenes sylphis. The sequence continues at coordinate 7,157,345 of OY365783.1, forward strand.
CTTCATATTGGTTTAAAAATAATTGTTTACTGTTTCTAAAATGCTTTAGTTAATACTGTAACAAGCTAAGCGAAAGTATCATTCAATTGAAATGAACCACATATTTTAAAAACTAGAGTTTCAAGGCTGGAGTTTACACGGAATGTCTGTTAGTGGTAAAACCATAAAAACAGGCTCACAACATTTGTTATTCAAATGTTAATACGTCTTACAAATATTCATTGTAAATTTTCGTTACAATAAAATGAGTTGCCGAATACAAGTGTTTTTTAAATTAAAATTTTCAATATAGTAGGTAATTATGTTAAATTATATTTAATATTCCGGTAATAAAAAAATATTCTCTACCTACTTAATAATATCTAACTTCCATTTATTTACTGGAAATCTGGAAAACGGATTCAGATCATTATACCTAACACTTTGATTTCACTAAATCTATTTAACGTACCTAGTACGTGGGTACTACATATTCATATTTCTTACGTTACACATACATAATAATATATTAACAAGGTCAAGTCTGTGCATATATTATGTTTTTAAGTGCTACCTGTAACAAAGTTTAAGGTTTTAGAATTTTTGTCTAGTTGTTGTGTCTACTGAATAGATTTGCATAAAAGTATATTAATACAGAATCTGAGAATTATTTATCTAAGTACCTAATGGTATCGTACAGTTGGAGGGACTATGTTAGAAACCAAGACTATCTTATCGTACCAATGTCATGTAATTAACGTTAAATGTAATGTTAAATAAGGGCTATTGTTATTAATCGCGTTGAATAAAATACGCTTACAATCTTTTTGTTATTTGTTAGAAGTTTAATAATGGGTAGGTATGAAACTAAAGTATGTGTAGGCAAGTTATCAATATTCTGTACATTGAGTGACACAAATAACTTGCCTAACTGTAAATTGACGGTTCTTCCAAACGTATATTATGTAAAAGTAATGTGACTTATTATAAAGTATGCGAAAAATTACCTTATACGTAAGTTATAATGTCTGATGTTAAGTCATACCTACGTCATTTAATATAAATATAAATAATAAAAAAAAAAATAGTCAGCAGTTGAATCATAAACAAAGTGTTACGGAAAGTAGGTACCTAAGGAGATGCCTAACCTTTTTGGTATATGACTAAGAATACATTTTATAATAATTCGCATAATAATGAACAATATAAATATATTTATAAAGTGTCATATCACTAAAAACGTTAGACTCTCAAAGACAGTAAAAATAATATTTGACTTCTTTTATTTCAGATTTGATGAAGGTAGAGATGGTTTCCTGGATCTGAATGAAGTAAAACGGATGATGGAGAGGCTGGGAGCTCCTCAAACGCATCTTGGATTAAAAGCCATGATCGCTGAAGTAGACGAAGATGACGACAACAAGATTAGCTTCCGAGAATTTTTATTAATTTATCGGTAAGAGTAAGATTCCTTATAAGTTATCTATCGTTATTTCTTTCGTAATTATGATTGCGATATTTAACGATTCTAATAAATGACACAGGTTATTATATAATGTAATAAGTAAGTACCTATACCTACCTACTTAATACGTTCATGTGGCCACACAAGACCCAAAAAAGGATTGATTTAGGAGTTTCTCTTACTTTGACCATGCAATAGAAAATTTATCGATTTCGTTAACCAATCAAATATGGCTGGATAATATAGAAAACAAGTTCCAGGTAGTTGCAATTATTATCTCGGACCCAGAGTACCTATGTTTAATAAATGCTTAGTTAGGTACTTGTAAAATCATAAACACGTAACTCATCTAATAGGTAGGTATATCAACATTTTATACACAAACGGTAATAGGGACAAATCTGTAAAATATAACTGTTTTCTTAATTAATTGTATTCTGTCAAGAAGGTACATAACACATACCTCTAAATAATAATTGTTGTCCCTTTGATCAGTTTACGGCAATGAAAGTTGAGGCTATATATAATTACCTACTTACAATAAAATATTTGTACATTTGTCAGTATTTTTGTTTTAAAATGATGTTGTTTAAATTATAACTTACCGGGGACGGTAAAGCAGTCTTTAAGATATCATACTTTTGTATATATTTAATATATTAGAAATATTATTTGGGCAAACAAGAACAAAAGATAATGTAATTATGTAAATTGTAGTTAGTACATATATTATTTTTGTTTCAGGAAAGCACGAGCGGGAGAGTTAGAAACAGATTCTGGATTAGATGCTCTGGCAAGATTAACAGAAATAAATGTTGACCAAGTAGGGGTGAATGGGGCTAAGAATTTCTTTGAAGCCAAAATTGAGGAGCTCTCGAAAACAAATAGATTTCACGACGAAATTATACAAGAGCAGGAAGAAAAGCGTCGAGAAGCTGAGGATAAGGCTTTGCGGAGGCAGCGGTTTAAAGAAAAATCAGCCATATTCCAACAGTAATGTTAGCTTAATTAGTAGATACCTGTCTAGTCTGTAAGCTGTTACCATATGGCTTTAGAAATAACACTTATAGGGAAATTGTAACATATCACGGTATAACATTGCTTTCTATGAAATTTAATTTATCCGGTTTATTTCATAAAACAGACAAATTACAAATCTATAAATGTTAACCCTACTCCGGAACTTTTTTTTTATGTGTCAAGTTTAAAAATAAGATGTTAAGTAGATACTTGCTCCAAAAACGTTGATTGTATCATACGCTCAGTTGCTGGTATAGTTGTTATATATATCAATTAAAGATGTATCTATTGCTTCTGAGAGCAATGTAATGTGCCTAACATAGAATTAGGTATATAAGGTTATAAGAAAGCCCCTATCATGTAATGTTTTGTTGAATGATACATGTTAAGATTTTTATTTAAGTTATATTATGCGAGGTGTTTAAATAAACTTTTGCAGATTAATGTTCATTGTTTGTTTTATTATAAAGCGTCAAATTTTAGTGAATAATAATATCTCAGAAAATTTTATATCTAAAAATATTTTTGAACAATTCAAATTAAAATGCTTGCTTCCATTTTTAATATATATAAATATTATCCTACAAATATTAAAGAGAAGCTTTATTCAAGTTTCAATGCTCACTGCCATTATTAATGTTTATAAATATTATCCTACTAATAATAAAGAGAAGCTTTGCTTGTTGTCAATTTATTCAGATTCTACTGTACCAATTTTGATCAAATTTTCACCATTAGTTAATTCTAGATTATCAATATATAACTCAAATTGTTTCTTATTTAGGAACTTGAACACTAAGTATTATATAAAAATTAAGTTAATTAGGTCCCTGATGTTTTTCTCAACTAATTATTAAACTGCAACAAAGTTTAAGTGGAGGTTTAAAAAAAATATTATAAAAACCTTTCCTGACTTAAGTAGCATTGATAGGTAAAAAAAACACAATAAAATGCATATTTCTATAAGTTATTTCTTACAAGTATTAAAAAATAAATAAACAAAATTATCACTGAGAGTCGTCCATACATCTAAAACTATCATGTTGCTCATAAGACATGTTTTGGGATGTTTCCTGGGTTATATCTGGCTGTGCCCGTTTCAACACAGGCAGATTTTTAAAATCAATCTGTTGTATATTTGCTATAGTGGCCATTAGTGAGGTATTCTGAAAACAACAATATCACATAATAGGTAGTGGAATGATAAACATTTTAAATGATTTGTGATGCATGTCAAAACTCTTGTAGACAGGAAAAAAAACACTTGTTAGCTACATACAGTACATGAACAGCTTAGTACTATGTATACTTATGTATAATAGCCATCAATATGAAATGTTTTTGATAGATATGAGGGTCAGCAATATACATATCTTTTCAGTAATCGAAACAGATATCAAGACCATTTACAAACCAACACATCAATACCCATTATGCAAACATACATGCAAAATTGAAAGATATTTATAAAGACTTTTAAAATGTTGGGATAAGAAGCTTATGAGAAATCTACACTGAGGGATTGGTGAGGTATCAATGAGGAAGTATAATACTTGATCAAACCCTCTTTTACTTAATAAATATTAAAAAAACATTACACCGGACTGTTCAATTATATGTTATTAAAATTTGTACCATTAAAAAATATGCTTACTTCTTTTATATTTGTTTCAAACTCTCCCCCTGGTGTGGTGAGGCTTTTGATTTTTTGGACTTCTATTGATCTGAAAATTAAAAAACAAAACTTATGTAGTCCAGAATTTAACGGTGAACTGTGTAAAACTATAACTAAAGCACTTATATGATAGTTGGCATTTTGAATATGGAAAATTTTAAATTATCAAGAAAATTGTATAACATTTACCATCTATATATTTATATATATACTACCGATAAATATTATACATTGTAATTAAATTCCAATCATGTTAAAGAAACATTTCACATAATGTATGCATTAGAGTAATCATAATGGTTTATTTCAAGATCTATTGATAGCTCGTAGTCTTAGGTTTGAAATTAAAACATTCAGAGCATTTTAAAGTACTCTGATCAAAATTAAATAATTAACTCAAACAATGAAAATGAACATTAAGATCATAATTATTACATATTAAATCAGTTTAAAATAAAGCTATTATAATAATTGTACTTTACATTAGTCTTAAAAGTTGATTTGCAGTAATCAATTCATTTTGTAATTCTTGTTGTAACTGTTGTATGTGTCCAGCAGTAGACATCATTCATACAAAATTGTTATAATAATTTGTTTCAATATATAACAAACTTAATAACATTTAAAGTAAGGATTAATTAAAAATATAAACTGAAAAATAACTGTTTTTCAAATACTTAATTTTCAAAATCTATAGACCGCCGTAACTGTATAAATACTGTGTGTTTAGAAAATGTAATTTACATTATTCGTTTGAAAACAAAATTGAAAAACAAAGTTAACTTTTCCGTTACTCTTTGACATTTATCCGGTGTAGCCAGCGTAGACTGCGGTTTCATAAATGTTATCTTAAATGTGCATTGGCAAAAGGGGTTCCCAGACGAATAAGCAACTTGAATCAAAACAGTCATGCAGGAAATGTTGACTCATTTAACATTCCTTTAATTAATAGACATGTTTATTAATCTTCGAATAATTAATGAAGCCAGGAATAAAATTGTTAGTATCAGTACAAAAATGTTTCTAACCGGAAAATACCTAGATGCTTTATTTCAAGCTACATTTACGTCTCAGTATAAAACACATATTAAAAATAAATCTGTGGCACTCGAAGACTGCCGTGGTAGAGCTAGTACATATAATTTTTTATAAACGTAATTATAATTATCTTTTTTTTTTATTAATTTAAGTTACACTATTTAAGTATGGTGACCGATAAGATTTTTTTTCCTTTATTGAATAAATGACTAATTTATAGGGTTGTTGATATTTTTAAATATAACGGTTTTTCAATATATCGATATTTTTAAACATATCAATATCGGGGTTTGATATTTAAAAAAATATATCGATATTTCAATATATCGGCTTTATTTAAAATAATTGTTGTAAGTTATCTAAAAAAATGATTGCCTAGCCATGCAAGATGTTTTTTTATTTCTTAAGTGGGTTGCTAACTCAAATGTATTGCTGCTGCTTTTAGGTTTTTTCCCTCATAAGTTAAATGAAACACTTCTTGTATCAACTTTTTTAATATACATACCATACTTACATACTAACTTTTAAACTATCTCGTTTCATTTCATATGATAATTAAAAAAATAGAAAAAAACAGGCTGACTCATCCTGAGACCACGGCCAGTGCAACCTGGTCGAAACGTATGTGATACCTATTCCGGACGCGTTAATTCCCGATTTTTTAAATAATAATACATACCATACATACATATATACACACAACCATACAATTTTAGAAATTATTGAAGGAGATATATTTTGACACTGAACTATTTCTATGAAACTAGATATTTAATGATTTATTATGAATAAAATAGCTTTTACCGCTACAATAAAATTATAATTTTTCATAACGCCTTTCTCACTTCTCTCAATGTTAACTGACATCAATATAATTTGTTTCACAGTTAATGTGACAAAGACGATGTTACCCACTTCTATAAAGTTGGTACTATATTTTTATACCAAAGCCACCTAGAGGCGAGTTGCTGAACAACTCTTTAGTTAATAAATAATAAGCGTGATATTTCAAAAAGTCACTAAAAGTTCTGCTAGTCATTGATAGATGGCAAAACTAAAAAGTATCACCACTGTGCCGGTCGCAGAGGGAGGTCAGGTTACGGAATTTCTGGATTCGGTCTTCACGCTTAAGGCCAGCGATAGAAGCTATGCAATAGCTTAAAAACAATAATTACTTTGTAACAAGATCAAAACAAGTAATTAATATAAACCTTAAATATAATTATAATAGAATGTTATTCTGAGTATTTAGTATATTTTCTTGGTCTTAAAAAAATACCATATACTTTTAGTTTTACGGTTAATGAAGTTAGTCAACCATTGCGGATAGTACTAGGTTGGAAGAAATTGCAAAAATGTAGTATCTAATTTTATTACATATTATGGATGAAGATATTTATACATATAATAAAACAATCTTCAAAATACTTGTCTTCCGATTAATCTAGAACCAGATTTTGAGTTAAGATTAATAACATAGTCTACAGTTCAGGTATTTTAGAGTAGTTTGTTAGTAATCGATTTTAGAACAAAAGTAAAATACCAAAAAAAAAAACAAAAAAACAGCAATATTTAAATGAATACCAACAACAATTTTTATAGTTGTGCTAGCAAAGTTATTTAAGAATATCGATTGTAATGTATGATTTTTGTTTGGTAACACTGACCAGAACTGTCACTCTGCAGTCTGCTGTATTTGAAATTTGATTCTGTTTCTTTCCATTGTTGACAATTACAGAAATGGAGGAAGGTATATCTGTTAACAATGATGGAAAAAGTATTGATATCAAGCAAGAAAAGCATGAAAATGTTGATAATTTTAAGTGTGAATATGATTCTGGAAGTCAAGACAGTAGTAAAAGTGGCAGCGGAGGATATCAACGTTGGGCTCCCAATTTAAATGGAGTGCGGAAAAGTGCATTTACGCCATACAAATCAGTTCAATGCACGCCATTAACTAATTTGCAAAGAGGTGACGATATATTTTAAATATAAGTTGTTAAAAGACCAAACAAGAGTTCTTATCGATTATCCTTTGTAAGGAATTGAGTAAGTTTTAAAGAGTTCAAGGTCGATTTCGTAGGTAATACGCAGGCGCGCGTCCCCGAATTGCCTCAGCCCGATTGTAGCTTCCACGCTAAAGCTGGCCGCGGCGAAATAACTCGTGACGACGTGAAACTGGAGCAGTATGTTGATATCACTGATGAGCACGGTCTTACGGCGCTGCACTGGGCAGCCAGTTACGGACAGTTAAACAGCTGCCAGGATCTTGTGTGGTAAGTTCATTGTGTCCATTGTTCACATCCTTACTAGGTCATGTCATGTTTGCTTCTATTATCTCATATAGCCCTTGGAAGTTATTTTTATATTTTTCTCTGCAAATAATTAGTGTTACAAAATCAACACCATTTCAAATATTACACTAAACAAACTTTTACATTAATCTAATTAGACTATACAAAGGAATTGCTTTGTTTAAAGTTCTCAATATTTTATATAGGAGTGGTGGGAATGTCAATATGAGGGGACCAGAGGGAGAGACAGCACTCCACCTTGCAGCAGCAGGTGGGCACCACGAGGTAGTGAAGTTCCTCTTAAATGAAGGAGCTGATGCTGACATTCAGGATGATGTAAGAATTTTCAGTATTATAGTTATAGTTGTTGGTCTCATATGCTTATAATTTTTTTTGGGTTTTCAGTCTGGCAGTACAGCTTTGATGTATGCAGCAGCTGCAGATTTCCCTTACACTTGCAACGAACTCCTCATCCGAGGGGCTGACCTTACCCTTACTAATGACTATGATCAAGATGCCTACACTCTTACCACCACTAATAATTGCAAACTGGGTAACTAATATGTCTCTTTTGTGCATGTATTTATATATCTATCTAACACTTGTAATTTTATTTTCAGCTCAAACTGTGATAGAAAATTTTTTGATAGGCTGCCTTAGCAAAATATGAAAGATTCTACTAATTCATGTTCAGTTGCTGAGATCAACCTACACAATGGATTCATTTGCTTACAGCAGTTAAATGAAAATACAGGGATTTAGTTTATAAATATAAATTGTATTTAATATATATTTTAAGTTCAACTTATACAAACATGTGATGTGATGTGACTCAATAGACAGACAATATATGAATTAAACCTCACTATGTATTATTGTTCACCCCATGGTTTGTAACTAAAAGCAGTAAATCTGGTATCTTAATAATTCATACCTTATAATAACAGACTTAATATATTTTTAACATTTAACAATACCATAGCCATAAAAGCTTAAATAACAACAATTTAATAACAGTAATAAAACAATACATTTAAAATTAGCACCATTACCTAATTCTAAATTTAATATCTTTCAACCATATAAAAAATAAATGCCCAGTTTTTTCAGACTTCCCAAGTTATTAAAAATATACATATTATATTTCTCAAACAATATACTGTTACAGTTTAGATTCAGTGAGCCAGTTAAAAGCTTGGGGTTTTCTGTTAGATTGTGGGTTAATAGCAATGTTTATAATGCTGGGTCCATCAGTGACTTTAACAGCTGTTTTCAGAGCTGTTTCAATTTCTTCAACTGTACGACAGAAGTGACCACTGGATCCAAACATTTCCATCATTTTTTCATATCTTACTTCAGTAGACAGTGCCGTTGGTGGAGTACTGAAAGAAACAATAACAAATTATTCTTAAATAAAAAAATTTTATAAAAATAAAATTAATTGTGAGAATAGTTTATGATTATAATGGCTATTAGAATTGATGGATTTTCCTAGATTGCCAATTCAATACTGAATGTATGCTTTGATAGGATATAATAAGTCAACTTTCATTACAACCAATTTTGATTTAAGGAGTGTACCACAGGAACATTCGTTTTCAAAGATACATAACAAATAACTATACCTACCAATTAAAATACATAATACTTACCATTGAGCGAGATCTCCACCAGATTGTATTTCTGTCATCATCTCCTTGTCGAAGCCACTGTAAATGCCGTTGTTGTTCACAATCACTATGATAACTGGCAGTTTGTAACGGATCATTGTCTCAATTTCCATACCTGTGAATGTGTTTAAACATAAAGTATTTGTTTTGCCAGAAACATATAGAACTAATGTAACAAAGTCTATATAATTTTATTGATTAAAAAAATATATACATTAGAAATGCTAAAACAGTATCTGAAAAGGTTAACAATATCTTTTTAAGGAATATGAAGGGACTAACACTATCCCTAGTTTTTACTCTTTGTCCATAATTTTTTTTTAAGCTATTAAGGAGGTTAAGTAATAAAATAAAAATATAATGGCTGTAATATTTTGTAATCAGTTCCAAATAAAAATAAAAAAGTGCATTAATTTTTTTTTTTTATAATGATGGCTACATTAATAATAAACGAAATATTTACCCGAGAATCCGAAGGCAGAGTCCCCTTCCACACATATAACTCTCTTTTCTGGAGCGTGGTCGAGGCACCACTGCGCTGCTGCCACCGCGAAACCCGGACCAACCTAGATAAATCAAAATAATCATTTAGAAACTAGTGCATTTTTATGAATATCATATAAATGAGAGATGATCAATATAATATAGAGACCTTGTTTAAAGCTTAGGTCGTTAAGTATGGTCATTAATAGTAGATTAAACAAAACACCAAAAATATATATCAGAATGAAATTACTGGAGTTGGAGAATTTTTCTAACCTATTTTTTTAAGATAGAAAGAGGTAAGAATCTAATGAATTTTATACTAAGTTTGTGGACAAATGTAATGGAAATGGAGAGAGCCGACGTTAAGGGCCATTAATAACAAAATATGGAATAAATAATGATCATATTGTACTTCCAAGTAATAAATTCAAACAATAAGACAACTACATAAAATAACAAACACTTAATTACTAGATGACTAGAGATCATTGTAAAAGAAACACAAACCATAATTCCTAGTAACTCACCCCCATAGTCCCAAAAGTGCCAGCATCGAGCCGATGCCTTGGTTTGTTGTTAAGTAGAATTCCACGACCAATATCCATGGTGTTGGCTCCTTCACTCACTATGATGGAGTCTTTTGGAATATTTGCTTGCACAGCTTTGAATACTGCATAATAGTTCAAAGGTACAGACTTGTCATTAGATTGTTCCTATAAAAACACATTTTATTATTGTCACTAAGTTTAATTTTACTATGCTTATACTTTTTACCATATACATGCATATATGTTTTTATGGTTAACAACTGCAAAAAAACTAGTTTTTCAAAATAAAACAATTCCCAAAGTTGAAAGGTTTGAGTCAGAAAATAATAATAATTTATTAATTATATATTTTTTTAATTATCTTTAAGTTTTTTAATAAACAAATATATCAATATTTTTTAATAGGTTAAATAGCTAACCTACCTCAACAAATTCCGTATTTTTCTTCTGTTTTTCTTTCAATGCCTGCCACCATGGGTTGTTATCAGGTTGTAAAGAGAACTTCTTCTCTGTTAGTTTAGCAGAGAGAGCTTCTACAAACGGTTTGATATCAGAGTGCACAGCTACTTCAGATTTTAAACTATTATGGAATTCTTCTGGTGCAATTTCTACCTAAAAAAGTAATAAAATCAGGTTCTTTTTATCATACAAAAAAAACCTTAACAAAAGTATTAAACAGATTAAATATTTTAAATATTATTTACCTGTATAATCTTCACATCAGGGGCAAATCGTGGGGCTTGGCCGAAGTGCAGCATCCAGTTCAAGCGGGCTCCAAGTAGCAACACCACATCGGTTTTGAGCAACGCTTGTGTTCGAGCCGTCGATACACAGTATTGAGACTCGTCGGGCACTACACCTTTACCTGTATTAATAATTTAAAATTATAACCTCAATAAGACTATCATTGAAAATATGATACATTTTGTTTGGATATGCTCATGTTTTATTATATGAAGTGTTTGCGAAGGCAGGTACATAACTTTATGATTTTATTAGTATAGACATATTTAGTAAAATTTGATAGAATATTCTAGTCTCTTACCCATAGGAGTTGGCAAGAACGGCACTTTAATAGTTTCCACAAGTTTGGTTAAGGCTTCGTCTGCTTTCCCATATGCGGCTCCCTTGCCAACAATGATGAGAGGTCGTTCAGCCTTGGACATTAAGTTGGCTGCTTTCTCTACGAGCTCGGGGTTAGGATGAGCTAACGAGACTGTGTCCGCTGTATAGTAGTCCAAAGGTACTTTATCTTCATCAACTTCACCCTGTATATAAAACATTAAAAATTAAAATAATGGTGACATTATAAAAGAACAGTCAACCCCAATTCCGTATTTATTACAATTTTAAAAAAATATACTTAGATGAAAATAGTCGAATGATTGTAGTAGCGATTGGGTTGTATGGTTGTATTTGTGTTTGCATTTATTATTTCCGAAACACAAGGAATTAAATAGGGTATAAATTAAAAAGAAACCTTTAAAATATAAAATGTACAATATGAAAGATAATATATTAATACAATTTACATTTTATTAATTTACATCTATAATAAAATCTGATTTTTAAATGAATGAATAATGTGGTCTTAACTTGTGCAAATAAATTATTTATCCTCATTCATACTTCTGTTTGTCGAAATCTCATTATTTACTTATAATTTATTTATACTATACATACTTATAATAATATTATCCAGAGCTATGAGTACATTATTGTATTTTCACGTATAATAATATCCTGTTTTGTAGTTTTAAATATATTTACTTAGTACAAATTGTTGATAATCTAACTTTACTGTACATTTTTATTACTTATTTGTGTGCCTTAAATTAAATATTTTTTTCTTTAAGATAATGCCAATACGTAGCGATATAGATGATTTAGGAGATATTCGAACTGTTCAGTTTATCTGATTCACACAGTTTAAGTATATCACTGTCACTAATCGTTTCAGATATTAACACTATCTTAATGGATATTTTCATATCAAGGGCATATTTTAAAGAAGCTCTTCCTTATCAACGGAAAAATCAAAATTAGAAATAATATGATGTATTAATATAAATGTCCCAGTCACAAAAATAACACATTAGAGGAAATAACTAACTTCTATAATGATTAAAATAAGAACAGGCACTGTGCAATTACATTATTTTAGTTTTGGTTTAATTAGTGAGACGTGTGTAATTATTTATAGTCTAAAATGTATAAGGTTATTGTTGTCGTCATACCTTACGTAAAAAAAAAATCTTTTTTATTATGGCTTCTTGGTTTAGAATAAGAAAATATACTAAAAGGTTATAAAATTTTGAATAATAAGTGGTAGTTTGTTAAATATTCACATTTAAGTGTACTTATTTTTTTTCACAAACTTATAATAATTCAGTAATTAAATTTATATAAATATAGAATGAAAAATAAACCGATTCGAACCCGCGACCTCTGGGAACCCGTCCCGTCGCTCTACCAACTGAGCTACTGTATCGCTGTTCGCCTCGGTGAATTAAGCATTCTATATGTGATCGTCTTTATCGGGACGGTAGTGGCATCTATTAAGTTTCTTTCGAAAATCCTGACCAATGTTTTTAACTTTGCAGTATAAATAAACATTGAAAAAATACCACTACCGAAATTAAAGTTTGAAAATATCTATAAACATGTATAGTCATGTTAAGCTTATTTTAAATGTATATAAATAAATAATGAAAAACAAATTGATACGGGCAGAGATTAGAACCTGCGACCTTTTTTTATAGATATTTTCAAACATTAATTCAGTAATTATAGTGTTGGGAAGCTTAATATTATTTATATTGTGATTTGTCTAAAAGAATTATTTTGGGAAGAGATAAGAATTATTTGGGAAAGGTATATTGTTGTCGATGTATTTAAGAGAGTAGTATGTAATTTGTTAAGACTGCATTTTTTTGTACAAAAGTAAAAAAAAAACATTAGGCCAGATTCACACAGGGTAAGTAACAGATGTTTGTACAGACGCGGACGCCGAGAACTTTCACGACTGTTTACAGGCATTCAATAGATGTACTAATAGTTCAGTGTTCAAATTTGTTTTTGAAGTCACTTGACCAAGCACAGACTTGGTCGTTGAGACAATGTTAAATGGCGCAGAATATGGGGGGGGAGTAAACTTTTTTTCTAAGTATTAATGTGGGAATGTTTTTGTCTATTGTTGTAGTATACATAATTAACGGTGTCAAAGTACACCCACACAAAGATCAACAATCTGTGAAACGAAGCTAACTATATTCGGTCCAGAGGTCAGGGTCACTAATTAGTAGACCTCCAGATCACCAATGCGTACTAGTTATGCAGGAGACGGCTTCAAATGTATATATAAGGGGTTCACTCACCGTCAGTAAGGTGGCCGGCATGTCGAGGTAGGATACTCCTGGGCGTCCAGTGCATGCGTACCGCACTGCCTTCTCCACGTGCAGCGGGATGAGGCGCGGGGAGGGAGGACGCACGGCGTACTTACTGTACTGACGAGATGACTCCACCTATGACATGGTTATTAGGTTCTAAGTGATGAGGCATTATCGAAAGCGTCGCTGTGACGTCTCATTAAGGCAGAGTAATAGTTGGATTTTAAAAATAATGGTGTTCTCTAATTAGCTGCGTTGTTGCCGGTCCCCGCCCCTGTCATAAACATGTTAATTTAACAATTCTATCTTATTCCACATTTTTCCCATTAAAATAAATGATTAGCAATAAACAACCATTAGAATAATCACAGTTATAGTGGGATTAAAATTTTATCATAATAAGCCGACACATGTAATTGAAAAATAATTTATTACAATATTATCTATGATTACAATTCTTATAACCATTCTACATAACAATAACATAGATAATAAAATAGCTTGTATTATTTCTTTATTTACCTGAAGCCATTCTTGGAAACCTCCAATACCCTCATGGTCTTCAGGACAAGATCCCGCTATTACTAAAAGTGGCCAACAGTTCACTTGAGCATTTGCCATGCCTCCTATACAATGTAGCAGACCAGGTCCCGACACAACAAGGCATACTCCAGGCTTACCTGAAATCATTTTACATTCAACCTATTAAACTTGCTCAATGTTTTTCTATATAACCTTATTTAAATTAGTACATAGTGGTATGTAATGATAATGACTATTTTGGTAAGATATTATATTTAATGTTTAAGATTATGTTTGGTTTCAATATACAATAAAAGAAAATTCATTTTACAAGTTATTAAAACAATAATAATAATAGAGGTTTATGACTTTATGTCAAATTCATTAAGTAATATAATATAACATATTGATTTTAACTACTTCTATGTTCTTTTAAAATAATAATAGTTTAATATTTTAACTATTATTTATAAATATTAATAGTATAATATTTTTACTATTGTTGTCAGTGTCTACACATTTATAGAATATGTTTGCAGTAGTCAGAAAATGAAATATTATAACAATAATCATATCAGTGTATGGCTAGACAAATATTTAAGATTAATTTAGAATTCTTTTGAGGAAATTTTTATAAGTACTAATAGGATTATTAACTTCTATACTTAGTAACCAGTATAAAAATAATCAATATGATTATAATATGAGAAGTCATATCAATTTATGTAATACTTAATAATACTTTATCTATTTGGAATTATTACAGATAAACAATAAATGTAACTTTTGTATGATATTTAATGTTAAATAATAGAAATAATGTAGTATAAATATGACATACCAATAGTCAAATTAGCTCAGAAATATGAATACCTGGGTTAGTATCCTGTAAAATAGTGTATTAGTATTTCATAAAATTCAATAATAACAAACCAATGTACCTGTTAAATAGCCAATAGCTTGAGCTGCATAGCATGCTGCCTGTTCATTGCGCATGCCAATGTACTTCAGACCAGCAGCTTGGAAAGCCATTGCTGTCTCTATCACCGGAATACCCACAATTCCAAATACATATTCCACTCCCTTAAAATATATATAAACATCAAACTATGATTAAAAAAAGAAAGAAATAATTTGAAAATCAAGATAACATTCTGACTTGTTACTGGAGATAACAGTGGTTTTTGTAATTTGTATACATTTAAATAATTTATAAATAAAAATTATAAAATTGGTAAAAGAAACAATCATTTCATTTAACTAATTAGCTATCCAAATTCGCAATATATTACAGTTTTGCCCTACTTTCATAGTAATAGGTTTACTCCCCCCACCCCTCGCCACTCCAGTCAAAATATGGTGTTAAATATTACGTACCTGTTTCTTTAAGCTTTCGGCGAGAATATTGTTTCCATCGATCCCCATTGCTCTGTTTAATTTTGGTGAAACGTGAATAGGCCGTCTAAATAACGGTAGTGATAGTCGTGCTATTCGTCCTAACAACATTTTAAAAGTTAATACGGAAAATATCAAAGTATCACTAAGCGTTTTTTAATAGACTAACATGATTCCCCCTACTCTAAAGTTAGACTTACTGAGAACTTTATCGACAATTATCAAAGTTACGGCAAGAAAACTGTTTATGATTGTGTTAAGAGCAATAAAATTATTAGGTAAGTACGTAGCGACACTTTTTTTTTGTTTTAATACTTTAATTACTCCAACAAATTACAAGTGTTATCAGTTAGTATTTTCACCGATATTTGAACTTTGTATTCTGCATCTGCAATTTGCGATTGACAATGACAATAATCTGTCAGACGTGAATGGTAAATAGATGTCATAATACTCTTATCACTTATGTGTCACTACTCACTTGTCAGAAAATGTATATATCTGGCTTCTAGCTTTTTAGAATTATGCCTAATTTAGATATTAGAAACACTGCGATGTTAATGATTTCACGGTGTAATACTGTTAAGCACAAAGCTATCCTTATATTTATGAATTACTAACGATATACTACGTGCCGTTTAAAGTATAATTGATATTATTGTAGTTCAATTTATTATCAACTATCTTTAAGATGTTAGAGATTCAATTTATTTTTAAACATGTTAGCCACGTCAATTAATTTAAATCTGAAACAAATGGTACTTTAATTTTTATTTTTTTATCAATGGTACGTTAACTAGACGTTACTGACACCAAAGGCAAAAGGGACATTACGAGTATTAGATTTAAATTCAATTTTAAATGCAGAATGTCTTTAAAATTTTTTGATAATATAACCTGTGTGCTGATATTTTAGGCGCCTACTTTATACCCTTTAATCTTTAATGTTACATTGATATACTCATTAGCAAGAGTACAAATTAAATAATATTCAGTTCCGTCTCTGTATGTAAAAAATCTTTGCAGAAACATTCGGTACATAATTTATTGACAATCACGTAAGATAATATGTGGGAACCGATTGTGTTTTGACAGGAAGAGTGAAAAATACTTTAGAAATGGCCTTTTCATTTCATCTCAGAACTTCTTATTTTTAAATAGATCTAGAAGGCAAGAATAATACTGTTTGAAAATAAACAGACAAACAGTTTTTATTTTCTTTTATTATGAAAGAAAGAATGAAAGAAAGAAAGGTCTCATTTTCAAAAAGGTTTTATTGGTGCATTTATTATTAAAACTAAGTAAAAATTTTCAAAATGCTAACTTTCCTTTTGAAAACAAAGAAAATATGCTTTTAAAAGCTTCACTTTTTAGTTCTCCGTTAGTTAATTTGTTTTTTCTTATCCTTACAAAGTATTTAGGTAAGTCGTAAGCTACAAAGTATTTAGGTAAGTCGTAAGGAGGTTCCAAATGAATTTAAATATTTTAATTCCTTATTGGAAACAAAAAAATATATATTGAAAATTATAGTTGTATATATTTATATATTCGATCTTAACCTAACTTCAAAATGTTAATTGGATCCAAATAATATACTACTAAATACGTGTTTAAAAAAAAAGAAATATATCAACAATAAATTACATCAAAGTGATCCTCACGAAAGTATGTATATCATATGTTACAGTTATTTGATATTAAATATGGATTTCGTAGTGATAACTTAATCTATTGTTTTTGACGTATTACACATTTAGGAACGTGTATAAACAGTGTATCCGGATTTCTAATCGTCGTCCTTTGCTATTCTATTGGCACTGCATATGTCTTATAGGAGCATTTTCAATGAAAACCGTATAATAACAGGGAAGATAAACGTTATTGTTGTATTTATAGTGTCGTGACGTCATTGTTCGTATAAATCAGGTGACCTAGTGTTTTTGCCCCGTATTTTTATTTTCATCGGGAAAAATATTTTATTTTTAATAAAAGAATCACTTTTTGAGAGAAAACGAAATATGATAGTCGATGAGAAAATATTTCGCATGTTTTAAAATATATTTCATAAAACGCTCAAGTAGCTAATTAAGTAAAAGTTAATATAAGGTTCTTTACGAAATGGAGTGGAATATGAAATGTGATAACTATTTGCACAGGTAATCGAATTACATTATAAGTCGTTTGTAAGTGATCTTTGTAAAATGCAGAGCCCTATAGTAATTTTAGGTACTGTCTATAAAAGGTTGTTTTACCGGGGTAGGTACCATCTTCATAACGTTACAACGACTACGCCTTCGGTAAGGTGAATGAGAAAGCTGCATATATAAGGGACCACAAGTCACAGGTCCACAGGTCGTAAGTTGTGGTATCAAAAACATTTTTACCTATCATTTTTATCTATGTATATTAAAAGAATATTAAATAAATATTTATTTATGTTTAAATGCATAACAAATGCATTAGAGACCGTAAAGTATCACAAAAGAAAATAACAATAGTTAATAATATAACTAACTGATAAAAAACAATATGAAATAAATAGTTGCAATGACTAAAATATAAACATAGTAGCAATTTGTTTTCAATTGCGTGCACACTTGAAGAGTCTTTGTCATTCGTATATCATAAGGGCATTGTAAAAAAAAGTATTTCTTTCGTTTGATCTCTAAAAAGAAAAAAAATGTTTTTTTGGTTGAATAAACGATTAGTCGGAGATTTGAGAGTTTTGGAAGATTTCTTTTTAACGAGAGATTAATTCTTTTAAACGAGAGATTAGTTCTAAACGAGAGATTAATTTTTTAATAGTTTTATTGCGATAAAAAACTCCTTATGAAAATAACTCCAGTATCCCCATATTCCAATACGTCAACTTATCCTTCCAACATATAATTAATTAAGTATATTATATCTCTTTAAGTAAAGTCAATTAAAATAATTTGTCGTAAATTGTAGCTTCTTATGCAATCGCGCTGTTGCGGTGTGGATGATTTTAATAGCTATGTTTAGTACATATATAAGTGCTATTTATATTATTATTAATTTTCTAAATTAACAAGTTTGTGACGTAGGGTACAAAAAGTTTTTACTGTACTTTTCTAGCATATGAGTGTTCAATATATACAGGGTTATTTTTAAGTACTTGACCACCTCTTGCAGGCAGCCTCTCTACATCAATCCTAACAACTAATCAACTGTGGTCAACTAATTACTAATAACTCTGTATATTTTTTTTTAAATTACAGTGATATGTTTAGCATTTTAATGTCTAACCTTAAAATATCCTAAATTATGGTTCTGAAACTGAAAAAGACGCATACCTACTTAAGAAATGTTAATTTCATGGCCTTGAATTCAATAAACAATAGTATACTATCGATATTCTTTGCGGATAGGTATATTTTTGGTACTATTCTCAAGGTTTTCATCTTTATATATAAGAAACTTTAAATTAATATATAACGGGAAACTTTAAATTAATATATAACGAGAATTTGTTAACCAATTGTCAAAAAAAAAAAACAAAACGTAAAGTGAATCCCATGAAAATATATGGTCGAAAACTGCATCCAAATCATTTAATCCGTTTCTGAGATTAGCGTGCACAAACATATAGACATACAGACATACAGACAAAATGAAAAAACATTGTTTTGGGTTCTCTTGCTTATATGAAGGTCCCCCGGTACGAATTTTTGAAAAATATTTTTTTTTCGTGTTGTATTCACAACTAATAGAAAAAAAGAGAAACAGACAAAGATTTTTAAAACGTTGAAAATAGATTCTATTAGTTATCACTTCACATCGTGGTATATTTTTTTAAATACTGTAAGCCCCGTTATGATGTTTTTTTTTAATATTTTCCATGTACAAAAATGGATCAGTGACAATTTTATTATATGTATAAATTTAAGTTTCTTTATATTTAAAACATATTTGTAATCCAATAACTAACTCAAATATATTAGCAGAACTATATGCACTAGTTGCAGTAATATCCATAAAAATAAAAACGGTGATATTAGATTTTGCACGCAGGTAGCGCTCGTGCATGCGTGTGTCGTCTGGGTAGTCGGTAGTCGGTCGTTGTTGATACAGGCTCGTTAGTTGTTGCCGTCTTCATTCACGATCACACTCTATAGCGAACTGTCGGTAGATTAACTGCTCTAGAATGGTTTTACAATGAAGTAATTTAAATAATTTCAGAAATCTTGTGTTGAAAATTTTGTTTTTCAATTTCCAATATGGCTGTTATAAAACTGAAGATTTTCGGTGAGTTTTGTGTTTAGTGTTGTAAATGTAAGGTAGAATTTTCTGGAATATAAAAATAAATTAATACATTTCCCAGAGGTCGCTGGTTTGAACCCCTGCTCGTAGCGGTTTATTTTTTATTCTATGTGTATTTTTAAATTAAATAAATAATAAAATAACATGGCTTTACATGTTTATAAATATTTTTAAACTGAAATAATTACAGTTTATAATTATTAATTAGCAATTTAAATTAGGTATTTATTAACAAAAACAAAGGTTTTCATTGTTATTTTTCTTATTTAAACGACAACCTAAAATTTTAAAACCAGATAGTTAAATAAAAAGAGTCATATTTTTAAATACATATTAAGTATTTGTAAAAAAAATAATATAACTGAGTCATGAAAAAAAATCCATTAAGTCCATAGAACACTAAAATAAGTGCGATATGTTTAAAATGTTTCTAAAAAAAATATTGGTCTTAAGTTATATTACAAAAAGAAAAAACTTATAAGTTTAGAAACCGATATTAATTACCTTAGAGAGATAGAAAAAGTAATGTCATAAATGGTAGTACCTAGGTAGGTACTGTTACTTGACTTGATTCCTGTAAATAGGTTCTGCTAGTATCATGTGACAGGTTAATTTATACAAGGAAATTCATAACCTTTAATTACAATTATGATAGTAAAACAAAATTAAATACTTTAATATTCTTTAACTCTTTTTAGCGAACATACTTTTTTAAGACATGCTTTAGTTATTTGCGATTGTTATTTAAATAGTTCTTATCAAAAATGCCGTGATCATTTTAATTTAAAATAAATGTTGCTGTAACTTACATTGTATATATAATTATTTGCAATATATTATCGTTTAAGAAAAACAAAGGATGTTATTAGTATTTTTCCTGTCCAAGTTGTTGATTTTTAATAAATATACACCGTTAAGTTATTTTTTTCTAAAATTCCATAATGTCTTTTATTGATTATGCTAAAACAGATACAGTAATAAAAAAGAAGGGTCTATGGTGAGACATCTTTTTTTAACACACGAAACAGGTTTCATGTATGGCGATATTTTTATATATTTTTTAAAATTAATCTTTTATTTTTTCCTAGTACTTTACTTAAGTGGTTTTTAGAAATGTAGGTACATTTCTATGCAGGTGCATATAATGTACATATATAAATAATGATATAATTTAAAACATATTTAAAATAAAAAAAACTATAAGATCTGTTTATTAGACTAAGTTTTTTAGTTTAAATTTTAGTTTAATTTATTTAATTTAATATACTAATCTAATAATATATAATATTCTAACAGACTTCATATTATTCACAACAATATTTTTAATATACGTTCGTGTTATAGATATATGAGAGATATAGTTACGTGTCATTTGAATTAACGCAATTTATAGGATAGATACATACATAAATCTGCTATGTATTGGTTACTGACTGGATTTTCCAAACTTTCTCTTGTGGATTCCAAAGCGAATTGGATTTTCTTGTATGTAGGTAAAGCATTTAAATAATATTTATATATATATTTGAATTTCTAAATAAGTTTACTATTTATTTCTGAGCAATACCCCAGTATTGAAGTCAAATAAAATCTATAATGTTATTTATACTATTATAGTTTGAATTGTTATTTTTACTTTAACTAATATAGGTAAAAAACCGGTTTTGATAATTAAAATATGTCTGTAAGAACTTTTATAATTATAATGAATAATAATAGCAAACTCAATTATCTAATTGCTAAAACCTTTAGCCACAGATCACAAAAAAAAACTAGTAATCATAAGAAAAACATTATGTTTAACCGCTAATTTACTTATTAGAATTCGACTTTGCTTTAAATTTTCAACAGACATATCATGACACTTATACTATGTATATATTTAGCCATAGAATTATTATACATAGAATAGGGGAGCGATAGGTATACCTACCTATTAGTGTCAGTGTCTGACAAATTTTAAGAGGCAAGATGAGAGACCGACACTTATTTTTGTCTAAACACACATGCAAGAAAGAGAGACAGAAAGGTAGCCTTGTTTGCTTTCTCTTTTTTTTCGATGGACACATTTTTGGCTGACTGTCCTAAATATGTATAATGACTCTATGTATATAGTATGCTATATCATGACACTTTTACTTTAACACGTGCTTTGAATCACAATAGTAAAATAATAAATAAATGAATGTTCCAGTGGAGATTATATTAGAGCCCTTTAAAAAGAACCCATTACAAACTATTATATTTTGCATGTTATCCTATAGCTTTGTATTGAGTTATATATTATCTACCTTGCAGCTATTAGAAGATTATTAACAGTTATTACGCTTGAGTTTAAGCTATTATCTTATCCTCAATTTATTGGGAAATATACTTTGAATAAACACCAGGTAAATCATGTTTGTATAATATACTGTCTTCTTATTATCTGACACTTGAATCATATACCTACTTAATTGTAATATTTTAACGACTTTACCTCATGGTATGTGATGTTACTTTCAATTACCCCGGTTTAGTTTACGTTCTCCATTCATCAGTTATTTAGTGAGGCCTTTTTTGAGGGACTCCAAATGTCTTAGACATTACTTTACCAAATTAGAACTACTCTAGCGTCTTATTATTTATTAGTAGTCAGTCACTTCATACCTTTGAAGTTTTGTTATAAATATATATTATTAAGTTTTCGGTAAAAATGAAAAACAATCCGCTGTAAGAAATGTAGTAAATGTTGACTAAATTTCTTCTTTTTTACACATCCGCCTAGTAGTTTTATTCTCAACAAGCCATCCAACTGATAAGTGAATAGAAAATTAAATCATAGTCCTGTTATATAAAAAGTATTGAATATATAAACTTAACCTCTTTTGTACGTGATGCAAATCATATTTATATTAGGTATTATTGTAAGAATTGTTTCAAACCATTTCTTAAACCTTTGTCTTTATTAAAACTAATAAAACATGCGCGATGTTTTTGAAACTCGATCGATTCATACTGACAACCGTCTTATAACATCAACAGTGGTATTTGCCGGAACTTAATACCATGTTATCAAATAACTGGATTGTTGACGCTAAAGAATGTTAACGATAAAAGAATTTTCAATTGCGCGCTCTGTGCACGTGATTTTATAGGTCTTATCTCGATTTTTCTAGCTCCAAACGATATGATTGGTTTGTTTTTATAGTATTACTGTTAATTTTCGATAAAATTTACGGTTCTAATGAATAATTTTAAGGCGAAGATTTTATAATGAATTTCTTATTTTATTTAGATTCTGTCCCCAATATAAATATATGTTTTCACTGTTTTTATATCAGTTTCTCCTTGTACCCGCATTGTATAACATTAATTTACCTAATTAATATTTAACTAAAAAGGAAGATGTTCTTATTAGTATGTTGTTAATATCCGTCCTCGTATAGTTGCAATTATTAGAGGAACTGTAGAAATTTTGACATTTTAATATTGACATCCATCCATACAGTGTAAATTACCGATCCTTAACTCCTTGAATAAGTTTATCACATCGAGAAGTGAAGGCTGCAGTGATGTATGATCTGTTATATGTAATGTCTATTATTTGGGTTTTGTACTATTAGCACAAAAGGACCGATTTGTACACATTTAAGTCAAGGTCAGATTATAAAACACCATGACATTCAACTTGTACCTTGTTCGTTCGTTTCCTGAAATATTTGATACGGTTAATTTGAATAATCTATGCCCATTTTGTCAAGCACAGCATATTATGTACATATTGATTAGTAATAAATTATTTGGTAATCATAAAAAAATAATATTTTGCAAGTTAAACACATATTCATGGATTTTATTTTGTTATAATTATACATAATTATCATTATTTTTGTATTGAGATATTCAATTGCTTGTTTTTATTTTTATTTTTTTTTATTGTCGAACAAGTTTTGTAAGTCGGTCTGAATTTATCATTCTTTAAAGGGAATTGAACTTTTTATGTCATTTTAAATACCTTTATGTTTATTTTAAAACTGAATATTGATTATATTAAATAAAAACACATACTTATTTAGTCTTTGGTCATTACTTCGCATATAGATTTTAATAATAAGTTTAGGAATACAAAGGTAAAAATAAGATATTTTGTAAGTTCCGGACCTACCTCAATTATCCTTACCTATCTTAATATGCAATATAAAGCATAAAAAGTGCATAAAAAGTGAATTCATAATAGAACATATAATAAGACCGATTAGATTCGGTCGGGCGAGTGACATAATGTCAACTTGTGATGTTTCTTCCACGATTATAAAACGTGAGTTTTTATATAAATATTTTTTTTTTAATTACTCAACATTCTGAGAATAGACAAAATCGATAAGTTGTTTTTTTATTTCAATGTCATATTCAAATAGCAATGTATTTTGTATTATATAAATTTTGGCCATATATGTATATATAGGTTCAGAATAAAATCCAACCAGTCTCAAATTAAATGAATTGTGTATATTCAAGAAACTATACGAATTCTTCCATAGAATTAATAATAACTCTATGAGTTCTTCACGTAAATCCTCGCTAATGACAGCTGTCCTAATGACAGGTAACTAATGATTTAAAAAGGTAACTTAAATATATAAAAACCAAGTAATTTCTATGATGTTTATGTAAATATCTTTACAATAATTTATTCTAACCTTGAGAACATCTTTTAAGAATTGAACAATATAAAACTTGTCGGAGTAGATTTTTAGCGATAAATGACCAAATTTTTGATTTACGATTGCATCATCGCTTTCCGGATAACTATGACTTATTAAAAAAAAACAATATTTGTTAAGCATATACTAAATGTCTTTACTCTATTTAGATATTTCAGCAAATACTTCTGTTTGTGTGAAATCCATAACAGTCATCGGTGATGTTATAAATGGTGTAGATAAAATAAATAATTATGTTACGTTGTGATGAGAATTTGTTAAGACAACATGGAAAGTTACAAGTACATGTAATTCATCATAATGTATACAAAATAATTGCTTTAATTAACTTGTATACATGTCTATCTTGTTAACATTGTTTCAAATTATTTAACAAAATCATTACATAAAATATTGAATGTAAAATAAATTACGATCTATAGATGAAGTATTTTAGGGTTATTTAGTACTAGAGTTTTTTTAATTTTCTATACGTTACCCATATCTGTCTAATTTATCAGATTCCTAAATATAGTTCTATTATTTGCCGCTTAGCAACAGAAGAAACTCCTACACATTATACTCCCTTATGGAAAAAAAATCGCGAACGTACATCTTAGAGTTAGACGATTTGTTTATTGATCCTCAAAATTGCTAATTATTAAAAAAGGTGTGAGATTATATGAATATATATAATGGTTTTAAATATACTTTTTTTTCAAAATTTGAATGTTGAGTATTTATTTATAGCTTCATTTATGTCAACTTTACACATATTATTGTGATAATGTGGCATATATAAGGATTTGAAGTGGATTTGAAGGACCATCTGATATTGATAACTAAAACCCCCTGAAATTAATGCATTTGTGGATTTATCTTCGGTACTACTTAAAACCTCCTTGGTAATAAACTCAAACTGATGTTTCGATAGTTCTGTAAGCCTTTAAAAGTTGTCAGTTGTGTCAATATGTGTAAATGAAAATTTGACTATGAATGGAATGGAATATTTATAATTACAAATAGATGTTAACGAAATATGATTTGCAAAAGAGACACCATAAGAAATTAAAAGGTTTTTAACATCTTTCCCTTTTTTTTATTTATTTCTGAAGGAATATCCATTGCATATGTTTATTATTATAGTCAAGTCTAATAACTACAAATGTCACTACTCGCAATAGATTATTAACTTCTCTTAAGCATTTATAATATTCAAAACAAACAAGTTATAGAAGTAAAAGTAAAATTTATTTATAAAATCCAGTTTATATTTCATTCAACGAAGTAAAATAACAGTATTAAATAACGGAATAATTTGAGGACAATCGATTAAAAGGATACGAATTTCTCCGAATCGTTATTCATATTATATATGTATTTAACGGTTGAAAATTATCTTTTTTTGCACAAGCCTTTATACCCGAAGGAAAAGATTTCAACGGGATTTCGAAAGCTTTATTGTTCGCACGCGGGTTTCAAATTCCTCGTATTGTAATATATGTATTTTAATAATAACAAGAAAAATAAGTAACACATACTGTATAATAAACATTGAATTCCTATGTATATGTTATGTACGTATTTATATATTTGTAAGGTATGCCATTGTTTGTTACAGATGTAGTCCCGGTAAGGTT
This sequence comes from Napeogenes sylphis, assembly GCA_959347405.1. NCBI lineage: Eukaryota > Metazoa > Arthropoda > Insecta > Lepidoptera > Nymphalidae > Napeogenes > Napeogenes sylphis. Next base: position 7,183,435 of record OY365783.1, read on the forward strand.
CAACCTCTGGATCATGTTGTTCACTAGCTGCTGGGTGGTTTATATGTTGCGAGTTAACATGAGCTTAAACCTAATCGCCATGGTGCCGCAACCCGCTAAAAATATAACGTAAGTAGAAACCCATATTGCCGTAACAGAAGATACATTAAGTCTGACTATATTTAAACATATTATAGTGATTTAATATAGAATTATAAATACAAAAAATAATATCAATAATAACGTGATTTGAAAAATGGAGAAAAACAAACTTACGTCAGCGGATTCTTTATTGTTTTTTTTATGGTCAGACATAATGTCAATATAGAATTAGATGAAGTGTAAACAAAAAAGTCATGTGACAATGTTGATATAAAAACTAGATGTGCTTCGAGATGACATAAGTAAAGGCATCGTAATAGCTACCGCTATTGTTTAACTTGTCTTTATTTATGTCTGATTATTCCTAGATTTATTTTAAAGATGCAGTTTCTATCTAAATGGACCTAGGTCTGTCTATTTACGGGGGTAGTCAGTTGGTACGAGTATTCCAGAACAAGTTAGTCCAGTTTAATACGAGCATAATGACCCTTAGGAATTTTTATGATCACCTCTCTTTTCACAATCAACTCTTTTCTTATAATTTAAAATAAGTAGTTCTAAAATATATATGTATGTGTGGAATGTTCTGTTTATAAAAAGCTAATAAAGCTGTCGCGACATACAATTTTTTAATATACTGCGAATATTTATTTGCATAAAACTGGTTATCCCGAAATAGAACGGACAAAAAAACGTTAAAGGATTATTGATTATAGATTTTTTGTTACTATTTTAATATGGATCTCCTTTCACTTCAGCGACGATAAATGTTATCTTTTTTATTTTGCGATATAAATAGTAGCGTTTTCTGATTGATGTTTTTTATGATACTTATTTTTAGAGATACTTAATATATTTCAACTGTAATAATATAACCGCCTCGTTAGTCCAGTGGTTAGCGCAGATGCCGTAACGTTTAGTATAGCGACTAAATGGGGCTCGGGTTCGATTCCCGACAGGGACAGGCATGTATGTGATGAGCATAGATGTCTATATTTCTGGGTTTGGTCGTTTATTAAATATATTCTCAGTATTTATATGTGTATTTCTATGTATTTGTATCGTTGTCTAACATCCTTAACATAAGCAAATAATTTGCTTACTTAGGGGTTAGATCATGTGTGTAATTTGTTCTGTTCATTATATTTAAAATATGTTCTTTCAGATCAAAATCCAAATGTGGCTCTGATAATATTGTGGCATTAAACGAATCGCTACGACATGGCGATGTTGCTGATGTGAGGGAAGCCACCAGACAGGTATGGCAATATATTTTTCATAAAATATGTATAATATATATAAATCTCCCGTCATAATGTTTAAGAGCGATGTAGTGTTAGACTTTATAGCTATTTTTTTTTTAATAGTGCATATTATGTGAAACAAGTTTCAACTTAGGTTATAAAAAATAAAACACTATTTATTTACTCGTAATTCTGCCACAACTCGTTGCCGGGTCAGATAGTTTATATGTTTATTTATAGATACTATAATTTGATTTATTTATACAATCCTTGAATGATTACTGTGGAGAGTAGCTAGAGACACCTATTCATGCGAATCATTAATTATATGCATCCATTAGTAGATATAAGTAAAGTCAAAGTCAAAGTTATGATCATATTAGTAAAGTCATTACACTAGTAAAAGTCCAAGTCAAAGTTTTTTACGTTAAAAATAACACAGAACCTATCAAACGTCCTAATCTAGTTCCATGATTCCAAATTATTTTTCTAGATATCAATACACTCCTCTGATACGAACGTATATATAATACTAGTTACTTTTGGTTTACTTCGTATTGTTATACAATTGTAAATATTTTAACCGCAAAATGCTATTAAAAGTGTTCCGTATAACTGCGTTTGTAGTTGTGGTTTTGAAAACATTAAATATTTGATTTAGGCATTGTTGTTATTCTATCACATTTACTTTCAATCATTCTGAGTTGCTGAAGTAATTTCACCATTTTTTATTTAATATTATTAATAATAATGTTACTGTTCTTAAATTAAATACGACTTTTGGATGATAAATGAAGTTGCAAATACCTCTTCATCTTTAAATGTTTCTCTATATAAAATCGTATCGTTCTATAAAGCTAAGTGTACACGGGTACGTAATCACGTGATATAGACTTTTTGCACTTTGTGGTTTGGAATAGATTTAGCTCGACACGTGCAATTTCTGTATAAGATTATTTGATTGAATGCTTTGTGAATATCATAAAATAATACATTATTCCAGAATTCTTTTATTGTAGTTATTGCTTAAATAATTTTTTAATCACACCCTGGACTTCATCATTCATGTTAGCGTTAGTTAGTTTAACATGTTTGTCGGTATTGAATAACTGTGTTCTAGTGTACGCTTGTCATGTCTACATCAACTGCTTAACTATTCTATTCCTATTATACCGTATTATATTACGCAGGCCGCGTGTCAGTACTAGGCTCACTCGTTAAACATTTCAAGTGCATACATTGTCTCGCAAATTAGTTTTAAGAAGTTGTGAATGAAATGTTTGCTTCTAGGAATTTTAAAAGGTTTATACATTTTTGTCTGCCTACTGGTTTATAATTTTTATTTATTTATTATTTCTTACACTACAAATGAAAATATAAATTAATGAAGTTATTATTTGATTCGTCTTAATATTTATTAAAAACTTACACATAGTTATATATATTTAAGACACAAAACATTGATATTTTTTTATTCTACTTTACTTTTCAAAAACCTTAAAATCGTACTAAGTTTCGGCGATGAAACGAAAAAATTATATCCTCGCTGCTCGTAGTTTTAACAGATTCCGCGACCAATTTTGACCTTAGAGATTGACAAACTAGTTTCATGATAATAATAATAATAATAATAATAATAATAATAATAATAATAATAATAATAATAATAATAATAATAATAATAATAATAATAATAATAATAATAATAATAATAATAATAATAATAATAATATCAGGACAAATTACACACATTGATCTAACCCCTAAGTAAGCAAATTATTTGCTTGTGTTAAGGGTGTTAGACAACGATACAAATGCATAGAAATACACATATAAATACTGAGAATATATTTAATAAACGACCAAACCCAGAAACACAGACATCTATGCTCATCACATAAATGCCTGTCTCCGCCGGGAATCGAACCCGAGCCCCATTGCACCGTGACACGTTAGGCGTCTGCGCTAACCACTCGACCAACGGGGCGGTTTATGATATATTATAAATACATCATATTTTATAAAAATTCTATAAATATACATCGAAATAATGGGTTTTAAATGAGTTTGTTTAAATGACACCAATTTATTGGTATCTTTTAGTAATAGTAGTAAGATAAACAGAATCTAGTTCTGTTTATCTATATAGGCCTCAGATTTAAGAAAGTTGTAATAAATTTATTATATTAGATTTATTCTGCTTATTTATTCGGCTGATAAACAAAATCTCATAAAATACGTTACATTTCTGTAATAACTGTTTCTTTCCTTAAAAGCAAATAGTAACTTTAAAAAGTAAAATGAACCGTACATGGTCAGAAAGTAACATTTTGTAAGAGATAATTTAAATAAGTTTTTGTTTCATTGGCCTGTGATGTCATGTTTCCATAACAAAAGTATTTGTTACTAAATAAGTTGCTAAAACATGTAAATAACAAAATGTGATACGCTTATGTAACGTACATGTTATCAGGTATTTTAAATTTTATATTCTTTCATAAATTTAAATGATTATTACTTATTGTCTGCATATTTATCTTTGTATTGTAAAAGACTACATTGATTGTTTGCGGTTAAATAAAAAACATGTTATCAAATGAAAACGAGAAATAAGACCGGCCAAAATAATTGCTTGTTAGGAGGGAATGATCTCGTGGAGTAGGTATATTATCTTACATACCTGTTACCCCTGCCAGATTTTAAAAGAATTTGAATTTGCATATTAAGAAAAAATGTTCGTATGTAAGATTTTGTTTAAAATGAACATGTTGATACTAATTTTAGTTTTTGGTATCCGATTTTAGCGACGAAAGCATGGGGTATCTTTATTGCACAATTATATACAAACGAGAACTTTAATAATATTTTAAAAAACCTCCTAATGTAAAAGTATTATTTCTTCAATAACCAATAACAATACTATATAAATTAAAATATAATATATAGAGAACAAAAATACATCAATTAACACATGAGTATCCTTCACCATTCACGCTTAAAGACTTCCCTCAAAGGCCTGCTGTCACAGTACATACAAAAATAATAGCTTAAACACACTATCGGAAAAACTGGAACAGTTATTTTTAAAGCTATAAATTAATATTTCTTAATAGGAAATGTGAAAACAGAACAGTATCTGCCGCCGCCGCACAACAACAAATCGCCCCGTTGGTCGAGTGGTTAGCGCAGAGGCTGAACGTATAGCAAAGCAATGGGTTCGGGTTCGAGTCCCGACAGGGACAGGCATGTATGTGATGAGCATAGATGTCTGTATTTCTGAGTTGGTCGTTTGTTAAATATATTCTCAGTATTTATAATGTGTATTTCTATGTATTTGTATCGTTGTCTAACAACACCTTTAACACAAGCAAAACATTTGCTTACTTAAGGGTTCGATCAATTTGTGTAATTTGTCTTGTAATATTATTATTATCAATATTATATACAGTAAGGCTAAATATTATATTTCAAATTGGTTTGTCTCCGTTTGCAATTAGTAGAAAACTTTCAACATTTAAAACAGAGTAAAGATATATTTAGAGATTCAGAAAATAATAATAACAATACGATGTTTTCTACGCCGTTTTAAGCTAGATCATCAGTCATTCAATTATGTGATACAATTGTGTTTGAAAGGGAAAGAGCACTTTTTATAATTTTATGAACAAAAGATCAAAAGTGTATCATTTTTTAATACTATGATGTCTGCTTATTTACAGGTAATCGCCGGGGGTTCATTTAATTGGTCTAAAGAACAGCAATCTACAATTCTCGGTTCATACTTCTGGTGTTATCCCATAACTTCACTGGTGGGAGGTATGGCGGCAGAGCGATGGGGACCCAGATATGTAGTTTTAATCACGTCATTGGGAAGTGCTTTACTGACTGCACTGAGTCCAGCCGCTGCCAGACTAGATTATGTGGCCCTGGTTGTAATACGATTCTTCCTTGGATGTGCTGGGGTATGTTTTCTGAGAACAAGTCCTGCAGTTACAGGTTGATTAAAATATTTATATTTGTTTTATTCTACAGGGTTTTATTTATCCTTCACTTCATTGTCTGGTGGCACGCTGGGCACCTCCTGCGGAGAAAGGCAAATTTGTGAGTGCCATGATGGGTGGAACTTTAGGGACAGTAGTGACCTGGTCACTCACAGGCCCACTATTAGAAAGATTTGGATGGGCTTCCGCCTTTTACGTGCCAGCAGCCCTTACATTTGTGTGGTGTGGATTTTGGTGGTACCTTGTCGCAGACACACCTTTAGAACACCCCAGAATTACAGTCACGGAAAGAAAATATATTCTAGACTCACTAGGAGACAAAGTTAAAACATCAAAGGTAATATATTTTACAAAGTTAGTTTGACACGTACGTGTTATGTGCTAAGACAAACTGATTATTTAATAGCTGTAATATTTATCTTGTTATATTATTTTTTTCAGGGTCTTCCGCCATTTAAGAGTATTATCAAATCATTTCCATTCTTAGCGATGGTTATTCTGCATTTTGGGAACCTGTGGGGTTTATACTTTATTATGACGGTGGGACCAAAATTTGTATCAAGTGTTCTTGGTTTCGAATTATCAGCAGCAGGCATAATATCGGCTCTGCCATATCTTGCTAGATTAATCCTAGCCACGATATTTGGGGCTGTCGGAGATTGTATTCTATCTAGAAAGTTAATGACAACCACCGTTATAAGAAAATTCTTCTGTTTGTTTTCGCATATTCTGCCTGGAATATTGCTAGTATTGTTGGTCTACACCGGATGTTCTACTGCGTTATCAGTAGCAATGATTACGATGTCAATGGGATTCAATGGTGCAGCTACTCTGACAAACCTTCAGAACCACCAAGATTTAGCTCCTAATTACGCAGGAACTTTGTATGGAATTGCTAATTTTATTGGGAGTACATCTGGTTTCTTCACACCTATGATAACCGCGTATTTCACAAAGAGCGGGGTATGTAATTTATTAAAAAATGTGTTTAGTAAATAGTAATATAATAATATACATTATTACCGTATACAATTACAATTGTGGCATGATGCCTAAATAATTGTGTTAGATTTTTATAAAAAACACGAAGTGGTAAATACGTACTTACTGATGTAATTTATAACATTTCAGGACAGTTTCGAAGAATGGCGACCAGTATTCTTCGTTGGAGCTTCTGTTTATATAGTATCTGCGGTATTTTTCATATTATTTGGAACTGCCACTACGCAAGACTGGAACTTCGACGAAGTGAAGAATGAAGGTAAAGAAAACAAAGGGAAGGAAAACGATCTCAACGATATGAATGACAGTTCAAAGAGCAGTTACAAAGATCTCAAAGATAATCCAACTAGCATCACAACACGTACTTAATGTAAACATTTACTCAGTTAATTAACGACTATTAGACATATTTAAACACAAACTGTAGATATTGTAAAAGATCTGACGAATGATTTTAGGGTTAATGTCAGAAGATGTACTGAATATTTTCCTATATGTATCTAACATCTAATAATAAGAAATTCCACTAATTTAATGTATGTATATTATAGTAGTTGATAAAATTTTAGAAGATAGAAAGGAGGCATTTTTAACATAGAAATATATTATAATTTTCGTTCATGAAATAAATTATACACAGAATTTGACTTTATACTGTCTAATAATTCATGAAAGGACAGGCAAGACTGTGATCATCATTACCAAATAATTTATATATTACTTATTTGATGCCATTTATATTCACATCAATATTTATTAAGTTTTATATTATTGAGACATTTAAATTAATATGACAATTGTAGTCGTGTAGAAATTAATTAATTATACTTTTGTGTATATATTATGTTTATGAATTAATTTTTATTCAGAGTGACGCACTGTATTACAATCTCAAAATAAACATTAGAATTTTTATATAATGCTTTTATTTAATGTACTTTTGAGTTATATTATGATGACAGTTACAATGATATAGTGTACTCAGGATGGCTACGATAATAAATAACGTTTTTACTAAATATATACGGAATGTTAAAAATTAGAGTTCGAGCTATTGTGAGTTATTTATGTTTAATGAATTAATTATATTGAAGTTTGCTTTTCATATATATTATGGTTATTTATAGGTTGGCATCATGATATTCTTAGGTTATTTCTTGGTATACTTAGTGCGTTATAACCTAAGTGTGCATATTGTAGATATGGTGGAGTTACCGAAACGTTTTTGGGACACTTATTTTAACGAATCCAATTCTTTAAGGACTGTACTTAACCAACGAGTCGGGGTGGGTTTTATTTATTTTGTTAAAAAATACTACCAACAAGCTAACTTAGTTGTAATCGACATTTTTTTTTAGAATGTTTTAGATATAATGTATTGGAATGAAATAAAAATTGCGTTATTACTTGCTGCATATCATATAGGATATTGCATATGTTTTCCAATATTCCATAATATTGGAGACATGTAAGTTTGTTTCCATTTCTTAAACAATAATATAATTCAGAAACATAACGAAACTAATACGTATCTTTTTAGATTTGGTCCGACCTGGGTTGTAGGTGCAGCTGGTTTTACATCTGGAGTTTTAAATTGTTTGACTTCTGCATCTGCATATTACAATTTCTGGTTACTCTTTATAGTTCGCATATTAATTGGATTTTGTGCAGTTGGTATTCATATATATGCTTGGTTGGTTCTTTCTTTATTTTCATTTGGTTATATAATAAAAGTGATACGTCAAAATGCAGGGTGCCATGCTTCCTAGCATGATTCAGGTGCTGAGACATTGGGCACCTCCAACTGAACGGCATTATTTCATGTGGGCGTATTGTGGTAATATTTATAATTTAAAAATAATTGACATAATGACCTATTTAAAAAAACATCGAATATATTATTATAGTATATATATAATAATTGTTTTTGATAGGTATAACAACTGGAACTTGTTGTACGTTCTTGTTCTGTTCCGCTGTGCAATATTATTTTGGATGGGCCGTCGGATTTTATATATCTGGATCTGTACAAATATTGTGGGCTGGTTTGTGGTTGATGCTCGTGACTGACAGCCCGGCTAAGCATTCCTTTATATCTCGAGAAGAACTCTCCTTTTTAGCGAATGCTATAGGCACTGTATTCAATATAAAGGTTATCTTTCAGATTATAACAATTATATAATAATGCAATTTTAATTAATAATCGACTTTATTTAGCTAACGAATTCTCAAGCTCCTTGGAAATTAATTCTTAAATCAATTCCTTTTTGGTCGTTATGCATTCTTAATTTTGGTTATGCCTGGATGATTATGTCCTTATGTATACACGGGCCCTTGTACTACACTATAATACTAAACTACAGTATATATGAAGTAAGTACAAAAATTAAATTCTTTAATTGTGAAAATGTACCTTTTATTTTATATATTTTGGCTTTGTAGGCTGCGGCTCTGTCAGCTCTACCATTTTTCTTACGACTGGTGCTAGGAACAATCATTATCCAAACTTACCACTGGTACAAACATAAAGTTAATATTAAAAAAATAAAACATTTGCGAAAATATTTCATTGTTGTATGTAAGTACCATTTTTTGTAATTGGTCGTTTAAAAGTATATATAAATAAATTGTAAAACATAAGTAGAAAAGTAGCTTGTAGGAACCTATATTTTGCGTATATTATTTACAAATATACAGTATATTTTGTTTAATTTTCTTAGCGCATGTGATACCTGGATTATTAATATCAACAGCGTGGCTTATGCCTGTCAGCCCTGGCCCAGTTCTTCTAACCGCAGCCATAACCCTCACTGCAGCTGGCATGGACCTCACTTTAGATATTTGTTACGTAAGTTACATACATATTTGTTTCAGAATCATCTCGGATTATTAAGATACCTATTAGGTTATTTAATTTTTCAGGATCTATCACCAAACTACGTAAATTCTATTAATACTGTTATAAAAATGATTGGACACATGCCAGGAATTATTATTTCTTTGTCCGTTGGAGAAGTAACATATAAATATAAAGTAACGTATACCTAATATAAATTAATTTTTTTTTTATATAACTACCTTATTTTTCGACATTTTCTAGAATTCAATCTTTGTGTGGCGTTTTGTATGGTGCTTTCATGGCACCATTCTATTGGTTAGTGGGCTATTATTTCTTATTTGGGGTGATACCCATGTTCAACCATGGAATAACATAAAACGGAGGTAAATATAGATTATAAAATGGTTTTGTGATTTTTAAATAATTATTAACATCTTTTAAATGTTACAGAGTAAGGCGACAGCAGCGTGTAGTTGTAAGACCTTCTACTATGTCGAATATAACAGAAGTGGATGAAGATGAAATCTCGTAAGAATATAATTTAAGAATGTAGCATTACCTACTAGCAAGATAAATTACGATAATATCTTTTTATTTACAGAAGTCAGGCATCGTTACCTCAGCGACCAAAACGTTTTAAAAGTTTTAAGTTTCCTAAAACCTGATAATCAAAAATTACGGACCTCAACCTCAACGATTAAGCTTTTGCTTGGAAATACATTGTTTAATTTTAAACCATACAAATTTACCCCTGTGTTTGGTGGCATATCAATAAAGAGAGAAACGTGATATCGAGCGTGTGACTACTTTTATTACAGGACATTAAACATAGTATAAAGGTTACTTTGGGTTACCGCAAAGTCTTACAAACGTATACTTCTACGATCTATATTTATTTCAATAACCTTGTTATAACATACTGAGGTACAGTTGAATTGGATTGAATTTATGTTCATCAAGGAAGGCCATTAAAATTCTGTCTGCTGAAAAAAAGTTGGTCTTGATCAAAAGTCATTTTCCTTATGGCTATGGCTATGTTTCTGAACATTATTTTATTTGTAGTTATTTGGGCAGTTATGTAAATTTCTTTTGTACTATTAGCTACAAATGTCTTTAATCTTTTTGGGTTGCATTGAAGGTTGCTTAGAATAATACTAGAACCATACCTCTTACTTAGCAGCTAATAAGACTTCTCTAAGTTCTTGAACTTATTGAACTATTTCGTGGTGTAGCCGTGTGCTTCAAAAAGAGTTTACTTTGGACAAGGTAAATTTAGCCTTACCACAAATATGCGAAGGTTCCGTATCCTACGGAATATTGAGCACGTTAGCTGAATGCTTCAAGAATGCACTTTAATTAGTATTCAGCGATCTTAACCTATTGAGTTTATTAGTTTATAAATATTTTTTGAAGACTTGACTCTTTTCTACACTTTAATAAGAAATTAAATTGATTTTGATTACTTCTAAGAGGATTTGTGACGTTAGCTCCGTCAATAAACTGACTAATTTTAATTGTGTTATAAATAATTTACTTGACTAATATTTTAGTGACATTGTTATTAGTGTTATTTCTATTAACAGACGGCCCTTGAATTGTGTATTATACTTGTATTTGTATTTTATGAAGTTCACAAACACTGATGATTAAACTTATAAAAGTTTATTTTCTAAAGTTAATCATCAGTGTTTGTGAAAGAACACAAAGCAGAGAGAAAAAAGCGTCTTTTTTTTTGTTTTCTTATTTTGAAACTGGATATTTTTAATTTAGTACAATTATATATATTGTTGGTTTTTTTAAGCAATGCAAGTTTAAAACATTGTACGTAAGTACTTAATTCTGAGAAGTTGAGAAGAATATCTTTATAAATTGAGATGTTGCGTATTGATTGTATACGGTTCTTATTATAGACCTAAATATTTATGTTTATTCTTACAAACAATATAAATCGGCAGTAGTACTGGTTAAAATTATTGAACTCAAAATGTGTTAAACGTCAAGCAAACTTTTCCCCCCTCTTAATGACGTTAAGTTATTTTGATTCCATCACCGCCATGATAAAGGAATATGTGTTATTAGTGTTCAAAGCACGGTGGATTTACCTAAGCTAGATAATTATTGATCGGGTGATCAATTAAAACCACTATTAATTTATTAGGATCGCGATTTAATGAATTATGTTTGTTGAATAAGGTGTTGAGAGGATGATTCACAAAATCGCACAGTAAAGAAGTTGCAATGGTCTTTGTACGAACTTTAGAAAAGTCATGTTTCGAAATAGTAAGCTCGATTTGTTAATTGTTTTTAAAAATATAAGTGTCGTGGAATGCAAACGAGCGATAAATAGGCAGTATTAATTATCAATTATTGCAATAAAGTTAAGTGATCGTGACGACACAGATAATTTAAGTAAGTACATATAACAGAGTTATTAGAAAAATAGCAGAAAATATTTATTTGATTTTTCTTAGATAATGGGACAGAGGATGACTAAAATCTTCTATTTTAATACACTCCATATTTTAATGGTTTATGTTATCAAGGGTACCTACAACTACTAAAACATAGCTAGAATCTTGTAAATATTAATTTGTAATTAGTCAAACTTTAAGCACTAAAGATTTAGAGCACATTGGACAACATTATGTAGCTCGAGGCGATTAGTGATCTGATCTGTTGGTGGTCGCGTTGGATTCTGCACCAATATGCGTCGTAACTTTTAGCAAACACGAACCTGTAGCTTTCCGCAAAAAGGGTTTAAATATTTTAAGCAATAAAATTAGTAAGTTGTTTTGTTTGCTGAGGTTGAGCTCGGTAGTATTGGATCTGGCTGGCTTTGCACTAGGATTTGTTATTCTTATGTCCTTTACCTCGCCGTGAGACACCTTTTGGGTAATTTCCCGAATTGTCTGGTCATGCTTGACAATGTTTTGTTTAATACTGGACAGAATAGAAATTTAAAATTAGAAACCTTCAGTACACCACTTTAATTTTTTTTTTCACATAATTAACATGAACTTCTAGTTTTTGACAAATTAAAAGAAAATGATTCTTATGACAAAAAATATGATTTTGAAATATAATACATATAATTAAACATACAAAAACATTAGGTCAATCTATGACATTGCAATGACAATTAGTCTAGGAACTGCTACAAATTAAATATGGGTATTTGATTATTGATTTTTATGTATTTCATTTCGAACCAAACCTAAATAGCAGCTATTTTCCTTTCAGACGCCCTGACGTAGCTATTATTTATTTATTTATTTATTTACACACCAACAGCTTAACAGACAATTCATTACATACATTCTTTTATATTAAAAACATAGACAACGTGTGCATGCCAATTATAGGCGTGAACAACATTTTTGTGCATAAGATACAGTAACAGTTACAATAATTATTCTACGAAAACTATTCCAAAATAAAAGAAAATCGAAAATAAATTACTATATAGAAAAAAACAGGTTCCTTATTAAAATCACTTACTAAAATGTTGCATTATTATATTTTTCCAAAAAGTAGACGAATCATTAAATATGTCGATATCTTTTACTTTGGAGCACAGAAAATTATACAAAGCGCATGTTCGAGGAATTGGAGAATATCTAAAAGTATTCGTTATATATTTAGGGATATAACGAATACCTAATTATGTCGACGCTGATGCGCACGTATATGGCAATTGTAACCAATTTTGGCAGCAAACTCCCGCGCACAGTGTGGGCACGTGAGCTTACCACTGATATAATTATAATTCATGGCGACGGGAGGACGGGCCTTCAATTCATTGCGTTTAGCGTCGAGGTCTGCTTTACGCTGCCCCTCGAAGTCGCGGATTCGCCTCTTTATAAGACCGTGCCATTCTGGCCGTTGTGCTGCCAGACCCTCAAATTGAGAGGGCTCGATGTTGCATCTTTTCATGAATCTTTTCTGATCAACTTTGTATTTGTATATAGAAGATGCATTTCGCTACTCTCTCCTCCGCCATCCGGAAAACGTGGCCGCACCACCGAAGCTGCCGATGCATTGGGCTTCAATGCCACCGACATTGGCTCGTCTTAGAACTTCGGTGTTGCGTATTCGGTCAGACCATTTGATCTTCATGATAGTGCGAAGGCATTTGAGGTGGAATTGATTCAGATTGCGTATGTGGTGGCGATACACACACCAGGTCTCGGAGGAGTACAGAAGGTTTGGCAGCACAATCGCCATATATACAGCGATTTTTGTGGCTAGTTTAAGGTCGTGCGAGCAGAAAACTTTTGAGCACCAAATGCAGCAGCTGCCACACTAATTCTGCTGTTGATCTCAGCATCAAGGTCACATTTAGCTGTTATAGTGTTCCCCAGATAACGAAACTTGTCAACCTGTTTCAGTATATCGTCACCAAGCTTAATTGTCAGTGTCTCATGGCAATGTGTGTCTAGGGACATCATTTCCGTCTTTTGGACACTAATCTTTAGGCCGAATTTGCAGCATGCTTGGTGAAAACCGGACATCTAATGTTGCAGGCCATCTGGGGATTCTGCGAGAAAGCACAAGTCATCGGCATACATAATTTCAGTAATTAGTGCATGCGAGACTTTGGTACACGCCTTAAGTCTAGCCAAATTGAAAAGACTGCCATCTGTGCGGAAACGGATTCGAACTCCTTCGAAGACTTCCTTGACTACTACCGCAAAGTATAAGGCGAACAGTGTGGGTGATAGTACACATCCTTGCTTCACCCCACAGGTGACGGGGAAGAAAGCAGACCTTTTACCATCTATAGAGACACAGCACTGCATATCGTCATGCAAGAGTCTTAGGAGGCGCAGAAACTTCTTCGTGCACCCTAGCTTTCCGAGCACTATCCAGAGAGCTTCACGAGGCACACTATCAAATGCTTTCTCTAAATCAACAAAGCAGAGGTACAGTTGACGATGTTGTTTTTCCTGCAGTTGACGCACGGAGAAAATAGCTTCACAAGTGCCTCGGTCAGGTCGGAAGCCAAACTGGGTTTCGGGCAAAATCTTTTCCGACAAATACTTCAAGCGGTTTAATAGGACTCTTGCGAAGTTTTTTCCAGGGACTGACAGTAACGAAATACCGCGATATGAGCTGCAGTCACGGTTACCCTTGTTCTTGTAGAGGGCTCTGATGTGAGACACTTTAAACTCTTTCGAGACTATCTCTTCCTCCCATATTCAAACAAAAATTTTCCATACCGACGTGTGCAGCTCCGTACCGCCATACTTTAGTAATTCACCCGGTATAAGATCAATATCAACCGCCCGATTATTATGCTGCTATTTGATGCAGTTACGACCTCGTCACACAACAGGGGCTCGCCCAGCTCTGTGCCTAAGGGAAGTTGAAGCAATAAACTGATATTATGCAGATCAGCTGATCGATCTACGTTATGCAGGTAGTTAAAATGTTCCACCCAACGTTCCAGTACATCCTCCTAGCTGGTCAGGAGTTATATACCGTTTAGAGACCTTAAAGGTACTCTTGCTTGACAAGACGCCCCTACCATCTTTCGCACCTCGCAACAAAACTCCCCAAGCTGATTTGTATCTGCAAGGAACTGCATTTGACAAGCTTTGTCCTGCCACCACTTGTCTTTTATTTGCCGAGACAGCCTGCGTAATTCTTGGTCACTCTCTTTGACCACCGCAACACTTTTACCTCTTCGATGATGCTGTCGCAAGAGATCTCGATGTGTGTCGAATGCTTTCAACCTATCCACGTTTAAACACGCAAGCTTTTTCATTGCGGATCTACAAGGTTGACGAAGTCGGAGCCGCAGTCTTGTTAATAAGTCAGTGGTCAGTCCAGCAGTGAGCACCACGCATGACGCTGGTGATTTGAACTTCACCGATGTCTCTTTGCCAAATAATAGCATAATCGATCAAATGCCAGTGTTTGGATCGCGGGTGCATCCACGTCTTCTTGTGTTTAGCGGCAAGTCTGAACATAGTGTTCGTTATCGCTAGATCATATTGAGCACAAAGACTAAGTAGCAACTGACCATTGCTATTCATGTTGCCAACTCCGTGTCGCCCCAGAATCCCAGGCCAAGCCTCATAGTCCAGACCAACTCTGGCATTGAAATCTCCCAGCAATAAAATTTGCTCTCTGACAGACAGACTTTGTCATGAGACTTGTCTAGCGTTGGAGCATAAACACTGATGACATTGAGGTGGTTGTCTTTGTGTATGTGTAGGCGCAGTATGGTAACGCTGTCCGAGATGTGTACAGGATTTTCTTGCAGTCTCTTTGATAGATGATTTTTGATGGCAAACCCTATCCCTCATCGGCAAGATGTGTTTCGCTGAGCACAGCCACATCCACGTTATAGCGATGGAGTTCATGAGCTACTTTGGCGGTTTTGCGTTCTAGACAGGCGTTGCCATATCGATGAATGAGAGTTCTCACGTTCCATGTGTCATATGTCATAATAGATGAATTTATGCAATTTTTATTTCTTTTGTTAATTCGACCACGAGTTAAGTGATGCGATGGCAGACGTGGTTACTACCACCTACCAGGTAGGGACGAGCATTTTTTTAGGCAACCTTTTCTATGCCCCTCCTCGGCTGAGCAAGGAGAGCAGTGCCTCCCTGAATAGGGCTGCTCTGTCATCCCAGGTGCTGCCGAATTTGCATTGTCGCCCCGATTTGCAATGCAAAAGCGACCACGGCGTTTATACACACCTATGGGACTGCTTATGTGCAGGAATCAGAGAGAGAAATCCTTTGCTATTTCTCTTAATAAATCGTAACATTAATTATATATATATTATATACTATTATAGCATCTATGTGAGCATTAAATTTCAGTTTAGCGTCCAAGAGTAATATTGGACGCTTTACTTCCTCAAGACGATCTCCGTTCAAATAGTACGAAGATTTATAAATATTACGTTTCCGCGTATATTTAATATGAAAACATTTCTTTGGGTTCATATCCATTTCATTTTGTTTACACCATAAGTTAATTCGTTGAAGATCGTTTTGTATTTGTTGGTAATCACTCGCGGATTTTATTTCGTTGTATATTTTTAGACCATCAGCAAAAAGTGAGTATTTAGTGCTCTTTAGGATAGAAGTTATATTATTGATGAAGGCGGAGATCAAAACTGGTCGCAAGTGAGAACCTTGTGGAACCCCAGATTCAGCAAAGTATTCGTATGACTTATATCTATTGACTATCATTACAAGAAGTCTTTTTGACAAATATGAGTTAAACCAATCTAGTAGGGAGTTTCCTATTCCATATATTTTCTTTAACTTCTTTAAGAATAGAGAATGGTTCACCGAATCAAAAGTACTAGAAAAGTCTGTATATATGGCGTCAATTTTTAAATGGAATATTATTGTATAATGGAAAGGTTTCTATTTTTACTTTTACATTTTTACCTTTACACTTCTTTAAAGCGGGGATCCTGAAATTAAATAATCTTCATAATAAAAATCGAAGCCAATTATCTACAACTAATAGTACGACCTTCTCACAAATAGCGAAAGCGTTTGAGCCTGGATCCGTCATATATGTTCAGTGGGGTTTAGAGGATGCACATGTTAGATAATCATCCAATAATAAAATGATGTTTTTTGCTAAATTGTCCATATAAAGATGGAAATAACATGAAAATTAAATTGCAACTTTAAATTTATAGAGCACTCTGTTTTAAAATGGCCAACGAGAATCGGTTTGCCAGTTGATTGAATTTTGAACCAATTATGTCCTCGTCTATTCAATGTCTGTATTGTTATCAAACAAATAATATAGCACAAAGGTTCTTAATTTATTGTTGTTTAATTTGTTTGAGTGACTATTTAATTTTATCTATTGCGGAGTATTAACAAAATATTAGGTAAGTACTAGAATAATAAAAAAATCGTATGAACATTTATTTTGCAAAACTCTTTCTGAATTCCATTATTACCGATGCGCTGTTATGTTATCAATAATCTAGTCATATGATGTAGGAAAAAGACCTAGAGTAGGTACTAGAATTTGTGGTTACCCTTAGGTGCGTATGAATAACTTTTTGAAGTTGTAGTTCTTTTGGCACGTTAGAAAAAAAAGGTGACAGTAAATTCTTAAGATGTGCTCGCACACCGTCACGAAAAACCGATACCCTGAAGTTAGCTATGGTCAACATTTTAGTTTTTTAAACACATGAGTTATAGTCGCTCCACGTAGCAGTGTCGTGTTGTCTGTGAGATGATTCACAGTTGTAGAAATGCTTTCGTTTCAGTAAAAATAGATGGCGTTGTTGAAAGCAAATAAACATTTATTTATTTATTTAATACATACTTCACTGCACAAGATAAAGTACAATTGGCGGACGTAATGCTAAAGCATTTTCTACCAGTCAACCAAAACAGCAAACAGAAAAATAAAATAAATATTAAATTATTTAATTTCTCTAATTTAAACGTATATTTTATTTGTGTGTGTATGTATGTATATGCGTGTATGTATGTATATATTTGTTTGTATGTATATTCGTGTATGTGTGTATATATGAAAATATGTGTATGTAATGCTTTCTTTTTGTTTTTATATTTTTACTACTTAAACAACACCCACACTACGTTCATGTATCTTTATTCCTCTAATTAATTGGTTGCCTGGAAGAGATTGATTGCTCTGTAGCGATAAGGCCGCCAAATTTGTACATTTTTTCTGTTTTATTTTTATTTTTTGTTATTGTTTTTTCTGGGTGTACAATAGAGAATATTTATTATTATTATTAATATTATTAAACTGAACATTTTTGCAATTATTTTAATATTTTATTGTAGGTAATTATTTATTTGCGTGCGATTAAAAACTATTTTTAATGACAACTAAGAAGTATAACTTCTTAGGTACGTTTTTCAAATTTTTTAAAGTACTGTTTTTTGCTTGTTTTCAGTAAATTATCTTTACTGTAATTAATAAAATTACTAAACAAGTATTTTTGTTTAATAAATACCTAATTTACCCAACTTTTATATTTAAAAAAATATAAATGCGTAATTTATGCGAAATTTTACAATTTATGAAAAATATAAATGCGAAATTGGTGATTCTTTTTGCGAAATTTCTGTACCTCTAAATATAATCCAGTTCCATCACTTCGTCTCTGAATGATTTTTTACACTCATCTGCTATTAGCAAATGGCTTATTGTGTTTAAAATTCTTATTAACATTAAAACATGAATCAGTCTGATGGTAGGTATAATTAATAATATATATCATGCTTAGAAATGTTGATCTAGGAGATGTCTCTAATAAAATTCGATTCATGCATTCGATAAAATTTCTCACAATGTATTAATTTTGAAACTAGTTCGAGCTAGTATTCATGGTAATCTGCTTCGTTGGCTTGAAATATATTTAAGAGACCGAAGTCAATTCGTGTTTATAAAAGGTTTTGCTCAACATTTGTGGTAGTCACTTCCAGCGTTCTCCAGGGCTCCCATTTGGGGATGGTATTTTTTAATATTTTTATTAACGATATTTGTGACATCTTCCGAAACTCTAAAATATTGTTTTATGCAGATGTCATGAAAAATTTTACGCCTGTGAAGTCCTACAGTGAATGTTCATTTTTACAACAGGACCTAAATCGGCCTAATGAGTACTGTAAGGATAACTTTCTTCACCTAAATTTAAGCAAATGTGATACTATCTCTTTTTCTAGGAAGAAGAAACCAACATTATTTGACTACTTTTCGGAAATTATTATAATTATATTTCGTTTACACGAGTTACCGGAATTAAAGATCTTGGTATTATTCTTGACCATAAACTGACGTATTCTCAACATATACAATATATTACGTCTAAAGCATATCGGCTTTAGGCTTTATATTATGAATTAGCAAAGAGTTTAAAGAGCCTTCAACCCTCGTTCTATTTTTTATACATTCGTGGAATCTATTCTGGAATATGCTTCTATAGTTTGAAATTCTCAACATCAACAGCATAGAACAATTGAGAATTATGTTAATAAAACATTCAAACTTTAGATTTTGTAATCTAACCAATAATAAAGATATTTTAAATTCTATTCCCTCCATGGCTTCTCGTAGAAACTTGAGGGATTAGTTGATTTTGCGTAACTTTATTATTAACAATCGCATTGATACACCGTTCCTTCTTAATAACGTATTTGAAATGCCCAAGACTATGTTCTAGAAATGAATCATTATTTTATATACCCATTTGCAAATCAAATTTTGCTAAAAATTGCTTTTTATACCATATTTGCAGGAATTACAATAAATTTTATCGTCACTTAGACATTTTGTATGATGTAATTGGTTTTTATAACAATCAATTAAGACATAATGTAAAAGATGATTGTTATTTACAATAAGATATAGGAAGTAAAATATATACTTTTTTATTATATACATATTATAATACTGATATGTTTATATTTTAATTTTAGAATTTTTAATGTAGTTTTTAACTTTTCCTAACTTAACTTTATATAAAATTTTTAACTACTTTTAGATTTTACATGTAATCTTTATTTAGTGGAAACTACTGATTTCTGTGTTACGTATTATTTATAAGTGCTATGTAATTGTTTGTTTCCATTAAAAATAAATAAATAATTAAAATAAAATAAAATGAAATAAAATAAACTAACGTATTTTATTTTGTTCAAAAATATTATCACGTATCTCTGTTGTGTTTCGGTTCTCATGTGTCTGAAGTGGATATATGTCCCACTTGAGAGTGATGTAGTACGGCCTTTATGACTATCGATTTGCCTACGAAGTGATACCAATATATCTTCATAAATTGGCCTCCTTTATATATTGTCTGTCAGTTGTCGAAAATATTGCTTGTAATTTAAATAAAAAGCTATCACTACTTCTATCACGTGGAAACTGTACCCTTGCATGTTTCTCATCAAATGCACCAATTAAATTAAATAAAAAAAAAATATATTTTTATCAACAATTTCGAACAATTTATTTTCAAGTAACAGTTTTGAAAGGAACATCTCGCTAACAAGTCAAAAATCAAATGACCAAAGCACCTAGTGACTCTCCATACAAACCATCTACGTTGCGGCCACCGTATATTAATGCGAAAAGAATAATACTGGCTGCTTTGGTCATTTCATTTTTAAAACGTAACCTAGATATTGCTTTAAAAAATGGCTTTGTAACTTAAAAATTAAATGATACGAAATTGCTGATAAGTACTAGAATAAACGTAATTTTCCCAATTACATTGGTGCAATTGAAGGGAAACATTTAAAGGTATAGTGTCAACGTAGTACTGATCTTTGTACTGTAATTAGGAGCAAAATTCAATTTTACTACAAACTGTAGTTTATGCGGTTTCTACGTTCCAGCTTGATTACCTTCCAGAACAGCTCATTTTCAGAAAACATAATCCAACGCTATAATAATAAGCCTTAAAATGTCACTAAAAAATACTCATAAATAATGAAATCACTCTAGATATCTTTTTTTACTTCGACTGCCACCTCTTCCCATAGCTTATTACAAGATAACAGCATTAAGATGGAGTTCATTAGCTGAATTTCAGAAAATGTTCTCTTTTAAGAACAGATGCAATTTATATTTTTTTCTATTTTTAAAATGCCTTACCCATAGTGACTAATAACCAACATGTTTGGCTACTTCGATGGTCACAGCTACAAGCTAGGCGACGAGGGCGCAATGCGACTGTTCGCATACGACGCAGCTTTATGGTATTGGATAAATGTGCCTATCATATGCCTAACATGTATGATGTTATATAGGTCTTTGCAGAACCACAAGGTATTAGATAGGCTAGAAGATGCTACTAAATTTTAAATTGGTTTCTTACTGTGTGTCCATTACTTTAATTATGCGATTATGTTTAAAATGGGATAACTATTTGCCTTTTATGTCATTAATATGGGCGACGAACTAAGCGTGAAATATTATTCATTTAGGAGATAACAATATATTTATACTACTTATATAATTATTTTCTTCGTATCATATAATACCCGGTTATATTTTGTCTTATTCACAAATATAACCGGGATTATCTTGACTTTGGTGCCGTTTTAATTTTTTGTTGGTCTATGTAAGATTCTAATAATATAAACTCTACATTTAATATATTTTATATAACACTAATATTTATTTTATTAACATTCATTTTATTATTCATTGAATTGTTTTTTTATTTTCCAAAAATAATCGAAAGCTCACTGTTAACTGCAATGCGCATTACCCGCGCTAGTTAATATCTCAAGCCTCTTTAGAAATAAATGTTTCGCCAATTGTTCTGTGTTACAAAAAGCTTGAATATTATATTTCATTGTTATCATTCCAGATTAAATCTTTTAAAATTACAAACATATTTTGGTGCTATATAAAATAGGGGATTTTATATATTTAATTTTCATTTTACGTACTTTTAATCTTTACATAAAAATTTAAGTCTACTAAAAATTGCATTCGTATTTCAGTGTTCATAGTTCACTCATGGCTGAAAAGGCTTTACTCTACTATGTAAATAAAACGACGAAAAAGGTTCGTATTTGACAGATAGATTTTTGTATAGAATAAACCATTAAACTTTTTCCCTTATATTCATAAAACACTCTTACTGTCTGGTAATAACAATATGCAAATGATGCTAAATAATATAATAATTATCATCCTTTACTCATCCTTAATATGTTTTTATGTCTTATTCCTAAATCTTATCGCAATCGTTACTTTTGCTAATTTTAAGCAATATTTTTAAGAAAAATACCAAACCAACTAATAAGTTAATATAAGGAGATACTAAACACAACGATATATATGACGACGAAACTGAAGGTGTGTCGAACATACGTAAAGCCATATTAAATTTCTATTCAGTAACTTATCCAATCAAATCACGTGACCTCGTCTCATATAAACATATTGAAACGTCACATAAGCCCCGCAATTGTTTAAGTAAATTATTACACTAAAATTATTAAAAGTTAGTGAGATATTAAGAGAAGCCCTAAGTTAAATCAAATATCTCATCAAGTCATATTTTTGATCTCAACAAGGGCATTCTCTTTTCTTTGTTTATAAATATTTGTATATAGAAGTATTATTTTTAGCAGTAGGTTATATTAGTTTATTGATCACTGATCTCGTAAGTATTTTTACAGAAACGGCATTCCAGTATCCAGGTCACATATTTTTTTGTGCACAAAATAAAACGAGTTCTAAATTTAAAAGCGTTAGGGTAAATATAAAACATTTTATAAGACGTTAAATCACACTTAAAATTACTATTTTTTTTACTTTTGGTTAGGTAATAAATTATAGTACTTAGGTAATAACAGCTATATAACGAAAGTATTGTACTAAAACTTTTAAGATTCTTTAATTCAAAAAATATTGTACCTGATGCCCAAAATATTACTGGATAAAAACACACACACACGTAATTTTCTGAACAAACTTTACAATTGTTGGTTATCCAATCTCAACATCGATTTCAAGTATAGATATCATTTTATTATGCTTAATTACTAGAAGTTCTGTCACAAATTAAAACTTTCAAGACTCTAAGGCGTAAGGGAAAAACCTCTGTTAACATCTTACCTAGTCTAATCTCTCTTTAAAAAATTGTTTTGTGACCAAAGACCCATTATACTCGTTTTTTTATATATTTCAGAAATTAAATCACCCAATCTATTCCTCTTAAATACAACCCCTTTCTTACATCGCCGAAATGTTATTAAAAAAACATACATAGTTGAAATATATAGACTTATGTTGTTTTTTAATATTGTAATAACGTAGATTTTTTATATAATAGTATTATTTTATATCAAGGTAGCTTCCTTCGATATTTATTTCCTGCACAATGCACCACGTGTATCAATACACAATTATATCCATTCATACTCCAATGACACTTGATATCATCTTAACAATTTAGCCTCAAGACAGCGCGTCCAAAAATAAACTATATTCCATTTGCTTAGAGTATATATTTGATAGAAATTTCAAAATTTAAATTTACTTGGAACTTAGTTGTACAAAGTAAATATGTTTACATATTAAGCTTGCTGGTTGACGTAAAGCTCGCTGCCGCCAAAAATTAGAATTTCAGGGGTTTTGTGATTTATATCTTTGAAGGGTTGACGTTTTTGGTGTGTTCGTGCTTTCTTTGGGTTGTTTATGTATTATACCATGTTTATATTTATTTGTTACGAGCGACAAAAGTTCACCGTGTTAATTCTCTATAAGTACTATTTACAATCTCAAAGGGAAGTGACCCAATTGCTTAGACCCAGTAAAAATAATATTTCTGTTCGCGAAATGCCTGGATATGTAAACCGTATAATGAGGTCATTAAGTAGGTACTTAGGAACAATGGAAAATCGCATATTTGTGACTGCACTGTGACACTTTAATATACTGTTAGAACTTAGAAATAATTAGACTGTGGCTAATTAACTAACTTATTGATATTCAATTACATCTTTTCTTTCCGTGAGTACGATTGCTGAGAAAAAAACAAAACGTCTGGTTAAAGTTAAAGTTTAAGTTTACCCAATCATACGCGAGCCTAATTGATATAGAATATACCGTAAGAAATGCTTGTTTCTCTTTTTCATGTTCAGCTTATTTCAACCACAATAAAATACTTTATAATTACTCTATTTTCATGAACACATAATATATGGAGCTGAAATATTGGAAATCAGTTTCGCTGATTATTTTTAAATTTCGCTGTTAATAAAATGTTCGCTGTTCCATTACTGTTCCCGCTCGTGACAATTGTGATATAATCAATTTTGGGAAGTCATCAGAGTTATTGTGATTTAACAAAGTATGAAATTGTTTTCCACTCTATACAACGTACGCATCACATATGATGTGTGGAGCATTTTCAAATATTCAATCTCCAAATTCTTATCGAAAATTCCTGAGTCACAGGTGTTGTTCTCGTTTCGTTGTTCTACATTTCTCGTCTTCTGAATATTGCGTAACATTAAATAACATCAAAGGAATATATTTATCACTTACCAAAATGCGGGGTTTACTATAAACGATAACAGTATTTTAGGTATTCAAAGGACAATCTTCATCAAGATAATGCTTGTAAAATATTGAAGTGGAAAATAAAAAGAAAATACGATATTGTGATTGGTGCTACGTATTTGAATTAACAAAACTGAAATGTCACGTCATCTTCCCCGAGTAAACGTACTTTTATTGAAAGTTGAAAGAACGTAATAAATGTCATCACTATCACGATAAATTAATTATTTAATAACTAATTTATCGTGATAGTGATGACATCTTTATAATTATATATAACATAACAAATATATATTATATTTTTCATATAATTTTTTATTTCATTCTATTATGTAATCAAAAAATATATGAGAAGTATGTCGAATTAAATACAGAAGTGTAAAAACCATGAAATAAATAAAGTTAAAAAAAAACTAAAAACACACGCTTAAAAAACGAATCGAACTAAAAAGCAAAAAATAATTCGTAATATGAGAATAATGGGCAAAATATAATAAAATTATTGCGGAAAAAAGAGCACAACACATCTGTGACGGTGAACACCTAGAGGGCGAGCTGCAGCATGTCAAGCATACCTTGTTCAACAACCACCTGCCCGTACCTCGCCAGCGTCGCAGAAACCACATCAAGCCACCCACAGTTGAGCGTCAACCGGCCCTGCTACCATATGTGAAAGGAGTTACTGACAGAATCGGCAACATTTTAAAAAAGGTTTCTATTAGAACTATCTACAAACCTCAAAGGAAATTGAGAAATTCTTGAGACCTATCAAAAGTAATATTCCTTTACAATGTGCTGGAGTATATAAACTTGACTGCGATTGTGGCTTGTCCTACATAGGTCAAACAAAGAAGAGCATCGGTAAAAGAGCTGACCTCGGTGACGCTGTAATAGCCAACAGGGCTAACAGCATAGACAGACATAAAAAAAAGGTAAAAGAGTTAAGGAACACATATCGGATATCAAGCATAGGCGTACATCGAAGTTTGCAGTGTGTGAACATACCATAGACAAGACCAATCATTATATAAGATTTGATAAACCTAAAATCCTCGCTAAAGATCAACGTTACATTCCAAGAATGGTTCGTGAGGCTATTGAAAGTAAAAAACATCCTAATTTTAATAGAGAAGATGGTTGGAGATTATCTAACACCTGGGACCCACTTTTGAAAATTATAAAATCCCGTGTCTGAGACCGCACTGTAAGACCTCAAGATACTGTTAGTGTGTTTTGTGTGAATCCTAAACTGTATGCCCGGAAGCTTACCGTTATACCGTTGGAGGTAGATAACTAATTAACTGACTTACTGACAGACATCACCATCTCGTTTTACCGTGACCACGATTGCTGCAAAGCATTCGAAACGTCGGGTTAGATTTAAAATGTATATTTTAAATTTAATTCAATATACGCGAGCTAAATCCGAAAAATAGTTTTATTTTAATGTGTAGAACTCGTGAAAAGCTTAGAAAACACTAGATAATATGTAACTAAATATTTGTAACTGATAACAAAAATGTAATTTTTCTATAA
Organism: Napeogenes sylphis; assembly: GCA_959347405.1. Classification (NCBI taxonomy): domain Eukaryota; kingdom Metazoa; phylum Arthropoda; class Insecta; order Lepidoptera; family Nymphalidae; genus Napeogenes; species Napeogenes sylphis. Next base: position 7,209,195 of record OY365783.1, read on the forward strand.
CAATGGTCTGATTAAATATCATAATACTTTCGTGTACATACAATTAGGTACATTATTTTATAAATACAGTATAAGAAATTTTTCCTAAGGAAAATATAATATTCGTACAAAATATTTCTCATCTCACTACAACGTGATTGCGGCAAGAGATCAAATTTCGCTGCGACTTAAATTAATTTTAACCAATTCGTTCTATATTAGGTTTAGAAAATATTGTCAGAGGGAATGCTAAAAATCAATTTAACAATGTAACTCACAAATTAATATTATGTCCATAGTTGCTTTAGTTTCCTTTTAGTTTATGAACCTCGTATAAGTACCTAATGGCAGTTATCTATCCAAGACTATATGCTAATTTCTCTTATTCTGTTATAAATAAATATGTCCTTTTTAATCGAATAATAAGATTCTATGTACTATACAATCAATATATAAGCAATTAATTCTTTTTGTAATATTGGTTTTTGAAATAAGTGATAATTTCTCATATCTTAATTTACCTTTATACCTTTTAACTTTATTCAATATTTACATACACTGTCTTATTAAATATATCTTATAATTATTACATTACAACGTTATTACCTTATAACGTTTGCTTTAATATAATTCTTGTTTAAATAATGAAAAAAACAAATGAGTTTTGTTCCCATCTACGTTACATGTTTATTTTACCAAGATGAGGGTAGGTACCTTTTTTAAGTCGTACATTTTAGAAATTCTATTATCTTACACGTTTCTATTGTCTTAACACGTTCCCTGCGACATCATATTTAAACAAACTTTCAGCTGGTGCGTTAGGGATCTAAAAGATCTCGAAACTAATTTATCCCTGGGTGCGTTGGGGACTTAATCAGTCCCCTAAAAGTACAATTCTGAAAATAATTTATATCTTCAACAAAAACAATGACATATACTTAAAAATTTCGTGGGTCAAAGATAGTCTACTGTTCTATATTTTGCTAGGTTCGCACGCAGTTATGACATAAGAATAAGCCACAAATACAAATCAAAAATTAAACATCGATTGTATCTCGTTCCGCAACCAGAGATAGCCAATATGTGAAGTGACTAGTTATGGGAATAAAATTAAATGTCATTTGTCGATAGAAAAAGTTTAATTTACGAAGTAGTTATTTATTATAAACTACGGCAAATGTTTGTCATTAAAGCAAGCACATCGACTTTTCGCATTGTGAGCAAATCGTAATGATTTTTTTTTAATTTAATTTTTATATATGACACACTTAACAGTTTGCGGCCAATATGGTATAAGATATTCTGCACAATAATAAATATCTAGCTGCTCGCCAAAAAATGTTTTTTTAGAAGCTTCAGAGCTGTTTACCGTGCGTCGTAATTTTTCATAACAACCCACGCAACGTCTTTTTCTTGTTTCCTCGTTGGAAAACTTGATCAACACATCTTCCTTCAGGAAATATTTTTTTTTATTTTACTGGATAATGCCGCGGTACTGAATAATCGCCGGTTAATAACCGGCGATAATTTTTCTTTCTTAGAATGCTCACCAAAGTTAATTGACTTTTACACTTTTTTTTTCAAAGTAACTTATTGTTTTTAACAACAATCAAAACAATTTAAAATATAAACACGTCAATATATTTACGCGAGTGCTATTTTTGAAACGTGAGCGCGTCGATACTTGAACTTGAACAACACTAAAACGAGACACGCAGCGCCCGCGCCGCCTACCCACCCTGTCTTGCAGGGTGGGTAGGCGGCGTAGGGTAGTCTACGAGGCGTATGATTCCACGAGTAATAAAATGTCCCCTAACGCAAGTAATGAAAAAAAATATAGTACTGTGCGTTAGGGACCTAATCCATCCCTAATTTTTTTTATTATGTCTATGAACTCACCCTTAAGTAGGATACAAATGTGTATATTTGTCTTGCTCATACATAAAGAACTTTACAAGTTAGAGCCCCCCGGAAGGAGTGAAACAACAGCATTTCAGTCCACGCACAATACGAAAGTCCCGCAAGAGATCTAATAGACCTCGTAACGCAGCGAACGTGTTAAACTGAATTATAATAAATTAACAAATGTAACACTGTAATCAAGTCAGTAGAGCGTAAGTATCTACCAAGTCTTATGTCGGGTCATAAGGGTCAAATTATACAAAGACAAATAATACAAGATTTTGTAAATCACCCTTACTATTAAACACCATTTTTACTAGATTGTAACAACTCTTGTAACATCTTATTTTAAGTAAAAACTACTGTTCTTGGTACACCACTTGGCCCTACTGTTTTCACATTATGCATGCTTCGACGCCTTTCTTACTTTATGCATAGATTTTTCTGGTATTATGTTCTACAATCTACATCTTCACCTATCCTATACATTTATTTTCATCAGTAAGCAATAAAGAAAACTAACCATAAAAAAACCTTATTTTGCTGTAAAATCATAATGTTAATATATTTTATTTAGCCCTCTTAAGGGTAAAATGAGACAAAATATCTACTCAAAAGACAAAAATAATTTTGCCAACTAATTCGAATGTATATTTAACATCTAATAAAGATGAGTTTATTTCAGTAAAACCCAACGTTGAAATGTCAAATAAATTTGAAATATTAGGGGTTAAAGATAATTTTTTTTCAAACGTCGAACGAGAGAAGTCGCTTTTATAATTTATATATAATTCAATCACGTGATTTAATAATAAAACTACAATAACAGCTGTGGAAGGTTATCTGAACTTTTATAAAAAAAATGTGTTCACATGACACTGGACATACGAACATAATATCATAATAATTAAAACAATGAATATTTCAAGAAATATCCGTATTGATAATTATTAATATGACAAGACCCATATTATATTTAGTGAAAAGATATGTATTTTTATATATATAGAAAGTCTTATTATTTTTTTTTTTTTTACTTTTATATTTTGCACGGCTACAAACATCCTCTTCTATACATCTTAAGGTCGGTTGGTAGAGAATGTTTTCGTGGCATTAAGCCCGCTTTTTGTTCTTTCTATTATATATTGTGAAATAAAGAATTAAATTAATAAATAAATATTGTTGAACTTAAAAATGCAACACATCTGGTAGGCTACAAGATATTTAAGAGGAAGAGTCGCGAGGATAATTCAATTTATCAAATTTTTTCAGATAAGTGTTGTTTTTCTTATAAGCGTAAGCATTTGTTAATGTTAATATACCTATTTTATTGGGTTGTAAGACTATCTTCGGCTTTTCATAAACTATTTTTCAGACTCCTAAATATTCAGAAATATTTATATAAACCATAAATTGTGTTAAAAAATTTGCACAAAAATTGTCTTTATTTTGGAAACTTCGTTAGGAACATCAAAGTCCTAAACAAAATGAAAAAATAACAATGTTGAAAGTAAACCGAAAGATTGTAAGGAATGTAAACTTATTAATAATTCTGTAGAGTCTGGCTTCATTTCAGTAAGGAAAAAGACCTTCAATTAAACTCTATCATTTCCAAAAATTTAAGATAAATAAGCTTTAGTTTAATACAGTTTTTAATTATTAATTAGTTAATTCCTGGGACCGTTCCATGTTTTAAACTTAAAATAAAAGACATTATGTATATTGGTCAATTTCTAAAACTTTTTCAAAAATAAGGTGTGACGGAATAATTCCTTTAAAAGCAGTTTTATAATGCCGATAGCTACAAAGACAGAGGCAGACAGAGGCTTTGATTAAATCAGTTTGACTTTTAGCATTTGTGATAAATATTTATATAACAAATACAGGTTGGGTTTATGACTTAGATAATATTTGAATAAAAAATATCTTATCTACTTTACCTACTTTTGCTAACTCAATATACATAGTAATGTCTTACTGTTTTTGTTTCACTTTTTTCTCAATAAGCAGCTAGGTTTTACTAGTAGTTGCTCTACCGCTGACTCCAGTATCTTTCTCATGAAACATATGTGCTGTACAGTAGCGGATTTAGGTTTGAGGACGCCCTAGGCCCGAGACGATATGGCGCCCTTTATCTTTCGTAACATATATTATCAATATATATGTACATATATGTGTGTGTGTATAAAATAATAACAATAATAATAAGAAATCTAATTCAGGTATAAATTAAACATTTATTTTTTTAACATAACAATTAAATATAGAATTAATAATAAATTGCTTGTAATTTAAATATAAATTATTTTTATCTGAATCATCATATAATAAATTTTTTTCTTGCTTTCTTCCGTGCGAAAATATCAATGACCTCCTCATACTTAATTTCTTGAACCAATTGTGCTTCAATGGTTAGTAATGCAAGTGCATTTAGTCTGTTTTGTTTCATACTTGTACGCAAAGAACTTTTAACTATTTTCAGAGTGGAAAATGATTTTTCTCTATAACAATTCGTTGCAGGAATACTCAGATATATACGCAACGCAATATTTATATTTGGATAGATATCGTAGAGTTCACGTGAATGTAAAAATGCACTTATATTTGATGCAGAACGTGTATCTTCAACCTTGCCTAATAGTTGTTTTAAGTAACACTGCAGATGAATGCACTCATTACTTAATGCTTCTTCTAAATCGTTCGAATACTTTGCGACTGTCTTTACTGTTAGCTCCGCTAATTTGTTTATATTAATGTCAGGTAAATTATTGAAGAAACTGAAAATCGTGAAGCTGTTTGTACACTCCTTTACGTTTAGTTAGTTCTACACTTAAAATAACAAGAATGCGGTAATAAATATTGGTACGAAAATTTTCATGGCCAGAGTAAGGTTCCCTTTCATTTACTCTTGACTCATCTGATTGGAGCTTTCGAATTTTTTTACGTTTAGTATTATGTGCATAATAAGTTTCAACTCCTGAAAGCGATTTTGCTTTTTCTTCATAGTGGAAAAATTGTTTATTTCTCATATCTTGAAGAAACGAAGCAAGTGAATCATAAAGTTCGACAATGGTTGATAAATCAATTTGCGATTGTTGAAGTTTCTTAATACAGCATTAAAACGTTCTAAAATTGTGTTCCAAACAATGACTAGAATCGCTGTTTCTAAACGTCTTAACTTTTTCAAAAAGTAAACATATAAACAATAAAAATATATGCTCTTAAAGTTTGACAAATTTAGATAAAACATGATGCTCGTAACTATTGAGATTAACACGAGAGAAAAATACAAACAAAATTGACAAAATACTATACAGTTTTAATCTACCTTTAAATGAATACATAAATCCGTCTTTCTATTTCTATTATATGACAGATGGCTTTGGAATAATTTCTTTTGTCGCTTCTTCATTAAAAAATTAAATTTTAAATACCTTTCAAGAATGTTCTTAGCAATGTTGTTCCAAATGTTTTTAATGTTATTAAAAACAATTATAACATTTCTATTATTTGATCAGTTTTCATAGATTTGATCTTAAAATTATTTAGAATTATCAAACTCTCAAGATTTATTGAACACAATGCTAAAAAATTCAAAAATCTAAAAAAATATAAAAAAATTACATTATTTTCGCTCAAAATTTTATTTTTATTACGGCAATCGATTGATAAAAATTCCGATTTTCAAATTATCAATAAATCGAAATATAACGATATAAATATCTTTGACTCGGAGCAATTTTTTTTTTTCAAGTTTAAATTTTTTTCGTAATTTGTATTAATTTCTATATATTTGTATGACTTTTCAAATTCATTCTGCGATTATATAAAACTGATCAATCATGCTTATCGTTAGGGGCTTCACATTACGTAAAACTATAAAATTTTTACGAAAAATTGAAAAATAAAAAAATTATTGCATGAGTCAACTGACACTTGTATAATTTATCATGGTGAAATAATGTTTCGTTCTATAATAAAGCGCAAACAAATGTTATAACTAAATTTTGAATGAAAAATATGAAAAAATCTAAATTCGTAAATAAATAATATGCTAGCATTAAAAAATATTTTATTGTAAATCTTTTTGTTAGATATTTAAAATTTTAGGACTTGCCTGATTAATTATTTTAACAAAGAAATTCTACCCTCAAAATGGTACTATGTTTCATCGGGTCGCCGGCAAAGTTACCACCCATCGGGCAAAGTCGTGCCGCAAAGCGACATATTCGTGTTCCGGCACGTTGCTCGATGAAGCCGTTTATGGGAAATGGGTCTGAACAGCTGCGGTACGTTGGCGAACCGGTTGACGTCGAGTTGGTGTTTGTTTTGTCGGGTGTCTAGTCGAGGAGGGTAGCGGGATCCGAAGCGACGGCTTTCCGCTGGCCGCCCGCAGATAGTTGGGGGCCCAATTAGTGGGATAGCCACCCACGAAAGGCTGCCCCGCCAGCTGCGAAAAATCCCAGGGTGGCTCCATCGTGCTGGTTGGCGACCAGGCGAGGAGGCCCGATGGCGATCCCTGGGGGGGTTCGGGCGTCCCCGCAGTCTCCAGGCTAGCTTCCCAGCGACAAGACATCACCAATTTCGAAGTCGGGTTTGATACGTACCGCCTCGTTCAACTGCCATTTCCCATCCCTATTCACTTTTATTTATTTTTTATTATGAAAAAAGGTAAAAAAAAGAAACAAGTTGACACAGCGGTTACACTCCTCCTCATACAAACTGCACCTCACTAATATAAGGGGTTTGCACTCAAATCTTTTAGCTGTCCACCACCACCTGGAGACAGAGCAGCCGCACTTGCTCTTTTTGACGGAGACGCAGATACAATGTCCTTTGAGCGCTACATACTTGGATTATCCCGGTTACTCGTTGGAGCACAACTTTCGCTCACGGGCCGGAGTCAGTATGTACGCGCGGAACGACCTCTGTATTCAGCGTCTCCGTCACCTTGAAGACCCCACTTTTTCTTCCCTATGGGTTTTAGTGGACACAGGAAACGAAAAAATCCTGTATTCCTGTGTCTACCGTTCGCACAGCGGTGACCAGGAGACAACTCGTTTATTTGAGTATCTCAGTGAGGCTGCAGATATGGCTCTGTATCAGTACCCTTCGGCGCAGCTCGTCTTTCTGGGGGACTTTAATGCCTGTCATCAGGACTGGCTGTTCCCGTACCAGAAGACCGACCATGCTGGAAGAGAAGCGCGGAACTTTGCGTTGTCCTTGGACCTCTTTCAGCTGGTGAATCAAGCGACAAGGGTACCAGATGTGGTGGGCCATACAGCCAATTGTCTGGACCTTCTGCTGACAACTGATCCGGACAGGTATCGTGTAGAGGTCACGTCCCCCTTGGGAACCTCCGATCACTGTCTGGTGAAATCTGTGTTTACATATTCCCCACTAGCTTTCGAACCTCATGGTGTTAGGCGAGTATGGAAATACAAGTCAGCAGATTGGGATGAGATGCGACACTTTTTTGCGTCTTATCCTTGGCGGCAGGTCTGCTTCTCTTCTTTGGATCCGTCGAGTTGCGCGGATGCTATAACCGATGTGGTGCATCAGGCAATGGAGTATTTTATTCCTTTTGCTGACGTACCCATCGGTGGCAAAGCTCGCCCATGGTTTAATGCCGAATGTGGTCATGCTCAAGACCGAAAACATTCGGCATATCTCATTTGGGCTGATGCTCGAACCCGCAAAACTCCGGATGTAAGTTTGAAGAAGAGAGCCTTTAACCAAGCTGCCAAGTCCTACAAAAAGGCATTGCGGAAGGCTCGTCTCGATCGAATCGCTAAGAATGGCGAAAAGCTCTCTGTCAGACCAACTGGCAGTCGAGCTTTCTGGTCTCTTGCGAAAGCGATCGTGTCGAATTTCTGCCAACCCTCACTGCCTGCTCTGCTGAAGCCGGATGGATCCCTGGCCCACACAGCAACAGAGAAAGCTAATGTACTTGCTTCTCTGTTTGCTGTTAATTCGCATCTAGACACTGGCAATGCTTCTCCAGCACATCTTCCTCACTGCGGTATTTCGATGCCTGAAATCCGCATCACTAACAAAGAGGTATGGAGAACATTGTGTCGTTTAGATGTGAATAAAGCCAGTGGTCCTGATGGTATACCAGCCATTCTACTCAAGACTTGCGCAGCTGAGTTGTCTCCTGTACTGACACGTCTGTATCGCCTCTCTTTCATGACTGGAATAGTGCCGAAATCCTGGAAGCTTGCTAATGTGCAACCCGTGCCCAAAAAAGGCAGCCGTGCCGACCCTGTCAATTACAGACCGATTTCAATCACCTCCATACTCTGCAAGATTATGGAGCGTGTATTGAACTCGCGCCTACTAGCATACCTAGAAGGTAACGATCTCCTCAGTGACCGACAGTACGGGTTTCGCCGTAATAGGTCTACTGGGGACCTCCTAGTGTATGCTACTCACATTTTAGGCGAGGCCATCGAGAAGAACGGAGAAGCGGTCGCCGTCTCTCTGGACGTCTCGAGGGCATTTGACAGGGTCTGGCATGCGAGCCTTATATGCAAGCTTTCAGCGTACGGTATATCTCCTGGTCTGATCGGCAGGGTAACGGACTTTCTGAGCCACAGATCTCTCCGAGTAGTTGTCGACGGGTGTTCCTCGGAACCCTTGACAATAAATGCCGGAGTGCCTCAGGGGTCCGTTCTTTCTGCAACTCTGTTTCTGCTGCACATTAATGATCTGTTGAAGCCCTGTATCTATGGGTATGCAGACGACAGCACAGTTGTAGAAAGATATCTGCCGAGTACTCGGGCTAGTCGAGATCAAGTACAGTCTGAAAGAGAAGCCATGGTGCAACGTTTGAATGACAAACTTCAGGCAGTCTCCGCATGGAGCAATGCCAATCTTGTCAAGTTCAACGCCACCAAAACGCAGACGTGTCTATTCACCGCCAAAAGGAGCCTACTTTCCAGAATGTATCCTTGTAATACAGTGACCGGCTTCAGTTGTTAGGCTTAGAGATTTCCTCGAACCTCAACTTTGGTCGGTTCATTGAGTCCAGAGCAAGAGCAGCAGCAGCAAAGCTTGCCGTTCTTGCGAAGGTTCGGCAGTACTTTACACCGGGACAGCTTCTTGTTTTATACAAAGCACAGATCCGGTCGTGTGTAGAGTACTGTGGACACATATTTGCTGGTGCCGCAAAGTCTCATCTTGCGGTTCTGGACTCAATTGAGAGGCGAGCAAAGAGGCTTATAGGCGATCCCGAATTGGTCGAAGCCGACCTCCAAAGCCTTGAACACAGGCGTAAAATTGCTAGCCTCTCAGTATTCTATAGGATACATTTTGGTGAGTGTGCGCAGGAATTACACGAGTTAATTCCCCCGTCCCCCTTCCATCACCGGACGTCCCGACGCACGGCAGGTATCCATCCTTTTGTTGTGGACATTCCACCTGTCCGAACGAAGCGCTTTGCTTCCTCATTTTTAGTGCGTACAGCGAAGGACTGGAACAATTTGCCTGCGTCGGTATTTCCGGCCAAATATAATGTGGTTGTCTTCAAGATTAGGTTGCTAGGGCAATGCGACTTACCATCTAAGACTACATTCCACTTACCATCAGGTGGAATGTAGTCAAGCATTGCCCTAGATCATATAAAAAAAAAAAGAAAAAAAAAAAAATAAACTTTAATATTTGGTCTTGCAGTTTACATAAAACCTAATCGATTTTAAATTTTAGTCATCTTAAAAATTTTGGCGCCCCTCAAAATTTTCCGCCCTAGGCCCGGGCCTCACGGGCCTAAGCCTAAATCTGCTACTGGTGCTGTAGCAGCTTCTGCACAACTTAGTTTTATTCTATATAGATAGCATGGATTGGAGAGAAGTCAAGCGTTATTTTACTTTGAAATAATGTTTAAATTTTATGACGAAGCTGAGAATTGAGAAGTGTCAGATCCGAGACAGCAAAGAAGTCCTTCGTCTTTCGTTCAATAGAATTCAGGAGGTTGAGGTAATTGAAAAGAGATTTTCTGTGGTTGAAACCAGGATCCCACAACGTTGATCTAAGGATATGAAAGTGTTGTTATTAACAAGACAGTGAAAGTGAATTTATATTAAGTATTTAATGACCTGCCTACGTTTGTGGATAAAAATAATGGTTGTTTTTGCTGATAATACTTCTTTGGTAATTATAGTTAGAAGACATCAGGTATATTATAAAGATATAAACAGGGCGCTTTTAAAATAGTGCCTTCATTGAGTAATAAAAAATTGTTGTGTGGAAAACAAGACTACGGCCAATTTAGTTTATTGTTATTAACTAATACTAATATGAAACTTCATATCATAATATCGAAGTATCGTCCTATCTAGGATATCGCTGCACATATGAATTATTTTCTATACCTCTTGTAAGCCAAAAAGTTTTAGAAAAACTATTCGTGCAAATGAAATATATGCTGACAAGTTTTAATAAATTAAGTCACATAGTCATAAACACTGGGTCACTGATCAGTATACATTTTTTGATCTAAAATTATTTCATAGGAATACAGATAACTTTAAAAGCATAGAGATATGTATACATTTTATAATATAGATTAACATTTAAAATTTAATAACCGCCCCGTTGGTCGAGTGATTAGCGCAGACGCCTAACTTATGGGATTGGGTTCGATCCCCGACAGGGACAGGCATGTATGTTATGAGCAGAGATGTTTGTATTTCTGGGTTTGGTTGTTTATTAAATATGTTCTCAGTATTTATAATGTGTATTTATGAATTTGTATCGTTGTCTAACACCCTTAACAGAAAGAAATAATTTGCTTACTTAGGGGTTAGATCAATGTGTGTAATTTGTTCTGCATTATTATTATTATTATTAAAATACTAGTGACCTAGTGAAAAAGACCTTGGTTTTAGTACCTATCTTTGTTTCATTCAATTGTTATAATTTTCAAAATCAACTAAATTCCTACGTATTTTAATATTATATCAGTTAAAATATACTTTTGTAAATTATTTTTTTAACAATTAAATACACAAATTGTTTTTTACAAGGGTTCGTATGCCGTTTGTAGTTAAAACTTTGGCATATAAAGTCGTTTCTTACGTAACAATTGAGTTATTAAAAAAGTACAACATTAAAGTATTAATGTTTGAAAAAAAGTGTAAAGCTCATTTAAAATGAAATACCAATATAAAAAATTAATACGGGCAAGAATTCGAACCCGTGACTTCTGGGAAACCGTCCCGTTTTCGTGTGTTTGTTATTTTAAACTTGTCTAATAGATCTTTTGAACTAGATAACCGCCTTTATATAAAAAATAAAATAAGCAACATTTTTTGTTAAGTAACATAATAATATCAAAAACAGTGACTTTTAGTTCAACTCTGTGATCCGTTTATGTTCCTGAAGTGCACAGAAACTGCTACAACCTAATGACTTTGACAGTTTATACACGCCATAGACCGACCCGTTTTTTCCTGTAGTACAAATCATAAGTAAATAATGTTTCTATATTTGATATATGCTTGGTAATATAAATATTTAAATTAATAACAATCATTTTATTCTTTTTTATTATAACATGATGAAAAGACGAACGGGGTTTACATTTAAAAACTTTGCAACCGGCAATTTTTTTAAATGTAAACCCCGTACACGTTCCAGTACGATTTATGAATTACAAATAGTTAAACCGTTATATTTCCGTTTTCCTTGAACCCTCATTTAAGAATTACAAACTAAAAATATTTAATAGTTCTTATTTATAAGAAGATAACCTGAATAATTAATTACAATATAAATACTATGCTATACATGTACTTAAAATTATGATGAAATGATAATATATTGCAGTATATTTAACATGTATTTTTTGTGTTGCTCTAATTGTTGAAATTTTATTATAATTACTATTACTGTCAACATATTTATTACTTTAGTGCTAATGTAGTGCCTGAATATTAGTATGCACAACTTAGAGCTGGAGGTTTTGTCGATTTTCACATTAAAATACACTAATGAATCGATTTACACTTTTACTAAAGTATTTTTAAACGTTCATAAAAAAAAGTAAGAAACATCTAACTTCTGTTTCTGATTTCTATTTTATGAGTCACGTATTAAATATACTCTTACTTGAAAAAGTTTTAGTAAAAAGCGATGTAGAGGTTGTCTTTGACGCCAACATTTTAATTATTACTCAGCAGCTTTTGCTGTCGACGTTTATTGTGCGAGGTGAAATCTTAACGAATGCAAAGCTTTGAAAGCTCATAGCGCATAATTAAGAAATGTTTCATCGTAAATTAAAATGCACTTCTTCATTATCGTATATTACTTTCCACTATTAGTAAAAAATCTTGCTATCCTATTAATGTCATCGTTTGAATGTTTGCTGTGAATTACATAAAAAATACCTTCTGTGTGGTTTTTCAATCCCCGACTCTAAAAGAGGAGTGTTATAAGTCTGTCCTGTCGATCTGTGTATTTGTATATCTGTCTGTGGCAATGTAGCAGCCAAACGCGTCGACCGATTTGATTGTAGTTTTTTTCATCGAAACCCTGGTTCATCAAGATGATCCTTGGCTATGTTTGGTCGAAATAGAAACAGTCGTCTCCAAGATATTGAGGTTTTATAGGTGGTGAAAGGTTCTTATGAAATTTTGATAGAAATACTTAAGCAAGTGAATATTTATGTGTCTGTAGGTACATTTTGTTCAATAATGAAACCAGTAACATTATTTTAAAAAGCAGAAAAAAATAAAAAATATATAAAAAAAAACGAATAAAAAAATATCATATATCACATTGAAATAACATTCTACAAAAAAAATTGTTTTTATAACAGATTATCTAATATAGTGATCGAACCTGTGTCCACCGGCACACTAGTCGGAGTCACGGTCACTACGTTAATTAATCATATAAATAATTAAAATCATAATTAAAAGAACCCCTGATACAAAAAAACCTCTAAAAATAAGAAAAATAATATTTTTAAAGGGAAAAATTAAAATGCAAGTAAGTTACCAAGGCAAATAAAGATATTACGATATCTATTCGTATAGTCTAAGCCCTCATAACTTAGTAAAATAGACACCATTGTCAATGTACGTACAAAGGTCCCCCGACGCAACGACTTCAATAAGTACATAATAATATTATTTTTAGAGGTTTTTTTGTATCGGGGGTTTTTTAAATTATAATTTTAATTATTTATATGATTAATTAACGTAGTGACCGTGACTCCGACTAGTGTGTCGGTGGACACGGGTTTGATCACTATATTAGAAAAAAATCTGTAATAAAAACATGTTTTTTTGTAGAATCTTTTCCACTTTGTATCTATGACAGAGATCACCTGTGTACGTCAAACACACTTCCTTCTGTAAAGACATTCCCCGGGTTAAAACTAAATTAAAGCATTTCAAGCGCCTCCTGGTCTGAGAAGAACCACAAAACAAACTCAGCCGGGTATTATTTTATTGTGATCACTGTTTCACACAAGTCAATATTTTGTAAGCTATTAACAAACAACTAGAACCAGCGCAATCAATTCAATGGAATTAAACATATACACATATATACACACACACATACATACATTTGAAATATTTCTGACGTAAATAAAACATGCGTTTGGGACTAGAATGCGTTTTGTAAAAAGTTCTATTGGAAAATCGCGCTGCCACCATTCATCACTAGAGTGCGAGGTCGGTCAATATCTATTACTTTACTCCTTTGTTCTTGAAGCTGCATTCAAAAGCTAGTAACTCATATATGAAATTGATTAGTTAAAAACACCATAACATTCAAATAGCCTACCATATCGTATTAAACTAGCCTACCGTTGTGAACTCTATACTAAAAAGAGATTGAAATCCAAATTATTCCGATAAAGAAGACATATGGAATGCTTTATTCACCGAGGCGGACAGCGATACGGTAGTTCAGTTGGTAGAGCGACAGGACGGTTTCCCAGTATTCGCGGGTTGGAATCCCTGCCCGTATCGGTTTATTTTTCATTCTATATTTATATATATTTAAATAAGCTTAACACGGCTATACATACTTATAGATATTTTTAAACATTAGTTTACATTATAATAAATAAAAAAAAAATGTATAAAAAAAAAATCCTCTTATTGTAATAAACTAAAGTGTCCCTTAATAAAATCTCACTTTAGGCTACGAGAGCCCTTTGACATCCACTTTGGTCCACTTTGATTACGCAGCTTAATTGTTTGACATTCTACCTAACTAGTCCACGTAGTATGAGAGTAAAGTTTATTGCTTATTAGAATATTAATAAATATTAATAAGTAAACCACAAAATAACATTTAATAATTTAAAAAATATTATAAAACAAATCAAGTAATAGAAATATAATATATAGTTATAAGTAGTGGGTAGGGTTTCTAAATATAAAAATATTTGGAATTCCCACCCACATTGAGGATTGTTATAAGTTTGACACATGTATGTGATCAGTAAATCTTTCTGTCTGTCTGTAACATCGTAGATCTTAAATATTATTTGTAAGGTTACTTGATCGAGAGTATTCTAAGCAACCATTTTAGAAAAACCTTTCAATTTCAGGGTCTTTGACAAAATGTGAAATTGAAATAAATATATTTCTGAATTACTAAAGCATCTTAATATAAAATAGATTTAATATAGTTATACAAACAAATGATTTGTTTTATCACTTCTTTTTAATATTTAAAATAACTTGGCACCCCTGCTATATTCAATAATCTTGTCAAACTTTTCTTTTGGTATATGGTTTGTAAACTTACCCAATGGATAAACTATCAATTTTACATCTTTTCAAACCCCTACTGAATTTTCATAAGACGGAAAATTATAGAAATAAGAGGTTGGCCACCTCGTCTTTTTGAAAAAAAGAAAATAATATGAATAAAAGGAAACCTTTTCACAAGGGCCTACGACAAGGACAAGGTCAAAGCTTATAATAATCGATCCATTATATTGTTACGTTTGCTACACCTGCTGTATTTCTCATCGTGTCTTTAGTTAGCATTTTGCAAAAGCCTGTAGCCAGAACGCATTACTTTAAAATAGAATCCTAGGAGTTCTTATGAAATTAATTTAAGTTTAGTTTCAACAAGAAGCTATTTCGTGGATCTTAAGAAGTAAGTTTATGTTCTGCAACAGTTTCATTTACAAGTAATTTATAAACTGAACAACACAGAGATCAAAAAGACAAAGCATTAAATTAATCGAACCTCTGAATGGATATTTGAATTAGTTTTCGCTTACGATTTGATCAAAATGTATGTACCGAATTAGTTAGTGAATTAATTACTTATTGTACGAATTTCATTAATAATTATATATTATTATGTCGTTGTTTATCTTTTCCTACGAACATTAGTAAAAAGAGTTTATTATCATAGTTTTACCTAATTCAA
Source organism: Napeogenes sylphis (assembly GCA_959347405.1). Lineage (NCBI taxonomy): Eukaryota > Metazoa > Arthropoda > Insecta > Lepidoptera > Nymphalidae > Napeogenes > Napeogenes sylphis. The sequence continues at coordinate 7,224,483 of OY365783.1, forward strand.
TGAGATACTCAAATAATTTAGTTGTCTCCTGGATACAGGAATACAGGATTTTTTCGTTTCCTGTGTGTAGACACCATAAAGAAGAAAAAGTGGGGTCTTCAAGGTGATGGAGACGCTGGATACAGAGGTTGTTCCGCGCGTACACGCAGACTCCGATACGTGAGCGTAAGTTGTGCTCCTCGTCTGGTCGCCAACCAGCACGATGGAGCCACCCTCAGATTTTTCGCAGCTGGCGGGGCAGCCTTTCGTGGGTGGCTAACCCACTAATTGGGCCCCCAACTATCTGCGGGCGGCCAGCGGGAAGTCGTCGCTTCGAATCCCGGTACCCTCTTTGACTAGACACCCGACAAAACAAACACCAACTCGACGTCGACCGGTTCACCAACGTACCGCAGCTGTTCAGACCCATTTCCCATAAACTTCATCGAGCTTCATCGAGCAACGTGCCGGACCACGACTAGGTCGCTTTGCGACACGACTTTGCCTGATGGGTGGTGTTGTTATGGTCTACCACCAAGGATTCGTTATGTTGGATAAGGTAGAGATGAAGCGGACAGGCAAAGCCAAATATATGACGCCATCTAACGACCAAATTGTCGTCACGGCCCAATACACCAAAGCAATTCTAGAGGATACGATCCTAGTCAAAGCTGGCACGTTAACAAAATTCGAAGCTTGGATCATGTCAACATTAAACTAGGTCAACAGTGGTGCAGGATGTGGCAAAACCACGTGGGTAATGTCGCACATCCACGCGGAGAAGGACATCATCGTTACAATCACAACTGAGGCAGCCAAAGATTTAAGAGAATAGATCTCTTATGATGAGAGAGATAGAGATGGCCTCTGTATTAGTAAATGGATTCAAACAGTCAAAAAATATCACCGTTTGGTGGTCGACGAGGCTCTTATGAACCATTTCGGAGCCATAGCAATGGCTACGCAGTTGTCTGCCGCTGGCAAAATTCTCCTCGTCGGTGACGTGAACCACTGACCTTACATCAGATAATCTGTTCGAGATGAGGGTTTGTTGTCCCACCCTGGTGACGTCCATCAGCCAGGAATTACTGTGCACACATCGGCATCCCTTAGATGTCGCGTATGCTTTAGAATAGATCTACACCGGCATCTACTTCAGCAGGAAACTATCGCATTCCTTAACAATGCTTAATTACACAGGATCAAAAATATCCCGATTCCAACCCAATACCCTCTACCTAGTACACACCCAAGAAGAGATGAAAATATTGTTTAAGGGGGGTTTTGGATCAGGTGAAGGGTCACGTATCCTTACCATACACGAAGCATAAGGACTCACTTTCGGCTCCGTTTTTTATAATTAGCACCACTAAGATGAAACTGCACGACGAGGCGAGGCGAGGCGAGCGATGAAGGCGACACAATACAATATTATAGAATATAACAAAAACAATAACTGTGCAAAGGACTTATTAACATAGTTTTTAAGATACCTTTTACTAATAGACACCTTTTTGACCATGTTATCTCATATGAAATGTATAATCTGACAAATATCAAATGTGAAAAATGCACGGGCGACGTGTAGGTAAAATAAAAGTTAAAAATAAAAAAATTGGGCTGTGAAGATTGATTTTTATAGAGTTTATACGACAGGATATCTATGTATACAATATTTACGCCTTATAATCTTATAATTGGCAGAGATATTTTAGGTTGGGCTTGGTTGCGATGGCGGTCAATATTGCCAACTGTCGCATACTGTCCTTTAAGTTAGGCTAACGGTCCTACCTATTTATTATGATATCAGGCCAAGATTCAAAAACCATATTCTTCTTATAATATAAGTTACTAAACAATTCAACTGTTCTCAACACAATAAGTTTTATTCTTCTACTTTAAGGTCACTAACGCGTCATTTAGCTTACAATAATGATGCTATTTTCTTGTTTGCGTTATGTTTACCATGTATTGCTCATTTCACTGCTTGATCACAGCATCAGCCTCATAATGCTAGTGCTAGTACAATAGTACTAAAATATAGGAAATGAATTTGTTCATACATTTTGTCAAATAGTTTACTTCTATATCATTGTAAAGTACTTTTATATTAGGAATAATAACAAGAGGTGATAATTGATAACTCAACTTATTTAGTCTTTTTAGGCATATAAATACTCTTAAGTTCTTCATTGCAGGAAGTGCGAATTACACGGTATTATGGGGATCGCTAGTGGAGGGCGTGCAAGGCGGGCACTTCGATTGCTGCTACTGCTCGTGCTAGCGCTGACTGCAGTTGAATTTCTCTATAGATCCATTTTAGACGCGTCACCATTACGAACCTACCTATATGTTCCGATACATAACGCTACGATGACGTTGCGGTTAGTATAATAGCATTATGCTAAAGTATTTTTATATTTAGCTATATAATTCAATATAATTATATTTTGCCAAATAATTCCATAGTTTATACTTTTATTGTCATAATAAGAATGAATAAAAGTTAGATAAAAGATACTGCCCGAACCCCAGTACCTTCACCAATTAACGATTTATCGAATTTATATTTGTTTTACAGAAGTGAAAAAGGGCAGACTTGGTTTAAAAAGCTGATGATGTCTTTTACGATGGATAATTCTCTCAAATATTCTACTCACACATTCAATAACAGATCATATAAACAATCATTTAATGAAACAATAAATACGACTCATAATATTTTATATCTAGATATTACAACAAATAAAGAAGTAATAAGAAATCCGGTGACGACTGAAGAACATTTTAAAGATAAATCTTCTATACCTCTGAGTGATGAAATGCCGTCAGATCTAGGTATAAAATAACTGATGGTTAATTTCGCACCTATAAAATGTTTAGTCTTATACTTGTTTTTTTTAATTCAGTTTTTTTAAAATACATTTGATATTAATTATTAAAATTTTTTAAGAATAAAAAGAAATATAATATTGGCTATAAAATACCGCCAATATTATATTCACTGAGAATATAAAACCATTTTAGTAATTTATTAACTATAAAAAAGTTCATTCAGGCCCTGTACAAGTAAACAAGACTGAGATAGAATTAGATTGGGTAGAGAAACGTTACCCGGGTGTTTTCAGCGGCGGACTCTACTGGTCACCAAACTGCACGGCCAGGCATAGAGTCGCTATTATTGTTCCTTTCAGGTATGTTTATAATTAAACCTAGTTTGTTGGTTGAAGGGAGAATAAAACATTGTTTTAAAGTTTTATTATTTTATTTGATATATATTTTTAACTAAAATGTCTATACTTATTAATTATTACTACAATTATAACACAATTAATTTATTGTACCTACTAATATATTATAAACCACTAGCCAGGCTTACCGTGAGGACCGACCAACAATTAATCAATATTCCTTTTCCCAAGGTCGATTATGGGCGATCTTTTGGTGTAATTGATACATGATGATGGTGATGACCCGGTTTTTTAATGTAAGAAAGCAGGTCTGGCAATTATATGGGACATTTTAATAAAATACTTTTCATCGTGTTTAGCAAAAGGTGCTTCCTTCCTCAGAGATTTCCCAGAGTTTATTGAGTGGATCAGAGTTTATGGAATGGGTAAAGTGTTCTTAAGTAGATCACTTTTCTTACTAGGTTGAACAAATATGCCGTTATCGACGGATTTCACAGGGACCCATCACATGTATGATAATTTTTCTCAAGGTTGGGTGCCATCCAAATGTTCATTGTTAAGCGAAGAGAACCGAGGATGCTGTATATTCGAGGCGTGAAGCCTCTCACTCGAAATCAGTTTATTTCAGTTCAAATTACTCTATTAAAGACTTCGAAACGGGGTAAACTAAGTCTATTTCAGTTTTATCCCCAGAATAATAAACGATATATTATAATAATAATTATAATAGATAATAATAACGATAATAGAAAAATAAACGTTAAAAATAAGGCCTTAAAGTTTAAATTATTACCACAAATGAAATTGACGTTTTGTATGGGAGGAACAATTAGTCGAATATTTTTTAATATAATCTATTTAATTAATCAAAGTATGAACCATTGTTTTCTATACACTTTTGCCAACTTAGGTTTGATCCCTTTACTAAAAAAAGAGTCGGACAGGAATCAATAAAATCTTATTTGGACTGCCCCATCGGAGTTTTTTCCTTGCAAGAAGTTATCCAAATTAAAAAAAAAATATAATTTGTTGGAGCAAAGTCCGGAGAGTACAGTGAATGTCTTAGACATTCTAATAGAAGTTCTTCTAATTCGGTAGCCGTCTGTTGTGCTGTGTTGTATCTTGTCTAGCGTTCTCGTGAAGCACCAGTGTTGTGAAGCGATTGACCAGCCCAGATTGTTTAGCAGCTAGCTATCATGGCTTGGAATTGAATTATTAAATATTATTTAATATGTATTTAGATATTTTTTTTACAGGGATCGGCAGCAGCATTTAGCGATATTCTTGAACCACATGCATCCATTTTTGATGAAGCAGCAACTGGAATACGGAATATATACCGTTGAACAAAAAGGTAAGTATTTCTTTATTTAGTTTAGACCCATTAAATGATTAAAGTAAATAAATTATTTTAGTTGGAGTTTTACATTTGTTGTCATTATTCTAGTTAGTAATTGTGACTGGTCCCATTCTAAGATTCTATCTTATTCTTATAACATCATAAAATAAAAAAATACATTTTCAAACTTGTAAGCGTCGTTTTGAATTTTTCAATTCGTTTAAAGTCAATATTGACTTGATATGCTTTTATACCTAACGATATCTGTCAATTAGTTATCAGAAACCTATATCCGTTATATGTTGCTAAAACTATTGAACCTATATTATACAATATTTTGAAATGCCACTTATCATGATATGATATGATATCTAATATGGTACGGTCGTATCCAGGTGTGAGTGAGTTCAACCGCGCCAAACTGATGAACGTGGGCTTCGTTGAGAGTCAGAAGCAAAGGTCGTGGCAGTGTTTCATCTTCCACGACATCGACCTGCTGCCTCTGGATTCACGCAACCTGTACTCGTGTCCACAACAGCCAAGACACATGTCCGCATCTATTGATAAATTTAAATTTAGGTGGATTATCGTGAATAAATAAAAGTCTTCAATGATTTTTTAATATCCCATTATGAGTATAGAATGGTAAATCATCGACGGGCGCCACTATAGAATTGGCTAGATAATTATGATAGCTATGTTTTGTATGTAGTGCCACTACATACAAAAACTAAAATTCATAAATCATTATCCTTCTTCTCCTGGTATTCAAGAAAAAGTACAGGTCTTTCCACCGGGAAACCGCCTTAAGGGTGGTATATATTTTTTAGCGTTTTATATTTCTAATTTTGATATTATAATTATTAAATATGTGATTATTAAAAACTAATTATTACGAACTTACATGGCAATGGTATGTACTTCCACAAGTTGGAGATAAGAGTGAGTTTAATAAATAAAATTATAATTAAAAGAAATACTGTAAAGCGAACTTACTTCGCTTTACTTTTTTGAACATACCAAGGTTTCGAATAGTATACATTCTCCAATTTTTAAACAATGTATATTTATTTTATATTTTATTTTATATATTTATTATTGATTCCTCGACGCAAGAGATTTTTTCATTCAAGTTAAATATCTTTCCTCTAGAGATGCTTTAAATAACTACGTATAATTAGTTGTTGATAATTTCAACAATTTACAATTGGTACACATTTTGTATTTTTATCGTGAGTATACTGTTTAATTATGTAAAATATCTTCATGACTGTACACAGGTTACCTTACAATGAGATATTCGGCGGCGTGTCAGCCATGACCCTGGATCAGTTCTCGAGGGTGAACGGCTTCTCAAACAAATACTGGGGCTGGGGTGGCGAAGACGATGATATGTTTTATAGGTAAATGATCGTTACTTTAAAAATCACTAAATTGATGAGGTAAAGGTATTATTGAAAATAAATTAACACACTCTTTTGTTGGTTTAAATTGAGACATTAATTAAGTCCAAATAAGTAATTATTAAATTTTACCTCAAAAAATATATATGGATTCATTAATACTTTAACGGAATCATCGAATAACATTAATTGGAAGAGTATAATAAAATTAAATAGTTTTCAAAAATTAATGATATTTTAAAAACTTGTAGCAATAATTAACTTAGGACTAGAAAGTCCCTTAAAATTAAATTTATATAAATTTATTTAAATATAGAATGTAAAAAACCGATACGGGCAGGGATTCGAACCCGCGACTACTGGGAAACCGTCCCGTCGCTCTACCAACTGAGCCCCCGTATCGCTGTCCGTCTCGGTGAATTAAGCATTCTATATGTGATCGTCTTTATCGGGACGGTGGTGACATCTATTAGGTTTCTTTCGAAAATCCTAACCAACGTTTCTAACTTTGCAGTATAGATAAACATTGAAAAGATGCCACTACCGAAATCAATGTTGAAAATATCTTTAAACATGTATAGCCATGTTAAACTTTATTTAAATTTATATAAATATAGAATGTAAAAAACCGATACGGGCAGGGATTCGAACCCGCGACTACTGGGAAACCGTCCCGTCGCTCTACCAACTGAGCCACCGTATCGCTGTCCGTCTCGGTGAATTAAGCATTCTATATGTGATCGTCTTTATCGGGACGGTGGTGACATCTATTAGGTTTCTTTCGAAAATCCTAACCAACGTTTCTAACTTTGCAGTATAGATAAACATTGAAAAGATGCCACTACCGAAATCAATTTTGAAAATATCTTTAAACATGTATAGCCATGTTAAGCTTTATTTAAATTTATATAAAAATAGAATGTAAAAAACCGATACGGGCAGGGATTCGAACCCGCGACTACTGGGAAACCGTCCCGTCGCTCTACCAACTGAGCCACCGTATCGCTGTCCGTCTCGGTGAATTAAGCATTCTATATGTGATCGTCTTTATCGGGACGGTGGTGACATCTATTAGGTTTAAAATTGTTTTTACAGACGTTACAGGACATGCTTATCTACGATTTTATATTATGTAAAATATATTGTACGTCTGTAAAATTAGTATAACATGTTACGTAAATACTATAGATAATTTTTTAAAAGCATGTAGAAATTAATTTAAAAAATAATCAGAGTAATAACATTTACATATTTCATGAAATTAAATTACATGAAATCCAATTCTATGATCACAACATTAAAACTAATTTAGTAATAAAATTATTACATAAAACGACAAATCTAACACAGTAATAAGAGGCTAGACAATTTACTCAAAACAGGTTATCCAAGATTACATCGACAATGACTATTCATACCTACAGAGCTTCCGCTCTTAATTGAGTATGAGACAATAAGTCTTAAACTTAACACTTGTTTACTAATTTACAGGAATTGATCACGACTAATTGTGTAGAAATACCCTCGACGTGTTACAATATACTATAAGCTTTTAAAGGAATCATTAAATAATAGTTCCTAAATTAAGACTCACTAAACCATAAAACAATTTTTGGGCAATGGAATTCAAAGGGCTATTTTACCAACTAGTGCCGGAACTGATAGTCTCCTTCATTTCATGACAGGCAGTTGATCCCCAAGCTTTATACTACCGTCGGATAAATGTCAACCTATCGATGTACTCACTTAAAAGGCAGCTACTTAAATGTTACGCTAATAGGTCTTGATGGAATTACCGCCACCTTTTGGAGAAGTGGTGTAGGACAGTATCCATTTTAGTTTTTAAACAGTTTTTCTTAATTGTAGAAGATATATGTTACTTTGTAGTAATAAGGTCATTTACAATTATGTACTTATAATTTGTATTATATAAAACGTATGTAATATTTAAGCTTTTTTCTCACAGGTTGAAAACTATTAACTACCACGTAGCAAGGTACAAAATGTCTATTGCTAGATATACCATGTTAGATCATAAGAAATCTGCACCGAATCCAAAGAGGTATGTTGAAATTTCATGCCTTCTAGTTCAATTACATGTGGTTACATAGTAGTTTTATTACATAAATTAACTAATTTACTTTATTTATTATGAAACAAAACACTTGTAATAAAGTAATCTATGTAGGTTTTTTAAATCAGCCAAATTGAATAAATGTTTTTCCTTTTATAGGCATCAGTTGTTGTCGCAGACAAGCAAAACGTTCCAGAATGACGGTCTTTCAACACTCGAGTATAAGCTAGTGAAGGTGACACCCCACCACTTGTACACGCACATATTAGTCAATATAGACGAGCGCAGCCGATGGATATATCTCGCAAAACTGTTATTTGGCTACACATAAAGAGTAAATATGTTACTCGACAACAGCTTAAAGTACGTTATTCACAATCAGGGAGCACATGTTCAACGTAAGGATCTGAAAATGGTTGTAGACTATCTTACAGTATGTAATGTGTATCAAAATTATAATGTTACTTGAAAAATCTAAAATTGTTATTTATTTTTTTATTATTACTAAACCGAAATTTCGAACGCTTTGGAGCAATCGTGTTCACGGTAGGACGAGATGAAGGTGTCAAATAGTAGTGAAGGTTAGATTTAAAATGAACATTTAAAATTTAATTCAAAATACGCGAGTTAAATCCGTAAAACTAGTTTTATTTCAAGGTGTAATACTCGTGCAAGCATTAGAAAATTTATTAATAATTAATTAAAGCATTAATGTTTAATAATTCATTTAAATTTTATATTTGTAAATCTCCATCACTTTGTTATTTACTTTCTCCTGGAAGCTAAGTTATATAAAAAGTAGATATAATTACATATAATACGTGTTGGGTGACTTTAGAGACGATCAAATTTCAGTTAGGAGTTCAAGTAATTTATATTTATAAAAGGTTAACTGTTTTGTTATGTACATTATAGCTCGTCTAGGTTGTGTTCAACTATTTTATTACATTTTTGGTTATGGCTATCCAAGTTTTATAGCTGTCATGAACTTCTAGATTTCATTTAATCAATTTCACATGTGTGCTAGTACAACGCACATTGACCATACAACGTACATCTTTGAAACCTGAAAATATCTTGAAGCGTAAAATGGAAATTAAACTATTTAGAATTATTATTTTGTTTTTACCTTCATATTGTCATATCTAAAAATATGACTATAATAAAAACCAGAATTAGATACCTGCCTACCTACTACATATCTTATAATATTCGTATAATACTACCTACTACATAACTTATAATATTTGTATAATACTACCTACTGCATACCTTATAATATTTGTATAATACTACCTACTGCATATCTTATAATATTTGTAAAGCAATCTTAGCTCTACACTTATTTAATTTTAGTAGTTAATCTTATAGTGTTAGAATAGAATTAAATAAGGTTTTTTCATACACTTCTTTTTGTCATTTCCCTAAAACATTTCTTTAACCTTTATACTTTGGCTGTGGTATATCACTGTAATGGAATTCGCAAACACAGTTAATAAAGAAGAATAACTATGTTAATAAAGAAGAATTGCTTTGTTGGATTTTAAAATCTATACACTTAATAAAATTGTCACTGATCCATTTCTGTACATGGATAATATTAAAAAAAAAACATCAAAGGGGGCCTTTAGGGGGCAAGAGCGCCCAAAACAATGGTTTTTCACTTTGTCTGTTTGTCTGTATGTCTGTATGTTTGTGCACGCTAATCTCAACCAAATCTTAACCAATTTCAATGCGGTTTTCAGGAATATATTATAACAGTCTTCACTTAACATTTAGTTATTATTTCATCTAAATTGGTTTAGAAATAAAAAAGTTATGTCAATTTATGTCAATGGCGTAATGGGTACCATGCAAATTTTATTCTATACTATACATTTCAATAAATCTGTAGATTGTACATTTAAAAAATAAAAAAAATATGTCAGAATGTGAAGTGAAGTATAGAAAGAAGTGAAGAAGATAACTAACAGAATCTATTTTCAGCATTTAAATCTTTGTCTGTTTATGTGTTAGTCTTTTAGTGCACAACTACACAACACAAAAAAAATATTTTCAAAAACTCATACAGAGGGACCTTTATATAAGCTTTATACAAGAGAACCCTAAACAATGTTTTTTTCATTTCGTCTGTTCGTCTGTATGTCTGCATGTTTGTGCAGGCTAATTTCAGAAACGTATTAATCGCAGTTTTATGGAATATATTGTCATGGGATTCACTTTATATTTTGTTTTTTTTTTAACAATCGGTTAACAAATAAAGAAGTTAATAATCTCCTATTGTCGTTCCATTTGCTTACCAGTTTGAAGGTTTATAGTTTTTACATACATTGGTAAGTACAAAAGGTATGTTTTAAAAAAATTAAAATCTCCGCGTACGAAGTCGCATTTAAGGTAATCGGGGAGAAATCGTATGCACTCCCGAAATCGTAATGGAACTTCAATTTACATATAATTTTCAATTTCAGTAATTTTCTATTAAAATTGTTTTTGAAAAATGTCATCGTAGACTTATGCCCCCTCTGCCTCCCTATTTGAGAAAATCTGATATAATATCATACCCTAATTATAATTGTTACCACTAAGTATAATTCAGAAAAGGCTTTAATAAAGTACTTAGCTATATTATAAATTCTACCAAACGTAAACAATTAATCAAAAGTCGAAGTATAGAATAACAAATTAGAAAAGTAAAAGCTAACTTCACAATGATTTGCTGAGTCCGGCTTCCTTTCAGCAGTCAAAAAGCTTTCAGTGAGATTCTCTCATTTACATTACAAGTAAATTTTTACTCCAGCTTAACTAATAACACTCTTTACAGTGAATATGAAGTACACAAAGTAATATTTGTGTTCATTGTTTTATTATTTTCTTAAATAATTATGTTATTACATAAAGGATTCAATAATTATACGCTATCGTAAAATTTCATGAAATAAAATATGACACGTATATAATATCATACTGCCCAACAAGCAATCCTAGTACCTACCAAATCACTGCAGTGAGGCCGACATTATTACTCTATACATCACCAGTAATAGGTCTATTTAACTCACAAGAACTCGATAACAGCTTAATAACATTGATATATCATGATTTTAACTAAAATGTTAAGAAATATTATTTAGCTTAATAGCTGGAACAGATTTGTTTGTTGAAATAATTTAACTTATGGACATAGTATTAGTTTTAGGTTCTCATTGTTACAATTCTGGTACTTAAACAAAGAAATAAATTTTCAAGTATTTCCTAGATGATACAAGATACTAGATAAGATCACACTGTCAATGACTAATCACACCTACAAATCTTCCGCTCTCAAATGAGTATGACAGAATAATTAATAAACTTGACACTTGTTTGCCAATTTACAACATGCCCATAAATTGTAGAATAAAAAGCCCCTAGTTGTACAATACTATGACTTCAAGTTTTAGTTTCAGGAAAACAGAATTCATAATTTCATAAAGACTATCTTTCCCCTAAGACCTTACTATTATATTTATATACTAGCTTTTGCCCGCGGCTTCGCACGCCTTAAATTCGTAGTAAAACAATTCCCACTTCCTTTTTTTGAATTGGCTTCTATATGAATTATTTTAAGTGATACAATCAAAATTACGATATCGGCAGACATCGCTCACTGTCAAAAGTATAGTTAAAGTTTTTAATAAGGATACAATATTAGATGCTGTAATTATTTTTATACCTCTCTTGTTTTTACTTAAAAGTCCATTTAAATACTTCTTAAACAGAGTACCTAATAACCATTCTAACCATATAACACACTTACAGATTTTCATTGAACATAATCAAAATATTACCATGTAAACTTGAGGAATTCTGAGCTACACAATCGACGTTATTTTCACCAGCAACTTGCAGGTCTAGTTTTATTAAAAAATATATATTTTAAATTCAAATTGGTTAAGCCGTTTCTGAGATTAGCGTGCGCAAACATACAGACATACGGACATACAGACATACAGACATACAGACATACAGACAAACAGACAAACTGAAAAACCATTCTTTTGGGTTCTTTTGCTCTTATAAAGCCCCCCTATGATGTTTTTTTTTTGTTCCATGTACAGGAATGGCTCAGTGACGATTTTATTATATGTATAGATATAGATGAATTAAAAAAATAATAATAATATAAAACAAAACCTAGCAATATAATGATATGTTATATCTTTCATTACTATTATCGTAAACATTTAAACAATAACTTAGGAAAAGAATATCAGTTTATTTATATGATTTGATAAATTCGAATTGCACTTTCTTGGTTTTTATTAATTTCTCTGTTCTACCAGTCGGTCTGTTCTTCCGTTCCTTCAATAATTAATTTGCTTCTTTCGAGAATATTTATTATATAAGCTGTACTCATAATAACACATCTGTTATTGTGTTATTGGTTATTTGATTTTATTAATAAGTACAAATAATTATATTGCACCAGTCATATAACTTCTTAAAATTTATCAGACATAAAATAAAGTTTTCTTATCACAGCAAGCGGCTGGCTTTTTGGACAGAATATGTCGGTCAGTGGTCATTATGCGTAAAATGTTAATGAAAAAGTGTTATTTAAATGTTTTTTTTTGAACAAACTTTACATATCTGACAGATTTATGTCCTATTATTCTTTTTTTCCCTAATATAGCAAGCTGTGATAGCAAGCTGTTTTTTGAATATAATATATTCTAGGTTTCTTGAAATATGTGCAACATTTTAGTCACTACAATATTTTTTTTTATTATAGTTTAGCCAGAAAATCCGAATAAATAAATAAGTAAGTCACGTTCATTGCTGAAATAGCAAAAATAAGTAAATAATGATATGTTTAGGGAATGAGAAAAGTGATTTAAGATTTGAAGGTGTTGTTGCCGTTAGCACGCTAAGAGTGTACTCTTTTGGCTAATCAATTTTCATATTAATTTACTATATAACCAATATATCTACTTATATTACACGAATATTTACGGGTCGGTGTACGGTTGACTGCAGTAGCGTTGATTGGTCGAGAGTCGAGGTCGATAAAGTAATAAAGATCAGTTCGCCCCGAGCAGCAAAATTTTGGAGCAACAAAATGAAATATTTTATAATTACAACAAATAATTTGTGTACATGATATTCATAACAACATTCTTATTTAATTTGGTATAACTTATTAATTAAATAAGGTTATTTTATCCGTTTTAATATTTTAATTTGATAGTAGTATGTGTATATGTAGATATGTAGTGTCTTGTGTTTGTAGGGCAAACAAGTTCAAAACTATTTTTGATTGTAGAGGTCTTTTTGTTTTATCTATTAAAATTGCAATATTTTGCAAAACAATTTTGCCTTTTTAGATCTTAGATCTTTTGGCAGTTTCAAGAAATATACAGAAAGCAAGACAAACAAGTATAAAGCAATATGTTAACGATGCAGAGAAGTGACAGGATCACACTAGTAACTGACAGTTAATTTGAGAATTTCTAAAACGATAAAATGGTTCTTAATTTGAATACTGATTTACTTATTTTTGACTTTTACTTATTACTGACTACTAGCGATCTCTTTAAAATGACACAATTTGATTGTATCATAATTATTCATGATTGTTATCCATCTATGAAACTTATAGACTTTTAAGTTACATATTTTTGAATAATATATAATAAGTGCTTATAAAATAGTACATAAAGGAATACACCTGCTTTCTGTGAAAAGCATAAAGTGACTTTAGTTTAAGACTCAATATTACTACCAGGAAGTAACTAATACGAATTAAAGTTTGTAATTTTATTTTATAAGTTTAACACTTTTTTGGTGAGTTAACAATTTCATAATTTTATTAGTTTATAGTATAAAAATAAATATTTGATTTTGGTATTTGATTTGGTATTAGAAAAATTGTAATCATAAAATTATTATACATAGAGTAGGTTAGCCATAGAGAGACATGTGAGTGCGAGTCTGACAAAATAATAAAAGATATATACTTTAAACACCATTTAAAAGCCATTGCAACCAATATTTTATTAGTATTTAAATTGCACACGCGCTGCATTTACATATTATGTGGTTCAAAATTATTGGATAAACATAATCCAATCAACTGATTTCAGTTAATACCGTACCGAATGTAGCTTTATTCATTTGGTAATCATATTGTTTACTTAAATCAATTTATATGTTTTGTTGATATCGCTGATTATTTACTTACATCAAAATATCTTTTTTTTGCCAGCGTTCATAATAATAATATTGAAATATAGCATAAAAAATACAACATCCAAGTTTTCCTTTTCTATTTAAGTAAATATGAATATAGTGATAGATAAACCACATTATAAGTTAGTCCATAAGATATACAAACAACTCTACCTTTGAAAAAAGGTATTATGATCATATTACAATATTTACAGCAAAGACATCACGGTAATACGTATACATATATATACATATTTATGAATAGACCACTATTCTTTGTATATTTTATGAAATAGGAGCTATAACAATAATGTTAATAATAAAATATTATTTTACCATTTCATTCGAACAAAAGTCGTTTCATTCATGAGATGGTTAAAAAAGTGGAATTAGAATTACGAAATAAAAAACCGAGCTATAAGCACTCTCTAAGACTAAAGGACCGTATAAGTGAGTCTCTTGCCATTTAGGGCCTTTTTTGAAACTTTTATTATATCCACTTTCATATTAAAATGTTTAATATGAACATACAAAAATAAGAATTTACAGATCCTAACTTCTTTTTTAAATAATATAAAAACATTTTAGTAAACATTCAGTGCCATGGAATCCTGTTATTACATTGACAGTACCCACTTCATAACTAGCAGTTTAAGAAACTAATCTTATTCTTTCTTGCAAAAATATTTTCCTTAACCTTATGTACTGTAAGATTGTAAATAAGAATGTTCAGTATATATGTTTAACCATCATGAAATGAAGTACGTTTTTCTATAATCTATTATTTAAATATTGTTATATAATTTTGAAAAACGTTATCAATAAATTCAATTCTTTTAAAATTAAAATAAGTTTATAAAGTGTTAGAAATATTCAGAGTGAATTCACAATTCAATAATAAATTGTTGCCAATTTGCAAATGGCCAACTGATTTTTTTTAACCATTGATTTTTACTGAGAGCAAAACGCAGCACAAAATTAATTTGGTTTGTTTGTATTCTTTTTACGTGATTTATTCACAATTTAGTTGGTTAGATTTAAATTACTTGCACGGTGCTATTTTTATTTTATAAATAAAAATACGTGAAAGAAAGTTTTGTGTGTTTCAAAAATAAAAGATTAAGTAGTTTAATTAGTTAGTATTAGAAATAAATCTAAGTATTTTAAATCTTTAATGATGCAAATCATAATATTTTTGAGGTACTATGACAGAAAACGCAACGTATCAGTAAACATTCCTAATAACAATAACATATTTCAAAACCATATGTTCGTGATATTTTCTTCTCAATTGTAAAGCCTTAGATCTCTATACTAACCTTCTAACTAATATACTACTAACCTTCGTTTAGTTGGATTTTTAGCATTCCCTCTGGTAATATTTTCTGAACGTAACTTAAAACTCGTTTAAGACGCTATGAAATTTGATGTTCGTGTTGTAACCAGGTTTTAGTAATATGAAAAATATTTTCAACAATTATTATATTTTTCTTACAGAATAGTTTTTATATTTTTCTGTTTTGTTAATAAGAATATAGTGTTGTATTTAAGTGTATTGTTATCGATTCTGATCATACAAATAATTTCACTGACACTTGATACAAAACAATATTTTGAAGAAGTTCAAAGGATAATAAAAAACTGCACAACTCAGATTAATGGAAGTTTATTGATAATTAGCTTGATGTGAATGTTGTGTGATTTTTTTTTATATAATACTTAATAATTGCTTCAATTACTAACTTTCTTTTTTTAGCCCATCAAAATTAAAGTTAATACAAAAAAAAAGAAATAAGCTTATACTTGATTTAATTAAATTTCTAAATTTAATTAGTTCGTACTTATGTTTTACTCTGTAATATTTACAAATAAATATTACATACTAAAATATAGTTTTTACATTTATTTACTAAGTTAAAGTTATGTTAAGTTAATTGAGGAGATAGTATATTGTAAGGTTGACATCTTTTCGTGTAAAATTTGCACAAAATGCAGCATAATTAATTAAATAATTAACAGTATATCCAAAGCGGGTGACAATATTAAACAAAAAAAAAACAAAACAAATTCTATCATTTTTTATTAAAATAAAACAATAAAATTGAAATTAAAAAATAATTTCAAATATCAGCATTCAAACAGCGGTGTTCTATTATCAATTGGTGAATGAGAGAAGTGACCACTACCATTTCAATAAATTTCAACCAGAAGTCGTCTAATGATTTCTCTCTTTCGCTGAATGTCTGACTTGATTACTTTATTACTGAATAGGATTTAATAACATCCCTACACAACATATATGGATTAATATTTGATGTATGAATAATAATATGAAAAATAAAAACAATTTATTTTTACTATCGATTTAGTTGCTGGTTAGAAATAATTAGACTAAATAAAAAGAAATAAATAGTTACACAGTTAAATATAGTTAAAAGTTAGGTAAAGAGTTTTAAGTAAAGAGTTAGGTTCTGGGGCAAATATATTTCATTTTAATCGGGTCTTCCTTTCAGATAAATCTTTTCCTTCTTTAAATTAAATTCTGCCATTTACCGTACATTTTAGAAAATGCGTAGAAAACAATTTGTCCAACAAGTTTTGATTTAATAAGACTAAAATATATTTAACTTTCTTTAAGTTTTAATTTGGCGTTATTGTCACCATTAAACCAAAATTTTAAGTAAAAAATCGTAATAATGAGAGTTAAAAAAAATCGCGATAACATAGTACTGTTACCAATATACGTAGTAATGTTTTACTTATTAATCCATTTTCATTTAAATTTAAAGTCAATGTTTAACGCAAAAAAATTGCTACTTTCGTTAATCCCTAATGTAAAATAATTAAAAATATCAAGTATGTTTGTTGGTCATGAAAAGTAGAGTATTCAGTAATTTGCTCACTGTAAGAGTTTTATTTAAGCGATGGCATTAAGTAATTAAGTAATTAACTGACTTTTAAGTAATTATTTATTTAGTTAGTTAAAGTTAACCAACTAAAGAATATATATATTAAATGAATTATATGTAAATTTTTCGGATTTTGTGTTCAAGACTCCGGCATATCACGTCTCTTCTCATAACTTACTTGTCCAATGGTTTTTTTTTAAACGTTCTTTTAATAAACACATAACATTTCCTACATACAAAGTAAGATAAGGTTGAAGTGTTACAGATCTAAATATTTTGAAAATAAAATCCAAATATTGTTATAAATATTTATATCAAGAGCATCTCTGCTACTTAAAATAGGTTTAAAATATTACATATTCAGAGCACAGCTGATGTCAACCAGAACCAACATGTAACTCTAGAACCAAGCTGAATAACAATAAGAAACTTATGCATCTTCTGCCAGGCTTCTTACAACAAAACATATCTCAACAGCAGACGTGATTCCGCATATTAAATAGTTGGATAAAGTATTGCAGTATCGAACTTGTATTTTAAAAAAATGTTACAAATCGTTATTAATACGTTTAACAAACTTTGCACTCCTTTATACTAATTATACGCAGAAAAAGGAATATGAAATTTTAGGATATTTAACTTTAGAAAAGATATTACTTCTTATAATAATGCAATAAAAATAAATTTATTCACAAAAATACCATACACACGTTATAAGGCGAAGCATAAGAAATAGTCGCTTAGAGTTGATTATCGCCTGACGTAAAATAATAAAAAAACTAAAAGTAACAGTAATGTTATATGAAATAAAAATTGTGTTAAAAATATACAGCAAGCAGAGAAAAGTCAACCATATACTGACAATTGTATTCTAAAAGACTATTGTGGTTGCAAATGGATTATACTTATTTATTTATATTTAACTAGATGTTGCCCGCGACTCCGTCTACGTGTTTATTGACAAACAAAGTATTTATCTTTTTTTGTTTTTATATTTTTTTAATAAAAAATATTTTATGTTACTTCTAATACCTCCAAAAGTATGTGTACAAAGTTTTATAATGATCGGTTAAGCAGTTTTCGCGTGAAAGAGTAACAAACACACTTGCATTCGCATTAATAATATTGGTAGCATGTCATAGAAAAACTGAAGGTGGTAGGATCGCTTGGTGTAAATAAGGTTTTTTGTTTAACTTTACATTATTCATCTTATAACTAAGATCAGGTAATGAATTGTAACTTTAAACAGAAAATGATTCTTGCGAATAATAATGGAGTTTATGACTCTGGTAATATTTTGTTAATAAGCTTGTTAATTTCTATTACAGTTGTTAGAAGTTTTATCCTTTAGGTGGTTTGTAGGTGAGTAAGTTAGTGACTAGAAATATCTATCTGTAAAATAAAATTATATGTTACGTTAGTTACTGTATTGTTTTTTTTTTAAATATCAAAGACAAGTGTTTGGTCAAAAAAACGATGGTATAAACGATAAACGATCTGAAAAGTGTAGGTGTAATATAAATTTAACTATCTTTCTAATAAATTATTATAATGACCATCATAAAGTCTCATGAACAAATTTTTACCTTACATAAAGATTACTATCAAACAATGTAATTTTATTAAATTAAATTTATTATATTATACGTTACACGTAAAGTAAAATATTGCCCGTTAAATTATTCAGACGTTATCGAGTTATTCATAGATCCGTAAATTGCATTGAATAAATAAATATAAAAGATGAACATAAAAGTTTTAGTAACTTTTTACGAAAATTAGCTAATATTGTAAACGAACCTTATAAAAGTAATATGAAAATGAGCTTGTATTTGTATTGTGATATCAATGTGCATTGATAAAAGTAGAATGAACATGTGATTCAGTGTAAGTTAATTTAAATACCATGTAGATTAAAAAAATACAATTTTACTATGAAAGTTCTGTAATATATTGTTCTTTATGAAAATATTAAATCTTAATAATTAAAAAAATACACTTTATTCCTAATATTAACTAATGGGGTACAAGTGTATATTCGTAATTCTACGTCAATTTATGTAATTCTTAATTAGATTAAATTCCTATGAAATGTTCATCATGCAGTGCATAAAAGTTAAATAGTGATTGATATTATTGATAATATTTTTACAAAACGAACCAAAACATCCGATGTTATGTTTAATCTAAATTAAAGCAAAATAACGTTTTTTTCAATCTCTATCGCTGATCTCATTTTACGATGTAGACAAAACTCGAAAACTGGATGGATATTAACGAAATTTGAAAGAAAGATACGACAAGAGTTACGTTTAGTTAAACAGATGAAACGTCGAAAAAGAAATTTACATAGAC
The DNA here is from genome assembly GCA_959347405.1 of Napeogenes sylphis. Taxonomy (NCBI): domain Eukaryota; kingdom Metazoa; phylum Arthropoda; class Insecta; order Lepidoptera; family Nymphalidae; genus Napeogenes; species Napeogenes sylphis. The sequence continues at coordinate 7,243,940 of OY365783.1, forward strand.
GTGGTAAGTGGCATACAAAGTTATTCGAATTAGCTGCAGAATTAATACTAATATAACACTTAAGTGAGTATGCAAAATAGGAAGGTTAGAATATTATATTGTATTAGGACTTGTTTCAGTAATACACAGTACTTGCACTTCAATGTTTAATATCCAACCATTTGTAATAGAATGGGCGAGAGCAGCCCTTACAACTCGTTTTATAACATTTTATCACTATAATATTTAGGTGAGGGTAATTTGCAATTTCATAACCAACTTACAGATGCTATTATTTATACCTTATAATAAGTTCTAATAATTAATAAAGGATTAAAAATTATGTTAAAATATCCTATGCTTCTAATTATTACAACATTTGTATACTATTTCAAAACTTATGAATAAAACATGTAAATTCCGATGTATTTACCATTTAAATTATTGTTAGTAAATATTACTAACAATTGCTAATATAGTTCAATTTGTTTGAAATTGATTTCAAATAAAGTAATGATTTAATTCGGCATCAGTTTTAGTGCAAATAATGTGTGAAAAAACGAGTTAAAAATATGATTGAGTTAAATAAAGAATTCATGCGACTAGAACGGAGGAGCAACGCATTGCAGATATTACATTAATAAAACATTAGTGGATTGAACACCAGATGTTAGTTAGTTTGTTTGTCAGTAATAAGTTGATGTGAATATATTTTTTACTAGCTGTGCCTGCGACTTCGTACGCGTGGATTTCGATTTCGATAAAACGTTCCCTTTGTACATACATACCAATGTTTGTAAAAAATATAAACCTTCAAAGTTTCATCGAACTTAATTAAGTAGTTTTTGCATAACTATAGGAGTATTGTTTGAAAATATCTTTAAACATGTATAGCCATGTTAAGCTTATTTAAATTTATATAAATATAGAATGTAAAAACCGATACGGGCAGGGATTCGAACCCGCGACTACTGGGAAACCGTCCCGTCGCTCTACCAACTGAGCTACCGTATCGCTGTCCGTCTCGGTGAATTAAGCATTCTATATGTGATCGTCTTTATCGGGACGGTGGTGACATCTATTAGGTTTCTTTCGAAAATCCTAACCAATGTTTCTAACTTTGCAGTATAGATAAACATTGAAAAGATGCCACTACCGATATCAATGTTTGAAAATATCTTTAAACATGTATAGCCATGTTAAGCTTATTTAAATTTATATAAATATAGAATGTAAAAAACCGATACGGGCAGGGATTCGAACCCGCGACTACTGGGAAACCGTCCCGTCGCTCTACCAACTGAGCTACCGTATGGCTGTCCGTCTCGGTGAATTAAGCATTCTATATGTGATCGTCTTTATCGGGACGGTGGTGACATCTATTAGGTTTCTTTCGAAAATCCTAACCGTCCCGATAAAGACGATCACATATAGAATGCCTAATTCACCGAGACGGACAGCGATAGGAGTATTTCTAGTTTATTTATGTATATTTTTTTATGTTTAATCTTGTTGTATGTTTAATGACATAACTTTTTTATTTCCGAACCACCCATTGTTTTGGGTTTTCTTGCTATTATAAAGGCCTTTTATCATGTTTTTTTTTACTATTTTCCATGAACAGAAATCGGTCAGTGACAAATTTATTATATGTATAGATTTTTATTAAAATTTTTATTCGTGTTTAATTTTTGTTTTATGTATACATCTGATACAAAATGTTCAATTTTACTAGCTTAAGTCTAAGAAATATATTTGTCTCTTTTTAGGTATTTTTATAAAAAAATAGAGTAGGTACTGAAAAACCTATAACAAAAACTTTGTGAAAAGATATTTTAATGTATTTATTTTTCTTTTATAAACTAATTTCTATGAATACGACATAATATTTTTTATATTTATAAATAAATTATTCTCAGTATTACAATTAAAATTCTTTCTAGCTTATGAGTATAAATATTAACGAACGTAAGGAAACTATTGTTAACTACAATGCGCGTCACCAGTGCCTGAACTAAAATTAAAACAAATAAATTAATTTTAGTTACCAAACAAAGTTTATGGTAGCTGCTCTACCCATAGAATTTATTTAATAAATCTTTGTGTACGCGTCCATGAGACTGAGTTGTACGAAAATAACCGTTAACGACTAGTAAAAATACTTAATTAAGAGCAAAACCGGTGATATAAACTTTAAACATTGAGGCGTTATTTTATAACCTGTCAGCCAAATACTTTTAAAGTAATTTGAATAAGAATTTATTTTTATACTCGTATATAAGCATAGTGTACCATAACTATAGTATTACTTATACTAACACTTTACTTAAAGAAAATATTTTAGAGAATAGAAGTCGGTATAATTTATGGTAGAAGAGAAAAATATAAATATTTGTAGGTAAAGTTAATATCAAAGGTGTTTGACGATGTGTGGGCTACAGAGAGAAAAAAACACCGTTTCCATTTTATTTTGAAATGTTTGACTTTCATGTTTTTCAAATGCTTCATAACTTTGTTTGGGTGTCTTGTCAAAATGTATGTGTATTTTAAGGTTTTTATCTATTTTAATATTAATATCAAAATGCGTCTTTGTACAAGCAGATGTATGGTTAAGCTAAATACATGAGTAGTTGAAATTGAAAATCGGCGCCTATCACGTAAACAACAATAGTAAGAAACTTTAACTTCTCGTACTTACGGTGTGTTAAAGCGTGCTACAAAATTTTCGTTTTAAATTGTTTTTTTTAATGTTTAATCTTTTAATTAAGATTGACAGAAGTATTTTTCAATCAACTTCACAAAGGAGGAGGTTTTTAATTCGGTTATACATATATTTTTTTCCTACCTATGATGTATGTACCTACACTGATTTCTCTGAGGTTTCTGAACCGATTTACGTAATTCTTTTTTTGTTTGATGCGGAATAGTTTCGAGTTGGTCCCATAAAAAATGATTTAGGTAGGTCTATTAGTTTTTATTTTATGAGCATTTTTGAACAACTTTTGTAAAATGTATTCAACAGAATTCTCAAACTAAATGGACATGTAAATTATGAAATGCTTACTTCAAAAATTAAAATATGTAAAAAAGAGCATTTAAATGTTAATATTATTACTAGCTTGAATCGATACAAAAAAAAAACAAAAAAAATAAATAATTATGAAAATGTATTAAACCGAATCAAAATATCTCGAAAACTATCCACCGCACGCGAACGCAACATATAGCGAAAAGAAGGGGTTCCGGGAAAGGAACTCATCCCTAGAACAAAAGTAGCCACTGGGCGATCGAGAAAAGTACCCAAGCGCTTTGTTTATTTTGTTATTAAAAAGTAAAATCATCCTAAGCCGGGATATTTTGTCTGTGATACTCAAATTTCATCCGTTTTCAATCAGGCAAGTATTAATCTAAGGTAAATTTGTTGCAGTTTTGATATTTATAGATAATCTGGATATAATTCTAACCAGTTTTTTGTTAATTCACTTTTGCTTTAAAATTTCGGGTTGGGGTTAGTTGAGCTACAGTTGCCCAACTACTATGAAAAAAAAATTTGTTTTTTTTTTACCATGAGGACTTATAAAAAAAAAGACTACTAGAGGTTCCCATATTAGTCACGACTTAAATGGGGCTGCCAAAGCTATGAGTGAAGAGGGAAAAAGTGGCTATGCCACTGCCAAATAATTTGGAATCAAACGGATGACATTAACAAGGTTTTTAAAGAAATTAAATGAAGGTGAGACGTCCATGGGTTATGCAACGCCGAGGTCAGTATTTTCTGCCACGCATGCAAACTCTTTGAAAAATACTTGTTACAAACGGTATCAATCTTCTATGGATATTCTCCAAAAGACGTTCGTCGCCTTTGAGAGTGCTGGCATTTGGCAATAAAGTTCCACGTAAATAATATGGCCCAAAAAGAACGGCCTACGTGACTCAATGATTTCTTAAAAAAAATATTTTAAGAGCTATGTTGAAAATAATTACACAAATATTAAAGTCTGACTCTAATAGTTAAGCTAAGCTAGGTACGTTGCTGTTTTGTAGATTCTATTTATACCTTATTTTTCCAAGAAATCTACTTTTAGATTTGATGTTTTGTCACTATAAGTTTAAAAATAAAAGTTAATTATCAAAATGGAATTTTATTGTAAGTCAGTCTGTTGGCTATTACAGCGTCACCGGGGGAGCGGGTGGGTCAGGAGTCCCGCCCTTACAAGGGGGGGCCAGATGGGCTCCCATGGGGAACGACGTCCCGAGGGCGTCTCAGATTGAGACACGGACCTCGGCTCGGGGCGTCGTTAGTCAGGAGTGAAGCTAAGGAAATTTGGACACTAGCGTCCTCCGACGGCAGAACGCCGGAGCAACGGAGCACTTACTCAGTTGGGACCTCGTCTATACCGGTATAGACGGTGTGTGTCTGTATGTTGTGTGGTGTCGCTTATGCCTACGCGTAAACGTTTTTACCTACTGTGAACGCGTCGTCGGGGTCAACGAGTACCGACTTGGTTCTTCTTTTTCTGACTAAAGTAGTCTTACGTGGTCTATACTCTGCGGCGTCAGCCACCAATGGGTTCGGGTGTCGCTCAGCAGGTTCAAAGTACTTTTGGGAAAGCACCTTGAAGTACTGAGCGATGGTCGGAAGGTCTAAGTCTCTATGGAGATCGATGTTGCGTACGGACCACGGCGCCCCGGTTGCAATCCGTGTAAACCTGTTCTGAATCACCTGAAGGGGTTTCAGATTAGCGTGCGCAAAAGCGCATAGGACATGACGGAACGTATGTAAGCTTTGTAAAGTGTCACCTTATTGCGAAGGGTCATTTTACTTCGCTTGCCTAACAGCGGATATAAACGACCTAATATGTAGGCCGTTCGTAGCAGAACGAACGGTCCTAATATGCTCAGTGAAAACTAACTTTCTATCTAACGTTACTCCTAGGTATTTTGCCTCGTTTTTCCAAGTTATCGGTTTATCAAAGAGTTTGATTCGCGGGAGGATCCTTGGGGGGCCCCGTTCGAGAGCATCGAAACGCTCTTCTCAGGGTTTACCTCGATCCGCCATTTCCGCAGCCAACTCTCAAGGGAATCGTCGACTGCGGATTGGAGACGTTGGTATATCTCCCAGTGATCCTTAGAGCGCGGTATCGTCCGCGTACATGGCAAGGTGCCTATTAGTAAATAGGACATTTAAATGATAGGTAGTATATAATAAATATTAAATCTTCAATATTTTTACTTTTTAGTTTTAAAATCGGTTTTTTTAATGTACTATTTTTGTTATAATATGTTATAATTTTCATAATATATCTGGAATTGTTTTGAGTTAAGCTAAGCTTAGATACAAGGTAACAGCCTCTTGCCACGTGCGGCGCGTTTATTAAGGTTATTCATTTTTATACTGCACCATTTCCACCCTTCATTGATTGTTTCACCCTATAAGGTTATTACATCAGGGCTAATTTGTTGTCAATCATGTTAAATTTAATAAATATTAAATAATATTGTAATGAAATGTAAATGTTAACAATTTTAATGTTCGTTGAGTTTGTTTTGATACAAAATGAATATATTTGTTCCATTAACCAGATTAATGCAAGGACCTACCTTCCTGGAGTAAGATAAAAGATTATTAAGATTGTAAAACAACAATATGAAGTTAATAAATATTCAGTCCTACGTTAAGTTTTATTATATTATCACAATAGAATAAAACTTTATTATTATGGTTGCTTTTACTGCAATATAAAAGAATTTAAGTACATAAATATTTCGTCTGATTCCATAATATTTATTAATTCTACCTAATTATCCCTTAATATTTTTTATTTTAATACCTCACCCTAAATTAGAATTTCAGAATATTAGGGTAACCGTCATTATGCTTAATGTATATAAAACCGAAAAGTATTAAATTCTCATTGTTAAGCTTAATGATTTTTGTCGTTTATTTTAAGGATTACTTTATTGTTTCTATTAAAGTACTAACATTATTTTTTATTATGAAGATAATAATCTTTATTTATGTATTGAACTCGTTTGTTAAACTATAACATTCAAAACTTTCTTGATTATAAAGGCTTATTTTTATAATAATATATTTTTTTCCGAAACGTAAATATAAATGTAGATATAACAGGGTAGTTTCAGTTTTAAATAATTTTCATTTTATTTTTAAAATAATGCATCTAAAGTAACAAATAAGCCATTTAATTTCATACATCGCCAGCTGACGGATAACTTCAATGATTACAAATAGTAGCATTATTTCTAGAAACATCAAAATAAATCAAGTTAGAACTGTTTCCCGTTATCGAGGTTTAAGTTATAGTGGTTCTAGTGTAAAATGAGCTAAAGTCAATGGTGTTACCCTAACCCTACAAAGAGATACCTAAATTTTGGAAATGATTACAATTACAAAATTTATCAAGACACCACAGACACATGTGTGTTTTTAATATCTTAATTTTTAATAAGCAATCTCTACAGTTTGAGGTATATATATTCTATACAGTAAAATATCACGTAAGGATATTTAAATATGAAACAAAACAATAACATCTATAAAATATTCACAAAATACCCATGTGACCTAAATGTAAGACCATTAAAGAAAAGTACTGTACATTATTCACTGCGAGTCATCATTATTGGCTTTGAGTGCTTAAATAAAAAATGAAAATGTGGCAAATGGAAGTTACAATACCCTATGTATTTACTTATGAGGATAACGTATGACAATTTTCAAAATGGATTAGAAGTAAATGGTTATCGATTTCGTAAAATAAAACGTTTAAAATTATTTTACCGACTTGATTGATAACTAAATAAATATATTTAAGGAAAGAAATAAAATTTAAATCCCTCTCCTTTGTTCCCAAAATAAAAGAGGCTCTTTTATTCCGATAAGGGTGTCATGGCTTTCTATTTATTACATCGACCTTTATTTCATTTATTTGTTGTTTGTTTGTTATGTTATATTAAATGATTAGTCTAAAGTAAGATAAGGTATTTAATTGTATGTACCTAGTCAAGTTCCCTACGCAGCGAATGGCTTTTTAAAAAAAGATTTTATTTTAATTAAGATGGTATTTAATTAACAAGTTACCACTTAGACTACCTTAAACAGACTAAACTTAATATTAATATTATAAGCTAATACGGGTGGGAGCAGACCACCCAGTAGAGTTATTCGCATTGTCCAGTTACTTAGAATATTGGCTTCCCATGGGTGGTAGACGCTAACTCAGCGGAGCCACCTGGCTGGCGACTAATGGAATGTGTCAGCTCAGCGGTTTGGGGCGACGTAACTCCTCCCTCCTTAAGATCGAAGTTATCCGGTAAAACAGGAGAACTTCGGAGACACACTTTTAATATAAATTTACGTTTTTTGAAAATTAGAATACACATAATCACTGAAACTATAATATACAGTCCAATTGTCCATACACTGATATTTTTCACTATTCGGTTATTTTCAGCACTTTCACTTATTTCAGGTTTCTTCAAAGTGTAGGCCAGAAATTTCAGGTCCGTAAGGTCAATACCTTTTATATTTATTGCTTTCAAACTTGAAGTTTCAGGAACGTGTATTGAAGGCAAATTAACTATTGGTAACATAGAATAAGTTTCGTTTTCTAAAATGGTCTGATGCCTTTTCAGGATTATAGATCCAATCTTTACCTGGCAGGGGTCATCTAGGGTGACTATGTAAGTTCCTTTAATCTTCTGTCGGTAAATTTCATCAAAACATATTCTAGTAAGTATTTCTTCTTTTCTTGCAAATAGGGTCCATGTATTAGATTGCAGCGGTTGCAGCACGATGTCCTCCGTGATAACAGGAACAGGGTTGCAAATTGATGTATTTTCAGCATAGCTCATTAATTCAGTAATACAGGGATCAGTATTGAATTGAATAACTTCACTCTCGTAGCACAGGAAACTCGCCTTTTCAATCTCCTTGCAGGGTTTATCTAAAGACCTAGTTTTCAACCCTTTTGCTATTAGGTAAGGATATTTAGGAACAATAATGAAAGTGGAGTCATGGGACAACACAGGTAAAGGAAGTAATTTATAATAGATATAAGTGTCATTTTCAATTATTGGTATTTCTAAAAGGTAGTTAATGTAGTTTCCTTTGAGGTATGCTTTTATTGAAATAGTTTGTTCAATTTTCATTAAATTATTCAATACAGGACTATATGCTAGCTTTTCTAACTTACTTATATTTTCTAATGTATTTAAAAGCATGTTAGAGTTAATAATTTATTGGTGTAATACTCCTAATCTACTTAATGCAAAACTGGTTTCTATTTCATTTAATTTTATATAAATAGTTTGAAAATTATGTATTAACAAATTGTATGTACTAATAATTTGGGTTTCTATATGATTAAGGGCATCTTTCTTAATTATTTCTGATAAATTGTGTCTTAATTCTTGAATTTCTAAATTAATTGATATAATATTGTCATTTAACTGGAATGTAGAATTCGTAATTGTCTGTATCATTTCAGTGATCAATGTCATTTTATTTTTATGTTTACTTTGTTCTAATTTAATTTCATTAATTAGTTTTTCATATTTAATAGCGTCATTATTACCTAGATTTCCTGTAATTATTTTAATAATAGATCCTAAGGGGTTAATAAGTCCACGTTTAACTCTAACAGTTGGATAAATCTGTTCTAATTTCATCATGGTTAAATTTTTAACATAGTTAGCTTGTATCTTAACATCTATAAAGTTTTCAATAAAATCATTTTCAAAATTATTAACTAACTTATCTAACTGGGTACATTTATAAAAATTGTCTTTTAAATCATCTATAATAGGTTTTAAATCTAACGTTTTGACAATAGTCCATTTATCGTTACTTACTATAGCTAGACCATTTCTTAATGGCAGCACTCCAGGGTTTTTATTTAACTCCTGAAGTTGAAGGGCCTGGGACCACGTCACCAGCATCATGACCAGCAGGTGGTACCTGTGGAGGTCGTTTAACATTCCTTATTGGAATTTTGGTACTGTGATCGTTATTTCTTAAAACAGGGACTGTGCTCCTATATATTTCATTAGTTACTTGAGCTTTTACATAGCGAGGTTTATCTTTACTTTTTCTTTTATTAGTGATTTTTACAAATATTGTATCTCCTGGTTTTATTCTAAATTCCGTTTCACCACCTCTCTTTTCAATATATTTTTCTTTGGATTTAATAGTTTTATCAATTATATATTTATACAAGAATTTAGTTCGTTTAACATTTTCTTTAACGAGTTGTTGAAAATACTGTTTTTCAAAATCTATATCAAATGTATTTCTAGCTTCCGTGTGTCCAAATAAGACTTCAAAGGGGGTAAAACCAGTAGTTGAATGTATTGAATGATTATAGGCCATTATAGCGTACGTCATTACGGAAGCGGTATCAGTATATTTATGTTCATATTTAGCTATCCTATATATTTCTAAAATGGTTGAATGGAACCTTTCTATGAGTCCCATGGAATTAGGATTATTAGCCGTTCCTATGTGAATTTCAATTTTATACATTGCTAAAAGCTCTTTAAATAAAGCGTTATTAAATTCAGTACCTGGATCAGCACTAATTTTGAGAGGTACACCGTAAAAAGAGAAATATTTTATTAAGGCTCTTACTATTTCAGGTGTTGTTCTATTTGGGATCTCAAATGCTTGTCCAATTTTACTAAAGGAGTCAATAATTGTTAGATAATACTTAGCTTCAATAGAAAATACGTCTATAAAGAGTTCTTGTAATGGTTTAGTTTGAGTTTGGGTTAATTGTAATTTGGGTTTAATTGAGTTTCTATCGTACTTCATTTTTTTACATATTTCACAAGAGTTAATAACACTTGATACAGTTTCTTCCATATTATGCCAAAAATAATTTCTTTTAATATGTCCTAATGTTTCTCTAATGCCTCGGTGGCAAGTTTTTCCTTCGTGATATTTTTGAACTATTTCTAGTTGATCAGCTTCGTCTTCCATCAAACTTACGCGTTTTGTACATTCCCTAAATTGAACACATTCTTTTTTAAATAAAGATATTACTATTTCTGTAAATTGCTTGCGATGTATATCATCCTCAAAGTATATAAAATATTTAGATTTATTCTTAATATATTCCTTTAAAAATTGCTTAACTAAATCTGGCCTATTTTTAGGTAAATGAACTTCTAAAATACGCTGTTTTGGTTTGGATATATCCTTTACTGTAAGTCTATCTATGAACCATGTATATACTAAAATTTGATTGGGTTTCGTATCTATCGCTTCCTGTAATATAGGAATACCTTCTGATTCTGTGTCACGTGCAGAATGAATCGTGTCACTTTCAGAAGCCATTAAAGTGGAACTGGCAGGACATGGTATAGAATAAGGTGAACCATTCCTAGATCTAACTGAAAGGGTTGTTTCTGAATCTGTATCTTGGATATTTATGGATTTTTCCTTTTCAGTTTCAAATATATTAGACGGTCGGGATTCGGGAAAAGTAGTTTTTTTTGACTTTTCTAAATCTTTCAATTGTTCAGTAACTATTCTAATTTCTTCAAGGGGATCTACATTTACCATGGTTGAAACATTATCGTCCTCATCTATAGCGTTCAAACGGATTCGTGATAGTGCATCAGCGTTACAATTGCTCTTACCACTTTTGTGTATGATTTCGAAATCATATTCAGAAAGTCTCAAACGCCAACGTGTTAATCGACTATTAGTATCTTTTAGAGAGTTTAACCATGCAAGGGGCTTATGATCGGTAATAATTTTAAATTTTCTACCATATAGATAGGGGCGGAAATATTTTACAGCCCATACTATGGCTAGAAGTTCTTTTTCAGTGGTACTGTAACGTGTTTCAGCATTGATTAATGTGCGACTCGCATAAGCAATAGGCTTATCGCTTCCAACCGGTCCTTGTGATAATATAGCGCCAACAGCAAAGTCTGAGGCGTCTGTAGTAAGAATATATGGTTTACTAGGGTCGGGGTATTGAAGGATTGGAGCATTAATAAGGAGTTCTTTACATTTTTGAAAGGATTCTATATATTTTTTATCAGTAACGGGCATAGTTTGTTTTTTTCTAAGTCGTGCTGTCATCGGTTGCGTTATTTTGGCAAAGTCTTTTATGAAAAGTCGGTAGTAGCCTATAAGTCCTAGAAAGCTTTTAATTTCTGTCGTTGTCTGAGGTAAGGGGTAGTTTAAGATGGCTTTAACTTTGTCATTATTTGGTTTAAGTCCGTCACTTGTTATTGTATGTCCTAGGTAAAGCACTTCTTTACGTAGAAACTCTGATTTGTCTAGTTGTACCTTTAAGTTTGTCTGTCTTAGTCTGTCAAATACAGTTCTTAATTTCTCTACGTGTTCTTGTAAGCTAACTGAATAGACGATTATGTCATCTAGATAAACTAAGCAGTGGATGCCTTGTAAACCTCTAAGTACGTTATCCATTGCTCTTTGAAAAGTTGCAGGTGCAGTTTTAAGTCCAAAAGGCATACGTGTAAATTCAAAATGTCCTGCATTGGTACTAAATGCTGTCTTCTGTCTATCTTCTGTTTTAACTTCAATTTGGTGATATCCACTTGCTAAATCAAGGGTAGTAAAATAAGAGCTTCTTCCTAATTTATCAAATAAGTCAGTTATGTTAGGTAATGGGTATTTGTCGTCAACAGTTATTTCATTTAATTTTCTATAGTCAATTACTAAACGGTATTTTTTTTCATTACTAGCGTCAAGTTTTTTTGGAACTAGGTGGACAGGGGCACTCCAAGGAGAGTGGGAAGGAACAACTATATTATTTTCTATCATTTTCTCTACTTGTTTATTAATTTCGTTATTAATAACATGGGGTTGTCTGTAAGGTCGTATATAAATGGGATCTTCGTTGTGAGTTCTGATTTGATGTTTAACTTCGTTAGTAAAGGTTAAGGGTAGTTTATCGCAATGAAAAATATCTTTATATTCTATACAGAGTTGTCGTATAGATTTCTTTTCTTCTGAGTTCATGTGTTCTAACCTTAGTTTTGTCAAGTTTTCAGTGAGTATTTGGTCTATTTCTAAGTCATTAGTGTCATCTAATTTATTAATATGGCATTTACTTGGGTTATATTTTGTCACTATAAAGGGACTAGTGATAGTCAAAGTCAGTTCTGTCTCAAGGGTATTTTGAATAATTGTAGTAGCATATCCATTTATACAGTTTACTAAAGCAGTAGGCATTCTAACACCATCACAAAATTGTTTGAAATTTAAAATAGCATTGCCATTTCTTAAGCTTGTTGGTAACTTTACTCTCTGTTCACAACGTCGGTCTAAATGAATAACATTAGTGGGGTTGTAAATGATAGGTATTGATGTGGTATTAGTATAAAGGATTTCATTTTTCATGTCTATTGTAGCATCTAATTGTTTTAAAAGTGCACTTCCTATTAATCCGTCGTATCGTCCGTCTACGTCATATATATAAAATTTATGAGTTTCAGGATTGTGAAAGGTATGAAATAAGGGGATGATGATAACTTCATCATGTCTACTAGAAGCATGGGTGCTAATTACTTCAAATGGTTCCTGGTATTTAAATTCATTAAAATATTCTTTTACTTTATTTGGACTGATAAATGATCTTGAACTTCCTGTATCTATCATGAAGTTAGCATTAATTTCAGGGATGTAAATATAGGGCAATTTTAAAGAGTTACAGTTTAAATGTATTATCTCGGGACATGGTAAGGGGTATCTATGTGAAAATTTTCAAGTTGTTCAACGGTCTCGTCATGATTTGTCATCTTATGCGTATTTTCAATAGTCGGGTCACTATGGTCGTCGTAATAGTCTCTACTGTTATAACTTTCAATTTCAGGTTCGATTTGCTGAACTAAGTGTTCGTTCAGGCGGAAACCTTGTGGTTTCATAGGTGGAGCTGTTCTCATGCTCACATCCGTATTATGTGTTGGTCGTTGGTTACCAAAAGGGTATTGGCCTTGATTTTGATTAAATGTAGGTCTATATCCATTTTGATTAAATTGGGGTTTATATCCAATTTGATTTTGAGTAAATTGAGGCCTATATCCATTTTGATTTTGAGTAAAATGGTTTTGTAAGGGTAGCTTAATTTGGTTACTAGGGGTGATACCAAATTTAAATTTAGATGATTGCTGTGGTATAGTTCTTTGGAATGGAAGAGGTTTAAACGGGGGTTGTTGCTGATTTTTAAAATGTGAAGGATAATTATTTGATTTCATAGTATTGAAAAATGGTTTCATCATATTCCTTTCTAGATAAGGGTTAGATGATATTGCAGAATTAGATTGGGGGTGCTTCATCATTTTATTTCTCGAGTTATATTGGTGCATGAAATTAACTTCCTCTAATACTATACTTAACGCTTTTTCTAATGAGTTGCATGATTTTAAGCGTACTATCCTTAATAAATCTTCCGGTAAATTATATAAAAATACATTCATAGCTAAATTATCGTAAATCGTGATTTTACTTTCTCGTAAGCTTATATTTGTCAATAAATTTACTTTAGCAATTAATGTGCTTTTGGTATGCTGAATTCTATTACAAAAATCTAGATAAGATTCGCTATTTTTAATTTTTAAAGTTTCTAATTCTATAGCTATACATTCTTCTGAACGCGGATCACCGAAATGTTGTTCTAATGCTGATTTAAGACTGTTCCACGTAATTAAATCTTGTCGTTCGCTAATTAAACTAGCCGCTCGACCTATTAATTTAGAAGTTATTATGTGAAAAAGATATAAATCTTGTGCTGGATTATTTTCTACTACACAAGTTTGGATTACGTATTCACATTTACGAATAAAAAGGGATAATAATTTTTCATCTCCATCAAACTTAGGGATAATGTTGCTGATTTCTACGGGAATTTTCACTATATTTTCCATTGTCACTAATTATAGTACACACAATTTAATATAATAAAATATTTTAATATAATTAATATATTTTTACAAATTATATTTATTCGAATTAATTTTTTTTTATATATTCAATTATAGTTATTAATTAAATTATAATATTGATTCAAATATGAATTATAACTTTATTTCACTTCGATATTATTTCATTACTTTATAAAAACACTTAAAACAAACGTCTAAGAAATATCTAAGAACCTTTTTAATTTTTAAAAGGAATCTACAATTAAATTGACACATATATCTAGGGTTGATTAGGAAATGAATAGATAGGAATAGCTTTAGGGTCTACTCACCAAATCATTTCCCTCGTGAGCCTGAAGGTAGCAGTGTCTTCAACAGCCAGACGCTCGTTCACGTAATATGACAAATTTATTTATCTGGTTCGGATTCCGAGAATTACGCTTGAAAACGTACGTCGCGGTAATTTTCTTTTATTTTCCGGACGCGGAATCCTACCGACTGCGCCAGTCAAGTTCCCTACGCAGCGAATGGCTTTTTAAAAAAAGATTTTATTTTAATTAAGATGGTATTTAATTAACAAGTTACCACTTAGACTACCTTAAACAGACTAAACTTAATATTAATATTATAAGCTAATACGGGTGGGAGCAGACCACCCAGTAGAGTTATTCGCATTGTCCAGTTACTTAGAATATTGGCTTCCCATGGGTGGTAGACGCTAACTCAGAGGAGCCACCTGGCTGGCGACTAATGGAATGTGTCAGCTCAGCGGTTTGGGGCGACGTAACTACCTTAATCTGTCTAAAGTCAACAGACAATTTCATAAAATGAGTAAATAACAATAAAAATAATTTACACACATAATAATAATGAGAGCTCAAGTCGTTTACTTGTTATAAAGTTTTGCCAGAGTGCAGTTTTAAGTTGTTGTACAAATTGGACGGCATTGTACAAAGGAAAAGAAAAGTCTTTGAACTGAGGAAGTTACCCGCCTTCTGGTTCATGAAGATATATAAGGGAATACGAAAGATTGTAGTTCGTTGACCTTTATTACATAGCAGTTTTTACATTGGGATCATTGGGATCATAAACTTTTACATTAAAAAATATAATTTATATATTTCGGAGATAGATGCATATTAGTGACTTGCTCGTTCTTGATGGAATATTCTGGTACAGGATCCGAGGAGTAGGTCTCAGCCAATTAAACCACACACACAATATGACAATTCTTGTATAAAATGTAGGTAATCAATTCTCACAAATTACTTAGTAGGTATACAATTATCAGAGTTGCGTGAACTACCGATCCCGTTTAGGGGTCCGAACTGTAAGGCTCTCACTAATCAATTTCTCCTCTACTCAATGCTCTCCAATATTTAAAATGTCTCCGGTGCCCCTCCAAACGATTCCGGTCACGTGACTCGTTACGTCACGATGTTCACACCCCACTGTTACAATGATATCAATTGAGTTACTAATTATCGTTAAATTATCGTGATCTACGACATATATTTAAATTAAAATATTTTCTTAATAATATTAATGGCAACTTCAATTTCATTTTCTTATTAAATAATCAACATTTAATAAGAAAATGAAATTGAATATAGCTATTGAACATAGCTATTTAATTTAAATGGTTCGTAAATTATTAAAACGTCAAAATATAATTTCTAACGTCATCTCCTATTATATGAGATCTAATATAGTATAACAATCTTAATAGTAGAAATACCTTTTTGCTCTATAATTAGCTGACTCAGTGACCCGAAGTGGGTCTTGGCCTCCAACATTAAAATTTTCTTTATGCCTACAAAATTTATAACGTATGTATAGTGTACGTATATGTGTGTGTAATGTAAATGTATATTTTTAACAAATTGTTATTAATGGTTAAGATTAAAAACGTGTCTCTAAGGTGCAAAATTAGCGACGTAGTTTGATGTCGAAAACATTCCTCCGTTACGCACCTCTAGATAATGCTTCTTTACACAACCTATGTTTATCTCGGTCTTGTATACTGTTATCAGATATGTATGGACATGATAAGAGCACTCTCAACTATAACAACTATTATAGTTAAATAATAAACAGTTTGTTTAACTATTTTGTGTGTAATTGCTCAAAACGAATAACTATTATTTTGTTAAAATAGGTCCAAAGTTTATTTCCTTATTCATTTAAGTTTTACTTAGATCTAGCGGAATTTCATTGTATACAGACAGAAATGCTGTATATAAAGTTTGAAATTTTATTATAGTTTGCATTGAGATAATTCATTCTCAGAAAAGATCAAAGACTTTACTGTGTCTAGGTTTTGGGCTAGGCTTTATTTGCAATAAGTATTTTGAAAATATAGAAAGACATATTGAAACCATATAAAATCTTATTAGTCAGTAAGGAACTAACGTTGTCCGTAATCCAGTTATTAATGTCCACTATGCTTCACGGATAAAGAAGTCCTGAAAAAAGCGTGAGAGTAATAGTAATGTGTAAAATATAGAAACGCCGACTATTACTTTTGCAGAATAGCCGATTATCTAGCTGCAAAAAAGCTTTTTTGCTTTATTGTTTTTTGTTTGAAATACTTCTATAGTCAATAAGATCACAGTAAATTTTGATCAAAACATTTCCTGAGTACCCAAGAAACATGCATGTTCTTTATGTAAGATATAAAAAGTTGAGGCAAAGAGAGTGCCAAAAAGACAAGTGTTTTTTTTGCATGTGACCCAAAAAGTCATTAATCAAATAGTAGGGAAGGTTGGTAGAAGTTTCAAAAGGCAACTTTTGAGAATGTCCAGAACTTTTGTGTCCCAGGCTAATAACTTGCCAGCTGTTCACCAACTTTAGCGACATACTTTGAATCGGAAGGCACATTTATATTTTCTTTTGAGCCTAGCATGATCCTTGGTAACTATCGCCTCAGCCGGGGAACGTACGTTTATCGTTATCACTATCAGTAACTCCTACTATTGAAATTGGAAAAAATATGCTTAGCAAATTATTATCACAGTCTTTAAAACATTAACCAACCTAAATCCAGATTTTTAAAATAATATGTAAAACAAAAAATTAATAAACTGTACCTTTAAGTTAAGTAAATAGATTTCTCTTTTTCATCTTTCTAAAAAAAAATACATTCGATTAATTAAAATGAATAGATATGTATGAAACTACCGAAGGCACAGCATTATTTCGTGTTATTGGTAAAATTGTCAGTTTCCTTCAATATCACAGTAAATATCGTGGAGAATTGCAATATTCCAGAAATCGTCTGCAAACTACTACGAAAGTGCACTCTTTCAATGTAAATACTTTTATGAAATGCTAAAATTATTTACTTGTTTGAGAGAAATCGTGATGGAAAAATTGTGTGATTGTAATAAGATATTCAATAAAAGAGATATTTCGTATTCATACTATTAATATATCATTATATGCTGGGTTTTAATGCCAATGAAATAGGTAAAAAATGTATATACTCCGTAAACTATGACCGTTCTATATACTATAAAATAAGTACGATAAATTTTAATAAAATTTACAATGAAAAAATGTATTGATACGCGCAGCGTTTAAACAAACTCTGATTAGCAATCCTATCGCTCTACCAATTGGGATATCAAATCCTACCGATTAAATAAATTAACTGCTGCATATATAATTATCTCTTTTACTCGGACTAAGGCCAAGTACCGGGTTTTGGCATATTTTTGTAAATATGATCAAATATAATAATGTTACATCCAACAACTAGCTATTATCCGTTTTAATCTGCCTGGAGTTTTTAATTAAAAGGAAAGGCAGGGTAGAGCCGAACATCTCTATGTAGCTGTGCAAGAGCGAAGTTCTTTAAGCCAGAGCACCTAGTAAATAAATTAGATTGAATTGGGTTTGTTTTAGTTTTTGTCCTCCAATACGTTCATAAAATCATCTTTACTACTGTAACAAAAAAAAATAAAAAATATTTATTGTAATCCACCACTTATTCAATATGAAATGCGTGCAAGTTCTTTGTTGTGAGATATAACTGATGGTATGCATTTAACTTTGTGCCAAGTAAATGGTTTTTTGGTTGTTATGGCTTTTTAATATTAATTTATAGGTAATATATATATTTTTATATTATATGCACTTAAATGTCAACAGTTGCTTTGTTTATCTGTTTCTTTTTATTCCACATCCACTTGATCCATATTTGTTAAATATTGATGAAGTTTATTTTGAATTAAGTTCCCATTTCGTAAGGAACAAATAGAGCGGTAAGCAGTGATTTGTCAATATAATAATATAGTTAAGCATTTGCACTTCATGATGCCCGTACTGCGATGTACCATGCAATTCATGATATGTTCTTACAAGAAACATAAAATAAAATACATTTGGTTCCACGTTTTTATGTTATAGTAGAAAATGCATATTTTGCATAGCAATGATAAGTCTCATTTTAGTAAATTTTTAAAACATTAGATTGAATTATTGTTTTTTTGTTGATAAATTTGATATTGCTCTACAGAACAATCTTGAGACTTATAAGTTTTAAGATAAATTTAAATTTTGGCCAAGAATTGTTTATTAATTGATTACCAAATCATAATTATAAAACGGTGGCGTAAGCAATATTTAATAATATAATCGTAAGCAAGTATAGTATATTAGATTTTTTTCCGGGAAAAAGGATTAATATCCCTGAATTATTTCATTCGAAGACATTATCTTTAATCATGATTGCAACATTTTTTTTTGAAAGACATTTACTGGATGCCATCAAGAATAGCTTTTATAGGCTTAAGTTATTATATAATATTAGACCATACATCTCAGTAGAACTTAGGATTAGATTATGTGAACAATTAATTTAATCTAAAATTAATTATGCTGATGTTGTATATGGTCCATGTTTGCTTTCTCGCACTGAAAGGCTTATTCAGAGACTTCAGAATGCATGTGCTCGACTTTGCTTCTCAATTCCCTCTTGTGCACATGTTACACCATTTCTCAATAAATCTAACTTATTAAAGATGGCAGCTCGTAGACAATTACATTTTATCACACTGCTCTCTGGAGTTGTATCTTCTCAGAAGCCAGAGTACTTATTCAGTAAAATTAAATCGGCATCACAGAGTAATGTTACATATCACACTAGGGCATCTTTGCATATGATATTAACTCCTCCTCACAAGACAGCGGCATTTCCAGCGGCATTTCCAGCGGCAGCTTCCAAATGCTGGAACAACCTCCCTCCTCCAATGCGGAACCTGAAAATAAAAAATATTAAAACTATTTTAAAGAAATATTTTTTTGAAATACAAAAAAATACTTAAAATTGTTGGTTACTTACTTTGAAGTTTTTGTCCAACAAGCACAGAGGCGGTTTGTTTGTCGTGCAACATACACTAAGTCCCTAAGAGCAGTATTGCATTGCTGTCTTAGTGTTCACTCCCAACAATTCGCACTTTTAATTGACATCACATAACATCTTTTTACAACTAACTCATGAGCTATATATATATACAAACTTAAACTGATAATTAGTTTTACGATTAATGATTAAAAGCCTCAATAAATCTTGTATAATAAATCTTTCGTTTATTTAAGTTTGTTTCTCCTGTTTTTTAGGTTAACCCGGCGTGATTGAGGTGGGGTATCTCATACCCGTGAAGTTTTAAAACGAAAAAAGTTTAATGTTATTGTTGCTATGCTAGTCCCGCCGTTGCAGTAGCTGGAGGTAAGGGTGTGTTGGGTGAGGTTCGGCATCGAGTTTAGTTATTCACCAATTGCGAATGGAGATATACGATTGCAAACATCGCAGGGGTATGACATACCCCACCTCGTAGTTGGTGTCACATATTTGGAGTGACAGTAAGTATATAATTTATTCTTATTTTTAGTATTTTGTGACTTATTTTAAGATTTATCAAGATGTATTATGAAAAAAAACAACACCGGAATAAATACCCGAGACGAGATAAAGAAGGTTGACAATCTAGCTGCAATATTATAGATAATTTAGTTGACAATATTAGTGACCCTTATGTGCCTTCCGAGAACTTTACTATTGATGAAATGTAACTATCATTTCATGTATAAATTCCTAACGAAACTGACCAAAGGTGGACTCAAATTTCAAGCTCAATATGCGAAAAAGTTTTACATTCTCAAACTGGAGCTATACCCAGGGAAATAACCACCTGAGTTATATGGTATACTCAATATGGCTACTATAAACTATCATAATCTACAGGGAAAATCACTTAAGGGGCCAAAAACGCATTATGCACCTTGATTATATACCTAATAAAAAATAGTTTTTGCAACATTCAAACTAAGTTTGTCTGCCAGGGGAAATACGAAAGAGAATTGCTGATCACCTGTAGAGACCTTTACCAGCAGTTCCCAAAAAAATGGTTAGCAAATATGTTAGATATGATATAGCTGTCCTCAAAAAAGAAATAAAAAGATAAAACATTGCTGTTCTAAATGTATAAAGCCAATGTGTATGGAACACGCGAATTTCGTGTGCGGACATTGTGCTGATTTTTAGGTGTAACTTTAGCGATATGTTACATGATCTCATAAGATTGTTCAGTTCTTCTTTGAGTTAGAATAGTTAGAAAATAGTCTTATTATGTTGATTTAACAAAGAAGTTAGAATTTTGCTAGGTTTTTATACAAAAAGTTAATTAACCACCGAAACTTGTGTTTTTTTCATAGAATATTTATTAACATAGTTATTTTAATAATCATTAAAACTGGTTGTACTTAAACCTCTTTTCTTTTTTGTAATCTTGTTTGTTTAAAATTGCGTTTTGATTGTTTTATTATATGTAATGCAAATTAAACGTTTGTATAAAAAAAATAAGACTAAAGTTTTGGGTATCTCATACCCACCTCATAGCTGGTGTAACAATTACTCACCTCATTCACGCCGGGTTAAGACTTGATTATTTGTTATGGCTTGGTTAAGACTTTTACGCCTAGTCTTTATATGTTCTCATGTTAAATTGTGCCTTTTTTTTATTTTTTATTATTATTATTTTTTTGTCTGTTGTTTATAATGTTAAAATTTAGTGCAATCTTCGATAGGTTATGTTTGTATAAAATGTGTGACTGCTGACACTGTCGCGTGCTCAATTATAGATTATAAAGTATAAAGGCTCAACTGAAAATCAGTGTTGCGATATTTTTATTATATTATATATTTTATATATCGTAGCGTAAGCTGAGCTGAGTCCTTTTCGGCTCAACATAACATTTGGGTACATAACACTTAGATAATTTTATTATTCTGTTTTAACTTTTTTATAGCTTTTCTGTATGTAAATGTTGTGTAGAGACTGCGAATAAATATGTTTTCTTTTTCTTTTTCTTTTCTTCTTTCAACAATTACTACAATAAACCCTTATTTTTGTAGTCGTATGAAAATTATTTGATAATAAAGGAATTCATTGTTCATTATTATTTGTAGATAGCGTTATTATTTAAATAAGATTTATCGACAAAACCGTTCTACTAAAGTATCTAAGCATCCTTTAAAAATAGGCTTCGATGAAAGTGTTTATTTAGGACTAACTTGACACAATTACGAATAAAAATACTTATCATTTATTTATTTTGACTGCTTGGGTGAAATTTCAATAATTTTATTTGCAAGTTCAATATTGTTCATTTTAATGTTTCCGTAATTTATGAAGATTTATACATTCTTATTAGTCAATTATCTTGCATACAATATTTAAAACTGGATACTTAATGTAGCTTTATTTAAGCTTCCGATAAATCAAATTCTCAACAATATAAACAAATTAAAGAACTATAGTAGTTAATCCTTAACGATCATTTAACTCCTACAAATTGGCTATAGTCTATATTTAATCTAACAATATAACATCTGAACTAAACTATCACAAAGTTTTGTAATTAGAACCCCATCAATTATTAAGACTCGTTTAAGATAATATTCCCTTAAGATTCTGTGAACGATGATGTTCCATTAACATCTCATTTGCTACCAATACTATTTAGTTTGAATGTTGATGACTTTTTTCATGAAGACAAGAATTTAATGAGTCTAGGTTATGAGAGTTTGTGTGTTAAAAAATCGACATTTCAATAAGTTTACGATGAGTATACAGTTTTGTTTTCGTAAAAAACTATGATTGTAACTGATTTTGGTCAAAATTATAAAATAATTACATTCAATGGTGTATGGTGTAAACTGAAGTAATTTTATACTTTACAATTATTTGTCTTAAATATTTTGTAAAATGTTTATCATCTTCTTAAATATTATCTTCATCAACATTAATACAAAGATGTTTCCATGCAATAACAATTTAATGAAAAAAATTGATGAGTATTGAATAACAAAAACAAAGTTATTCCTTGTGGTTCAGTAATCATTAAAAAAAATAACATAAGATCCATTCACCACAACTATTATTATAATTGAAACTCGTTTTGGTAAGCCGATGAAAGAATTACAATGCCCATACTTATTGTCATTATATGATGATTGTAAAGAAACATCTTGTCAACAAACGAGTTTTATATTTGTCCTTTGTTCCATTAAAACAAATGACTGCCTATTGAAACCATGTATAATGGATACGAAATTAAAATTCTGAAAATATTTTACTCCCTGTTGTACATTACAAAAACATTTGCTATATATTTTAACATTATTTAATGATACATTTCTTGAAAAGCAATGTATATTATTTTTGTATTTATGTTTTAATTTTGCCAAGGGCAAAATGTGTTCTTATTTCCCCAACAAAACCATAATAAAC
The DNA here is from genome assembly GCA_959347405.1 of Napeogenes sylphis. Classification (NCBI taxonomy): domain Eukaryota; kingdom Metazoa; phylum Arthropoda; class Insecta; order Lepidoptera; family Nymphalidae; genus Napeogenes; species Napeogenes sylphis. The sequence goes on from OY365783.1 coordinate 7,266,634, forward strand.
ACGCATTATTTTATTGAAATTGAAAAAAACGTTACTAACATTGTAAGCGGTTATTTGTAATAGTTTATTATTTTACTCATAATTTAAATAGTGAAGGTGATTTTAGTTGTAGTATATAAAATCTATCAATTAATTATATCGCCATATAACAGTGACGGCATATTTTTAACTAGTTCAGTACTACGGGTTTGCGTTAGAATATACATTACGTTAGACAGATATAATAAAAATGATCGTATATTCGTCATATGTATATTATTTTTTAATAGTTTTAATATTATAGAATTCCTATATCTAAAACATGCAATATCTGACGATGTTTAAGTTCTTTCAAATCTCTGTAGAATTCTGGCAAATTATGAGAACCTAATATGACGGCAATCCTCTAGTCTAGAGGTGATTCATTCATCGGTAGGACCCCTTCGACCTGTGACGGCGCAATCAAGAAACATGTCTACTCGAATAAATAAACACGTATTGTTGCTGACTAGAGTGAAGCAATATGTATTGGACGCTATAATTTAGTATTAATAAAAATGTCAGGCAATTCATCCAAGGAACATTATTGCTCAAATGTTAGATTAAAATATAACTTACTCAGGTTGTCTTTTATCGTCATTTATCATAAAAAACTGAACAGTATCCAGTATTTTCAATATAATTTTCCGGCACAATTAAATCAGGACGTCAGTCGGAAAAATATCTGCTTATGTAAAGGTTTTACGGAGGGTACCGTAATCCCATGAGATTCTTATCCGTCTTGAGTTGGATCTTTGTCTCACGGCACGGGTCACAAAGCTTATATGTTTTTACTTTTTATATGTATATTTTTTTCTATTCATAATATTATCTTCTATTATAATAAAGTATTATATTATTATTATACTAGCTGTGCCTGCGACTTCGTACGCGTAGATTTCGATAAAACGTAGGGTTTGTAAGTACATACCCGTGTATAAACTTTAAATCTTTAAAGTTTCATCAAACTCTGTCAAGTAGTTTTTGCGTGAGTGAGTGAGGAGTACTTTTTAGTTCATTTTTTGTGTTTAATCACAGACCATTTTTAACAGAGTAGGTAATCCGATTTCGTATTTTTTTTATTGGAAAGGTTATTATTATTCCCGAAGGGGAGGACCACTTAAAATGTTTTAACGCTTCATACAAATTTATACTAAATGATATCAAATTAAGAATTTTATGTTAACTGTCTTGAATTTATTACCACAATATATTACAGCTTATCATTTTTACAAAAACGATACTTTAAAAAAGTTTCTCTGTAATTAAGTAAAAAATGTACGTGCCCTAGGTTTTACTTTATTTCAAAGACAATAAATATTTCGTCAGAATGAAATCAAAATACAGCCTTGAATTATTTATCTTTAATTTTTTAATGTTTTTAATTACTTTCAGTCAAGTAAAAAAAGACCTTTACAATTGTTATAAAAAACACTATGAATTGTAAACTGATATCTTAAAATCTTGGGCATATGAAGTTACGCTTGACTTCTTGTGTTATCTTAAAATTATTATTGTCACATCACCTTACCTTGATTAAAATGAAAAATCTTGTTACATATTTAGATAACAAGGTTTTTCTATTTCAATGGACCTTCGTTTGGGAGCATTCCTGTTCATTAAAGACAGATTGACATGGGAAATAAAGTTGACCATACATGGAAACATATATCACACCTCTAATAGGTTAGCTTTTTCATTAAAGTACAAGAAAAGATGACTAAAAGGGCTTGGACCATTATTATTTCCTCTCTAATTGAGCCCTCTGTAATCAGTTATAATTATGCCTTGAGGACTGATATTCTGTCATTAAATTTCTGGAAAAAAGGAATTGCTTCGGTGTACGTAATGTGCGTTGATATGTTGGCTGTTTTTTATCAGAGAAACTGTAATTACAATTGGCGCATCGGCGTAATACGTTGAATATTGTATTATAATATTGTAAGCGTTACAATATTATAATACAATTCAACGGTTGATTATATGTTTTCAGTTTTCAGCAGCATTCTTGAACTCTGGAGTCATTTCACAAATCCTTAAATCTTATTAGGTTCGTATTAACCTTTTCACAATTTATTATTAATTCAAGAAAATATAGGTACTTATGAACATAAAAGTGTGAATAAGATTTCTAGAATAAGAAGGTGTAGATTGTAAATTGTTAATCTGTTTTGTATTTATATCGGTTGATTCGTTTAAGATCTTTGAAGGAAATTAATACTGAGAGTTATCTGCTGTCCACATTTTAAATGTAATCCTAGGAATTCACGCTGAAATATAAAAGAAAAATAGAAAGCGAAAAATCGAAAGCTGTTTTAAAATATAAATCTTATTCCAACAACTCTATTACAATTATTGCGAAACATACATATATTACCGTTGATCAAATACGTTTTTGTCGACCTTACATACAGGACTTGCAGATAGCTGATATAACATAGAGTAACTTAGGCTACTTTTATTCAATGATATATTATTTACTAGCTGTTTCCCGTGACTCCGTCTACGTAGACGGTAAAAATAATATTTATATGGCTGAGTACATAAGGCAAATACCTAAATATTATTTTTACAGTCTACGTGGACGTAGTCACGGGCAACAGCTACTTTTAAATATATCTTTGGTTGACTTTGGTAATAATATAAGATATTATATTTTAACTTATAGTCGGTTACAAATAAGTTTATTTATTTTAAGTCCTTGTTCACTTTAAAGTTTTAGCACTCAAATTCTCTTTACAATCTGTTCACAATTAAATAAATATGTCAAACAGCCAGTCCTATAAAAAACAGTTTATTTAGAGGATTAATGGAGGCTTCCATAATCCTGTGATCCCCTAATCTTGAGATGGATTTATACATCACCGGCCTTTGTCTGGTCGGTCTGTCTATTTAAGAATTGAACTTTTCATTACTTTTAATTGTTTTATTATTTAGAGATGTTAAAATAGAATCATTAAAAGATTTTTCATTTCCGAATCATAAAAATAAAATGAATTCTATACGACACCACAGTTCTAATCTAAAATAATATATATTTTGTTAATATAGATTTTTTTCTTACAGAGAAAAAGGCCCATATAACTAAACAGGTATTTCTAATTACACTCCTAGTATCAATTTCATTGTCTAAAATCTCTATAAATTACTAACATAGTAAAACATATAAACCTTTAATAAATTTTGCGAAACTCAATATTTATTATACAATTTTCTAACAAAAGTTAATAATAAATGTGAGTATTAGGGAGATTTCGAATAATCATTTATAAATTCGTATCGAATATTGTCGAGTCAAAGGTATACATAAATATATATATAATATATACATAAATATAAAAATATAAATATATATATAATATATACATAAATTTTATTTTAATCGCAGCTTTGAATATTTTACGTTTTAAAAGTCAAAGTAGTAATAATCTTCATTGGAATTTATTTAAAAAATAGGTACATAATAAAATAGTGACCAAATATCCTTTAGTTACAAAACTGTGCCTCAAATATTAACGCCTACCTCAAACACAGATTGTTTCAGAGAGCTTTTGCTCCAGTGTTTTTGTTTGTTTTAACAACAAAAACAATAATAATGAAAGTGCACTACGGATGTGAAACTCTATTTGGTTATAGCACTGCAATACTACAACTCAATAACTATACAAGTACAACTTCATACATTTTGGATTATTTTATTATATCCCGATATACCATATAAATTTATTAAGTACAGTGTTATAAAAACAACGTTCGGTTAAGCTGCCCGTTTTCGTTCGCGAGAAATTGTCTTTTTATAGTAAATGTTCAAATATATAGACATTGTTTTTTATTTATACATCAGATACATGCAATCTCAAAAATGGCTGAACCAATTTGGATGCAGTTTCCAGAAATATATTTTAACAATCTTCACTTAACATTTAATGTTTATTTTATTGAAATCAGCTAAGAAGTAAAAAAGTTATGTCAATTTATATGAATCACGTAATACGTACCAAGCAAATCTTCTTCTACACATGTAATATATCTGTTGAGTAGTCTCTATATATTAAAAATATTACAAAATAAATAGCCAGGATGTAAACAAATAACTATCAGAATACATTTCTTACATTTAAAAAAATCCGTTCATCTGTTTGTCTTTTAGTTGTGCACGCAACACGTAAAATATATATAGCCAATTTAAATAACTTTTATACATAAAAATTTTGCATCACTCTGAATAACATTTAGTTTTTCACTTTCATTGCACACTTATCAAAAGATATATGTATATAAATTGTTCAAAAAATTTATCGATATACTATACAAAAAACTGTAACTGATCGCTGTCTGTACATGAAAATATTTGCAAAAAATGGGGAGGGGCGAGGATTTCATATAAGCAAGAGAACCCAAAACAATGGTTTTTCATTTTGACTGTTAGTCTTTATGTCTGTATATGTCTGTATGTTTGTGTACTCTAATCTCAGAAACATTACATGATTTGGATTCAGTTTTCGGGAATATGTTGTAATGGGCTTCGCTTAATATTTTATTTTTTTAATAATCTGGTAAGAGGTTAATATTCTCATCTTTTCGTACCATTGTTACTTACCAGCGATTAAACATAAAAAATATACATAAATAAACTAGAAATACTAATATAGTTATGCAAAAACTACTTCATTGAGTTCGATGAAACTTTGAAGGTTTATAATTTTTACATAATTGGTATGTACAAAGGGTACGTTTCATCGAAATCGAAATCTTCGCGTACGAAGTCGCAGGCACAGCTAGTAAATAATAAATTGCGTTCACGTATTCTGTTATAATGGATAAATCTGAAGAATCACGAATGCTAAATCAAGAATGCTATTCTGTTCAGAAAATTAATTAAATTTTTATTAAAATTTTATATTAAATGCGTGATAAGATCCGAGTTCTGAATTATGAACGAAGTTGAGAAATGTTGACGAACATTTTATATAACAAAACTTTCCACAAAATCAACTGTTTAAAATGATGTCGAATATTATATAAAAATATTCATTTTATTAAAAATCTTACTTTTATTTGTATCCGAACAAATACTCCTAATATACTAAAAAGAAGTGGAAAATAGCAAATTATAATGAGATCTACTTTATGAATGTTCATATTATGCCTTTGAGTATTCAAAAGTCGAGATTTAATTAAAAGTTTTAGAAATAGGCTTAAAATAGCGAAGAGACTCACTTATACGGCCCTCGAGCGATCTCTAGGTTGCAAAGGATTAAGAATATTCATTTCAGGTACTCACTATTGAATGACGAGGCTGGAAAATAGGCCTTAAGTTTGAAATTAGAGCATGTCTCAAAAAATATACGAGGAATATTTTAAAATATCATATAATTAGATTAAAACACATGTGTTCCAAAAGTAATGTTTTATGTCGTGTGACGTTAATAATTAAATTGTTTTTTTATTGATATTCAATGTTTAAAATGTTAATTATATTAAATATATTGTTGGTATTATAGATTTCAGATATTTTCATTCAGTAAGGTCTCACTTTCTTCTGGTTGTTGCAATTCGGGCAAGGATAGATACAAACAACAAAAAATACAAGAAAGCTTCGCTTTCCCTAATAATAAATGAACTAATAAATCGTATTCATTTAATTCGAATCATATTAATATTTTGACTGAAAATACTCAATAAGAAATAAATGTTATTAATATGCAACAGTAGCTATAGGTCGGTTATATATAGATTCTGCTCAAGACTGATAAGGTTCTCACGGGATTATGGAAGCCTCCCTGAAGCCTTTGTATAAACAGATTGCTCCCCGACTGATTACCTGATGAACATTATTTATAATCGGACAGACTGCGGGCAAAATATATTAAGACGATTTGAATTCAAATACTGGTTAATGATGTTTTTATGACAAAAGACAAAAAACATATTATGTTTTAACATTCATAGAGTTTCACTAAATATTAAAAATATCTTATAGATTTTGTTCAAAGGACCATAAAATAAACTATTCTGATATTTTTTTATTATAAATGATAATATTAACAAAAGTTCGAAGGAAAAATGTAAACATCAAATTTTATTTTAATTAATATCATACAAAAAAGAAAGATGGAGAATAGGAAATAGAGATATTTTATGTAATTTATATTATAAGCAAAGTTTGACAACTTGTTATGGTTGTAATTTATTTGTTTCAGTTATAAAAACAATAATAATTACGTATCAGGCCTTAAAATTTACTATATATAAGTTAAAGTTAAGTAATAAATAAAGTGAAAGCAAAAAAAAAGTGTACCCATTAAAAAGACATCTCTCATTTGAAATGAAGTGAACACTTTTATCCTTTTCTTGGAATGAATTAAATAAATTGACATATATATTTTTTAACACAACTTCATATATTTCACCACATAAAATAGACAAACATTTAATAATTTTAAGGATTGGCAACATTCCAAACTGCGATGATTCGACAACTTGTAAGTTGTAAGCATACTATAGAACGTGCCAAGTGCAAACTAAATTTAAATCACTATTCAACGGTTAACAAGCAAAAGATAAAACTTTTCAAGTACGTAATTAAAATTCAGTGTTACATGTCATCATATTTTTGTAAAAAAATTATTATGGTTGCATTCAGTAGTTCTGTTTTACTAATTTTTAAGTGATATGAGTAACAAAAATAAATCAAATGAATAACTACACATAGCAAGAATAATTTATTACGAAAGAAAACAGTGTATTTCTCTGAGTGGAGTACTTTTTCTGTAATTTTTTGACATGATAAAAAATACTTAACTCCGCTTATTTAATGTTTTAAATGAAAAATATATGCTTGTACTAAGTTCCACTATTTAATGATTTTATATTTATGCTATGCGACCGGTTTCGAACATCATCGTCAGGCATACTAAAATAGATTGTGTTCATTGATGGGTAATTTACATAAAATAATTTTAACTTACTACCCACTAAATTTACAATGCAAGCTATTAAGTTACAATCAATTTTTAATATTATTTTAAAATTTATAATAACAAATTCATAATAACAAATTCATAATAATTAGTATTGAAAATAATGTCAAAGTTTTAAAAAAATTACAATAATGTCAATAGAGAATAATTAATAGTTAATTGTATACAGATAATCACAAATTCTGGGTTATAAGTATTGCTAATTAAATTATTTAATTTTTGTTGAGATGTACTGTAGTAATGGCGATGTACTTAATTGCTCCTGCTCATTAAGTAATAATTCCGGGTGTAGGTGTTTATGTTTGTTTATTTCTATAGCTTCAAAGGCGTTCAGTTTTCGTCCTTTGTCACACACATGTAAAACAGTCATGTCTTTTTCGGGGTCAAAAGTATGTTTGGTCTGATATAAATGTATTGCGAATGTGGATTTTTTATTATTATTTTTCCAATTTCGTATATGTTCTTTCAGTCTTGTTTTAAAGTTTCTTCCTGTTTGACCTATGTAGACTGATTCACACGTAGAGCACTTTAATTTGTAAACTCCAGCTTGTTCCAGAATAGGGACTTTATCTTTATTATTACAAAAAATACGTTCTAAATTATTATTATTATATAAAACTGTCTGTCTGTCTTTGTTGTCTATGTTCTTTTTTAATTTTACAGAAAGTTGTCCTACATATGGAATTTTGGTCCAAGTTTTCTTTTTATTTGCGTCCTTGTTATTGCTACAATATAATAGATCTTTAGCGATTTTTCTTTTCTTTTTTCTTGTAATGTCCCGAATTAAATTTTCATCATAGCCGTTATTTTTTTGCAATTATTATAATATTGTTCAATTCGGTTTTATAGTCTTCTCTGGTCATTGGTATATTTAACATTCTATGAATTAATGAATGAAAGACTGCATCTTTGTGTGTACTGGGGTGTCTTGAGGAAGAATGTATTATGATATCGCTATAAGTTGCTTTTCTGTAAATTTTGTACTGCGGTTTGCCTGAAGAAATATCTATTGTGATGTCTAGAAAGTTTATGAGATTGTTGCCTATTTCTATAGTAAAATTTTTATATTTGTTTATAGAGTTTATATATGTAAGAAATTCATTTAAATCTTTTTCCGTACCAGTCCATAAACATAAAATGTCATCAACGTATCTATACCAGTAAGTAATATATTCTTTGTATTTAGATTTGAGTATATTTTTTTCCAAATTGTCCATATATAAATCTGCACATAATGGTGAAAGAGGGCTTCCCATGGCAAGTCCGTCTGTTTGTTTAAAATATTTGTTGTTATATTTAAAGTAATTTTGATCTAGACACATTTTAAAAGCAGCTTCTAAATCTATAACTTGTTGACATTGTAGGTTTGATTTACACAATTGTTCACTAATGATACTTAAACAATCCTTAACGGGAACACTTGGAAATAAGTTACGAACGTCAAAAGAAACCAATTTCGCATTAAGGGGAATAGGAATTTTGACAATTTTTTGTACTAAATCACTACTTTTTTTGATGGTTTGTTGTGGCTTGTGATTGACCAAAGATTTGTATAATCTGTTTACTTCTGCTGCTAATTTGGATGTTGGTGCTCCTGTATATGATACTACTGGTCTGATAGGGTAACTTTCTTTATGAAGTTTTATGTAACCATAGAGACGTGGCGGTTGTGGATTCATTTGAGTCAGCATGAAAGTTTTTGAGGTGTTAAATATGCTATTACATGAAGCTAGTAACTGTTTGACTTCATTATTATATTGAGGTGTCGGGTCTTTCTTGATATTTTCTAAATGACAGGAATTTAAAAAATCTGATATTTTTTGGTCATATTCTTCTCTAGAGGAGATAACCACAGTGTTCCCTTTGTCTGCTTTTGTTAATACAAGGTCATTGTCTTTCAATTTTTTCTTGATGTTTGCAATAGTTTTTGACTCTGTTTTATACTCATATTGAAATAGATCTGTGTTATTTTGTAAGTGTCGTTTAATGTCAGATACACATTTATGTTTCGTAGTTATATCTGTTTGTGGCTATGTCAACTTCAGTTAGTAAGTTATCCAGAATTTTTCCAGAGAGAACAACTTGGGGGCAATATTTCGCACATTCTCCTAAATATATCTTATAGAACACTGAGAGGCAATTCTACACCTGTGATCAAGGCAGTGGATATTCAAATTAATCAATTCAGGTTCGCAGAAACCAGAAATATACTTGAGACGATTTTATTTACATATTTACACTAGGACATAGTTCAAAAGAGTAGCGATTTATCCATCACTGGCATTGATTTTGAAGAGCAGTATTTTGCAGACATTAGGAAAATTTATGTCAATGAGGTTTTTTTCTTGGTAGCCTGAGATGCGAAGATGCCAAAGGAATAAATAAGTCGGAAATGAATAACAAAGATAATTAATCTTCGAAAGATATACCTATAAAATATGCGATATTATTGATCTATATATAAAATATCCTTCACTTGATTCTGTAACACATTTGTATTTAGATCAAAAAGGTTTACTATTGTTATTAATGGAATTAAGATATTTAAATATATATAACATATTTAATCTTAATGCTACAACAAAGTGAAAATGGTTAAGCTGGGTTTTATAATTATTCTGCCGACCATATTTTTTAGTAAATAATATCTAAAAATGTTTAACATTTATATACAACAACTTTCATACTTCCAAACTTACGAAAACCATAAAATTGTGAATACCTAATGCTCATTCTAACAAGCAACGAAAATAAGTAATTTAAAAGTGTTTTCCTAGACACTGCTATTGAATTGGTGTGTGCCTAAATAAATACTTTCATGGAAACCTATTCTTATAGAATGCTTACTTTAGAAATTCGTGTTTTTCACATAATATTAAAAGTAATAGTAATGAAAATGCGTACAATTAATTTTTAAATGCTTGCTTATTTATCGCTTTAATGAACAATTGTTACCATCCAAAAAGTTATATTAAACACAATCTAATAAAAGAACGCTTGGTAATGTGAAATATGTTTATACTAAATTTTACCAAGTTAGCTAGACTTGGATACAATAAAATATTCTGTATATATATAGATTGTATTTATTTCGTAACATAACTAGTCTTAATTAGTTTTCAAGATTATATACTTGAATATTTTGCACAGCAGCACAGCGTCCTTTCAGCACAAAGTTCTATTCACTTTGTCCAAATCATAAATTTTATTTGAAAGCTTGGAAACGGAAGCGGACTCCTTTTTATAAATTCATCATTTTTAATAAAATAATAATTATTTAAACGAGGACTCCTGTTTCCATTATTTCAACAACTATTATTATTAAATTATGAAGTTTTAAATATTTCAGGACAACAACAAACAAACTCAAATTAAAATAATATAAATTAAATATTTAACTCAAATAATAATTTAATTAATGTTACATATTATTAGTTTATTTTTTTTTTAATTTTTAACAACAAAACGCTACCGGTCAGACAAAATCTGCCGTCAATTCATCGTGTTAAAAGTTACAAAAATTACCTTGAAATGATAAAATACAGGTATAAGCGGAGTTCAAAAGATGGAATTAAATTTTGCATAATACTTAGAAAGTGACGTCAAAACAAATGACTTTTTCCGCTCATAAGTTAAAGACGCCGACAGATACGTCGACACAACTTTGTTTTCAGAATATAACCATTAACGGCTTTGACCTCAATTCGAAACTAATTTTAAAGCTTTTTCTTGCATTTTCTAAAGATTTCACTTATTGATTTGTTTGTAATTAGTATCGTTATCGAAATACTAAGCCATTAAAAACAAGAAGATGTGATTTTGAATCAAGTCTCTTAAATACTTCGGAATACAAACTTTCAAAGTAATGATTATTAATTAAAAATTGGTTTGCTGTAACGATAAGGGGTAAAAGTTTATATTTGCTGCAATAAATTATTGATTATATACTTTTATTAAATTGTTATGTACTCCACTTTATACTTTATAGATACCCAGGATATAACTAAAAAAATATTTAAGTATAGTAGTATGCATAATTTGAAAAAATATACATTAAAACATTTTATAAATTAGTACAATATTTATTTATTTTTATCTAGTATAAACAAATCTCATATCATTATTTAGACAAAACTATTTTAGCGGTTTCAGTTCTCGTGGAGATGGATTTACATCTTAAGCTTTCAGTTTAACCTGCTATTTATATTTTCGGTATTTATATGTGTATTTCTATGTATTTGTATCGTTGTCTAACACCCTTAACATAAGGAAATAATTTGCTTACTTAGGGGTTAGATTAATGTGTGTAATTTGTCCCGATATTATTATTATTATTATTATCTAGATTATTTTTCAGCAATCCGGTCCTCGGAAGGATAAGCTGTAGTTATTTGTTTTTAAGTCAGTTAATTAGCCAAATTAATATTTCACTATAAATTAATTTCCACCGTCTCATACCTTGGTCTAAGGTGAATAAAAGTAGTTATTATTTTATAAACATCTAAGTCGTTTTACAAGTGATATCACTCAATTGTTTATATTAATATTATTACCTGATACGGAAGGTAGATTATCAATATACATAAAAGGGATGAAGTGACTACAAACAATAAAGTGTTTGTCAAATTTATCCAATCTGCTAAGTGAAAGTGAGGGTGTGTTATTTGTCTTATCGATACGGCTAGCAATCTTCATAAACCTACCCAATCCCCAACTTATCTTCAACATGTGACTCTCCCTTCTCTAGTAGAATCACTTTCGGGTTTCACTCTTACAACCCCTGTTTTAAACTGTTAAAAATAATTAAAATGTTATCTTCACATTTTAATTATTTTTAACCAACATTAGTCCAGTCATTTGGTAGTTTTACCTGGAAAGTTTTCGGGGAGTTTTGAAAATTAGTTATTTTATAGATTTCGGTATGCTCTTTTCGAATTTCAATTTTGCCACCTCGTATCCCCGCCGCTCGCGCCGCCATTTTGAAAAAATGGCGGCTAAAACCAGTTTTTTCGGAATATCTCCTTTCCAATGCATTTTTTGAAAAAAATATTTTGTACAAAATTAAACTAGAATAAATTTCCTACAATTTATGTGTTTATATATTTTTTCATAATATCAATAGTTTTTGGCGTACGGGCGTTACAAAGTATCTTCATCTACACCATCACGTGTTTTTGGTATATTTTTTCTAAAATATTCTACTATTGCCACCGGTATTGAAGAAGCAGTGTGGGTCTTTGTGTTGGGTCCCTTTCTTTCGACTATGGAGACTATAGACATTGTATAGCCTCCATACTCTCGACTTTCAACGAATCATCTGTCGGTAGAAGTTACGAGAAGTATTTAGTTTAGGCGGAGTCATCAGTATACGTTTATATGTATGTACGTCGTACAGTGTTGTTTGTGTTCTTAGAGCCATAGCTTCTAATACAGAAAATTGAGGAAGTGATGCCACGAAACCTCAGCCACTACTGCGATCCTCGCACCCAGCATTCTCTTTTAAATATCATTGTTTTTATGTGCTGATGAGATAACAGCGGAATTTATAGCTAAACAAAAACAGTCCCGGCTGTGCAAGCGTAATATAGTATAGTATATACTATAGTGTGTGGAAATTGTCAATGAAAGACAGTATTTCAAATCTTGCTAGAGCACGTAATGACGATTGGGGTCGAGCAATAATTGAGCGTCTTGAACATGTGAATGATTTGGCTGCAGCAGATACACAGTATCACAATTCCTGCATGAACAAATTTATATCAATGAGATAGATACTGCAATGCAGTTCATTTATTCTAACCCTAAACAGAATTTCGATGAGTGTTAGTTTTCCTTGGACGAATTAATGTAAACCGTCCCCACATAAAAAAAACGCAACTGCTCAAAAAATACGTTGATTATATTTTAATTACCGTCACTGCCAATAAGGCTAAATTGTCTTAAATAAAACAATTTTCTGTATGAGAAGCCATGGCTCTAAGAACACAAACAATACTGTACGACGTACGTACATATAAACGTATACTGATGTCTCCGCCTAAACTAAATACTTCTCGTAACTTCAACCGACAGATGATTCGTTGAAAGTCGAGAGTATGGAGGCTATACATTGTCTATAGTCTCCATAGTCGAAAGAAAGGGACCCAACACAAAGACCCACACTGCTTCTTCAAGGTATAGATTATATTCTACTATTGTCACCGGCAGGTGGCAATAGTGGAATATTTTAGAAAAAATATACCAAAAACACGTGGTGGTGTAGATGAAGATACTTTGTAACGCCCGTACGCCAAAAACTATTGATATTATGAAAAAATATATAAACACATAAATTGTAGGAAATTTATTCTACTTTAATTTTGTACCAAATATTATAAAAAAAGGGTAAAATACTTTCTACTATATTTATAAAGTCTAATCCTCTGGTCTAAGTGTTTTTTTAATATTTTTATATCAGAGTTCATCTTGGGAGCATATTGTATTTATATCTGAAGAAGAAATGTTTATTATTTGGGAGTGATAGTCTTTCGATTTTATATTAATTTGCCACTGGAGACACTGTTCCAGTAGACATGTCAGTTTATATGTATTGTAACATGTATGTATGTATATTAGTAGAATTTGCCTAAGTATATACAATATATTAAATATTTTTTCGTAATATTAGTGTATGCATTCATATATTTTACATTTAAACTTTCCAAATAAAGATAAGATAAATAAATAAGTAAACGGTAATCAAAATTTGAGATAACTGAATTAGCGTTTTTTTTTAAATTTATTCTTATAAATTACACTTGTATTAACGTTACAAATAACACAATCGTATAAAAAGGCACGATCATACCGAAAATACGTAACGAATTTATAATTTTATAAAAAATAAATATTGCAGTTGAGCATCAAATCATATTATAGATATTTTCAAAACAATTTTTTTATTTACGTCTATAGATGAAACAAAAAATATGCAGAATAAGTCGACGACACAATTAATTTCAAATAAAGTAATTCAAATTAAATATTCTAGAATGGAATAAGTTTATTAAACACGTATGTAATACATTAGTGTATATGAGCTAAAAAAAAAGACCTATCTATCTTATTATACTATACTGTAACTATAAAAATAAACATGAATTACATAAATATTAATTTTGGCATAACATAGTATGACTAATAAATTTGTAAAATGAAAAATAAAATATAAATTAATTTTTGAATTATTCAAGAACAGAAGCAGTTTTTACTATTGCCATGTTTTTTTTACAATTAGTTTTTTTTTTTTTTTTAATTTTATGACAAATTACACACATTGATCTAACCCCTAAATAAGCAAAATTATTTGCTTGTGTTAAGGGTGTTAGACAACGATACAAATACATAGAAATACACATATAAATACTGAGAATATATATTTAATAAACGACCAAACCCAGAAACACAGACATCTATGCTCATCATATAAATGCCTGTCTCCGCCGGGAATCGAACCCGAGCCCCATTGCGTCGTGACACGTTAGGCGTCTGCGCTAACCACTCGACCAACGGGGCGGTTAATTTACAATTTTTATTTACAATTTTTAACAATGTAGTTATTAACATTCTGTTTCTCGCTGAAAAGCATAAAACCTGTCGACTTTTATTTGCTTTTCTATGAATTATATTTAACTTGGAAATGAAAGCAATCCTTTTTTGTTATGTAATTTGTTTACCTTAAGTTAAACCGTTTAAAGAATATGATAGATATTATAGACATACCACATTTTCGACTGTCTGAGGCCTTGTAAAGATTATGTAGTTCTTAACATTTGCATTATTTGTCATTAATATTTGTTGGCTGACTTTCTTGGTTTTGTCAACACATGTTAAAATTACCAATGAAATAGAACTGTAAAAGTAGTTAGTCAAAACTAAAGATGATATTAAAACGTAAATATTCCGTCTGTGAAATTTCTGCTTAAAGCCAGATACAAATCTCTGAATTAGTAACAAGGTCACATGAAAAATTTCCAGCTATTACTAAGATAATACATAACCTTAATAATAATAATAATAATAATATCAGGACAAATTACACACATTGATCTAACCCCTAAGTAAGCAAATTATTTGCTTGTGTTAAGGGTGTTAGACAACGATACAAATACATAGAAATACACATATAAATACTGAAAATATATTTAATAAACGACCAAACCCAGAACCACAGACATTTATGCTCATCACATAAATGCCTGTCTCCGCCGGGAATCGAACCCGAGCCCCATTGCGCCGTGACACGTTAGGCATCTGCGCTAACCACTCGACCAACGGGGCGGAAATGTATCTTTAATAACAACTTTAGTTAGATAAAGTAATTATGGCTACACCCTTGAGGTATTTAGGTGATATTAACACAGGTGTAATTACGAGAACTTTGAGGTTAACAACTTCATACAGTTAATTAATTTAATGTAAGCGGTTCTATGACTTACGCCAAAAAGTAAAAAAGTAAAAGTCCTTTTAAAAAATATATATTTTAATGTATACGTTAAAAATATATTTGATGTTATAAGTCTAAGAAATATAAATTATTTTATTATTGATTTTCTTCATCAGGAAAATTTGGATTAAAGGTTGAAGTGTTATATAATTAAAACTAATAATACCTTGACCTTTTTCTTAACTGGAGGTAAAATCTTGAAATTTTTATACATCACAAACACGCAATAATTCTAGTCGATTCTTATAATTTAATGTATCACTGTTTACAAACTGTTTGGGTCAAAGTTTTTGGGTTTGGGGGTTTCAAGGGCTTCACATAAAAATTGCTGATTTTTGTTCAAACGAGTAAGGACGCTAATAAGAAGTTAATTGCAGGGTGACGCCTATTCCCGCAAAAAGGCCTGTACAACAGTGTTTGCCAGCTCCACTGAGGTTGGCGCTAAAGGCTGGATTCCTTCCAGTCATTCATCCCTTTGACACGATTCTCACCGTAGGATTAGGGTTATTTTTATAGAGATATTCTTTCTCTTGATTCGGTCGGTGAAGCCAACGAAACCATTCTCGCGAAAAATAACTACATCCAAGAATAAACAGGTTTTTTTAAATATATATGTTAATCTATTTTTATTTTTTTTTAAGCTTGTTAGTGATATTTTTATAATATTTATAATTAATTTATTATCTTATATTCAAGTAATTGTCATACCATATCTTTCTGTCTATATTTAATAGTTTTTATATATTTATGTTTATTATTTAATATATAATATTTATATTTGTTATATTTTGTGTGTGTGGAACATATAATATTTATAAATGTATCTTGTTTTCTTTTCTTATAATTTTAGATCGTGTTTAATCTTGTCATTTTTTTATATATTTTTTTTCTCTATTGTACCCCTCATTTGTGTTTTTCTGTTCATTTAATCGTTTGACTGGTAGAGAGTGCTATAGTATTAAGTCCGCCAATTGTGTAAATCTCTCTGTACAATAAAGATTTTATAAATAAATAAATAAAAACCCCTTTGATATTTCAGTTTAAATACAACTGGTATTGATAACTGCGTCATACGAATCTAAAATCATTATATATTTTCTTATCTGATGTGTTCGTCTGTATTAACTTGTGTGTTAAAAGGATCTATGGCTGCTTGCAGTATTGGAGTTATCGTATACGGAAAATACTCATTGTCTAATTGTTTAATTTACTCTTTTTCTTCCTTGTGTATTAACTATGTCATAGGGGTCGACGTAAAAGAGGGTCAACGCAAATGGTTGGAGCGTGGTGCAACCCTCTTTAGAAAAGATGAGCAAACCAATAACTAATAGATCACTGGTAAAATATTTATCCATTTTTGTATATATTCTGAAGATAATTGTTCTATCATGTGTTTATTTATGTTCCCTTAATAAACCCGCGTATTATGTTTAATTTAAAAGTTCTGGTTAGATACCTAATAGATGTCACTACCGTCCCGAAAAAGACGATCACATATAGAATGCTTAATTCACCGAGCCGGACAGCGATACGGTACCTCAGTTGGTAGAGCGACGGGACGGTTGCCGTGAGGTCGTGGATTCGAATCCCTGCCCGTATCGGTTTATTTTTCATTCTATATTTATATAAATTGAAATAAGTTTAACATATACATGTTTAGAGATATTTTCAAACATTAATTTCGGTTGTGGCATCTTTTCCATGTTTATCTATACTGCAAAGTAAGAAGCATTGGTTAGGATTTTCGAAAGAAACCTTATAGATATCACCCCTGTCCCGATAAAGACGATAATTTTGCTTGGATTACGATAATTTTTTAACATCACGTCTAAATTGGCCTTTCCTCGTTTATGATATTAATAAAACCCTTTTGTCAAAGTTAGATGCAAGCGTCATAAAGACATTGAAGTTATGGCTCGGGTTAGCGCACTCAGCGGACTCTTCAACCTTATTTAGAGACCGAAACAATTTTGGATTAAAATTAAAGAAACCATCGGAGCTCTACAAACATCTAAGAGTTACCAAAAGACATATCATCGGAAAATCTAAAGATGATACTGTAACTTCTCTCCCAAAAGACAAAGCTGCCTCAGAGCTCGAGTCACGACTTCAATTCCATAAAAAAATTATGATAGGTGCTCAAACAAATAAAGTAGGGCTAGGATCAAATAGGAAAGTTCAAGACATAGACATAACAAAATCTTTTATTCGACAAGACGAAAACGATAATTACCGACTCCACGCGATGAGCCTAGAGATTCAAAATGAATGGGTGACCATAGGAGATTTTTGTATTCCACTAGCTTTGAGGTGGCGCACCTTAATTTATGATTGGTCCCCAGCATTATTAAAATTCTATCTTAATGCATTCCAAATGACTTTCCCAGATTAAAGTAATTTAGTAAGATGGGGCAAAGCCACCGAAAAGTCTTGCAACATCTGTGGGGAGGCAATAGGAACCGCGAAACACCTATTAGTGGGGTGTAGGGTACTTCTAGATAAGGGTCAATACTCGCGTCGCCACGACAAGGTATTAGAAATTATACGGGAAGCGGTTAGTCTTTCAGTAGCAAGAGCGCGGAAGGGTATAACAACCACCAAACGATCTATAGAATTCGTAAAAGACGGCTCCTCCAAAAAATCAAAAGTTAAGCCTTATTCAATATTAGGCGCGGCTCCTGATTGGATTCTCATGATGGACACGTATGAAAAGCATTACAAAATCCCTGGGGATGTTGGTGTTTCGTCATCCAGACCGGACTTATTCCTGTATTCGAAACATCTGAAGCGCGTGATACTTGTGGAGCTTACTGTTCCTTGGGAAACAAACATCCCAAGGGATCACACATTTAAGCTCAATAAGTATTACGAACTAACCAACGAACTGATCAGGAATAAATTTATAGTTAGTTTATACGCGGTAGAAGTGGGAGCTAGAGGTATAACAGCAAAATCTCTCTATAGCCTACTTAAAGACCTTGGCCTTTCTAGAACAAGCATCGGTTCATTTCTAGAACGTATTTCAAAGGCGGCATTAGTAGGTTCTTTCCAAATTTGGTTAGGTAGGGAGAGGAGTGTGGAGGGTGAAGGTGAGCGTTTCTGCGCACAATAAAGGGGCCCCTTAAACCTACTCCTGGGTCGCAAGTCCCAGGCACTGCTTGCACTCCTTGCAACGCGATGGGCCCGGCACCCGAACGGTGAATCCATGGATTGCTAAGAAGCTTCGTCTCTCGTCTTATAAAGTCGTTGGGTAATAAGAATCATTTTCACAAATAATTGTGTAAAATTCAGTGAACCAAACGATTAAAAACAGGGTCTCCCTTAGCAAATAGTTATCGCGCTACAATGTATGTCATGTACCAGACAAAACCACGTGAAATAGTTAATATTTCTATAGCCTATTTGTTATTTTGGTACATAATCTACTATATTGCGAAGTTTCATCAAAATCCGTTCAGTAGTTTTGGCGTGATTGAGTAACAAACATCCATACATACTCACAAACTTTCGCACACAAATATTACATGTGTACATACAACACACAAATATTACATGTGTACATTGTATGTGTATATTGTATATGTATATGCATATGTATAATTTGTAACTTTTCAAAATTAAAAAAAATTATATTGAATAAGTTTTACCACTTATGGTCAAAGTTTAAACTTTTCAAGAATATCTCAACCAGTAAATTTACATCTAATCCCTACATTCGTATCTAGATACGCGCATAATTCGTTAGCATTATTTTAAATTAGTTTTATGTTTCTATCATCATATTGTACCAATTAGAAACCAGAAATTATAATATAATAGTGTAATTCATAAGAAGAAATAGAGAGATATAATTAAAAAAAAATAACATAACCAGGAAACAAAGTGTCAAAAATAATAATTTTATTAAGATCTTGTACATTAAATAAATTAAAAATTTAAAAATCCTCTGATAGAAAAAGACCTCTAAAAAGAATACAAATAATATTATTATGTATTTATTGAAGTCGTTGCGTTTTTCTGCTTTTTAAAGTTATATTACTGGTTTCTGAATTGTACTATATGAACCTACAGACACACAAAATTTTCAATTGTATAAGTATTTCTATTGATCTATCCTAATATTATAAAGAGGAAAGATTTGTTAGTTTGTTTGAATTGAATAGGCTCCGAAACTACGGGACCGATTTAAATAAAAATCTTTTAGCATTAGAATCCATTATGAAATACAAAGGTTATATTTAATACTAGAAATATATATATTATATTTAATAAAATAAAGATCCAAGTGAAAGTTTCGTAAAATGTAATAAATTATAAATGTATTAAGTGACATGATTCAAGACTTTTTGATATGGGTAGGTAGATAGGTAGGTTTCATATATACGAATATTAATAAATATAAACATTTAGAATCAAAATGATTTACAATCACTAATAACACTATAATGAAGGGATTTATATTATCACTAGCTGTTGCCCGTGATTCTTTATGACTAAGATCATAAGCCATATAAATATATTTTTACAGTCTACGTGGACACAGTCACGGGAAACAGCTATACCTAATAAAGTACTTTACCTTAGTAAAAAAGTGTAAAAACCTTTTGACCTTCATAACAAGATTTTTTATCATATAGAGCGCGGGCCAAGCCGTTGCGAACAGCTAATTATTCAAATTCAAATTCAAATTCAAATTGAATGAACGCACGAATGAAACGTCAATATCTTGGAGACTTTCAATTTCAATCAAAAACAAATAAGAACCATTTCGACGAGCATAGCTTTAGATTAAAAAAAACCGCATACAAATCCGTCCACGCGTTTGGCCGCAAACAGCTAATTATTGCATAAGAACCTCTCCCCCGCACGAATAAAACGACAATATCTTATAAACGACTATTTTCATTTCAATAAAACATGAATAAAAACCATCTCGACGAGCATAGCTTTCGATTCAAAAAAACCGCATTCAAATTTGTCCACGCGTTTGGCCGCAAATTTGCCACAGATAGATAAACAGATACACAGATACAAAGATCGACAGGTCAAACTTATAACACCCCTCTTTTTAGTCGGGGGTTAAAAATATATCTAACAAAGTGCGTCCCACAATTTGGCTTTACATAAAAGGCAATTATGTAACAGCTTTTTTTAGGATTTTTATAATTTTGATAAATGGAATTGAAACCTGAATACCTATTTCAAATAAACCTTTGAAACGGGATTCATGTTCCATACATATTAATGATACAAATTACTAAAAATTTATTATAATAATTATTTAATATAATATTTTTAAAGTATAGTGAAATGACAGACATAGAGTATAAATAATATAAAATAGAAAATTTATATACTATGTTGAAACACCAAACAAATTTCGTCCCAACTCAACATCTGCGACTACTGCAATGCGTCTCTGCATCACTTAGAACCAACGGGTTGTTCTTTCAACTCAATTATAACTTATTATTTCATACATATCCCATTTCAAATGTTAGAACTGTTTGGATTTTATTTAAAATTTAAGCTTCTTGTGTGTCACACTCTTGTGATATATTATATGTTATAGCTCTCTATATCTATTGTTTTAAATGATGGTGATGATAAATATATTGCAGTCGTTATTTCTGTATTAAAAAATAAAAGAGAAACAACTATTACTTTGACCCAAGTAGACATTGATTAATCACCAATACAACTCAAATATCAATAAAGCACGAAAAATATTGCCATTTTTAATATTGTATTGGTATAAAATTTGGACAGATAAATAAAAACTGTGTATCTGTCATTACAATTTAAGCAAAACGTAATTTAACTAATGAGATCATTGTACGTTTTATAAAATATTTTAATAGCTTGTGATAAGAGACAATATAAGAACTGATAAACATTGCATGGATTATAAGTTTTTTTATTCATTTATTTTATTAAAAGCAAGGTAAGCGAGCCTGTAAGTAACCTGACATTAAGTGGTCACCCCCCGCTTATGTTCTTTTAAAATATTATAGAATGTACAAGAGTGTCGCCGGTCTTATCTTTAAGAAGGGAATAAGTGATTTTTTCCTCCATGTTGTATCGATCTATAAACACTACTGAAAGTTCCCTCGTAATGTTGCGGATCAGAACCCTGGTTGGCTTTTCTTGGGGTCTAAGCAATTTTCCTAATTACTGAGAATAATCTGTATGCTTCACTCAGTAAGAAAACTACTAATATACTTGCATAAACTTAACGGTCCATAGCTTACACGTACATTCGAAAGAAGAGAGAACATTGAGCTTTGACACTGCGGAATGGTAGACGTATGTTTTTCCATCGCTGTGCAGTTTAAGGCAAAAAGAGTGTCCAAAAGATCAGCTTCCTCCTAATTATTCAAATCTATTTGCCTCACACTTTCTAAAACGTCCACTGAGATAATGTATTTTATATAATCATATTATTTTCTTGTGTGTAGTTTCGCAGTCTAAATTAAACAAAATTTGTGCAATTAAACAACATCTAAGGCTTTTTAGTAAAAAAATAACAATGATCGAGCTAAGAAAAAAAAAGAACAAATTGATTTATATCGTGACCTTTCATGGCTTTGTTTCTGATAAGAATTTGTCGACGAAGATCGTAGTCGGTCGGTCGTCGAAGATTTAATGAGAAGCCTAGAATTATTAAGTTCTCGATATTCACTTTGAGACAATATTTATAATCTACTAAATTAAAACATTTAGGAACATAAAGTAACAGGTTATAATAAACTAGTAAATAACAATGAAAGATATGAATAGATAGAACATTTCAAAATTCCAACGAACATCAGGTAATATTTATAATATTTGCAAATAAATAATATATAGTAAATGTTTATTAATTAAAGATTTTAAAATGCCCCGGAGGAGACTGTAATGTACCAGCTGAACGAACCTAAGTCTTTTATTGTTTTGTTTTTATAAAGACTCGAGATTCGATGTAAATTTTTCCGGTTTGAGGACTTTTCGGACAATGCCGTCCTACTTGTAAGGAACATTAAAAGGGTTCTGAGATTGCTGTATTGTGACGCCAATGGAAATGTGAGCTGGAAATAAGTTCATGCAAGAATTTATTTTTAACAAATCTTTGTTTACAAATTCTATTCTTTAAATTATATTTAAAAGATACTCACAGAATATAATTTAAAAAAAATAATATGATGATGATGATTATTAGATTATAACTAAAGGGTAATGTAATGGGTAGGTATAGCGTACTAACTAATACAAGCCTATAGTAATTTTTTTATAGAACTAAGGAGCTTGGTTAATACATATATCCTTGGAACCATTAGGAGATTAGGAGGAATGTATTGGCTCTGTTTGCTGATAATTCGCATCCAGATACTGGCAATGCTTATCTAGCACATTTTTCTCTAAAATGCCTGAAATCAGCATCACGAACAAAGAGGAAGGACAGTATTGTGGGGTTTAGATGTGAATAAAGCCCGTGGTTCTGATGGTATAGCCATTCTGCTCAAAACATGCGCAGCTGAGTTGTCTCCTGTATTGCCTCTCTTACAAGACTGGAATAGTGCCTAAATCTTGGAAGATTGCAAACGGGCAACCAGTGCACACAAAAGGCAGCCATGCCAATCCTTCCAAATTATAGACCGATTTCAATCACCTTCATACTCTGCAAGATTATGGACCGTGTATTAAACTCGCGTATTAAACTCTAGCATACGTAGAAGGTAACAATCTCCTCAGGGACCGATAGTAAGGGTTTCGCCGAAATAGGTCCACGGGGGACCTTCTGGTGTATTCTACACACATTTTAGGCAAGCCATCAAGAAAAACGGAGAAGCGGTGCCGGAGTGCCTTAGTGCCAACTTTGTCAAACTCAACGCCACCAAAACGCAGATGTGCCTGTTCATCGCCAAAAGTAAACCTTTCACCTTGGCTATTATTCAGAATATATTCTTGGAATACAGAGACCGGCTACAGTTGTTAGGCTTAGCAGATGGAAAACTTGCCGTTCTAGCGAAGGTCCGACAGTACTTTGCACCGGGACAGCTATCTGTATTATACAGAGCACAGATCCAGTCGTGTGTGGAGTTCTGTGGTTACATATTTGCTGGTTCCGTAAAGTCTTATCTTGCGGTTCTGGATTCAATTGAGAGGCGAGCAAAGAGGCTTATAGGCAACCCCGAAATGACTGAAGAGGATCTCCACAGCCTTGAACACAGGCGTAGAATTGCTAGCCTCTCAGTATTCTACAGGATACATTTTGATGAGTGTACTGCTCGTAATTACACGACCTAATTCCCCCGGCCCCTTCTATCACCGGACGTTCCGATGCACGGCAGGTATCCATCCCTACGTTATGGACATTCCCTCTGTCCGAACGAATTGCTATGCTTCGTCATTTTTAATTCTTACACCGAAGGACTTAAGAACAGCTTGCCTGCGTCGGTATTTCCATCAGAATAAAATGTGGGTATCTTCAATAGACGAGTGAATAGGTTGCTAGATTAATGCGGCATACGACCTAAGACTACATTCCACTTTTCATCAGGTGGAATGCAGTCAAGCATTGACTAGACTAGATAGTATAAAAAAAAACTTTAACAAAGCATGCCTATTTCATTTAATATACCTAAATACTCTATTAATTCCCATTTACTGTAGTAAGCTCTTTGTTAAAAGTTTTAAAAATAATCTGATAGTTTGAAATTCCATCGTCGTTATTTTATTATCTGAAATATTGGAAATCGATTGTATTGTGTCAACGTAGTCCTATCATTAAATTTGTTCAACCATTATTCCTGATTGTGATAATCGGTAATTTAATCAGTTGTAAAATTCTTGAATGCGAATTAATCCGATTGTTGAGTTATTGCGGTTTATCAAAAATCTAAAATTATTTTCAGCATTATTATATTGTTACTGAAAGAGATTATTTCTACTAAGAGCGTACTTATTGGTAAGGACTAGCTATGTTTAAGACTTTATGAATTATTTATAAATTTGTATTGAAAATCGGTCGCAGGTGCTGTATTGATTTCATCGGTTTGCCGCTAGCTTATCTATATATCTTGCTTTCTAATTATCGCTTATAGCAATCAACAGTATTAAAGGAATATTTATATATATATATATATATATATATATATATATATATATATATATATATATATATATATATATATATTTTTTTTTTATACAATCAAGGGCAATGCTTGACTACATTCCACCTGATGGTAAGTGGAATGCAGTCTAAGGTGGTAAGGCGCATTACCCTAGCAGCCTATTCACTCTTCTCTTGAATTTATCCACATTGTATTCTTTCGGAAATACCGACGCAGGCAAGCTATTCCAATCCTTTGCTGTACGCAGTAAAAAAGACGAAACAAAGCGCTTCGTTCGGACAGGTGGAATGTCCACAACAAAAGGATGGATTCCCGCCGTGCGTCGGAAAGTCCGATGATGGAAGGGGGCCGGGGGAATTAGATCGTGTAATTCATGCGCACACTCACCAAAATATATCCTATAGAATACTGAGAGGCTAGCAATTCTACGCCTGTGTTCAAAGCTTTGGAGGTCGGCTTCGACCAACTCGGGATCTCCTATGAGCCTCATTGCTCGCCTCTCAATTGAGTCCAGAACCGCAAGATGAGACTTTGCGGCACCAGCAAATATGTGTCCACAGTACTCTACACACGACCGGATCTGTGCTTTGTATAAAACAAGAAGCTGTCCCGGTGTAAAGTACTGCCGAACCTTCGCAAGAACGGCAAGCTTTGCTGCTGCTGCTCTTGCTCTGGACTCAACGAACCGACCAAAGTTGAGGTTCGAGGAAATCTCTAAGCCTAATAACTGAAGCCGGTCACTGTATTCCAAGGATACATTCTGGAAAGTAGGAGCCAAGGTGAAAGGGCTCCTTTTGGCGGTGAATAGACACGTCTGCGTTTTGGTGGCGTTGAACTTGACAAGATTGGCATTGCTCCATGCGGAGACTGCCTGAAGTTTGTCATTCAAACGTTGCACCATGGCTTCTCTTTCAGACTGTACTTGATCTCGACTAGCCCGACTACTCGGCAGATATCTTTCTACAACTGTGCTGTCGTCTGCATACCCATAGATACCGGGCTTCAATAGATCATTAATGTGCAGCAGAAACAGAGTTGCAGAAAGAACGGACCCCTGAGGCACTCCGGCATTTATTGTCAAGGGTTCCGAGGAACACCCGTCGACAACTACTCGGAGAGATCTCTGGCTCAGAAAGTCCGTTACCCAGCCGATCAGACCAGGAGATATACCGTACGCTGAAAGCTTGCTTATAAGGCTCGCATGCCAGACCCTGTCAAATGCCCTCGAGACGTCCAGAGAGACGGCGACCGCTTCTCCGTTCTTCTCGATGGCCTCGCCTAGAATGTGTGTAGCATACACTAGGAGGTCCCCAGTAGACCTATTACGGCGAAACCCGTACTGTCGGTCACTGAGGAGATCGTTACCTTCTAGGTATGCTAGAAGGCGCGAGTTCAATACACGCTCCATAGTCTTGCAGAGTATGGAGGTGATTGAAATCGGTCTGTAGTTGACAGGATCAGCACGGCTGCCTTTTTTAGGTACGGGTTGCACGTTGGCAAGCTTCCAGGATTTCGGCACTATTCCAGTCTTGAAAGAGAGGCGATACAGACGTGTCAGTACAGGAGACAACTCAGCTGCACATGTCTTGAGCAGAATGGCTGGTATACCATCAGGACCACTGGCTTTATTCACATCTAAACGACACAATGTTCTCCATACCTCTTTGTTAGTGATGCGGATTTCAGGCATCGAAATACCGCAGTGAGGAAGATGTGCTGGAGAAGCATTGCCAGTATCTAGATGCGAATTATCAGCAAACAGAGAAGCAAATACATTCGCTTTCTCTGTTGCTGTGTGGACCAGGGATCCATCCGGCTTCAGCTGAGCAGGCAGTGAGGGTTGGCAGAAATTCGACTCGATCGCTTTCGCAAGAGACCAGAAAGCTCGACTGCCAGTTGGTTTGATAGAGAGCTTTTCGCCATTCTTAGCGATTCGATGGAGACGAGCCTTCCGCAATGCCTTTTTGTAGGACTTGGCAGCTAGGTTAAAGGCTCTCTTCTTTGTACTTACATCCGGAGTTTTGCGGCTTCGAGCATCAGCCCAAATGAGGTATGCCGAATGTTTTCGGTCTTGAGCATGACCACATATATATTTTTTATAGCTTTATTTTATATTCAAACTTTTTCCTAACTAGAATATGATAAAGCTTAAACTATTAAAACTTATTAAAACTTAAAACTAGTAATAATATATTCAATGAACCTCAATAAATAGTAACAAAAAAAATTTTACTGGCCCGCCTGAAACGTGAGCTATAACATTATTACATGCCCGTAAGTAATAACGTTCAAAGAATTATGTACAATATTTTTCAAACACAAATCATTTAATATGCAGAAGATATAAAATGAGTATTTTTTTGTGGCCTACACTTTTATAGAAGTAAGTATATTGTATAATATTACTATGTACCTATATATAAATCTTTGTCTTGACTGTCTGATTAGTAAAACTGGGGTTACAAATTAAACGTAATTTCCATTTATGACGTAACATTAATACAAATTTAGATACAAATTAGAAAAGACTACCAAGGTAAATTGGTAGTGTTTCAAAAACATACAGTATACTTCAAATATTCTTTTTGGTCTCTAACAATGAACCGATGAGACCTCATTATATAGATTTTCTTCGTTAATTGTTTTCACCGATTTTCCTCGTAAATTGTTTCCGCTGATTTTCTTCGTTAATAGTCTTTCTTTAATGTAAATATTTTTTTGTATTATATTTGTTTGTTACTCTTATTTTTATTTTTCTAACAACTTAATATATTTTACATAAAAAAGTATATCATTTTAGTTTCCAATGGGTTTTAGTTTTACCTTTTTAAACGTTGAGAAAAAATGTTATATGTTATATGTTTTTATATTAAATGAAAGGCAAATCAATAGTCAATAATTAATAGTCACTATATGGTAAGTCGTATCGTCTCCGTCTCGTAGCGACAGTCGGTTCTAGGCCATAGTAGAGTTGAAATGTTCATTACTTGTGCTAATCGACCTGAGTAACAATTATTTAAATTGATACTATTAAGAAGTATATTGTAAATAGCGACTTTAAAAAAATCTACGAAGCATGATCAATGCTTTTTTTGTCTGTTGCAATGTCACTCAAATGCCTGTTTGTCTATGTATTGTAAATTTCTAAATTTTTCTCTAAACTCATAATTTGACCTGTATTTTATTCATTTAAACAAAAATACTGCAAAAATAAATTACAGTTCCTACCTAATTGTATCAATTTTGATCACTGACTTACCTATAGATTAAAACTATAACCAGTTCCAGGTGAAGTTCTCAAAATTATTACTTTATTAATCCGAAAATGTTTCGTTTTGATAGTTACTAGCCATCGAACATAGAGATCCATCTTTGTCTTCCTTCGCCTCATGCTTCGCCAACAGCGGGCGGATGTCGCATTAATATGCAAAACCTACCTGCGCCCTTCCGATGCTGCCCACCTGCTTGGTTACCACACTCTAGATTGGATGCCCCCCCTGAACATGCCAGGAGGGGCTTGCTTATCGCGGTGAGGCGCTCGCTAGTACATCTGCCAGCTCCTGCTATCTACACCACATCTTTCCAAACCCTGGGCACCGAGGTCCAGTTCAACGGTGAGCGACTTCGCATTTTTTCTATATACCTGCCCTCTTCACCATCACCAGCGAATTGAGAGAGATTCTCGCTGGACCCACCCCAACGATAGCCACTGTCGATTTCAACGCCAAACACACAGCATGGAGATGCAGCTCCGTGTGTAACAATGGCCGCCGCCTCTTCGAAGAGGCGGACAAGCAGGGCTACTGTGTTGAAGACCCTGATGAGCCCACACATTATTCCTTCACAAACAGTCACTGACCAAGCACCATAGACTTGGTGGTGCACAAAGGCATGAAAGGAAGGGGGCTGACGCTGGAAAACCTCTTGGATGCCTAAGGCTCGGATCACTTGCCAGTCTTAGTAACGACTCTCGGCAAAGTGACCATTGCGAGGTGCCTTCCACCAGGGGGCAGAATTCATTGGTCCCGGTTCGAGTCCCTCATCCGTCGCAATATCTTAGCCACACAACAGAGCGAGTAACTCTCCTCTCCTGCCGGCATCAACAGATTGGAGGACAACCTCACTAAATGCATCCGAGAAGCGAAGAGAGAAGTCACCGACACTGTAAGGACGCACATCCTTCCTCCTATACCAAATCGTCTTTCTGCACTCATCGTGAGCAAGAGAGCGACACGCAGAGAATGGCAGTACTTGAGACAGCGGCCGCCAAACGATGGGAGGGTTACATTCGAGAAACAAGCGAGGATCAACCTTCATTGACAAGGCTCTGCAGGCTCATCCAGAAGAGACCAGTGCTTGTTACGCCGCTCATCCATTAAAACGGACCTCTTATCTTCGACTCTCAGGGCAGGGCGGACTGGGCTGAGGCTAGGGCTGAGTACCTATCCGACCAATTCGTTTCTAATCCCACCGTGGCATTGAAGACTACTTTACCAACTGGCTACACAATCCGGGGAAAGATGAAGTGCCAAACACTTCACCCCGTCATCTGCCAGAACAGAAAGGGGACCTCTGTCGCGGTCTTTCTTGATGTCCCGGGGGCCTTGACAGGGTGTGGCATCCAGGACTACTATTCAAGATTATCCGGGCTGGCATCCTTCACTTCCTCACTCGTGTTTTGGCAGATTTTCTAGACGCCAGGACCTTCTATTGTCTAGGGTCGACAACGCCATCTCGAAGAGCCACCCTATCCATGCTGGAGTCCCGCAGGGCAGCACCCTGTCTCCGATTCTCTACACTACGTACACCGATGACATTCCTGTTGGCCAAGACACCACCCTAGCGCTCTATGCAGACGACGTGGCGTTCCTAGCCAAATCCTTAAGCGGAAAGCACGCGGCCCTAAAGATCCAACGAGCTTTCAACCTACCTCCGGATTGACTGGCGAAATATAGGATCACGCTGAATGTGGCGAAAACCCAGGCCATCGTGTTCCTAGGCCGTTGCACTGATCCTCCTCCGCATTCCCTCCACGGCGCCGAGATTTCCTGGAGCAGAAGCATCACCTACCTGGGCTTAGTCGTTGATAGGCGAATGTCAATAGCCGCCCAGGTATCCAAAGCAAGAACGGCAGTTAGAGCAGCCCTGAGCGTGTTAAACCCAGTTTTTCGATCCCGCCTCCCACTCAGAACCAAGCTGGTCATTTATAAAATATACGTAAAACCTCACCTAACATATGCCGGGCCTGCTCGGTTCTAAATAGCCAGCACACAGCAAGCAGAATAAAGACAGTGGAATCCACCGCACCGAGACGTGCCTCCGGTGCGCCCTGGTGTATGAGGAAGGAATCCATCTTTCGCGACCTCCGCATGGAGCGCCTGGATGCGCACATCATCAATGTCGCTGCCCAGATGTTCCACCGAGCCGATGTCTCGCATTTCCATCATTTCTGAGACATCGCACCATGGCACACCCGTTCCCTACACTCTTCCAGAAGGAGACTCCCTAAGGATATCCTCCCGCCCATTCCTTAGCCCTGAGCTGTCTCCTTGGCAGGCCTTAGGCTTTAATATAATATCCAACATTATAGAAAAAATATATATTTTAAGTGTTATTAAATGTTCTGTGTTGTTTTTAATAAATTTCAGGACCAACCATTGAACTTGGCACTCAATTAGATCTCACTTCTTTTGTCGTAGAAGTAAAAAATCAAAGTTATATTATAAAATAGAACTTGGTTCTCATTTAACATTTGTATTATTACCGGGATTACTTTAAATCTAGCCTTTTTATAGTGCAGTAATGAAACCTTAAACAATCACAATTATAAAAATAATAATGAAGACGTAAGTTGGTTGACTAGTATTGTATTAAAATTTCTTTTAATTGCGTTCCTATCTTCATTAGTGACTACACCGTAGCCGGAACCAACATTATGCATTAATATAGTTATTAGAGTCTAACCCTGATAATTAAGAGTCTGCGTCAGTCAAGATAAGAAGTCTTTTTATACGTAGATAGATAGAATAAATAAATTAATTATGTATGTTAATGTATTATATGTCTATGTATGTATGTGTATGTACATATTTGTGTATGTATGTACATACTTGTACATAAAAACTAATATATACATACATATATGTATATTTTTGTATCTTATATTTTAATTTTATTTATCTTTTTTTTTATTTAACCATGATTGTATTTTTGTTTTTATTTTTTTTTTTGTTTTATTTTTTTTTCTGTTTTATTTTACTTTTTTTTTATTCTGCATACGGGTGTGGCACATAAATAAAATGTTTTTGAATTTAAATTTGAATATTATTCACTCACATTTTCTTGGATTTCCACGAATACTACACATTTAAATAAAATATTTTTATCGCATTAGGCTCACAGGTTCACAGGTTCATCCATTAAAATAGTTTTGTTTTAAAATATTAGTTTTGAAGTTGTACTATCTGCAAAATGTACTTAAATATTAATAAAGCTTTTGTATCCAGTCAAATTCTTTGTACTTACGAGTCGAAAGACAAAGTCAGCATTTCTCGTTCATATCATATTCAACTCAAAGGAAACATAATCCGTGTACTTAAATTAGCACCAGATTATAGACTAGAATGAGTAAATGATAAGCCAGACGATCTTGTCAATCAGGGTAAATTTTTAGGTTCTATAGTAGTAATTAAGAAATAGTTTAATGTTCTATGTTATAGTCTCACAACTCCCTTCCGTGAAAGTCATTGTACTAAGGGATTTTAGACCAGCCCTTTTTGGATGGATCACGTGTCACTGAGTACGCGGAGACGTCTGTATTAAATAAATTAATTCATATAAAAGAACACGCTATAGTATTCCCATGTCGCTATAAGTAAAACTAACTGATCTTACTGAGATACCGTGAAATATTATACTGTTCTATCTTTAGATTTCTTGAAGTCTTTTGGGGATATTAGAAATAGTTTTAAGTCTGCTATAATTATTACACCTATTACGTATAATATTTTATAGAAATAAAATTGTATTTTAAGAACATAGTGAAATTTACTTTCGAATTTTCTTTCAAACCTGTTTGAAGACATTCTCATAAATATATATTAAAGTTAATAATTTTACGAAGAAATAACCACACCTTACAAATTATACTGGAGGATAGAGATGATGGATGATCTAAATCTCCTCCCTCTCCAAGTTACTCTCCTTTCAACCCTCAGAACTCCTCATCACTTCTTTTATTGTTGTACCCAAAACACACTAGCCGCCATTAGTGAATTTTAACTAAGAAAAAACTTAAACAGACCTTTCAAGTACGTATTAAAATAAAGTATTTTATCTAGAATAATCATTTACAACAAATTAATATTTACTATAATTTTCATATTCAGCTATCTGTATAAGACATACAAATACTAATTAAAGAAAAGAAAACGATTGTTAGTGAGTCTGTGACTACCGCCAGTCAAATTGGTCGATACGTCAGGCAGTTAAAGGGTATGTGATAACTATCTTTTTTTAAAAGTAAAAAAAATAATAATGCATGTGATGGTTTTGCACTTAATTGTAGTTGTTTTTGTTATTTTTTAAATTACTATTTATTTTTATGTTATTATAAAGGTTTAGAAAATATTTGTAATGGATATAAGTTGGCTTAAAACATTTAAACATTTGACTCACAAAGCAGAATGTCATTTTTATTCAAATATTTTCCACTATGAAAGAGAACGTCAACAAATAGCTTGTTAATTGACACAATAAACTTACAAATGAGAACTCAAATGAATTAAGTTGGCAAACAGAATTCTTCTAAAATAAGTTTCTGTGAAAGTCAACAAAATATATATTTTTAATTGTTGTTAAGTCGAAATTAACTTTTAAAAGTTATCTTGTAACACAAATGATGCTCTTTGAAGCTATTTAATTAAACGAAGTAAGTTCTTTAGAATTAATAAATGGTGCAATAATAAAAATGTCGGTGAATAAAAGTTATTATGTAATTGTACTAAAGACAGAACATGTACATATTTTGAAAACCAATTGAGCATTTTTAATTAATTTCAATATGAGAACAACAGACAGAAACAAGAAATTTGTAGGTTTTTTATTGAGAAAACGCCATTTTATTATATTGTCCAGTTATCTTTTTGAATAATTAGATATACGAGTACATATTTGCCTAAAGCGATAAACATTTCGAACAGAATTATAGGGGTTGGAAATCACATACAATATATCACAGAAATTAATGCAACAACGCGTAGCGCGTACTTTATATGGAGAAGGTTTTGTTATATAAAAAATAATAAAATAACAAATAATTAAGTAAATTGATTTTACTATCAATCTCAACGAGTCTTTATTAAAAGCTTTTTTATCTCCTACTAACTAAAATAACTTTTCCCGCGGGCAGCGTGTTTTGGAAGAATCTATTATGTGCCTTAACTGTCTTTGACTTATAGTAAGGAAAAATTCACACATAAACTCTATCTAAGTACTATGCCCTAGTTATATATTTGGAATTGGTTAATAAAGATGCAACCATTAACCTAATTAATCTTATTTAGATAACATATTTTCCTCTTAATGTCAATATAATCAAATAACGTTTTGACCAGGTTGCACCCGCCGTAGTCACAGGCTGATTTAGTAAATAATTATATTGACCAAATATATTAACATATACAAATAAATATAATATACTTATATAAATTCTATTATTATCAGCGAACAAAATATTATTTTTATAAATTCCGCGTGTCATAATATTCCTGTTTGAAATACAGTCTATAGTAATTTGAAGTTCTTTGATCGTTGAAGTGCGCACACATCATCTCGAAGCTCACTCGCCGGAGGAATAGCAATGCACTCTAGACGATATTTATTGACATCCATCAAACGTATGATATTTTTTACATTTTACTAGAAGTTTAATGTTTATTTTGTATTGGTATAGTAGTATTAAGTAATACCTAACATGTAGGTTCCATTTATAAATTTTCAGTTATTTATTTGTTTATTAAATTAACTTATATGGCAACTTTTTATCACTTTAAACATTTACGTTAGATATTATTCAGATAGTTAAATATATTAACAGTGATAATATATATGTATAATATATTAAGTGATAATATATATGTATAATACGTACATAGTAGGTAATCTCTGGCTACACATTTCACCGAGATGTAAAATGATTACAAATTTGACATAAATAAATTATTCTTTTTGTATGTATCGAAATAAAGAATACACAACCTTGCAGCTGAATTATCAGTGCCACAAGAAAACTTCGAGCACTGTTGGTGTCCAACAACTTTGCTTTGGTTGTTGGTGTGACAACAAACACATGCAATGTTTCCACACAAATTGTGGATATACTGCGGGCGTAATTTATTCCCACGAGTATTTGTTAAATATGTTGGTTACAGGTTTTTTTTCGGAAACAAATACATTCTAAGCTACTGATTGAAATCTTGTTTATTAATACTTTAATTATGCTACGGCATATATAAATTCCTTTTAAAAATTTAACTTTAAGTAATAAAAAATACGTGTTTATGTACTTTAGTTACATCTGACTTTCATAATTTCCTAATTAAGGGTTGAGCGGTGCCTAATACTGGGTTTCCTGTAAGCTCTCTCCGAGTTAAAGAAATGTGGATATTAAGTTCTTATAATTTTTAATTTTTGATTGTTTTCGTATTTGTCAGACATATTTCGTCTTTTTATAAAGAAATGTTTAAAATCTAAAGTATTTTATTAGATCTAATAAACTGACAAAGAGAAAATTGGCAGACAGACAAACATTTTGCACTTCACTAATGTTTTCCCTATTCTTAGTACACTTGATTTTAATTACTGCTTTTCTTGTTTTAACATTCATTTTATTTTACAGTAGGCACAATATAGTAAATAATATAGTGAATGAATTCTCAAAAGAAATTACTTTTACTTAATATGAAACGCGTAATAAACTTCATTAGCATACTATCTGTCCAGGAAAGCAAGTAATATATTTCTATAATTTCGTATATTTTTAACAAGTCCTTGACTTACAGAGTGTAAGATTTATTGTAAACCATTGTATTAATTAGCAATACGTATAATATTATATCCGAATATTCTTATACAAACAACGTTGCAGCTATGTATTTACATGAAAATGTCTCAAATAATTAAGGAGAGTAAGCAAGGTTGACCCAAGTAAGTCGGAGTGTCGAAGTGTTCTCGACCATGATGTTTGAGATCCATTAATTTGGAATACTTCAACTTATTATTATAAGGGGTTTTCTTCTGTCCTTGGATTTTTTTATTTTTGTATAATGATGAAAGATTTAAGCACGAAACAAATAATATTATTTAATTGTTATGTAATTTATATTACATATTTGATTTTTATTGTACCAAATGCACGGTATTTGTTACACAAAAATACTACAAATATATGAAGGATTTCCGTTTAATATTTATTATATAAAAAAGCAAATATGTTTTATATATAACAAATTCACTTCATTCGAAAGTCTCTTTAGAAACATGCAACTATGGTTTGACGTTTTGTAAATTCAATGTGACATCCCATGTCTGTGACCGCATTGGACCTCAAGAGTGAATGATCTTTTGTGAATCCTTAACTGTAAACATATAAATAATATACACTATGACTGTAACACATTAAATTAGTTTAGTTGTCAAAATAAGGTTTGTACTTCCTACAGCAGAGCAATGATTTATAAATCGAAGTTATTTGTTATTCATAAATCCGTACAATGTGTGGTAGGCGTAAAAAAATCCTTTAACGTTTAAACAGAACATTTAAATAATAGGAAGCTCTATATATATATATATATATATATATATATAGAGTGGTAGACCATAACATCGGGTCGCCGGCAAAGTTACCACCCATCGGGCAAAGTCGTGCCGCAAAGCGACCTAGTCGTGTTCCGGCACGTTGCTCGATGAAGCCGTTTATGGGAAATGGGTCTGAACAGCTGCGGTACGTTGGCGAACCGGTTGACGTCGAGTTGGTGTTTATTTTGTCGGGTGTCTAGTCGCGGAGGGTAGCGGGATCCGAAGCGACGGCTATCCGCTGGCCGCCCGCAGATAGTTGGGGGCCCAATTAGTGGGTTAGCCACCCACGAAAGGCTGCCCCGCCAGCTGCGAAAAATCCCAGGGTGGCTCCATCGTGCTGGTTGGCGACCAGACGAGGAGGCCCGATGGCGATCCCTGGGGGGGTTCGGGCGTCCCCGCAGTCTCCAGGCTAGCCTCCCAGTGGCAAGACATCACCAATTTCGACGTCGGGTTCGATACGTACCGTCTCGTTCAACTGCCATTTTCCATCCCTATTCACTTTTATATTTATTTTTTATGAAAAAGTTAAAAAAAAGGAACAAGGTTACACAGCGGTTGCACTCCTCCTCATATAAAGTGCACCTCACTAATATCAGGGGTTTGCACTCAAATCTTTTAGCTGTCCACCACCACCTGGAGACAGAGCAGCCGCACTTGCTCTTTTTGACGGAGACGCAGATACAATGTCCTTTGAGCGCTGCATACTTGGATTATCCCGGTTACTCGTTAGAGCACAACTTTCGCTCACGGGCCGGAGTCAGTATGTACGCACGGAACGACCTCTGTGTCCAGCGTCTCCGTCACCTTGAAGACCCCACTTTTTCTTCCCTATGGGTTTTAGTGGACACAGGAAACGAAAAAATCCTGTATTCCTGTGTCTATCGTTCGCACAGCGGTGACCAGGAGACAACTCGTTTATTTGAGTATCTCAGTGAGGCTGCAGATATGGCTCTATATCAGTATCCTTCGTCGCAGCTCGTCTTTCTGGGGGACTTTAATGCCTGTCATCAGGACTGGCTATTCCCGTACCAGAAGACCGACCATGCTGGAAGAGAAGCGCGGAACTTTGCGTTGTCCTTAGACCTCTTTCAGCTGGTGAGGCAAGCGACAAGGGTGCCAGATGTGGTAGGCCATACAGCCAATTGCCTGGACCTTCTGCTGACAACTGATCCGGACAGGTATCGTGTAGAGGTAACGTCCCCCTTGGGAACCTCCGATCACTGTCTGGTGAAATCTGTATTTACATATTCCCCACCAGCTTTCGAACCACATGGTGTTAGGCGAGTATGGAAATACAAGTCAGCAGATTGGGATGAGATGCGGCACTTTTTTGCGTCTTATCCTTGGCGGCAGGTCTGCTTCTCTTCTTTGGATCCGTCGAGTTGCGCGGATGCTATAACCGATGTGGTGCATCAGGCAATGGAGTATTTTATTCCTTTTGCTGACGTACCCATCGGTGGCAAAGCTCGCCCATGGTTTAATGCCGAATGTGGTCATGCTCAAGACCGAAAACATTCGGCATATCTCATTTGGGCTGATGCTCGAACCCGCAAAACTCCGGATGTAAGTTTGAAGAAGAGAGCCTTTAACCAAGCTGCCAAGTCCTACAAAAAGGCATTGCGGAAGGCTCGTCTCGATCGAATCGCTAAGAATGGCGAAAAGCTCTCTGTCAGACCAACTGGCAGTCGAGCTTTCTGGTCTCTTGCGAAAGCGATCGAGTCGAATTTCTGCCAACCCTCACTGCCTGCTCTGCTGAAGCCGGATGGATCCCTGGCCCATACAGCAACAGAGAAGGCGAATGTACTTGCTTCTCTGTTTGCTGATAATTCGCATCTAGACACTGGCAATGCTTCTCCAGCACATCTTCCTCACTGCGGTATTTCGATGCCTGAAATCCGCATCACTAACAAAGAGGTATGGAGAACATTGTGTCGTTTAGATGTGAATAAAGCCAGTGGTCCTGATGGTATACCAGCTATTCTGCTCAAGACATGCGCAGCTGAGTTGTCTCCTATACTGACACGTCTGTATCGCCTCTCTTTCATGACTGGAATAGTGCCGAAATCCTGGAAGCTTGCTAATGTGCAACCCGTGCCCAAAAAAGGCAGCCGTGCCGACCCTGTCAATTACAGACCGATTTCAATCACCTCCATACTCTGCAAGATTATGGAGCGTGTATTGAACTCGCGCCTACTAGCATACCTAGAAGGTAACGATCTCCTCAGTGACCGACAATACGGGTTCCGCCGTAATAGGTCTACTGGGGACCTCCTAGTGTATGCTACTCACATTTTAGGCGAGGCCATCGAGAAGAACGGAGAAGCGGTCGCCGTCTCTCTGGACGTCTCGAGGGCATTTGACAGGGTCTGGCATGCGAGCCTTATATGCAAGCTTTTAGCGTACGGTATATCTCCTGGTCTGATCGGCTGGGTAACGGATTTCCTGAGCCAGAGATCTCTCCGAGTAGTTGTCGACGGGTGTTCCTCGGAACCCTTGACAATAAATGCCGGAGTACCTCAGGGGTCCGTTCTTTCTGCAACTCTGTTTCTGCTGCACATTAATGATCTATTGAAGCCCGGTATCTATGGGTATGCAGACGACAGCACAGTTGTAGAAAGATATCTGCCGAGTAGTCGGGCTAGTCGAGATCAAGTACAGTCTGAAAGAGAAGCCATGGTGCAACGTTT
The DNA here is from genome assembly GCA_959347405.1 of Napeogenes sylphis. Taxonomy (NCBI): domain Eukaryota; kingdom Metazoa; phylum Arthropoda; class Insecta; order Lepidoptera; family Nymphalidae; genus Napeogenes; species Napeogenes sylphis. Next base: position 7,304,777 of record OY365783.1, read on the forward strand.
GAATGACAAACTTCAGGCAGTCTCCGCATGGAGCAATGCCAATCTTGTCAAGTTCAACGCCACCAAAACGCAGACGTGTCTATTCACCGCCAAAAGGAGCCCTTTCACCTTGGCTCCTACTTTCCAGAATGTATCCTTGGAATACAGTGACCGGCTTCAGTTATTAGGCTTAGAGATTTCCTCGAACCTCAACTTTGGTCGGTTCGTTGAGTCCAGAGCAAGAGCAGCAGCAGCAAAGCTTGCCGTTCTTGCGAAGGTTCGGCAGTACTTTACACCGGGACAGCTTCTTGTTTTATACAAAGCACAGATCCGGTCGTGTGTAGAGTACTGTGGACACATATTTGCTGGTGCCGCAAAGTCTCATCTTGCGGTTCTGGACTCAATTGAGAGGCGAGCAAAGAGGCTTATAGGCGATCCCGAATTGGTCGAAGCCGACCTCCAAAGCCTTGAACACAGGCGTAAAATTGCTAGCCTCTCAGTATTCTATAGGATACATTTTGGTGAGTGTGCGCAGGAATTACACGAGTTAATTCCCCCATCCCCCTTCCATCACCGGACGTCCCGACGCACGGCAGGTATCCATCCTTTTGTTGTGGACATTCCACCTGTCCGAACGAAGCGCTTTGCTTTCTCATTTTTACTGCGTACAGCAAAGGATTGGAACAGCTTGCCTGCGTCGGTATTTCCGACCGAATACAATGTGGTCACATTCAAGAGAAGAGTGAATAGGTTGCTAGGGTAATGCGCCTTACCACCTAAGACTACATTCCACTTACCATCAGGTGGAATGTAGTCAAACATTGCCCTAGATCATATAAAAAAAAAAAAAAAAAAAAAAATACATATATATATAATACAGCTCGTATAATAGTATAAATAATGTAATATGTAAATAAAAAATTAACAAGAAACCCGTATTTTGTTTAAGATTATAGTTTACCAAACTATTTATGACCCAATAAACAAACAAACAGAAAGTGACAATAAAACTTGACAAAAGATAAATATTTCATGAATCCAATGCGTATAAAACCTTAAATAAAAACGCACTACAACTACAAGCTTCACTTTCTTTATTCACACTAATCATTCAATCGTTCACCGAACTTTGAATGGTTAATGTTTCGGTTTTCATGGAAATTGTGAAAAGTTTATTTGTATGTATGAAATTATTTTATTTGTACATCGTATCGTATCTTTTCAATTATTCTGATTTATTCCGAAAACTTATAATGAGTAGATTTGTATATCACACTTACGGTTTCTGAATAACCTTATGACCTTTTTTTCTACGGTTAGACGTTCTTGAATAAGTCTCATTTAACAATTTTACTATGAATATACATGTATACCTATCGTAAAAACATCAAGCGATATAAACAAGTCATATATATAATGTTTTCAGTGGCAATTTCACGATCTAAAACTAACCATTTCCAGATAAATAATTCAGTGGTTATTTGTTATTCATAGCATCAGAAAATAGCATTTGCATAAATGTGTGGTTTACTTTCAATAACATTAATACACATAGAAAACTATTGTGTATATTTACAAATTTACACATGTAAAAGAATGTTCTTTTATTTGATTGAAGAACTATATAAAATATAATAATATACCCTAAAATATGTTTTAGTTAATATGTAAAGGTAATTCATAATAGTCTTTTTGAAATTAAATACGGGGTGCTCTGTAAGAAAAGTATAAAATAATTGTCACTAAAGCATTCAGATTAAAAAGGACACATAGGTCCAATGATGTTCAATATTTAATAATAATTAATTCGGTTCCGTTTCACATTTGTTTTCCGAATAAAATTACTTGCACTTTATTTCATTATATTTAATATATTTCATATTTAATGTTAATAGCATACCCGAGTGAAATGGTTTGAGTTTTCATTACATCATATGATGTTAACGACGGGCTGTTAAATTATCAATAAAATAAGTAATATAAAACCATTAAATAATAAAATTGTTTGCAAAGCTATTTAAACAACGTAATGGCAAATATTATGCAAATGCATAGCATTTACGTCTTATCTTGAAGAAGAAATAAATAATTTTAGATATTTTTTTATGGGCCATCAAAAACAAGGTTTTTGTTTTTGTTCTCTAAAAATGTTTATTCTATCGTAAATAAATAACAGAGGTTACAAATATATTTAAGAAAGACTTTTATTCTCAAATAGTTGTCATATTAAAGAATTGTTTTTTATCTACATTGTAATGAATAAAAATTATTAAAAGGAAATAATTAGATATTTTTGAAAACTTATTATTTAAAGGAAAAAAAATTAATTTAGAGATAAGAATCATAAATCTACCTCTATTTCGCAAAATTATGTAAATGGTAAAAAAGATAAAAGATTTTCAGAGTTTTCCTTCCTTTCTTTTAATGTAAACCAGACACATAAGAACCCAAGATTCAATAAGATTCATAATATAAAAAACGTCATGCTTATTATATTTATTGATAAATGTAAAATTTATCGTTTGTAAATTTAATTACCGATCATATTTATATGCTTTAGTTTTACATTTACAATTCCAATCAGTTTAATCTAATTGTCCACTTTATGTAATAATACAGTAATGCATTCGTTCCAACAATAATGTAATATACCTTCGAATGTTTTCATCGCAATCAAAGTTCCTGAAACCCATCTCTGATCCACATTTATGAACCATTTAGGAACAGTTGTAAAATTTATTATAACTTGATACATACAAAAGTTGATTAATGGTGAGTGCAATCACCCGTCATTCATACCTAGACGATCCATTACTCATTAGTCCTCCCACTCTACAAATCCTTTTCTAACAAAGTACACAGTATCTTCTACACATAATTCATCTATTCATCTTCTCTGCTACGTTTCAAGTGATAGAAAGTTTATTATGTACTAATAAAATAAAATTATTTATTTTCACAGATTTCAAATATGAAATCAGGACTTAATTCAAATCGCCGTAATTACCAATCGCTGCTACGATTTTCTCTTGTGTGTTTTTTATAACTTACTGGGTTAGGAGTTCAAAGCCTAAAAAGCTACTAAAGGATTGGCGATTATTAAATAAGTATATAATTTTATATAACATGCCTATTTTTTAAAGACTTGGCTCGACATGAGTCTTCAAAGAGAGAGCCTAGTTCCCTGTTCATAGGCCGGCTACACTCTTTCACATTCTGTGATATTTAACGTGACCATAGTCGATGGTGATCACTTATAAGATGATCCCAGGTATGTTCTCCCTTCTTTTGAAACAAAATAATATATATTTTTTTTTTTTTTTTTTTTTGTTGTGAACTGCCATCAGTCGGTAACGACTATAATCAGTTTTGGTGAGTGAGACTGATTTTTAGATTTTGGAGACCATTGCCTCTCTTAATCCTTAGTTAAAGCTACACAATGTACTTTCTTTGAAGGCGATGAACAATTTGTGTCTTATCTAGTAGTCTTATGGCCAGTGGATTTGGATGACTCGATAAACGCTCGACATAACGTTTCGTATGCCTTTTGATTTCCTCTTTTATTGTGGGTATGTTGAGGTACTCATGTATTTCATCGTTTCGAGCAAACCAGGGCGCATTTGCAATGGTACGAAGGATGCCGTTCTGTGCTCTTTGCAGACACATTATGTTGCTGTCACTAGCGATTCCCCACAGCTGTATGCCGTAGATCCAAATGGGCTTAATAATTCCATTGTATAAGAGCAATTTATTGTCCACAGAGAGAGTTGAATTTCTTCCCAACAACCAGTGAAGGCTCTTGTATTTCAAATTGATTTTGTTGCGTTTATGCTTTATGTGTGTTACCCATGTAAGGCGACGATCCAAGTGAAAGCCTAGGTACTTAATGGTTTCGCAATGTGGCAAGATATCATTTCCAAGACTTACTGGAGGGCAGTTACCCCTTCTGAGGGTGAAGGTGATGTGGTTTGATTTAGGGGCACTAGCTTTTATCCGCCATTTTTTAAGCCATATGTTGGTGTTATCTAGGACCGATTGTAGTTGCTCACTAGCCTTTTCCGGTGATGTATGGCACGAGAGGTAGGCAATATCATCAGCGTAAGTAGCCGCAGTAATGTGCTCAGAGGTAGGCAAGTCATGAGTGAAAATGTTGTATAACATGGGTCCAATAACTGAGCCCTGCGGGACACCAGCTTCTATATTATAAAAACCAGATCTGGCATCACCTTGTTTAACTTGAAATATTCGCTCAGACAGGTATGAGGATAAGATGCTAAACAGCGAGTGAGGTAACTTTTGCTTAATCTTGCATAGAAGACCCTTGTGCCAGACACGGTCAAAAGCTTGTTGTATGTCCAAAAACGCCGCTGAGCAGTATAATTTGCGTTCGAAACACTGTCGTATTGAATCATGAACTCGATGTACTTGTTCTGTTGTGGAGTGTGACTTTCTGAAACCAAATTGATGCGAGGGTATCACTTCACATTCATCAAGGCAAGATTTCAATCGAGTCAGGAATATTCTTTCCCATAGCTTCGAGAGCACAGGAGTGAGACTGATGGGGCGGTAAGATCCGGTTTCGTGTGCGGGTTTGCCAGGTTTATGGATCATAATGATCTGCGAGACTTTCCAAGCTCCTGGGAAATATCCTGTTCTGAAAATCGCGTTAAACAGGCAAGTGAGGAAAGTTATAGCTTTTCTAGGCAATTCTTTAAGGAGTCTTGGCGTAATCAGATCATAGCCGGGTGCTTTTTTGGCGTCTAAAGTTCGAATCATCCTAGCTATCTCTCTTGGTGACGTTGGTATGATGGGTAGGCATAGCTGTAGGTCTTGCTGTAATATTTCGTCCAATTCACCATCATCAGTTAAACTTTCAACGCGGTTAGGCTGGAAGACTTTTGATAGATGTGTCGCAAATACTTCAGCTTTTTCTGTATCTGTTCTTGCCCAAGAGCCACAAGTTTTAATAGGAGGACAGTGTGTTTGCGACTTACTAGCACATCTGGAGGCCTTCCATAGCGAGCGTTCATTTCGGCCGCTTGGTGACATCAACTCCAGAGTCTGCCTTATTTTATTGTTTGAGTACTCTTTTAACAGTTTTTTAAGTTGCCTTGATGCACGATTGTATCTCCCTCTATCAGTCGGGTGGTGTGATTGATGCCAATACCTCCTTAAACGACGTTTTTCTTCAATTTTGGTTTTTATTTCTATAGGGGTGGGAATAGTCTTGTGCGAATCAGGTAGATGTGGTGTGTTATTCCAGGCTACCATTTGGAATAGATTAGTAATATTCAAACAAGCCTCTTCCACGTCATCATTTGATTTTAGTGGGACCTTGAGGTTGATATGATCATCTAAGTAGGTATGGAATCCCTCCCAGTCAGTTTTATAATTGTGTAGCGACTCTGGCTTTTCGCAGTTAACATGTACACCCAGGTTTAGAATGACAGGGGTGTGATCAGATGATCCGTCCAAGCATGATTCAATGTGTGCATCAAAGTGGCTAAGTCCTTTGGCGATGTAAAAGTCGAGCAGATCTGGCATCCTATTAGGATCAGAGGGCCAGTATGTAGGATTCCCCGAAGACCACGTTTGTAACTTCAATTTATCCACACAATGCTTGAGTGTTCGGCCTCTTGTTACTGTGCACCGTGAGCCCCAGTATATGTGCTTCGCATTCCAATCGCCGCCAGCAATGAACCGTTGACCGAGTGTTTGGAAAAAATCAAGGTACATTTGCTCAGTGAATCGGTGTTTCGGTGGGCAGTATACCGCAGACAGTACGATAGGTCCAGCACGATCCTCTAACCTTATTGTGGTGGCTTGTAAATGCTCGGTAGAGTAAGTATCCAGTCGAGAGTGTTTTAGGTGTGACTTTATGACAATGGCTGTCCCTGCGTGTGCTTTGCCGTCCGGATGTGGAGTAATATAGGTGTGGTATCCTCTGATGTTGAAGGAGCTGCGAGTGGTAACATGGGATTCCGATAATAGTGCCACGTCAACTTTATTATTTGTGAGTATAGTCTCGAGTTCTAGGACGTTTGGAGATAATCCGTTAATGTTCCATGTGACTATTCGCAAGGCAGTCATTTTGGAACTAATTTAGATATTACTGTTGTCAATAGTCCCATTAGGGAACTTATTTGTTGTAGGAGTATATCAATTTTTTCACTTTGTTTTATCAAAAGTAGTTCAATTTTGCTGGCTTGGTCTTTGTTTGTAATAGTCTGATTTGGAATATTTTCTGTTGACGTTCTTGGATCAGGCCTTCGTTCGCGTACTACATCTGAGAAAGATCTGGGTGTGTTATTAAGATCAGGCGGAGCTGGGGTTGCCCTGGCGAAGTTCACGTCACTGTGTCTATTCACGAGATGTTTTGTATCATCGGCAGTTCCACGAGCTGGCTTACTAGGACGGGACTTGTTCTTCTTCCTTTCTAGAATTTCTCTGTACACTTGACAGCCTTTGTGGTTTGCAGGATGGTCTCGAAAGCATAGTGCACATTTTGCTGGTGTTTTCCTGTCTTTTTTGCATTCAGCTGACTTGTGTGCTTCACCACACTTCACACAGCGATATGGTCGCATGCAGTAGTTCTTAGAGTGGCCATATTGCTGGCAGCGCTGACATTGAACAATAGTCGTTGATTTACGAGGATCTTCTATTTTGATGCGTTGGTGATATATGTATTCGATAGATTTGACTGCTTTATTGTTCGTGTCGCGTTCTATGTTGACAAAGAAAGTTGAGGTTGGAATCTTATCACTACCATATCGGGCGTTTATAATCTCTCCTTTGACTTTATTTCCAGTACTCTCAATAGCTTCTATAATGGCTTCATGAGGAGTTGTATGGTGTAAGTTTTTGATGACAATTCTACAACACTTTTGATCTTTCCTTGCGAAAGTGTGACCAATAAGTCCCTTAGCTCTTAGGAGGTCAATAACTTTTTTATAGTTGTCGGTTGTGCTGACCATTATACGAAGTAGATTTTTATTGACTATTTTGTATTTGAATTCCATAGGTTGAACCGCAGTCTCAACTAGTTTGGTCAGTTCATTCAAATCTTCTACTCCATATAGGACGATGGGTGGTGGCTTACTAGGGTTAGGCGTTTTTGCCGGATGATCTTCAGTCTGGTCTAATGGAAGACCTGAGAAGCTGTTTTTGAGAGCAGTGCTTTCGGGTGAGACAGGCACCTCACTAATTTTTCGTTTTTTGTTTATTGGTGCACGCTGCCAGGTCGGTGGTATCGTTTGATTTTCTGCTTCAGATTCCGCCTGAACGCAAGGTAGTTCAGTAGGCAATAGGGAAGTATCTGTAATTTCAGACATTGACGCTGATCTGGGTCTTTGTTCAAAGAAGCTTTTGTGAAAAACTTGCTGGGTAAATGTTTTGCGACTGTCTTGTTTATTGTTGTGGTTGTTGGTTTGATCTATTTGTGAATTCATTTGATTCCCACGAGAAGGGTCGATCTAAATGGTCACTCGCAGGGTAACGCCCTTTCCCACGAGAAGGCTAAATACAACGACGTTTGCCAGGTTCGTCGAGGTTGGCGCTTGTTGCTGAATGCCCATCAGCCATTCATCCTATCGGCACGATCCACACCTTAGGATTGGGGTATTTTTTAAAGAGGTTCTCTTCCTCGTGACCCGGACACTTAAGCCAAGATCCCCGGCCTGGACAGGTTACGGGTCGTGAAAGTCATTTCCTACCTTCATCTACAGTGGCTGGTTCGGCCACTGTCAGGTTAGTTAACCGCCGCCTGATGCTCGGCGTTGTTTCTGTTACTCGTTTTGCACCACCCGGGGGACACGTGTAGGGTGGGCCTAGGAAAAGGTGGTAACTCCTACGGACGCGAGCAACTCCATCCCCCAAACATATACAAAATAATATAATAATATGTGATATAAAATAAAAAGAATGTGTTTTTTAAATGTTTATTTAGGTCCGATTAAAAATAGTCAAATAATAATCAACCGAATAATAAAGTTCCAGAAAAAAAAATGCAATAGTTAAAAATCAAACGTTTGATAATAATAAAATAATAGTAGAAAAGTTATCGTTAGCTGCAGTGCGTATTTCCAGCGCTAACTCATGTGTTATAAGCCTCTTACTGTAGAGATGAATGTGCCTTTTATTCATTGTTAGATACAAATGCCCCGAATTTCAGAATGTAATTTTGGTTAAGTGAAACCGCTTACGCAAATGTGTATATACTTTTGAATAATTGTAATTAAATTGCTTTTAATACTTTTCGACTTGAAGCTTTTAAACCATAGAGTAATACGCTTCCTTTTCATTTTTTCTGATACACTTCTCTAACCCTTATGTAAATGGTTTAGTTCAAATTGCTAGTGGATTTCAGTGTTCAGAGTTCAGTTATGGTCGAAAATATTTTACTCTATGTAAATAAACGGAACAAACAAATAACAGAGTAAATAATTTAAAACGTAACCTGCCTGATTTTTTGGTTTAGTGATTATTAATTTAATATAATTCATTACTAACAAAATACAATATTTACATTTATGCACTAAAATTTTAAACTATGAATACAGATTATTATTATTGATTATTATTATATTAAAGAAAGAGCAAGCTTATTAAATTTACTTTAAAGTAAAATACTGTAGAATTTTATAGTTTTTTTTAATTATTATATCATCCGCATAAAGTAAAATAAATAAAAATATTAAACAACTGAAGTCCAAAAGTCAAACGGTATAAGTGTCGAACATAAAAATACCTCACTTAAAAAAATGCCTCAGGACCGTCACTTAATTATATCAATCGATATGTTCTTAAGCCGATTGTATTTGTTTTGTTTAGTGATGTTTTTTTAATTTATTAAATATTCAACAAATCTATTTCAAAATAAATTGAAAAATATTTTTATTCAAAAGTTTTCTTAAATTACTTTTTAAATCTTTTAAAATAAGCCGTTAACGTGATTAATGAGCTTTCAACAATCTTGGTAACTGAAAACGTAGACATTTTTCGTGATGATTTATTGACATTTTAAGTATGAAACAAATAAATGGAATCTTTAACAATTAAAAAGGATTAGAGAAATACAAACCAATTTAGGCGCAATGTCTTGTTAAAGAAATATATTATCAAATTATAAATATTTATATATATATATATAAAGATATATGAAACAAATAAATGTAATCTTTAACAATTAAAAGGGATCAGAGAAATACAAAGCAATTTAGGCCCAATCTTGTTAAAGAAATATATTATCAAATTAAATATATATATATATATATATATATATATATATATATATATATATATATATATATATATATATATATATATATATATATATATATATATATATATATATATACCAGCGGACCCGACAGAGACAAACTTGAAAAAATATATATATTAAAAACTTATCACAATCTCTAACGTCATTACATGTACATTTATCTTATTTATATAAAATATTTTTCTTATTTCAGAGTTCAGTGACATACACACACACGCAAGAAATATATATATAAAGATATATATATATATATATATATATAAATTATTAATAATATATATATTAATAATTTATATTGGGTATTACATCTTTAGATTTAAAAGGTGAATTCTGATTTACTGACACTGACTCGTTTACAGCCACCATTTTTTTTTAAAGTTAAATCAACTTTAGGAATTAGAATTTGCTTAGGAATTTCCGTCATATTTTAATCAAGATGTCACTTAGAGCGATTAAATGCCAAATGAAATTTGAATTAAAATGGGTAATATTGAAATAAATAAATATTTTGAATTCTAGATAGAAATAAAGAAACACTTTACCAACTATAAGTTTACCAAAGACGAGAAATGTGTTTATATTTAATAAAAAAATGTTGGTTTTGTTTTTGAGGGTAGTTTTAAATATAATATATATGACTCTTTCACGTTAAAAAAAAGCAACTTGTCTATAGACAATTGGGGGCGTTTTTGTGTTTTTGAAGTTCAATATTTCTTATATTTTCTTTATTTCCTCTATTTTGTTAATTTCACCATTACTACAGATGAATATCAAGAATGTATGAAATTAAGTTTCTCATAAAATTATTGCAATCGTAAATGAATTCTGGGAGTAAAAATAAGGTGTAAATAAAAACAAAATGAACTATTGTAAATTATTTTATTTTCATCAACCAATTCATTTCAGATTGAGATCATTAATTGAAATCACATTGAAGTTTCAGTCTCCTGTATATTTTCGATTCTACAAGACTTAAAGTACTGAAATACTTGTAATTATAAACACATATAGAAAATTCGCAACGGATAGCAACCTATACTCATACTATTTCACTCATTGATATTCAAAAGTGTTAACAGTAATAAATTCTATTGAAAGCAAATGGAACATTAATGGAAGATCGATGAGAATCGCTGTTCTTAGAAACTCAAGAATACATTATTACTATATCGATGTCGTCATAACGACCGAGTAATAATTTAGTCAAGATGTTACATGGTTACTTCAAGAACTAAAATATATTTAGAGGTTGCAAAGTTGTTAAAATATTAGTAAGATTTTAATATTAAATAATTGGAATATTTTTGAAAGATAAGAAAATAATGAATAGAATGCTATTCATACCAGAAGAGGACTTTGAATGGTCAAAGTTTATTTTTGAATTTAAATTTGTAATTCAAAAAGTAATAACACATAACAATCAGTTGTTACATTGTAAACGAAGCTGTTGTAGTAGCGATAACAGCAGTAGCTAGGTTATTGGCATATGATTCTTTATTTTGTTCTGTACTTAAAAACAAATATTTAAATTGAATTTCATGTTCATAATTAAGATATAAACACAATATATAGAATTTGTAGAAACGCACGTTTGTTGTTTTTCTGAAAAATATAAAAAAAAACACTAATACGTAAAGTTAAATACTTAGTTGAAAGCTTTGAGAGACTTTTGCTATACATGGGAGAACAGTTGTTTCTACCTTCGAACTCCTTTCTTCTGACCAGTTTAATATTGACTCGGATTCACAATGTAGGTATAGGTCCAAGTGTTCGAAATTAATAATAATTTAAATATAAGAATTCAATTACATGTATTATTATAAATAATATTAATATAATATACAATATTATTAATAATATTTCATTAATTTATAAAGTGGAAAATAAATTGTTTATTAATGAAATTTCCATATAAACGATTTTCATCAGGTCATAAGAAAATAAATAAGACTACTTGTAAATAATTATATTGATAAGGAATTTAACAATACAATTTTAAAAGCCTAATTAAAAAAACGAGATATGAAGTGCCGTGCATAAACTTTAAAAAGATTATGAATCTGTTATAATTTTTTCGTTTAGAGTTCATTCGTTATGGCAGAAGATTTATTAATCTTATGACAAAAATTTAAGTCTAACACTGCTAGCTGTGATCGAATAGTTACTATAAATCGACATTGTAAATTACAAAAATAGGTCTAATTTTATCCAATATCAAAAGCTGCCACTCGCGGTTACAAGACGTTACTAGACTTTTAAATTGCATTGTAAGTAATAGCACTATTTTACACTTATGTATTGTACTTATGTTCTTAATAACACAAAAAATGCTATTTTATATATTAGTGTTAGTATGACGCAGATTACAGATTCATTTTAAAAATATTAAAGGATGTTCATCCATTCAAGCTCCATAAATATAATATATAGCGACTTTCCTTCAACATCAAGACCTGTATAGCTCAATAATAATATATAAAGTTTGTTAATTTTAGAGTTAGAACGTTGGAGGTAATCGACGAAATTGTGAACCCGATTAAAAAAAATCACCTTTTGAAAAACCGATTATACAAATCACTTTCGCAAATATTTAGAACTGATCTATCTATTATTAGAACTCTCTTACCGCAAAGAATATCCGACGACGGTCCTTCTATTCTTTAAAGCACTTTATGACACTGTTCACAAATACACTAAACTGTTTACCATTTAAACTCTTAACTATCACTGTTACACAATTTAGTTTCTCGATCTCACACTCAGCGGTTTATTATAACTATTACACTTTTATCACAATAATACCACCCCACAACTTGGACTCCCAATTTTACACAATGCCTTCTCTTAACCGAGCTGCTATTTATATACTTCTTATACTTAGTCAAATCAGTATTCAATATTACATTTATTTTATCAATTAAACTTCTATACAGAGATTCAATTGTTTTAGTCAAATCAACAACTTATATCTTTATTTTTAGTCAAAACCAAACTACTACATGTATAAAAGCTAACACTATAGGATTGAAAAACTATCAAGCGAAGCGTATTCCGAATTCCGATTTATGTTGTCCACACCGACTGAATTGCGGGCAACAGCTGGAGGAAAATACGCCATATAAATATTTTCAACCGAAATGGAATTCCTTACTCGTTGGTTCTAAGACTAGTAATTAAGCGCTAACAGTAGATTATACTAAAGCCTGGCAGGAAACAAAGTACTGTCAGGTACGAAATTTTCAAATGTGACGAATTTGTTATCAGCACATTTAAACCAAAGAATGATATATTATGTAATAGTTCATATAAAAAAAAGAGTGAGAGAGAGAGAATTATAAACAAACGCTTTTTAAAATAAAAAAGTTCAATTAGTCGTAATGACAGCGGCAGGGGTAGTAAAATTATTGTTAGGTGGTTTTAAAATATATAATAGTTATGAACATTCTTAATTATTGCCTTGATGTTTTGGTGCAATAATAAAAACATATTTAGTTATTGGTTACATTTAATTTCTGTAATAGCTATGTTGTCTTTCTTTTTATTATTAGTTAGGATTGCCTTTATATAAAACAAAGTAGTAGGTGATAGTTTGTCCTTACCGTGAGGAGCAAATGTGAGACTATTAAAGAGCATGACTATTCATTGTACTCTTTATTTCTGTAATTGTTTTATATTTGTGTCATATCACATTTTAGTTTAAATTAAATATATTTAAGAAAATAATATATTATATTATAAATAACAGATTACGATATTAGGTCATGAAAGCGTAATCATTTGAAATCTTCATATTACTAACGACTTTGAAAAGAATAAAACTAAAAATTGTATGGAAACGTGTTAGATAATGAAAATTCTAAAATGTACGACTTAATAAAGTAGCTACCCCACGTCTCGCTAAAATAAATATAATAGGTAGATGGAAACAAAACTCGTTTGTTTTGTTATTACTTAAACAAGAACTTTATTTAAGCAAAAGTTATTTATGTGATAATTATAAGATATAAAATATGGGAATATTTTATAAAACAGTGTATGTAAATATTTAATGAAAAGTAAAGTAGGTAAAGTAATTATAATAAAATTAAAAAAAACACAATATTATAAGGAGAGTTATTTACTTGTAAATTAATTGTAATTTATTAAACAAATCTTATTAATTGTTTAAAAAAATAACAGATTTATTTATAACAGAAAGAGACATGTTAAATATGTGTTAAACACTACATACTCGTAGTCTTTCCGTTATAAATACAACATAGTCTTGGACAATTAACTGTCGTAACTCATATAAGGGCTCATATAACTCATATAAACAGAACACTAAAAGGAAACTTAAGCCACATTGACATATTAATCTGTTAGTTAAAATGTTATTACGTACTTTACTTATATTCCATTTGAAAATTCCCTCTGACAATATTTTTCTGACGTAATATAGAACGAATTGGTTAAACTTAATTTAAGTCGCAGCAAGATTTGATGTTGGTTCCACAATCACGTTTTAGGGAGATGAGAAATATTTTCTACAAATATTTTATTTTCTTTATGAAATTTCTCTTATACTTTATTAATAAATAAATATGTACATGTATGTAAGTATTTTGCTATTTAATCAAACCATTGTTACCTAAAAAAACATTATCTTTTTATATAAATACTAGCTGTTGCCCGCGGCTTCGCACGCCTTAAATTCGTAGTAAAACAATTCCCACTTCCCTTTTTTTGTATTCTATATGAATTATTTTAAGTGATACAATCAAAATGACTACATCGGCAGACATCGCTCACTGTCAAAAGTATATTTAAAGTATTTAATAAGGATACAATATTGGGTACTGTAGTTATTTTTATACCTCTCTTGTTTTTACTAAATTTCTTTATTTTAAACAGATTACTAAATAATCATTCTAACCATATATCACACTTACAGATTTTCTTTGAACATAATCAAAATTTTACCATGTAAACTTGAGGGAATCTGAGCTACACAATCAACGTTATTTTCACCATCAAATTTCAGGTCTAGTTTTATTAAAAAATATATATATCTATTTAAATGATAAACATTCAGTTTATCATTTAAAATATATATATCAAACGTGCACAAACACACAGACATTCAGACGAATAGACAAAATGAAAAAAGTCATTTTTTCAATGCACAAAGACGACTCCTCTACAGATTTATTACATGTATAGAATAAGATTTGCATGGTACCTATTACGTCATTGACATAAATTGTCATAACTTTTTTATTTCTTAATTGATTTAGATGACATAAACATTAAATGTTAAGTGAAGACTGTGATAATATATTCCTGAAAACCGCATTTAAATTGGTTAACCCGTTTCCGAGCTTAGCGTGCACAAACACACAGACATACAGACAAACAGACAAACTGAAAAACCATTGTTTTGGGTTCTCTTGCCCCCTTTGATGTTTTTTTTTTTAATTCCATGTACGGGAATGGTTCAGTGACAATTTTATTATATGTATAGATTGTATTATATGTATAAATGGCTTTGAGAATCGAATTTGTCATACAAAAAATCGCTTGAACATGAACATGAACACAACCGTCAACGACGTCTGCCCTCGCGTGTCTGCCCGGTCGGGTGGGAGCACTCAGTCATGACGGCTCCCCCCTCGCTCGCTCCGCGCGTCGCGTTTTAGACATTCCGTTTAAGTCAATCTTATCGTGATAACTTTTAAACTATTCCTCCAAATTATTTAGTGTAAAATTTATTTACATTCAATACTTAAAGTGACAGATGTATCAATTTTCTGAGAGTTTGATAAATATTCTAAAATGTGCATTGTTAAAAAATATCCAATTAAATTGTATGTTTGGTTCACTATTTTGGTCATAGTGACTCACACATAAAAATTTTTATTTGGAACTATTTAAGATAAATAATCTTACAGTAATTATCTTTGTGTAACTCAAACAATAAGAGCAGCGCACGCCAATATAGCTCTCAGGGGGCTGATTTTTTCTGACTTACTTGACAGTTATCGTTATTTTATCACCCAATTATATAAATCCCTATAAATTTTAACTTATTATGTTATTCTGATATCAAAGCTATATTACTGCTAAGTTTCATGAAAATCCGTTCAGTAGTTTTTGCGTGAAAGAGTAACAAACATACACACATCCTTACAAACTTTCGCATTTATAATATTAGTAGGAAGGATAGTAGGATTTATTTTTATATAAAATAAAGCAAAATAATATTTTACTATTTTTTTATATAATTTTACTATATAGTAAATTAATATTATTACCTTTGTACCTAAAATGTCAGGAGTACTCCAGGATTCCTCCTCATCTTGGTCCCTTATTGTTGTAACGATATGTTTCAAAAATTCTCATATACTTATAAACAGAAGCCGAAATTTTTATATCGCCAACATACGATACGCGAGATAATATAAAAATTAAATTAATAACAAGTAAAAATTATTATTTGGAAAAAACGATGTAAAGATTTTCAATATTATTAAACACAATGAAGATTGTACTGACATACAACAGGATTTAAAAAATTTAAAGAAGTACAGTGCTTTAAACAGCTTATATTTAAACTCATAAAAGTATTACACTTTTGCTTTTTCAGGGAAGAAAGAAACAAGTTTCTATAATTCTTCGTTATTGAAAACTAATTTGAAAAGAGTAAAAGATCTTGACAATCAACTTTTCTTTGATAAACATATTACGTTACACTCAAAGCTTATCGGGTATCTAAACATCCAAACATTTATAATTTTGTATAATGCTTCTGTGATATGCTTATTTGGAATATGGAATGTATGGAATCCTAATTATAATAAATATATTGCTTATCTTGAAAATATACAAAACAAACTTCTTAAAAGTTTATTCCTAAACTTCAGTATTTCGTCTTTGACATTTTTACCACACACAAAGGTAGCATAGAAACTAAAGTGTTTTCTTTAAAATTCTATATACCTTAATTGATATTATTACATTATGTTATTGTTACGCAATATTCAGAAGGCGAGAAATGTAGAGCGACGAAACGAGAACAGCACCTGTGACTCATCAATTTTCGATATGAATTCGAAGACTGAATATTTGAAAATGCTCCACACATCATATGTGATGCATACGTTGTATAGAGTGGAAAACAATTTAATACTTTGCTAAATCACAATAGCTCTGATGACTTTCCAAAATTGATTATATTACATTGTCACGAGCGGGAACAGTAATGGAACGGATTTAATTAAGGGACTGCATTTGCACAGTGAAAGTGATTTCCAATATTTCAGTTCCATATATTAATTATCTCATAAAAGAATTATTTATTATTATATTGTAGTTCAAACAAGCTGAACATGAAAAACACAAACAACCATTAGTTTAGTTTAGTTTTAAATTATAATGTTCTTTATCTATTAAACCCGCGTATGTTACAAATATATTTATTTTTATTTTATCCCCTTTTACTTCACGTTTCGAATGCTTCGCAATAGGAGAAAGACGAGATGTAAATGACTGTCAGTAAGTTAGTTAATAAGTCACCTACCTCTAAGTTTCATAGCATACAGTTCAGTGTGTACAAAAAACATAATATTTTTGACATAACCGAGCATTTTATTTAGTTATTATTAACAGTAAACTTTTGGCAATCAAAACAAATAAATTTAAAAATGGTATAATACATAAACAGCCCAAGAGAGATAGAAATCATGAGCACAACAAAAACGTCAACCTTTCAACGACATAAATCACCGAAATCCCTGAAATTGTTATTTTCGGCGGCTGCGAGCCTCACGTCAAACAACACGTTTCATATGTAAATATATTTACTTTGTACATAACTAATTTCCAGGTAACTGTAAATTGTAGAATTCTACCGACTTTTGTTCTCGCAAATATATACTTGTTATGGTGATATTAAGTGTCGTTGGAGTATGAATTGAAATAATTGTGTATCAATGCGTATTGCGCAAGAAAGATATATCAAATATCAAAGAAGAGCTACCTATATATGAAGATTCATATATGTGTACATATAATAAAATAGCCACTGATCGATTTCTGTACATGGAAAATATTACAAAAAAACATAATGGGGAGCTTTTCTAAGAGCAAGAGAATCCAAAACAATGGTTTTTAGGGTTCCGTACCCAAAGGGTAAAAAACGGAACCCTATTACTAAGACTCCGATGTCCGTCCGTCCGTCCGTCCGTCCGTCTGTCTGTCACGAGGCTGTATCTCATGAACCGTTATAGCTAGAGAGTTGAAATTTTCACAGATGATGTATTTCTGTTGCCGCTATAACAACAAATACTAAAAACTAGAATAATATAATTATTTAAAGGGGCTCCCATACAACAAACGTGATTTTTTTTTGTTTGTCTATATGTCATGAACTTTTATAGCTAGATAGTTGAAATCTTCACAGATGATGTACCTATTTCAGTTGTCGCTATAGCTACAGACACTAAAACAAAATGATAATTATTTTTTTAAATAGATAATAATAGTACGGAACGCTTCGTGCGCGAGTCCGACTCGCACTTGGCCGGTTTTTCATTTTGTCTGTTTGTCTGTATGTCTATATGTGAGTGCACGCTAATTTGAGAAACGGCTGAACCAATTTAGATGTTTTTCAGGTATATATTGTGACAGTCTTTACTTAACATTTAGTGTTTATTTCATTTAAATCGGTTAAAAAAAAAAAGTTATGTCAATTTTTGTCAATCACATTTTACAAAGCTTTTCCAGAGAACTAACTTCCGAATAAAGCATTGACGAAAAGATCGTTAAGTCGGAGACCGGTATATCCTATTCATATTAAAATAAACGTATCTCACGAAGCTCTAAATCTTTTAAAGTTAAAAGTTAGGCAAGAATTATACGGTAGAAAAAAAATTAAGTTTTCATCTCGCACAATAAACGTCAACAAAAACCCACGATGTAACAAGGAGAACTGTTCGTGACATTTTATAAGAAAAGTTTTTCAAGTATTGTGTGTTGTAAAAAGTTGTGTGTAGGTGTGCAAATAAATATCCGTATATATGTATATTTGTATCCACTTATACCCATAAAAACATACATATCTATATATATATATATATATATATATATAGAAGGATGTTTGTATATATGAAATCGATGAACTCAGAAACTATTGGACCGACGATTATGAAAATTGGTATGTAGGGGAACATGGGGGAATGAGAGCTATTAAAATTTAAAGAGATAGGAACGTACATGTCGCGCGAAACTGAAAGGAATGGCTTCATAAACATTCGGTTACATCACGTGATCGCCGCCGACCAGCTCAGTAGCCCGCGCATAGTCGTAAGAAGAGGAAATATATTTGAATTGTCCACGTTATAAAATAGTACAAAATCTCTCAAACAAAGTGAGTACCTAAACTTTTATTATTCCGTCGTATTTTGTTTCTATTGTATGCACTATTTAATCAATTTTAAGATAAAATTGAAAACTAAATTAATTTAGCAAAGTTTTTTAGGTTGGTGTCGTTATTTTTTAAATAGTTAAGTTACGGGTAATGGGAGCTACTAACGCTCCCATTACCCCGCTAGGGCTCTTATTACCCCTTACGAGTTGAAAAATTTAAATTGTTCAAGAAATAGGTGGACTAATGAGCA
The DNA here is from genome assembly GCA_959347405.1 of Napeogenes sylphis. Lineage (NCBI taxonomy): Eukaryota > Metazoa > Arthropoda > Insecta > Lepidoptera > Nymphalidae > Napeogenes > Napeogenes sylphis. The sequence continues at coordinate 7,323,692 of OY365783.1, forward strand.
GATATTCTTAAAATGGCTTGAGCATTTCATAAAATTTACAAGTCCTACTGCGGAAAAACAGATTTTGCTTATTATGGACAATCATAATAGTCATGCTACATTGGATGGAGGAGAAGAAGGAGAAAAAAAATATAAGAAAGAAAAAAGGGATAAAGCCAAAGAAAATCCAAATAAATAAATGTAAAAATATGATACAGATTAAGAATAAATTATGTTAAAAAAACATAAATAGAGTAACTAGAAATTTGTTTCAAGAGAGCACTACTGACGAATTATCTATTGATGAAAATAATATTTGTGATTATGGTTCTGAATATTCTGAGAATGAAAATCTATGCATGATATGTAACGATGTTGGTTAAAATAAAGAATTATGATATCGTTGCAGAGCTTGTGGCAAATGGGCCCATTCTGAGTGTTCAGGTTGCGATTACCCTAAAGATGATATTTGCAATTTTTGTTTAAATCCCTAAATTACCTTTTGTTTTTATTTTATTTTTTGTTGAAAATGATATATTTTATGTTTTGTTGATTACGTTAAGGTTTTGAATTGTTTAAATTTCTGTTAAATAGGTGAAAATAGATTTTATTTTGTTTATTTTTATTTCATGGCTCTCATTTCACATATTAAAGCTTCTTGGCTCTCATTACCCGATGCGAGGGGTAATGGGAGCGAAAGTAGGATTTTACAAAAAGGTGTTTTAACTTATGTAATGATATATTTTATAAATGGTACTTTTCAATTATTGAAAGGCAGATAACTAAAAGACTGATTAGTGTCTATAAAAGTCTATGACTGTAACCGAAACTGTTTTTTTTTCACTTTTCCTTACATAGCTCCAATTCCCCCATTCTCCCCTATATGTATTTTTCCACGGAGAAGGTTTATATGGTATGCCCATTGATGTAACTCAACATGTTCAACCGATTGTCATAAAAGTTGGTATGACCATGTATGTTTCCTCGAAGAAAACGAATATGCTATGTCCATGGATGTAACTCGCCACCAGGCGGCGCTGTCAAATATCGACTTCCGCCCTGTTTAACCGATTGTAATAAAAATTGGTATGACCATGTATTTTTCCTCGAAGAAAACGAATATGCTATGCCCATTGATGTAACTCGCCACCAGGTAAAGTGAGGGTTAGCCCAGCGAAGCGGGCTGGGTTCGCTAGTAAAATATATAAATTCGGCGTCACAAAAATCGCACCTCTATGTTTTTTTCAGTAAATCGCTCCTAGAATCTAGCACATAAGTACTACGTATGAAAAAAATATATCATTCTAAAGTGCACTTCAATACCTTTATATTAATTACCTGTATCATTAAAAAAACAATTACCATTTCTAACCAGGGACCAATCAAAAAAATGTTTAAAAAAATGCTCACTTAAGGAGCACTACTTGTGCTACCTTATAAGGGTATAAAAGCTCATGTAAAGGTAAAAAATGGGTCAGTCGCTACTCAGACTTCAGAGTGAACACACCGGAACAACATACGCAAGAGAACAGTACCTGAAGATGGATACAACCCCTGATAAAGCCGCTCAAATCATTGCGCTAATGCAATCAGGACTGCGACAGGTTGACGTTGCTCGACAGTTGAACCTTAGCCGATTTTCAGTTCGACGAATATACCAACGGTTCCTTGAGACTGGTGGCTATACTCGAAGACGTGGATCCGGAAGAAAATGCTGCACGTCAGAAAGAGACGACCGCTTCGTTGTTTCCACATCCTTGCGGCACCGCTTCAGCAATGCTGTTGAGTTGCAACAAGAGCTCCGATCAGCTTGCAGAACGTCTGTGAGTGTTTCTACGATTAGAAGAAGACTGAAAGAAAAGGAATTGAGAGCTCACAGACCTGCTAGGGGCCCAAAATTGACCGTGCAGCATCGAAGAGAGCGGTTACGATTTGCCCAGGAGCATGTCAACTGGACGAGTGAACAGTGGAAAGCCGTTCTCTTCACCGATGAGACACGAGTATGTCTTTTCTGCAACGACAGACGCAGAAGAGTATACCGAAGACGAGGAGAGCGAGGAGGCGAGAGAGGAGGCGGCGAATACCGAGGTGGTTCCTGTATGTTCTGGGGTGGCATATCCGTCGAAGGGAAAACGGAGTTTGTGTGCGTCTCTCGGACTGGTGGTGGTCGCGGGCAAGGGGTCGCTGAATGCTTGGCGGTACATAACGGAGATCTTACAAGACCATGTGGTTCCGTATGCTGGTTTTGTTGGCGATGGGTTCATGTTAATGCATGATAACGCCCGTTGCCACACTGCGTTTGCTGTGCGGGACTATTTGGAAGAGGTTGAGATCCCTGTTATGCAGTGGCCAGCACGAAGTCCAGACCTGAACCCGATCGAGCATCTCTGGGACGATGTAAAGAGGCACGTACGAGCACGAGATCCTGCTCCCACCACTCTACAAGAGCTCCAGGATGCCGTGAAAGACGAATGGGGCAACATACCCCAAGCAAGAGTGGTGACCCTCGTGAGCTCCATGAAGGATCGGCTGGAAGCTACCATCACAGCAAGGGGTGGAAACACTAGATTTTAAGGCCTTATTTGTAATTTTTTATGATGTTATTAATTTTATTTTTTGTCACTTTGTCATGTTTTAAGTTTTTTGTTATTAAAGAATTAAAATGCATACACATGTTTTTTATTTTCTAATAGGCAATTGAATTACCTTTCCAATGATATCCTACAATCATATCCTTACAATTCACAAAGTTTGAGTAAAATTATTTTGAAGTTGCTTTTTTAAAAGGTGCGATTTTTGTGACGCCGAGTGTATATACATATAAAAATGTACTATTTACTTATTCTGGGATTCATTTATAATAATTTAATTTTATTTGTTATTAAAGTTTAAAATATTACTTTAAGAAAATTTTCTCCGGCTGTACGTTTTTATAATTCATTACACAAAATTAATATTTATAAGAATTAATATAGAGGCTTCATATTATTGCATATAAGATTCGACAACTGACAGACAATATATAACGTAGGCTAATTTATGAAAATATATTAGTATCACTTCGTAGGCAAATCGATAGTCATAAAGGCAATTGTGAAGGCCGTACTACATCACTCTCAAGTGGAACATATATCCACTTCAGACACATGAGAACAGATTGTTTTTATTTACAAAATTATATATCACAAATATTGTTTTTGTCCTCCAAAAGTATGTACAATAAAACTGATAGAGCCCTAGATAAGTTAAAACCGATTTAAAAAGTTATAAGACCTGTATAAACCTTATAACAGTATGATGACAATGAACGAATAAATCAAATAATAATTATAATTTAACTAGTATTTAACAATTTATTACGTAGTCATTTAGTTCACAAGATCAGACAAACTACTTCCTTTTTTGTTCACTCATATATATTCTGGTACTACTTCATAAACAGTTATGCGTTTGATTTAGAAATGTTGTTGTCGATTTCTGAGGAAACCTTATTAAACTTAAAAAAAAATAATTATATATATATATATATTAAAAGTTTTTATTTAGCTTATACGGCCGTTAATATATATACATATTTTATCTATACAATTAAAAATATTTATAAACAGAGTGAACAAGTGAAGTTGTTGAAATAGTTTACGAATTGCACTTATAGAATTGTTCTGATAATTTAAATCTTTCCTTTTTTTTCTTAGACTTTTCATACAATACATGAAACATTTCTAATGTAGTGCCTATTTTTAGAAGAGGCAATAAACACGATGTAACAGATTACCGGCTAATTTCCTAACCAAATTGTATTCGAAAGGTTCGTGAGAAAATTAAATATAATAATTGACTACCCATTATAAAATTTATCTATAATTACCCAACAGCATCATTAACGGAAAATCAAGGCAATCTAATCTCTGTGAATTCACTGTATTGGTGACACATCCTATAGACAATGGCTTGCAGGTAATACTCCATATACACCGATGTTTCTTAGGCCTTTGATAAAATATATCATTCTATTTTTCTTGATGAATTAAAATACATCAGTGAGCGTAGTGAAAGTCTGCGTCGATAAACTCATGTTATACGATGCCATTTAATAAACGTTTGGTTCCTCTTCTATTTTTTGAATATCTGTTACGAATTTAATTTCTGAGCGAGGCGTTCAAAATACTATATAAACTTTAATTAAGATTGTAAATGGCTGCCGAACATTTTTCCTTGAAATATTCTTAAGCTATTATTTCTTTATTACCTGAAAAATTAAACTAATGACATAATAGCCTTGCTTTGTTTGTTCTTGACAAGTGACTATAAAAATGTTACGTTCTAAAATATTAACAACAGTTGCACTCGTAAAGATATATTACGAACATTCTTCAGCAAACTTGAAATTAAATTTGTTGCCTGATATAATATATTGTATATTTTGTTATACAGAATAAAATTTCCAAGAAAAGAAAATACGTTATTTCAGTAAAATAGATCTTATATCTTTGCCCAAACATTGTTTACACTAAAGAATAGGTTATTTAATAAATTGTAACATTCTTTATTTCCAGCGAAATTATTTCATTTCATAAACAGTTTCAAATATCAGCCTCAGTGCTACAAAGGTTTTCAAGGTTAATTTCATTAAGTAAGCTTCATATACATTTATAATTCGTTGACTTTCACAGGAGCTTATTTTAATCAAATTCTCTTTGTTAATTTAATTTCGTTTCTTTAAAATTTTCATTTCTAGGTCTATTGGTTAATCATCTATCCTTAATAGGGAAATTTATACAAATATGATATTTTTTTTGTATCCCAGCATTACGTGTCAAGCCAGTTTGTGTTTAGTGCGTTTCACGATAAATAATATTAGTTTTAACTACTTGTATTTGAAAACTGTAAAAATACATCAAAATAATGTATATTTTTAGATCCAGCACAGAAATTCAGTACTTAATACATTGTTAGTCAACATCCAATAGCGTCAAAGGGTGCTACACATCTAAAACTAATTCACCCTAAACTACTAAGGGGTGAAAAAAATCAAAGATATCAATTGTTGTATATTATATGTAGTTGTACCTAATATTTCCTTGTCCATAGTTAAATCTAATTAAGCTAATTGTATAAAATATAGAGATGATAAGCAATTTCTACATGTCAGATTCAAGGAATTAAAAATGTTAAATCTGAGAATTACCTGGATTTCCTTACAATTCTCAGATTTAATATTAAATGTAAAATATACTTAAATATATAACATACATATTTAAGCCCTTTTTTTTTTTTTTTTTTTTTTTTTTTATATCGTTGGAAAAATGCGTTACGCATCATCCCTGCGGCCAGGAAGGTGATGACCGAGGGGGTATGTGGGACTACCCGGCAGCATAGAAGACGCTGCCATTTTTAAGGCTACCCACTAAAAAACCAACGGTTGACCTCATCGCCTTAGTGGGGCGCCACGGGATCGCTTTCGTACTCACCGTGACGCCCCGGCGGAACCCCCTGCGAGGGGCCCCGATCAACTTAGGGACACCCTCACCTCGTAGGCCTATAACGGGCGGGAGAGGTCACCCCCCTCTCCCGTCCAGGCACTACAGCTGGGGAAGGAGGCTGCGGGCGTAATCCCGCCTCCTTCGACCCAGCCTACCCCTACGGAGCGGTTCAGAGGAGGCTGCCTCTCTGTCTCGCTCGTTCACTTGCTCGCAGAAGGAGGCCATAGCGACCCAGGACCTCTCGTCGTCGAGCATCGCGGAAACAACGCTCGGCAACGAGAGGTCGCTGCCAACCACGGCCGTCAGCTCGGTACGCTGACGGTCCCAGGCTGCGCACTCCGCCAAGGTGTGACGAGCCATGTCCACGGGCTCGTCACAGTGGTGGCAGGAGGGGGCCGCCTCTCTGCGTGCGATTTTGTGCAGGTACTCACCGAAGCACCCATGCCCCGTGAGCACCTGCACAAGACGGAACGTTAGAGTCCCGTGCCGCCGGCCGATCCAACGATCGAGATGGGGGGAAATAGCCCCCACCGTCGCAAGACCGGCCGACGGGGACTCTAAGTCCCTACTCCACTGTCGGATCAGGGCTCGGTGAGCTAAAGCCCTGATCCGATCCGCCTCGAGCCTAACCCGCCCGACCCTCGCTTCTACCCGGTGCCAATACACTCCGGCGAGGACCCGCGCCTACATATTTAAGCCCTAATTAACTATAAGGAATGCTAATTATTGTCAGTATTCATTAACATTACTTCATCATACTTACCGTAATTAGCAATCATAAGACCCCGAACCAAAATTTAAAACTTTATTCCCACATCTTAATATAAAACTATTACACCTAAAATATTTAACACTGAATAATCCCTGCATACAAGGTTTACAAGGTTTACAAGGTAAACAAGTGTAAGTGTATACAGCAGTCAACTTAGCCGAACCACTGGTTTACTGGTTACGAGCTTTCTTTTACATTGTATAGGTTATAATAGTAAAGTAGAACTATAAAATAGGTTATAATAGTAAGGTAGTCAAGTAAACTAAATATTTAGAATTCAACTTTTAATATGTAATCTAAATTATTTTAGTTAACTTAAGCAAACTGAAAAATTCTTGTAATTATTTTTGTTAAGTAATATATATTTACATAGTTATAATATTTTTAAGTTTTAGGTTTAAGTTAAGAAAAAAACTATTCTTGATTGATTCTTTAAATCTTGAAATTATTTTAGTGTTTTGAACAACGCTTTATAAAAATATTCTTAAAATATACATTATTGTACGATATGTGCTCAATAAATATAATCTGAAGCCAATATTCAAATCTAGGTTTTCTAACTAACATATTACACTGCGATCACCTAGTTATAGTATATGAACGCTATTACAGCTTAACTATTACTTTCTAACAATTAACAAGTTCATGTAATTTAATTACCTACAGATATTTAATTAAAAAACATGCTAAAAAAAATTAAATTAAAAATTTTAAAAACCCCCGATACAAAAAGACCTCTAAAAAGAGTAAAAATAATATTCTTATGTAGTAATATACTTATTGAACTCGTTGCGTCGGGAGACCGTTGTACGTACGTTGATAGTGTATTTATTTATTTATTTATTTTGTGTGTATATATATTACGAAGTTAATCATTGAGGACTTAGACCATACGATTCGACTTTGTAATTTCTTTATTTGCCTTGTTAACTTACTTGCATTTTAATTTCTTCCTTATTACACGGTCCCCCGACGCAATGAGTTCAATAAGTACATAAGAATATTATTTTTACTCTTTTTAGAGGTCTTTTTGTATCGGGGGTTTTTTAAATTTTTAATTTAATTTTTTTTTCTGCTTTTTAAACTTATGTTACTAATTAATTTCTGAATTGTACTAAATGAACCTAAAAAAAAAATTTCAATTGTTTAAGTAGGAAAGATTTGTTTGTTTGTTTGAATTGAATAGGCTCCGAAACTACGGGACCGATTTTTAAAAAAATCTTTAAGCATTAGAATCCTATATTATGATGTAGGTACATAGGCTATATTTATTAAGAGAAATATATATTATATTTAATATAATAAAATAAGGATCCACGTGAAAGTTTCGACAATGTAATAAATTATAAATGTATTAAGTAACATGATTCAAGACGTTTTCATATGGGTAGGTAGGTAGGTTTCATATATAGTATATACGAATATTAATAAATATAAACATTTAGAATTAAAATGATTTACAATCACTAATAACACTATGAAGGGATTTTTATTATCACTAGCTGTTGCCTGTGATTCTTTATGACTACGATCATAAGCTAGATAAATATATTTTTACAGTCTCCGTGGACGCAGTCACGGGCAACAGCTATCCCTAATAAAGTACTTTACCTCAGTACGTAAGTGTAAAAACCTTTTGGCCTTCATCCTTTTGGCGACACCGCTAGGAACAGCTAATTATTGCATAAGACCCTCTTCCCCGCACGAATAAAACGTCAATATCTTGAAGACGACTATTTTTATTTTAATCAAACATGGATAAGAACCATCTCGACGACCATAGGTTTTGATTAAACAAAACCGCATTCAAATCCATCCACGCGTTTGGCCGCAAACAGCTAATTATTGCATAAGAACCTCTCCCCCGCACGAAGAAAACGTTAATATCTTTAACCGCCCCGACGCGTTGGTCGAGTGGTTAGCGCAGACGCCTAACGTGTCACGGCGCAATGGGGCTCGGGTTCGATTCCCGGCGGAGATAGGCATTTATGTGATGAGCATAGATGTCTGTTTCTGGGTTTGGTCGTTTATTAAATATATTTTCAGTATTTATATGTGTATTTCTATGTATTTGTATCGTTGTCTAACACCCTTAACACAAGCAAATAATTTGCTTACTTAGGGGTTAGATCAATGTGTGTAATTGGTCCTGATATTATTATTATTATTATTATTATTATTATTATTATTATTATTATTATTATTATTTTGAAGACGACTATTTTTATTTCAATTAAACATGGATAAAAAACATCTCAATGAGCATAGCTTTTGATTATACAAAACCGCATTCAAATTCGTCCACGCGTTTGGCCGCAAACAGCTAAATAATTGCATAAGAACCTCTCCCCCGCACGAATAAAACGTCAATATCCTGGAGACGACTATTACTATTTAAATAAAACATAAATAAAAACTATCTCGACGAGTATAGCTTTCAATTTAAAAAAACCGCATTCAAATCCGTCCACGCGTTTGGCCGGAAATTTGCCACAGACAGATACACAGATACACAGATACACAGATACACAGATACACAGATACACAGATACACAGATCGACAGGTCAAACTTATAACACCCCTCTTTTTAGTCGGGAGTTAAAAATAGCTTATTATAAAATTTCAAAATCTTATATAAGATTAAATGTTTTATGAAACCTAATATTAATATCCGTTAACAAAATAAAAATGTCTAATATAAATGTAGTTCAAAATTTAAATGATCTATTTTAACTTTTGTCTGGTCAAAGTACACATACTGCACATAATGTGCTAATAATAATATATTACAAAATTGGTGCGAGTATGGAAATTTATAAAAAAAAACGAGATAATATTGCAATGGCCACTCAGTGCCCTCATTAGTTAATGTAACAGGTTCAAGTTTGAAAGTGAAGAGCACTAGTTTTTAAATATGAATGGATTATGGAAACAAACAAACCTTGCTACTTTCTGTAAATTTTATACTTTACTAGAGATATAGAAAATTGAAATATAGAAAAAATAAGTGCCAATTGTATAAAAAAATGCAGTTTCTGTATTAATATAAAGTAACATACAAATACTTGCAGTGTACTACGTTACGTTATCTCTTTTTTATAATTTTCATCATAAATAAAGACGAAGACATACCGTATATACGCATTTGTAATGCGTCAGCAAGTTAAAATTATTTTATAATATAGTAGATTAAAAGGAAAAAGGATGAACAAAATCACAATTTTTTGGCATTTCTATTAAGTTAATATTTTAATAAGTTTAATACACCCGACGAAGATTAATCAGGAAACCCACTAATAAGAATTTCCTCGCTCCCTCCTATTAGGCAATTATGAACATCTGCACTCGAGTAGATAAACGAGTGTTGTCGTCTACTTTACGTGACTGACTTACTAACGGACTACTTTGTTATATTGTGAATTTGAGTACTTATTTGTTTTTTAGTAGTTCTTTTTTTTTTAATCTTTAACTTTAATTTGGCGTTTTATCCTTGTTAGTCAGACTCATTGTAACCATCATAAATGTACGATGCTTAAAATATTTACTTCACAATCACGGAGATAGAATGCCAATCTGCAAAAAATAATTTAACTGCTTCTAATTTTAGTTTTGATAAAATAGTTCGCGCGGTGCGAACTTATATAGGTAACATTTTGCCTTGTTGCCAGTTGCCTCGATAGTTTCTCTCTTTAAGTAGGATTTATTGCATATACATCAAACATATTGTACATTATCTTAAACACAGCACTTTAGATACTTAGATTTTTTCATTAAACATGATTTTTTTTTTGTATAATATTTGTGAAGATCTCAACGCTTAGGTAAGTTTTGCAAAATGTCTATTATTGCGCTAAGGATACGAAATATACGAAGAGTCTCTAGTTGTAATTGTAGCTTAGTTAATAATTATATGTAACCAAATATATTATTTTATGTATATTTATTATTTAAAATATTTCGTCTGTTAAGGCTGCAACTACTTGTACAACAGCAGGCGTAACAATCTTGCAAAGCAAACAGAGCAGACGAAGCTTCTTAGCAATCCATGGATTCACCGTGCGGGTGCCGGGCCCATCGCGTTGCAAGGAGAGGAGTGCAAGCAGTGCCTGGGACTTGCGACCCAGGAGTAGGCTTAAGGGGCCCCTTTATTATGCGCAAAAACGCTCACCTTCACCCTTCACACTCCTCTCCCTACCTAACCAAATTTGGAAAGATCCTACTAATGCCTTTGAAATACGTTCTAGAAATGAACCAATGCTTGTTCTAGAAAGGCCAAGGTCTTTAAGTAGGCTATAGAGAGATTTTGCTGTTATACCTCTCGCTCCCACTTCTACCGCGTACAAACTAACTATAAATTTATTCCTGATCAGTTCGTTGGTCAGTTCGTAATACTTATTGAGCTTGAATGTGTGATCCCTTGGGATGTTTGTTTCCCAAGGAACAGTAAGCTCCACAGGTATCACGCGCCTCAGATGGAATACAGGAATAATTCGAATAAGGAATAAGTCCGGTCTGGATGACGAAACACCAACATCCCCAGGGATTTTGTAATGCTTTTCATACGTGTCCATCATGAGAATCCAATCAGGAGCCGCGCCTAATATTGAATAAGGCTTCGCTTTTGATTTTTTGGAGGAGCCTTCTTTTACAAATTCTACAGATCGTTTGGTGGTTGTTATACCCATCCGCGCTCTTGCTACTGAAAGACTAACCGCTTCCCGTATAATTTCTAATACCTTGTCGTGGCGACGTGAGTATTGACCTTTGTCTAGAAGTACCCTACACCCTACTAATAGGTGTTTCGCGCTTCCTATTGCGTCCCCACAGATGTTGCAAGACTTTTCGGTGGCTTTGCCCCATCTTACTAAATTACTTTGATCTGGGAGAGTCATTTGGAATGCATTAAGATAGAATTTTAATAATGCTGGGGACCAATCATAAATTAAGGTGCGCCACTTCAAAGCTAGTGATACAAAAATCTTCTATGGTCACCCATTTGTTTTGAATTTCTGGGCTCATCGCGTGGAGTCGGTAATTATCGTTTTCGTCTTGTCGAATAAAAGATTTTGTTATGTCTATGTCTTGAACTTTCCTACTTGATCCTAGCCCTACTTTATTTGTTTGAGCACCTATCATAATTTTTTTATGGAATTGAAGTCGTGACTCGAGCTCTGAGGCAACTTTGTCTTTTGGGAGAGAAGTTACAGTATCATCTTTAGATTTTCGGATGATATGTCTTTTGGTAACTCTTAGATGTTTGTAGAGCTCCGATGGTTTCTTTAATTTTAATCCAAAGTTGTTTCGGTCTCTAAATAAGGTTGAAGAGTCCGCTGAGTGCGCTAACCCGAGCCATAACTTCAATGTCTTTATGACGCTTGCATCTAACTTTGACAAAAGGGTTTTATTAATATCATAAACGAGGAAAGGCCAATTGAGACGTGATGTTAAAAAATTATCGTAAATCCAAGCTTTTTTGACGTTACTTATTGTTTGTTGGGAAAGTAAGAAAATTTAGACGTTGAATAATTAACAAAAACAATGTATTCAAGTTTAAGTTTTTGTAAGCATATAGACATGTTAAGTTTTTATGGCATTTAATAAACGTCATTCTTCTGCAATTTCTCAACATCTGTCTCGAACATAATTTCGGAGCAACGTATTCAAGATGGTTTATAAACTTTTATTAAGAAAGTATTTTTGTGTCACCTAAACCTTTTTATAACCTAATCTCAGAAACGGCTTCACCAATTTGAATACGTTTTTCAGGAATATGTTTTCACAGTCTTTACTGAACATTTAGTGTTTAATCCATCCATCAAAAAATTTAAGTCCATTTATTTCAATCATGTAATAGGTACCTTTGCAAATCTTATTGTATAAATGTAATAAATCTATAGAGGAGTAGTTTTTGTACATTGAAAATATTAAAAAAATATACCAGGTTGTAAGGTGATAACTAACAGAAAATATTAAAAAAAATATACCAGGTTGTAAGGTGATAACTAACAGAACTCATTTTCAGCATTTTTTTAAACCTTTGTCTGTTTATCTGTTTGTCTTTTTGTTGTGCACACAACACAAAAAAAAAATCCAAAATTCATATAGGGGGACCTTTATTTAAGCAAGAGGACCCAAAACAATGTTTTTTTCATTTTGTCTGTTCGTCTATATGTCTGTGTGTCAATATGTTTGTGCACTCTAATTTCAGAAAAGGATTAATAGATTTGGATGCAGTTTTCGGGAATATATTGCAATATTTTGTTTTTTTGAACAATCCGTTAACAAATAAAGAAGTTAATAATCTCTTATTGTCGAACCATTGCTGCTTACCAGTTTGAAGGTTTATAGTTTTTACATACATTGGTTAGTATAAAGGGTACGTTTTATCAAAATCGAAATCCACGCGTACGAAGTCGCAGGCACAGCTAGTGGTAAAATAAAATTTATTAAAACTACAGTTCCCTTTTACTGTAAATGATATAGTTTTTTTTTATATTCCGTATTTACTACCTTTAAACTAAACAAATAAGTATACGATTCGATACTATTTCCGAGTGTTAAACGACCTGTGGTCAAGGCAATGCGACTCGACGCGTTTGGCACTACAAGTCAGTGGATTGGGATGGAATGCGATCCTTTTTTGCATCCTACCCATAGGGGCCGATTTGTTTCCCTTCCAATAATCCTAGTGACTGCGTTGCGGCTGTAGCTGATGTGATACTTCAGGGCATGGAACTATTTGTACCAAGCTCTGTGGTACCATTTGGTGGCACATCGCGGCCTTGGTTTGATGCGTCTGTCAGGGCTGCAGCAGCTGGCAAACGGCAGACTTATCAAGCTAATGCGTTAGTAACTCAGGATCCGAACTCTAGAGTTCTGAAGAGGAAATATAATCGTGCCTCCAGATTCTTCAAACGAAAAATCGCTAGAGCAAAGTTCAAGCATGTCGTCAAAATTGGGGATCAGGTGGCAAAGTACCCACCTGGCACGCGCTAGTTCTGGGCGCTTTCCAAAGCCAGTCTGGGAAACTTCTGTCAACCATCCCTGCCGCCATTGCACACTGGGAACGACCCTTTGGCCCATACGCAAAAGAGAAAGCCGATCTCTTGGGCACTCTTTTTGCCTCAAACTCGACTTTGGAAGACCAGGGTAAGGAACCGCCTATCATCCCGCAGTGTCCAAAATTTATGCGGAAATAATTTTTCGACAAAAACTCATCCGAAAAACCCTCCTTTCCTTGGAAATTCATAAGTCGAGTCGGCCAGATGGTATCTCTCCAGTTGTACTACGAACGTGTGCCCCTGAGTTGACACCAGTGCTAACGCGTCTATTTCGGTACTCCTTCTTGAAAGGTGTAGTCCCGGTCTCAGGAAAGCGTGCCCTTGTCCATCCGATCCCTAAAAAAGGTGATAGGTCGGACCCAGTTAACTACAGATCTGTCGCCAATACCTCTCTCCTCTCCAATGTAATGGAGAGTATCATCAATAAACAGCTCCTAACCTACCTCGAGGATCACCAGTTGGTCAATGCCCGACAATAATATCTTACACACCGTTGGGAAAGGGAGAGGGTCTGGCAGTTAGTCTGGATATGGCGAAAGCCTTTGATCATGTATGGCATAGGAGGCTTCTTTCGAAGCTACCTTCCTATGGCCTTCCCGAGAGTTTATGCAGGTGGATCACCAGCTTCCTCACTGGGCGGAGCATACAGGTCGTTCTCGACGATTTTTTCTCGGACCCTAAGCCCGTGAACGCTGGTGTACCCCAAGGCTGCGTGCTATCCCCAACTCTGCTCCTCCTGCACATCAATTATATGTTGGATATCTCCAACATACATTGTTATGCGGATGACAGCACTGGGGATGCGGTATATTCCGGCCGTGCAGGTCTCTCTCGGGAAAACATTGACGAGTGCCGAAAGAAACTTGTGTCTTCTATAGAGACTTCCTTGGGGATGATCTCTACTGAACCACGTTCAGTTCAATCCCCTAAAGACACAAGTTTGCGCGTTCACCACTAAGAAAACCCCATTTGTCGTATCACCGCTCTTCGAGAGCACTCCCCTCATTGCCTCGCCAAGTATCAGAATACTGCGTCTCGACATTTCGAGCGATTGTTAGTTTCGTGGTCATCTGGAGAGTAAGGCCAAGTTGGCCTTGAAGAAATTGGGAGTAATTAATAGAGCGAGGCAGTATTTCAAACCTGGCCAAAGACTTGCGCTCTATAAGGCGCTGGTCCGGCCACACATGGAATACTGTTCTCATCTCTGGTCCGGAGCACCCCAATATCAGCTTCAACAACATTACTTTAATTGAACTGCTTAATTAGTCTAGCTACATACAAAATATACATATTTGTGTTGCAGTGGAATATAAATGTATAAAAATTAAAAATAGCAGTTGATTTTAATAATTTTTCTTAGTATCAGTTTAGCTTTATACTAGAGATACCTTGTTGTAATTCTTGTGTTTACATTACTTTAATTGAACTGTTTAATTAGTCTAGCTACATACAAAATACACATACTAGTGTTTTAGTACAATATTAAATTTATAGAACTTTAAACAATGTTTTCTAAAATTATATTATATTTTAGTAAAAACATTTATTTTTAATTTTAACAAACAGAAATACTGAAAATTGTAGTATTACATAAATTATTTCTTGTTATTTTACATTAGAGCATTTGTTTTCGAATAGACAAGCAGAATGAAGTTGCAAATCCCAAAGGTTCTAAAGACATTTATTTCCCTTTGCATTGTGTTTTAACCAGTGAGAGACCGAGATATTGAATGTTATTTCCCTGAACCCAAAACATAGCTTGAAGTGTACTACTAGTACTATATATATTATTTTTATTACAATTATTTTATTTATATATTATTATTTTATTACAAAAAAAGAATTACATACATATACCTCATAACACATGATTAAGACTGTAGTGCCATCGACTACGGCCACCGACCTAACAATTCACTACATATACAAAATAATAATATATTACGAAATATTTAAAAATTTATTTCTTATATATAGATTACCAACCGTTATATTATAATGGTATTATTAATTAATAATAAATCGTCTGGTTTTTTTTTTTGGTAATGTTTTTTCAGTATAAGTTATTCAGACTTAGAAATTAAGTAAAAAAAATATAAATACTCTTCTAAAATTACAATTTGTATTTATTAATTAAATTAGTAAACTTCTAATGTAACACATTATTTCAATCTGATTAAAATAATTTGTTACATTAGAAGCTCTGTCAAATGCAAAAAGCAATTTAAATGTCAAAGTAAATAACAACAAATTTATAGGAATGTAAAAGCTAACTTAATAATAATTGCGCTGAGTCCGTCTTCCTTCCAGCAGCGAAAACGCTTTCATAGAAATACTGTCATTTACATTTCAAGTACATTTTCACTAATTTAACAAAAACAATCTGTCAAGTAAAAGGGCTTTTGTTAAGGCTAATTACGATTAAAATTACAATTTTTATCATTAAATTTCATCACCGTGCAAAATCTATACATATAATAAAATTGTCACTGATCCATTCATGTACATGGAATTAAAAAAAAAAACATCATAGGGGGGCTTTATAAGAACAAGAGAACCCAAAACAATGGTTTTTCAGTTTATGTTTGTCTGTATGTCTGTGTGTCTGTATGTCTGTATGTCTGTATGTCCGTATGTCTGTATGTCTGTATGTCTGTATGTTTGTGCACGCTAAATTCAAAAAGGGATTACCCAATTTGAATGCGGTTTTCAGTTATATATTATCACAGTCTTTACTTAACATTTAGTGTTTATTTCATCTAAATCGGTTAAGAAATAAAAAGTTATGACAATTTATGTCAATGACGTAATAGGTACCATGAAAATCTTATTCTATACATGTAATAAATTTGTAGAGGAGTAGTCTTTGTACATTGAAAATATTTTAAAAAATATACCAGGATGTGAAGTAATAACTAACAGAATCCATTTTCAGCATTTTTAAAATCTTTGTCTGTCTCTCTGTTTGTCTTTTATTTATTTATTTTATTTATTTATTCATGTACCATAATCAGTTACAAAATTAGAGTAATAACAAAGACGTACACATAGGATGAACTTTTAGTTGTGCACACAACAAGAAAATTGTTTTGCGCTTATAATGCAAACGCTGGCTGAACTCTACGAGATAGATCAAAATAATGTACTAAATATTGTATACCTTAAAAAGTTCTACAAGTAAATCCGCGATGATATATGTTATCTCTTAGGTATAACCCACAATAGCAATTTACTTTTTACGAAAAATAATAGGTTATTTACGAAGCGATTTTAAGGAATACAGCTTTAATCCTTATCTAATTAAGTAACTTAAATACATTTTACATTTAATATCGAACAATATAGCCCTGTACAGCATTTAATTAAAATTATTTTTTTCGAAGATATTACAGATTTAAAATATAGGGTCTCCGCGTTTGCGGCGGTACAGCCGGCCGGCGCACTCTGGTATGGAACCGTGCAAACCGTCTCAAAAATGGCTTTTGTGAATGTTTAGTATTGAAAATTTTGTTAATGCATGTAGCTAATTGAATGTTTCTCATTTAAAAAAGATTTTTTTTTAAATAAAAGTGGACCTGCAAGTTGATGGTGAAAATAACGTCGATTGTTTAGCTCAGAATTCCTCAAATTTACATGGTAATATTTTGATTATATTGAATAAAAATCTGTAAGTGTGATATATGGTTAGAATGGTTATTAAGTAGGTACATTGTTTAAGAAATTAGTGTATTCGTAGATTAATTTAGTACAGAATAGAAAAAAGTAAAATAATTTAAAAAGCAGATAAAATTAAATAAATAACCCCCCATAGTAAAATACGTCTTAAGAGAATAATAATTTTATTATGTACTTATTGAGTCGTTGCCTCGGGGGACCTTTGTACGTACGTTGATAGTGTCTATTTTACATTTTTTTTCTGAGCTAGTGAATGAGGATTTAGGATTAGCTGTCGGTTTTTTATTTGTTTTTATTTCTAATACCGTTACTTCTTAAATAGTTTACTACAATGTAATAGGTATATCAAATTTTATCAAATAATTAGCAACGTTTTTGATATACGTGTAACCGGGTTTGCTAGTTCCTTATAAAAACCAAAAAGATTTTCTAAAATATTTTAGAAGAAACGATTTAAAGATTATAACGATCGGTTTTAGTACATATATAACTTACTAATAAAGATATAAAAGTTACATTTTATATAATCTTATTTTTTTCTTTAATATTATAAAATATGTTATCGTTATTGGATCTTCCAGCATCAGATTTAGGAAGGTAAAACAAATAATACATTAACTACGAGAATTCCAAACAATAACATAATCCAAAAAACAGGATTTACTATATATTTAACTAGCTTTCCGCCCGCGGCTTCGCCCACGTGTAATTCGGTTATATATAGCGTTTTTTAATGATCTCGACAGGGCTTTTTCTTCCACAGGCTGAAATCTTGTTACAACTGGAATTAAATATAGCCTGTGTTACTCAGGGATGATGTAGCTTTCTAATGGTGAATGTTTGAAATCGATTCAGTAGTTTCGGAGTTTATCGATTACATGTGTAAACAAACAAACATATAAAAAAATAGATTGTTCCTCTTTATAATATTAGTATACATACAAATCTATATAGAAAAAGTAAAGTGAGACAAAATCATCGTCTCAAAAGAAAAAAAAAACAGGATTTATAGGACGAAGAGGCCTTACAGGATTTCCTTGTAAACAATATTTTTAGTTTTTTTTATTATTTACCAGGATGAACAGGTTAGAGGGAGAGCTGACACGCGAGCAAGCAACATACAGTTGTCCATGAGAGAAACAATCTTCTCTTAAATCAACACCAGCGACTTTAAAAGTTTGCCCTTGAGACTTATTTATCGTCATCGCAAAGCAAACTTTTAGAGGAAATTGAAGGCGCTTAAATTCAAATGGAAGGTCATTGGGCATTAGAGGAATGCGCGGGACGAATACCGTTTCTCCTCGGGCACATCCTGTCAAAATAACGGCCTCAACTAAATATTTATGTAAGGCTTTGACTTGCAACCTGGTGCCGTTACACAATTTCGGTGGTTTCAGATTACGTAGCAACATTACCGGTGTACCTTTTCGCAGTGCAAGCCTATGGTATGGAAGACCAGCTGGTTTAAGTGAATTTAAGAATTCGACCGGATAATTTGCCTAACAATATATAAATATAATAATTTTAAAATTTAAGAATAGCTTCATAGTTTGGCAAATCAATAAGTTGTAAAAGTACTACTTAAATAATATGTCATGAGATTGACTACAGTTCTATATTATTCTGAATTCTTAAGTTCAATTGTAGAAATAATATTTCGCACATTTTTTTCAACAAAATTATAAAAAATATTAAAGGATATAATATACAAAAAAAAAATAAAACATATGTAATAAATAAAAGGGATAGCTGTTGCTCGTCACTGCGTCCACGTAGACTGTAAAAAATATATTTATATGGCTTATGATCGTAGTCATAAAGAATCACAATCAACAGCTAGTGATAGTATAAATCCCTTTATCATAGTTATTAATGATTGTAAATTATTTTAACTCTAAATGTTTATATTTATTAATATTCGTACTTATATACCTACAATAAAAAGTCTTGAATCATGTTACTTAAAATATTTATAATTTATTACATTGTCGAAATTTTCACGCGGATCCTTATTTTTTTCGTATTAAATATAACCTATGTTCATCAGAGGGATAATGTAGGATTCTAAAAGTAAAATATGTTATTAAATCGGTCCAGTGGTTTCGGAGCCTATTCAATTTAAACAAACAAACAAACAAATGTTTCCTCTTTATAATATTAGGATAGATTAACAGAAATACTTAAACAACTAAACATTTTTGTGTCTGTAGGTTCATTTAGTACAATTCAGAAACCAGTAAAATTACTTTAAAAAGCAGAAAAAAAGTTAAATTAAAAATGTAAAAGAATAAAAATAATA
The DNA here is from genome assembly GCA_959347405.1 of Napeogenes sylphis. NCBI lineage: Eukaryota > Metazoa > Arthropoda > Insecta > Lepidoptera > Nymphalidae > Napeogenes > Napeogenes sylphis. The sequence goes on from OY365783.1 coordinate 7,342,962, forward strand.
TTATTATGTACTTATTGCAGTCATTGCGTCGGGGGACCGTTTAATAAAGGAAGAAATTAAAATGCAAGTAAGTTACGAAGGTAACTAAAGAAATTACGACATCGAATCGTATAAGTCTAAGTCCTCAATGATTAACTTCGTAAAAAAGACACCATCGTCAACGTACGTAGAACGGTCCCCTGACGCAACGAGTTTAATAAGAACATATTAATATTATTTTTATTCTTTTTAGAGGTTTTTTGTATCAGGGGATTTTTTAATTTTTTATTTAATTTTTAAGATTATTATAAAGTTATCAACTAATGCATCTAACGATGGAATAAGACCTTGGTATTAGTTTTTTTCACCTAAAAAATTAAACGGAACTGCTTCCGTAACCTACTGAGCTAGAACATTGACCGCCTAGTGTAAGAGGTATATTTGGTATTCCGTCTACCTAGACACAAACTAAAGCTTTTACTTAGTTTCGTCCTCAGTCCGTCCGTCCATGTAAAGATATCCTCTATTTTATTTAAAAGTATCTGACATTGTTTTGGATTACGTGTCAATATTGCGAGATCATCTGCAAAACCTAGTATGGATTCTGTGTCTTGTTAAACTAAAACCAATAACTAAATAATAGATTAATAATAACTATATTAAATATAATTCGAGAAATACAACAACCCTGAAAAAAAAACTAAGTTGGTCAAAAAATAAGCTTACCCCCTTCATAATGCGCATAATCGCTTACCTTTACTGACCATACTCCTCTCCCTGGCTAAGCAAATTTAGAAAGAACTTACTAATACCGCTTTTAAAATAAATAATATTAAAAAAAATAAGCAGATCTAACTTATTACTGACAAACATTAACTTCTGGTGTTCAATCCACTGAAGTTATACCCTGTTATATCTGTAATTTATGGCTTCAGTCCAGTCGAGTGAATTATTCATTCGACCCAATTATATTTTAAAGTCGTTTTTTTTCACATATTTTTTGTAATAAGAATAATCCCGAATTAAATAATTTTTGTATTTGAAATCAATTTTAAACTATTTGAATTATGTTAGCAATATTTTCCAACCTTCCCAAGGCACGTAATTAGCTCATTAAAACTTCAAAGATTTTACTTTGCCCTCTCAAAAATCTTGAACAATTTAACTTTTGGAAATAATTTCATTCAAATTAGAACATTAGGCCTATACCGAAAAGTAAAACACAATAGAGCCCTTTTGAGAGGTTTTTTGCTTGTTAAATTATTGTTTGTTTGTTTGTTATTTAACAAACCATATTTCAATTTAACAATGTGACTCGGCAAAATATTATTTGACTTTAATTTTATTCCTTTGGTCAATATTTATTAACATATCAGACTTTTGTTATTATTACATAACACAAGACTGAGAATCTTATTATTTAGAAACTAAGTTCATTTACCAATTAGGTATAAATGATAAAACGAACAATATATATGTAAAAGCTTTAAATTACTTGAGTTATCAAAAAATAAGAGAATCTTCTTTAACATCTTTATTCCAAAAGAAAATTAATATATTTATTAATATTAACACGTCAGATAAATTAACTAATTAACCAATCAATTTATTAATAACAGAATTAGTTATAAGTAGCGAATCTAGTTTTCATCTGGAAATGAAAAACATATGAAATGTCAGTATGATATTTAAAAACCTAGATCGCTCAAGTAGTAACAACTTAACCAACAAATTCAATACATCATTAAATAAGTGCATCAGTAAGTATTATTAACGAATACTAACGAATGATACATTACCATAATCCTTTAAACTACAGTGCCTCTATATATTTTATATATTTCAATTTCTTTGCATTCGATAAAAAATAGATATATTTAAAATACAGGTAAAAGAGAGTTCAACTAATATTGACTAAGTTTTATTCAAAAACCTAAAGTTGGAATCTCACATTAAAGGACAGGAATTATGTAAGTATTCAAATATAAAAAAAAAAACCTATTTCATATAATAATTCTGATAATTATCAAGCTCATTAAAATAAGTTTGAATTAAGATAACATTGGAAAAGCATTAATTCTAATAGAATTAACAGATTATCCGAAACAAAGGCCCCCTAAATACATAAATATTGAAGAAAAACTCATTAAGTTCAAACTCAACGTGCGGTTCCGTAACTTCAGTTTATAATCTACTTAATGACATGAATAATGAAACAGTTGTTTCAAATTCTTGTCTAAAATATTTTACTCATTTACGGTGAAGTAATGTTTGTTACTATTTAGTTTGCACCCTGTTTGCAATTTTCATTGTGGTTTTAATAGTTCAACTAAAACTACTTAAAGCAAAACTGACCAAGCGTTATACAAATAATAAAATTTACTTTAAAACTGTACTGTATGGTTTGTCTGTATTTATAAAACTTCATCAGTAAATAAGGACAACCTGTCGTAATAATAACTATATTAAAGAAAAATAGCTTATTTAAATTCATACAATTACTTATAAAGATATTATAAAAGAGTGTTTAAAACATTAATCAAAAACGAACAAATAATTTCTAATGAGATAACTTCGAATTCGAAACTACTAATAGTAACTACTAATTTAACAAAAAAAAAATCAAAACGTGTAAAACCTATATCGAAATATACTAGAATAGGCGAAAAAAATTTCAGTTATGTTATTTTAAAGTATTAAATTTACTAAGTCTGGCCATAAATACTGTTACAATTAAAAAAAATAAATGTTACATTGAAATTTGGAATTTGGAATTTTTATTTTATTGTTTATTGTGTTTTCTCATTTTGGCGCCAATACATTGTACAATATTTTGCGATATTAAAATGGAGTGGGGTGATAAAGAGATCAGAATCGCTGTGATTGCATTACACAAAGTAGGTATGGAGCTGATTGTGACAGAGAAGGACCTGGCCGTTCACGTAGTGTTCATACGAAATCTTAAGGATGAATCCTTAAGAAATTAAAAGGGCTGAGGCCTGTTTTTTAAATAATTATATATAATTAAACGCGATAGCTTAAAAGTTGGGCGTAATTTGATTCCGTTAACATTTTATTAAAACTCTCAAATCTTTAAAACTCCAAAAAAATATATTGAATGACTATTGATAGATAATAATCACTATCACTTAAATATCTTAAAACAAAAAAACTAAATTAAATTCGATATAGCTAAGATGACACACCCACACACAGAAATACAAATACAAATGTAAGTTTATATTGACATTTTATGTCGACACATTAAATTAAATTAGTTGACACAATTTGACCCTAGTTTTGTGATTTTTTATCACTAATTTTAATTTATCTTTCCAGTTATTAATGTGACTAGTATATTAAAAAATACATCTATCAATAATATAATTTTTAATATACCTTAATAGTTACAATACTATATTGAAATATAGTATTTAAATAAAGAACTTTACAAATTTTGATTAAAATATTTTTAATATTTCATTACTATAATATATTAGTTTTTCTAACGCTTACATAGATGATAATAAAAATTCTACTGAAATAAAACTATTTTTGCTTACTTTAAAATTTAATTTAAAATTACTTTCAGATTTAATTGTACGCGAGTTAAATCCGTAAAAAAGTTTTATTTCAATGTTATAAAAATAATAGAAAATCATAGAAAAATCCTATTTTTTTTGTATAGTATACGGTATTTTTGTATAGTATATAGTATTGTATAGTAATTAGCAGTTTCAATTATAAAGTTCCTTCTTTTGAATCCATTAAATAAGTATAAGAAAGATATGACTACTTAAAAAACTATTAACTGAAGTAACTGACAGTTGACGCCCTCGCGCCGTATTGACATTGATAGGGGTTACGTGATATAGCGTTTATTTCCACTAAAACCTGGGATTTTTTCATATACCCTGTTTATATCTAGGGTACAAATTTTAACACAACTTTTCGTGGTGTTCATAGACAAATATCCAATAGTTGTTCATAGATAAACTTTCATATTTATGACAGTGGTAGATAGTTTATTTCATTTCAAAGTAGTAGAAATTATTACAAGATTTCAAAATTAATATAATTTAATATACGATTATCATCGATTAAGATTTTATATAAAATATTTCATAACTGAATTTTCTAGCGCCGTGAATTTTCACACGTTTTCTTTCATTTAGACTTCTCCTCGCCCAATAAATGTCGACCGCAAAGCTTGCTGAGTAGGAAGAATAAATGTTGGTGTCAGAGACAACGTACATTGCTTTTTGTATTTATGTAATTTTGTATAATTTTGTATTTATGTAAATGTAAGATATGAAAAGTAACTGTTGTCGGTTCTTTCTACTGAATTAAGTTAGAATCCTTTCAGTTTTCGAAAGTTGCCTAGATAGTAAAAGATATATGTTTATCTTACTGACTTGGTTTTTACCAAGAACTCTCAAAATTTTTGAATTTTTGCAAAAGAACTTTTGCTTTAATCTACATTACTCATGAAAAAAATTATGAACGCTATGATTTTATTTTCTGATGTGTATAGAAAGGCTAATATAAGGCCAGGTTAAAAAATATGGCTTGTATGTCGATCGTTAGGACTTTATTGTAGCTAAATAAATATTATCTTAGTTATGTAAATAATGAAACCAAAAGAAGAAATTAATATTTAAGAAATTAATATTAAAGAAATTAAGCTCGCCGTCCTAATACTTAAAGTTTTAGTAGTTTCTGTGCGCTTCGTGCAAATTGTCTTAGACATAAATGGATCTATAGTCAAAAAACTGTTAGAATGAAAGCTATAATATTATTATTATGTTAATTTGGATTGACTACATTGATTTAAACTTGCCTGTTTTATACTGCATCTTTTTAACATAACATCGGATGTCTTGATTGCTTTAATAAAAATAAAAATAAAAATAAAAATAAAAATAAAAATAAAAATAAAAATAAAAATAAAAATAAAAATAAAAATAAAAATAAAAATAAAAATAAAAATAAAAATAAAAATAAAAATAAAAATAAAAATAAAAATAAAAATAAAAATAAAAATAAAAATAAAAATAAAAATAAAAATAAAAATAAAAATAAAAATAAAAATAAAAATAAAAATAAAAATAAAAATAAAAATAAAAATAAAAATAAAAATAAAAATAAAAATAAAAATAAAAATAAAAATAAAAATAAAAATAAAAATAAAAATAAAAATAAAAATAAAAATAAAAATAAAAATAAAAATAAAAATAAAAATAAAAATAAAAATAAAAATAAAAATAAAAATAAAAATAAAAATAAAAATAAAAATAAAAATAAAAATAAAAATAAAAATAAAAATAAAAATAAAAATAAAAATAAAAATAAAAATAAAAATAAAAATAAAAATAAAAATAAAAATAAAAATAAAAATAAAAATAAAAATAAAAATAAAAATAAAAATAAAAATAAAAATAAAAATGAAAATAAAAATAAAAATAAAAATAAAAATAAAAATAAAAATAAAAATAAAAATAAAAATAAAAATAAAAATAAAAATAAAAATAAGTATTCTTATCATTCTTTAACTTCGAACTTCATGTTGTACATATCATAGGAACTTAATCTAATTACCATAAATTGACGTTAGTATATACTTTCAACTTTGTACCCCACAAATCCATTAAATGATATGAATGGAATATAACAATAAACTATATTTTAACGTATAGGGTAAAGTTCTACACTTAAATTGATCGTGTAGATTGTCAATTAGATAAAACGGGAACAAAACGGAATATAAAATATTCCATGCGAAAACACTAACAATTCAAGAGATCATAGGTAGGTACTACTTTCGTAATAATACAAAGCGCAATTAAATATTGACTAAACACTTCCAACACTTAATTCTTCACTTTATATGTCACAAAAACGCTATAGCAATCACGAAAAACAATATAAAAAAATCAAGGTAGAGTCAAGGTAGAGATGACTAATTCTCTGCTGAATCAAGCAAATTAACAGCATTTTTTACATTTTATAGTTTTTTAATACAACAGTCCATTAAATAGCACTAGAAAGAAAATAACGATCGAATTAAAGTTATGAAAATGCCAAACTTTATCCGAAGGCGAGGTCGAAACAATATATAAATTATTTATCTTTCATTTAAGAGTTAGCTTTTGCTTTCTCATAGAAATAGGTTTTATCTTACATTAGGATATATATTAATTCAAACATTTTGAAAACAAGACATTATTTTTGTACATATATATTTAGTTAACAACATAAAGAGATACAGCTGATGCTGAACCAGTTTCATAAAGCAATGACTTATCGTAGACTACTGATAAAACCTCCTTTATAAGGTTGCTTATATTTATGGTATAAAAATGTTTCTATTATGGTGGATATAGTTTGAAAATAATCAGGATTCATTTTGATACTAATGCTTTAGACTCGAAGAAGCTGACAACTGAAGCGTGAATCACAATCCAGTGATCTAATGAAAAAAAATGATTGCCGGTTGTTCGATTTTATTGAATGTATAAAGAAACAAAAGACGTCAAACGACATTTTTTTTAATGAATGAGTTTTTATATCAATAAAAGGAATAAAAAAATTCACACTAAAATGATTTGCATTTTTTTAATATATTTGGTAAAAAAAAAAAATATTACATACAAAATCTCAAACTTCTAATTTTATCAATATTCATTAATATCTCAATAGCTTAAAATGAAGGCTATTTATGGTTTTCCTTTACAAGATTAGATATTTTCCATGTCTTATTTTATGAGTTTCGTATACAGCATTAGCTAATTTTGATAAAAAGCTGTTATAACTTTTATGTTCATCTTTTATATTCATTTATTCAATGCCATTTACGGATCTATGAATAACAAGCAACGTGTGAATAATTTAACAAGCAATATTTTATGTTGCTTAGAATATATAATAGATTAAATTTAATAAAATAACACTATAGCAGATAGACTACTCCTTATACACAATATCTTTCTGAAAAAAATAACTGGACCCAAGAAGAGTTTATACATACATGATCGCCATATTATTTACTAAAAATCTTAAGTTTCTTTTGATTCATGAAATAAAACTATTTTTATGGATTTAATTCGCGTATATATTAAATTTTAAATTTACAATTTAAATCTCGGGGACATTTAAAATTTTAAATGTCACGGTAAGACACCTCCATCTCGTCTTACCACGATTGCTGCAAAGCATTCGAAACGTCGAGTTAGATTTACAATGTAAATTTAAAATTTAATTGAATATACGCAAGTTAAATCCGTAAAAATAGTTTTATTTCAATGTGTAATAGCTACTCGTGAAAACCTTACAAACACTTTCTTTTAATTCATTTTTATGATACTTTATTCAATCTTTTTATAATGCTTATCTTTTACTAATATTTTTATGATTATTTATATTGTCAATATAATCGTCGTTATCACTCATTAAAAGAAGTCTTTGTGAAGTCTGACGCGTTGCTGCTAGCCGGATCTCACGTTGCTGAACAGACTCGGTTGCTGTTCGGTTTCGTATCACTTATAATCTATGAGCCCTCTGTTCAGTCAACTTGTTCTCTAAAAGCTCATTAATGAGACCAAGTCTATGAGTTCTCTGCTTAGCTGACTCGTTGGCCAGACGCTCAGCTGTTCTTCAGTATATGTTAAATTTATGAAAGAAATACGATTGTAAATTGAACGAATAATAGCTACTAAAAAGGTTAGAGGGTTGATAAATATTATATCACAACAGGGTCAAATGTAACGGTGCCTAAAAGTCAAACTAAATAATTCAATATAAGTATTTACGTGTAGGCGTTGTTTGTTTTGATTCTTATTGTAGTTGAGATTTTATTATTTTGGCTAGTTAAAATAATCAGAAACAATATTTTGGAAATTCTTTTAAGAAGTAATGAGTAATTAATTTAGATCTAAACTACTATAAAAATGTATTCCCAATGGAAAACCAATGTTGGCTCTTCTTCACCTATTTTTTATTTGGTAAAAAAAAAAAACAATACATCTTTCTTTCTTTCTTCATCGTCATGTGAATAGCAAATTTAACGATAAAATTAATGAAAAAAAATGTAAAAATATCAATCTTATTAAAAAAATACTAAAAAAATAAAACTTTGACTTCATAATAAGTTTGTAATTACTATTGTTAGTAACTATTTGTTAAATAAAACCGCAATTTCTAATAATTACGATTACCAATGGCTTCATTCGAGTCGAACTATAAATATAAGCGAATATATATATAAAAAAAATCAAGGCATAGTCAGGTAAGTTAAATAACTAGTAATGAATAGTTAGTTTATGTATTGTTTTTATTGTGTATACAAGTTTAGGAACACATGTTTAAATGGCTTTTTACTGTTAGTTCAGTAATATTCCACGTTGGAGAATTAATTAAAGGTATCAGACGTGTATCATAAGCATAACATTGTCAGTGCCTACGTAATTTACCAGAAGGGTAATTTACTTCAAATATTCATTCACTTATTTCATTCAATTCCGAAGAATAATAAATCATGACAGATTATTAAATTCGGAAATTAGAACAGAACCAAACTAGAAGTACCAATATATCATTCTACGTTATTATTCAGAAAATATCTCGATATATACGTAAAATCCGTTGATTGGTGTGCTTCTTTACCGTTATGAATAAATAAACCTAGCATCTGTTAATTATCGCATTACTTTTAAAAAGAAAATAATATTTATTTTTTTAATAGCAAAAACAATCAATAGATATTTTTCTAACCCTTTTTTGTATTATTTATTTAAATATATAATGAAAAATAATTATTAAATATTAAAAATAATATGTTATTCTGTAATTATAAAACGCTATCGTCTAGTGACCGAAATTAAAATGTTTTAAAGTTTGTGAAGGTTTCAGCCAACAATAGGGCTTGTGAGGGTTTGTTTGCGTGAAGGATGCATAAACAATTTTTGTCTTAACGTTGTTTGCGTGAAGGATGCATAAACAATTTTTGTCTTAACGTTGTTTGCGTGAAGGATGCATAAACAATTTTTGTCTTAACGTTGTTTGCGTGAAGGATGCATAAACAATTTTTGTCTTAAAGTCTTAAGTGCAATTATTTGATATCAAACAAGGAAGTAGTGTGTACAAAGTTTTTCTTAACGGGATTTGTATTTTTTTTAAAGTACAAATTTAACAGTGAACTATTTTATCCAAGTGTTTAATTTGCGAAATCACATCCGCAGTTGAGATATGTTTTGTTGTAAAAAATCTTGCAGAAGATGCATTAGTTTCTTATTGTTATTCAGGCTGGTTCTACAGTTACATGTTGGTTCTGGTTGACTGCAGCTGTGCTCTGAATGTGTAATATATTAAACCTATTCCAAATAGTAGAGCGCTAAGCTTGGTACAAATATTAAAAAATATATATTTTTAAAATAATTAGATCCATATTTGCTTTAACAATTTTTGTTTCGGACGTAAAAAATGTTGTGTGTTTAAAATAATCACAAAAAAAAAGTAAAAAATCAGTATAATCTTCAGTAACTTATAGATGGAACTATTTGGGCACGTTGGACGTGGTACCTAATATCTGATATTCCATAATAGTTTATTAATAAAGAAAATGTGAGAGTTTTAGAAAATGCTAAATAAAACGAAGTCTATTTTGTTAATTTAACAATTATTACGGACACGTAAAGGAAATTAAACACATTTTAATTTATGTTAAGTAATAGCTTAATTTGCTGATTGTTTTCTAGTAATTGTAGAAAATGTACGGGGAATGTAAATGACAGAATTCAATTTAATTCCTTATTTCGTCTGAAATGAAGACGAACCCATTTATATGAGAATTTACTTTCCCCGGAACCATACTATTTACTTAAGAACATTGCTATTTTTGTAAAATAGAAATTAAGATTTTTCATATATGTTTTCAATTTAATATGATTTTAAATAGTAAATCAATACTAAAAAGACATTATTTTAAACGTTACATATATATATTTGTCTAAATTTTTATTTACACGTCCAAATATTACTCCATAATTGTTATGTAGTGATGTTATTAAATGCTAGTCGATAGTAAAACCGTCAAGTAATACATTAAGCGAAAGACAGACTTTCATTATAAATTTAATCCTGGTTGAAATTTAATGAAATGATAATGGCGAGTTTTCTCGTTTACCAATTTGGAAAAGAACACCGCTCTTTTACTTCTGATATTTCAAATTGTTTTGACTAGCATTTCATCTTTTATTTTAATAAACAGGATTGAAATTATTCTATATTTTTTATCGTTTAATATTATCACCATTATGGATAATCTTTTTATTTACTTAATTTTGTTGCATTCAACATCAAACATAATTGCATGTTAAACAAGTTTTCAATTCGGTTTAAATTATGTTCAGAAAATATTACCAGAGGGAGTGCTCAAAATCTAACTAAAGGAACGTAAACACGCAATGTTAGGGTTCGTGGTGTATTAAGAGGATTAAGGCTTTCAACATTAGAGAAGAAAATGTCACGAACATGCAATATGTTTTTTTGGAAATATATTATTGTATTATGCTTTTTTATCGATACGTTTTGTTTTTTTTGTGATAGTAAAAGTAGTAAATAAAAGTAGTTTTAAAAAGAGAACTTAAATTTAAAAGATTCTGATGTAAAAGAGTACTTTGTTTTATCTAAAACATTTTTAATAAATATTTATATAAAATTACCCAAACTCGAAAATTTGTTCGGCCAAATCACGTTCGTGAAACACGACTTTCCTTCAAGTATTTTCATTTTTGAATTTAAAGAGCATCGTGCAAGTAATTTAATCCTAACTCAGTAAATTTTGTGTAGTTCAAAATTGCCATAATAAATTATGAATAAACTATAATCTTGTAGTCACTTATAAGGAAGACAACTATAAAACAGTTCTTGGACCTTGCGACCCAGGTATAGGTTTAAGAGCTAATAGGTTTTAAATGTGGATTCAAGCTCTTCTTAACTCTATAACTTTTTTTCTCTATTGGCTATTTCAAAACCAATATGTTAAAGTAGATTATACAGAGGTTCCTCGCTTATTAATGTCGCTCCCACTTCTACAGGGTATAAATTAACTATAAATCCACTCCTTTTATGTACTGTTTTTTGGTCAATTCGTTGTACTTGTTTATCTGAAATGAATGATTTTTGGGGATTTTTTAACCGACTTCTTCAAAAAGGAGGAGGTTCTCAATTCGGCCGGTATATATATATTTTTTGTATGTACACCGATTTCTTCGAGATTTCTGAACCGATTTACGTAATTATTTTTTTGTTTGATGCGGAATAGTTTCGAGTTGGTCCCATAAAAATTTGATTCAGGTAGTTCCATTAGTTTTTATTTTATGAGCATTTTTGTTAAAATTTGAACTAACTCCTCCGGAAGGAAATCAAAACGTGCTGTGACTAATGACATCTGTTGTTTTAGATATGTGAAGTCTTTAATAGTCTCACAAAAACGTGAAATTGTGTTTCGAAGAGATTTTTTACGGAGAAGACTACTCTTATCCGTTCCCGTTTCTACCCATGGCTAATTGATAATGTAGCAATAAACTAAAAAGTATTAAATAAAAATAACTACGTTAAAAAAAACCGACTTTAAAACTAAAAAGTAATGAATAATGAAGATTTAATATTTATTATATACTACCTATTAGGCATTTCATTTATATTACCTACTAGGGTTCGCTCGCGACTTCGTCCACGCGGTTTTTACTGTTGCCGCCGAGTTTCATAAAAAATTGGAAAATCCATCTATTTAAAACCCTTAAGGGTAGAATTTAAAAATCCTTTCCTAGTACACCACTACGTACAACCCTAAAAGCTATATATATGCTGTAACTTTTAAAGGGAAACAATTTCATCATACAGTATTTTTGGTAACTTTCGCCGTTTGCTCAGCGCACGCGAGGAAAGCTCTCAAAAAAGAAATCTTTTCCCGTTTTTGCAGCATTTCTCATTGCTGCTTGACTTCTATTAGTCACAGCGGGATGACATATACCCTATTCAACGGACTATTCAACACAAAAAGAATTTTTCAATTCGGGCCAGTAGTTCCAGAGATTAGCGCGTTCAAACAAACAAACTCTTCAGCTTTATAATTTTAGTACAGATAAGGCATTTTATTTATAATTTGCTTGTATTCATTTAAGTGGTAAAATATAGGTAATTATTTGTTAAATGCTTGGCACCGACTTCAAACCTATTAGTAAATAGGACATATAAATAATAGGTAGCATATAATAAATATTAAATCTTCATTATTTATTACTTTTTAGTTTTAAAGTCGGTTCTTTTAATGTAGTTATTTTTTATTATTACTGTTAAAAATAATATGAAACTTAAAATTCTTATTGTTATTTATTTACTTTGAAACTTAACGACCTCCAACAATTAATGATACATATGTTTAAAAAGGTACTCTTTTCAAATACTTAAAATATAAAAATTCACCAACAACCTGTTAAAATAAAGTTATGTGGAATAAAAGCTACAAAAATTTAATGTTGTAAAATTCTGAATATAATTGCTAACCCTTAATAACTGCCTTTAATTTAAATATAATTGTTAAGATTTTTCAATATCATATAATAATATTCAAATAATAAAAAAAATCGTATAGTTTTTAATGACGCATAAACAAAGATACTGAATATTCTTATTTGTTACCTAATTATACTCATTACATAAGATAAGTAATTTTTTAAGAAAAAATAAGTTTAATTTTTTTAACCTGCTAATTGTGTAGTAGGTACCAGTCAATGTAAATCAGGATTCGATAGCACTGAGTGTTTACTAAAATGTTTTTATATTATTTAATGGTTAAAAGTAAAGAAGATTTTAGTAAAAAAATTTTTTTGTATGTTCATATTAAAACTTTTAAAATGAAAGTGGATATAATTAAAAGTTTCAAAAAATGCTTTAAATGGCAAGGAAACTCACTTATACGGTCCTCTAGTCTTAGAGAGTGCTTAGAGCGCAGATTTTTATTTGGTAATACTAATTCCATTTTCTTATCCACCTCATGTATTACTTTTGAATGAAATGGTAAAATAATATTTTTTTGGCTTCTATTTAAAAAAATATACAAAGAATAGTGATCTATTCATAAATATGTCTATCTTTTCATAAATATGTATATATATTCTTCGTATTACCGTGATGTCTTTGCGGTAAATGTTGTAATATGATCATAATACCTTTTTTCAAAGGTCGTGGTAAATCACCCTGAATATGCAATTCCTCTTTCAGTGCAAATATCTTTGATCGACAGTGTTCCTACCTACATCAGGAGGAACATCTTTTTTCTATACCATAAACAAACAACAGCATAAAAAAGATACTGACCTAAAGTCACAGACCCTAAACGAAATAAAGAAATCGGCTTAAGGTGCTGTGGGATTAGGTGTGGAGGCGGTATAAAAGTTATATAAAGTTAATCCCATTAACTGAAATCATTTAATGGGATTATGTTTACCCAATAATTTTGAACAGCATGAAATGTTGGTTGCAACAGATTTTTAATGGTGTTAGTATTTTGTAATTAAATACAATTATACAATTCTTTATTAACACATCGGATGTGGTTGTCTTACAAATCTTATTAATCAATAACTATTTATGTTAAAAAGATGCTTGACATAAAAAAAAAGTTCTTTAAGTTTTTGAACTAAGGCTTTTATTAATTTTATGCAAAGTGTAGATGTTCTATGTGGCCCGTTATAATGATATAATAATAGATATATTATAGTGATGCGTAACAAATAAAACGATTGTAAAGTAGGAAACAGTAACATTTACCTATTATAATATCTAGTAATAATATTTTATTACCTGAACTTACTTTTTATTTTTTTATTTATTTGGTCATTTGCTAAAAAGTATTTAGTTAAATCCTATTTTTCTTCTAATTTTAGTTGTAACTTTTGAAATAAAGTTTAAAATTGTCTGAAACCCTGTAACTATGTAATAATTAATTAACAAGTTGCTTTTAAACTTATCAGGTTAATATTACGTTGGATATATTTGAAAAGAAATTAAATATTTGCGTTCATTCAGATAAAATGTAAAGCGAAATATATTCATCAAAGCTGACACATGAACCATACATGGTTTGGTGAACAAGTGAATGATTTGTGAATAAAAGAATTTAAAAGCTAGTAGTAGGTAGATGAAACTTATAGGCGACAGGCTTTAAAAATATATAGTTATTGCTTTGCAGTGAATTTATGAATAGTATTTTGTATGCTGTTCATGAAAAGGTTTATTGTACATTTGTAATCAAAATCACAAGTTAGTGAGTGTTACATCTGCTTTGATATCAATATAAACGGATCAATGAACTTATTAAAAAAAAACAATCATGTGCCTTCTTCGACCTTCACCCTTAGTCGACCTTCACAAAATTCTATATATTTTATATTCTGCATAGGCTTCTATATCTATATATTGTGAATGAGAGTTAGAGCAAACTAATTCTTAATGTCTTCATTAGAGTCATCAAGTCTATTGATAATAATTGTTATATTGATAATTTAAAAAATAAAATGAAGTCTTACCTCTTGCGTAATCATATCCTTAGAAATTGGAGTGGTGTAAAAGAGAAAGAAATAGATTTTTTGTTGTTGAATGGGGTTTCGAAAAATTTAATAATAAGTTAGTTAGTCTCTCATCTTCAATCTATTATTTTTTGTTAGACATCTGCACTATAAGGCCTGTCTATAGCTCCCCTACATTATGCGTAATAACTCTTGGATAAAAAGTCGTTATAATACATACCTATTAAATACCAAAACCAAATATTTATTCTATTCGATATGAAGATCAATGTTAGTACTTTGTCGTTAACGATTTTAATAAATGGTAGACCTAGTTCAAAGCTTTATATATAACCTTTCATTTTAGACATCTGTATAAAATATAGGAACCGAACATTATATAAATTCAAACGAAACTAAACTAAACTACTAAAGTTGTTTATAAGGTGAATTCATTTTAGAAAATTCATTTTTAAAAATCACTAGTACTATTACAAAAGTATTGAGTAATGAAATCAGGATAAAAAACCCTGTAAGCACAGAATATCCTAAATATATAATTTAATTTCCTTCTTACTTTAATAATTTTAAAGTTCTACTTATAGTAATATATTTTTTAAGTATTATAAATTCTACTCTAGGCATTTTTTAAAACCAAAAGCTTTTAAACTAATAAAATCGTGAAATTATTAAATCGCCTATAAAATTTGAAACTTATAAAACAAAATAACAAACTTCAATTCGTATTAGTTACTTCCTTGTAGGATTATTTATTGTTAAAGAAAAGCTACGTTTATAGTATCAACTATAAAGTATTTATAATATTCATTCGATTCAAAACGGTAAGAGATTACATTCTTAGATCTGTTCATAATTTTTGAGGACTACAGCATTAAAGAAAAATCTGTAGCCTAAAAATTCCTATAATTTAAGTTTAAATATATTCCATATTATTATTATTATTTATCACATAAATAATAATAATCAAATCATATTTTACATTTTTGGAAGAAACGACAATTACCCTTAGTGTGAATTTTTTTTAAAAATTATAGCAAAATTAAAGCTTTTAAAGAAGGTTTTGAATAATAATTTTACAGAGTTTTTGAATAAACAGTTTAAATATTCTCATATAACCAGACAGTCACAGGTGTGTTCCTGTCACTTCGCCGCACCGTTAACATATTGCTTGAGACTCGTGTCTTGCATTCTGTATATTTTATGAAGCAGAAAAAGATTTAAACTGTCTATTTTCCTTTACCTTCATAAAATCTTTGCAACTGTGTCGTTATAATTAATTTATGATACTTATTTCAATAAGTAAAATAAAGAGACCTATTTAGAAATTAAAATAATTCTTATCTTCTTTGTCCTATACATACAAGAGATCAAACCAAAACATTACAAGGATGAAATAATTTTGTTGTTATAACAGATAAGTTGTATTCAGTTAAATAAGAGATTTTATTTTTTTTATCATGTTTACCAAATAATATTTGTAATTATATAATATTTCATTTTACCACGAAAATATGCTGCTCGGGGCGAACTGATCTTAATTACTTTATCGACCTCAACCCTCGATCAATCTACCCTACTGCAGTCAAACGTACACCAACCCGTAAATTTTCGTGCAATATGAGTTCATACGTATATAGTTTGTATATTAAATTATTATGTATTATTATTAGTAATAAAGTAGTAGTAGTATAGCAAGCTTAGAATATTCTAAGCTTGCTATACTTAACAAAACCATCACATCTTAAATCACTTTTCTCATTCCCTAAACATCACCATACTATTATATACTTAAAGGTATTTGCTATTTCAGAAATAAACGCGACGTACACCATTATTTATTTTCTGGGTAAAATATAATAAAAAAAACTATTGTGGTGACTAAAATATTGCATATATTTCCACAAAACGTGTATAAAGACCTAGAATATATTTTATTCAAAGAACAGCTTACTATCACAGCCAAGAGAAACATTAGAGAAAGAAGGAATAATAAAGAGAAGTTATACAGGGTTATTTGTAATTAATGAGCCACCTCTTGCAGGCAGTCTTTGTACATCAATCCCAACTTTTTACAACTCTCGGTAAACAACACGAAAAAACGAAACAAAAATATTTTACTCCGTCCACCCATACCCACTACCTAAGCTCAGAGTTAATGCCAGTTCAGAGGCAAGAAAAAAAAATTGTATAAGAAAACTTAAATATTAAAATGTCGTAGAACAAATGTTGTTTGGATTGATGTAGAGGGGTTGCTCACAAGAAGTGGCCTTTTAATTAAAAATAACCCTGTATCTTTCAAAAACGTTTATAAACATCTTTTCATTGACATTTTACATAGAATGATCACTAGCCTACACATTTTGCCCGCCGTATTAAAAAAATATATATTTGTGTCTGTTATATGTTAAGAAATTATATGAATGGTGAAGTATAATTATTTGTATTTATTATTAAAATAAAAAAAACAATAAATGTACTCATAACAACACATCTGTTATTGTACAGATGTGTTGTTATTATTTTATTTTTTTTTTAATTAAATTTTCACGTGATTGTTAAAAGTAGTATATTTAATACTGTAGTACGATTAGAATACGCAAATTAATTTAAATTAGTGATAAAAAAATCACAAGTACTATGTAATAATACTTGTTTTGTAACTTGAATGATATACAGTACTTGACTGTCCTTGGAAATTTATTTTAGTGTTTAAGTACCAGAATTGTAACAATAACTAAGAAACTAAAACTAACACTATTTACATTACACAAATTGTTTCTACGAAGAAATCTCTTCCAGCTACACAACCGTAAAAAATATGTATTTTATAGAAACGTTAGATGAATAAGTAGAATAAAAAAAAATCCTAACGTTCAGTTTAAATCATGATATATCAATGTTATTAAGCTGTTATCGAGTTCTTGTGAGTTAAATAGACCTATTACTGGTGATATATGGAGTAATAATGTCGGCCTCATTGCAGTGACTTAGTACTAGGACTGCTTGTTGGGTAGTATGATATTATATACGTGTCATATTTTATTTCATGAAATTTTACGATAGGATATAATTATTGAATCCTTTATTTAATAACATAATTATTTTAAAAAGATATTAAAACAATGAACACAAATATTAATTTGTATATTTAATATTCACTGTAAAGAGTATTATCAGTTGTATAATATAAAATTCTAAATGTTTTATGTGTTAAGCTCGAGCAAAAATATATTTGAAATGTAAGTGAAATAATCTCACTGAAAGCTTTTTGACTGCTGAAAGAAACTGGACTCAGCCAATCATTGTGAAGATAGTTTTTACATTTTTAATTTGTTGTTCTATACTTTGACACTTGGATAAGTGTTTCCATTTCATTTAAATTATAACATAACTAATTACTTTATTATGGCTCGTTTTAAATACATTAATTGATTGAAATACATTTATTGATAACGATTGTAAGTAGGGTAGGATAATATTCATTCCCTTGTAATTTCAGATTTTCTCAAAAAAAGAGGCAGAGGGGGTACGTCTACGATATCATTTTTCAAAAACAACTTTTTTTATAAAATGACTAAAATTTAAGACTTTATGTAAATTGAAGATCTGCTACTACTTCGGCAGTTCATACGATTCCTCTCCGATTACCTAATAGTTAAATGGGTAAGGTTTTCCATGATTTGGTGTCTTCATTCCGAGTTTCCAGTCGTCGACAATGGGAAGGAAAAAGGGAAATCATTTTGTTCAATTCCATTGCACACGGTCCTAAATATATCCGATAAAAGAACGACGGACGATGTCCGATAAAAGACAAGGTAAGATTGATATTAAGAAGGTCCAGGTAAATTTGTGACATCACGAATACAATCCGAAAAGTAGGCCCCAAATAAAATGGCCTTTGAACAGACATCTTGACGGAATTAAACCAGGAATTTATTACAGAAGACGAAAACTGCCTAAAGGTTATGCTCGATCATAGCCTCTCAGAGCAACTGGATTTCGTCAAGCCTTTAAAACTAACATGAAAAAAATATTTTCACGCATAGTTTAATAAATATAAACAAAATATTTCTAACGTTAGGAATCCTCATGGATACACACCTCCATCCAGGGAATGATGGAGGTGGTTATGTGAGACTCCTACTCACTAAACCTGACGGTTGCCACCGCCGTCATAATAGGATACCACGGAAACGCTTTCCCACTCACCGCGATGCCCCGACGAAATCCACGGAGAGGGCACTTCGCAATGAGGAGCACCCATCCCTTTTTCGCAGGCTTGAAATATTGGGGAGAGATTCCCCCCACCCAAGCCTGCTGCCTCTGAAGGGAGCCGAGACCCCCTTCTGGCCGGAATCGGTCTCAAGAAATCAGGTGGGTAATCCGACTCGACCATCATCGACCTTGTCCAGCCCCGCCGCGATAGTCTCCCCAAGAGAAGACCACCGGTCAGGCCCCCTAGAAGAGCAGACTCTCGATACGACCCAGCAGGTTTAGCGGCTCTGGTAAAACCGCCAACCTTGCGTCGGGCCGCAAAGCCGTAATAGCCGCAAAGCCGTAATAGTAAAGTCGTAAAGCCCGCTCCCGTAGGGGGCCCAACGTCGAAACCGACAGGCCTTTACCGCCAGCCACCGTGATCGGCCGAGATCAGCAAGAAAAAGGCAAAAGTCGGGAACCCACCACGCCCAGACTAACCATCACCAAGCGCAACTGTGGCGTCGCACTCGGCAACGATTAATCCAGGCAACGTCCTGGACCGTCTTTACACCCTCTCTAAAGTGCTTGATGGAATGAGGTCCAGACCCTATCCGCCAGAGACGGCCTCTCCCTCAGTAAGAAAGTGACCGCCGTGCACTCCCTCACCCTCCAAACAGCCACGGAACCACTCCACAGTCTACTCTGCTATCAGAGAAGTATCAGAAGCGATTCCGCAGTCGACCCCGGCAAAGAGGGCCTGCGCCCTCCCACCCTCGACGCCCCGGCCATTTTTCCAAAACGATCAAACGATGAAAAGGGGCCCGAGCCCCCTCCCACCTCAGGCAGGCTACCCCGAAAGGTTACCTGCCCTGGCCAGTCAAGGACCGGGCACAAACCCTTATGACCGACCCCTACCGCGCCGGGTATTAGCCAACTAGAGACTTACAACAGACCCACGGCAGACAAACAACAGACTCACTGCAGACCCACGGCAGACACGCAGCATATACGTGGCATACACACGACAGACACACGTCAGACCAACAGCAGACCCACAACAGACAAACAGAAAACAAATTAACCTAACCAGTAGTGGACTAGCCTTGTCAGATATCCGAGGTAGCATATTTGATTGCCTCTTGAGGTCCTTAGTGTTAAAAGATTTTTATTAATTACATATTTGTGTGTAACATTGAGTACCTATGATTATTTGATTCACTTCTTGTAATTGTCGTTTGAATGAGACTTTCATAAACAGTTAAGAAAATAAAATACATTGTCTTTTAAAAAAAAAAGATGCACTAGAATTTCGAAAAAAAAAAATTGTTTACTTCACAGATGTCGATCTGTACCTACTGTTACTGTAAATGCAACATCTGTTCTCATTTTGGTAAGACGGTCATACCTGCGATACCCTTTTTATTTCTTTTAAAACGTGATTCTTACATTGATTGATTTTTTTACCAAATTCTCTTATTGCTACAACCAGCATAATCTGAAGTTTCCGACATTATTTTTGTTTTAAATATTTGGAAATTATTGTTTATTTGTTTAATAGCAACATATCGTTGGTTTATGGTCTATGCATTCAAACATTGACTAACTTATTTCATCTCGAATTGACATCCACCATCATGAGCTAGTTTACCCGCCATATTATTTTACATTGCTTCTTCTTCATCCCTCGGTGTTAATATCATATTATTTTGATTTTATATTTAAATTTGCCTGTGTAGGATCTTGAAATTATTAAGAACCTCAAAATTGGCTTCATGTTTTCTTTGCTTACTTTTACTGACTCGTTATGTACGCTTCAGCGAGTATCAGATAAACTTTTTGTTATTCTTATTACTTTGTTAAGCAATTACTAAAAAAATAAATATAATTTCTCCAATGTACCATGTAATACTAGGAGAAACGCATGAAAATGCATGGACTGGTGCAAAGACTGAAAAGAGTTTTCGGATTGACTTCTAGTATTTTCCGTTGCACACCTCCATGGATACCTTACATTCATACATTTGAGCTCTTCACAACGAAATAACAAGTCCCTTTCTTGCGGGTATTTTTCATTTTACATTTTATTTTTATTTTAAAAGATTAATAAATGGATGTTGTTTTGTAGACTGATATTATTTTAAGTGAATTTTAAAAATTCTATAGCTCCCCTAAATGTCACCAGTGCCTCCAAATCTTTTTCGGTATCTTACCGCCCCCTCTAGGCTTCCAGAGCCCACAAGGGGGCGTTATCGCCCATTTTGGAAAGACTGATCTAGATCATAATATATTATATCCCTGAATTAAATACAATAGTTCAATTAAATTCAAAAGAAAATCGGTTACTTTATTAAAGCTATAACTATTTAGATTGTTATATCAATTAGCTAATTAAACCTAGCTTATTAAACCTAGCTAGTAAATGGATACTGATTACGTGTGCCAAATTAATAATATAATAAAATAATCAAAGCCATTTTCATAGTAAAGTAATATTAAAATTTATTTTGAAATATACTATATTAAATTTTTGCTACACGATATTAGTAAAAAGCAATATTATTAATTTTTACAGAAAAAAAAATAAATCGACTATGCACTTTATAGTAAATTCTATATTAAATCTCAAATGGCTTGTCATAAGAGATAATATTAGAAGAATATTCGTCGCATTACGTGAGCTGAGAAGTAAGAACGTTATACGTATTACTTTCTCAAACTAGAGTTGTATCGGGTGGGCATTACAATATAATAAGAAAAAATAGAAAAAATATATTTATAATATTTTACATTAAAATTTTGTTTAAATCTGTTGAAAGCTTTGATGAAAAATCAATAACCCTTGATTGATCTAAGATCGTAAGCCCTTAATATAAGAGCTGACAATGTTCTGTTCATTCAAGTCAACATAGTAATAAAATATTTAAATTTTTTTTAAGTTGTACAACTAATATTCTGTAATCAAACGATGTTACGACGACCTCTTTATTTATCTTTAGATTTAATACATATATATCGTTTGAAATGCAGCATTATCGATAACTAGAGTAGATAAATAGAATACTTTAGTCGATAACTAAGATACTTTATACATATAGAATCAACTGAGTCCAACGTGTTTAACGAGTAACTCAACTAATGGATTGTCAAAATGCAAGTGACAGTTGACTACACATAACATGAATGATGAAAAAAATCAGTAAGTTATATGTATTAACACCTGATAGTAATTCCTAAAATTGTATTAATAAAATAAATGTTTATACATGTATTATACGTCAAGCTAAGTTTCATTTTATTTTTCCTTTCGGAGTTCGGAATTAAAGCGCATGTTCGAATCTTTGTCTTTGTCAGCGATAAACAACTGTTTTCTCTCGAGTAAAGAAAATCGAAAATGTTTTCTAATTTAAAACCTCTTGTTTCAGTATTAATGCTTTAACTATTTTTATAATTATTAATCTAGAAACACTCTAATAATTATTGATATATTTACCAATTGCACTCATTTAAAAGACGAGTGAAAGAGTCGTGTACAAAGACAAAATATCAAGAACGTGTAACACGTTTCAAATTTAAATATTTCCCCATTTTATATCATAATTTAATTTTATATCATAATTTAAATATCTTGAATCTTCAAAACTGCAAGGTAAGCTTAGATTATTTAAGAATGTGGTTGTATTATCAGCGATCAAGATTATAAGGGTGACGGTCATAGGACTAAGAATACTAAAAAAAAAATCAATAAAGCTTTATTAAAAGTAATGAAATTTCATTTATACTTTCTCCTTTTAATCTAAGATTTTTAAATCAATTCTAGAATGGTTAAGCAATGGCATATATTTATTTGACTCAGATTCCGGAATTAGTTTTAAAAGGCTTTTTTATATGTATGTAGTTGCCTAGGATTTCCTATAAGACATATTAACTATCACTACAGTCAGGTCACACAATAGGCAAGTCGGTTTATCCAAGGACATTTAATACTTAAATATCGATTTATAAAGAATCGTTACAGCCGTGTCCAATGATTGCGATTTATTAATATAATGTAACAGCAAAGAGATTAAGTAAAAAATATCTAAGTGCATATAAGTATTTGTTAAAAAATACTAAACATTTTTATGTTACTTTGAATGTGTATCTGTTTGTTCATTTTCGTGCATCACTCAAAAGTTACTGGACGGATTTAGCGACATTTAGTTTTAGATATAAATATAACTTCTTTGCTTAAATATTTCTTGATTTTTAATTTAAATGTATTCATACAAGGTGTACATAAATTGTTATTTATAAATTTGATAGTAAGATCGTTTATGCGAAGCAAAAAGTTTATAGCAAATTGGAAGGAAACAACATTTTTAATTTTATTAAGGCACGAAACTCATTTGCATAGAAAAGATAAAGCAGGGCAGGATATTTTCTTTCGATCTTACAACAAATGAAACTTATTAGACACGTTTTTTTACCATATATTATACATAAGTTAAAGATTACAATTAATACGATAATGTTTCAAATGTTAGTACTCAGAAAAATAATTTTTTATCATTATTATATGTACGTCATGTTTATGTAGTAATAAATAATAATAATAGTATCTGTAAAAGTAATATGTAATAGTAACAGTGTATATAATAAACTGATAACGTGAAACTATATACATTAAGCAAGTATCTTAGTATTTTCAAGTCTCAAGTGCTTTAAGGTATCGAGTTTAAATATGAAGTTAAAAAAATTACTAGTAATATCTGAATTATTCTACCTTTTGCTTTATGAATCAAATAAGCAAAATAACCCAATAATATTTTATGAGAGACAAAATCATTTATTTACATTCTTTTATATATGTTAATAAGTTTCCGTAGTAATTAAAATAAAATAGTTCTGGACTGCAAGTTTTTTTGATGTGGAACCAAATCTTTATTAAACTCGATGTGTCAACAAGTAATTTTATTCAATTATCTTAAATTAATTGAAAGATCATTTAAATTGTCACTTGTTACATTATTTACCATCGATTAAATATCATAAATATGAGAACAAATTACCCCCCATCAAATTAATAACATTGTAGTGTGAGATGGTGAAAATTAATTAGTATAAAATTCATTAACTCGGGAAGACGATTGTGAGTTGCTACTAATGATCATGCTTCATATGATGTCAGTAGTCTGCTAAAATAAAATATTAGTGAAAAAATAACAACAATCTCTAATTTAATTTAGAATTTATAATTTAAAAACAAAATTTATTAACAAAACCGTAGTCAGTTACCATTATATTTGAATTTGAATAAATACCGATGAGTATTTTATACTTTGTTTATTTATTATTCGTAGTTATACATTTATATTTCTTTTTTTGATGACCGTAACTTTCGTTGACTTAGCGTTTTCAGATTCAAAATAACAAATAAAATAACTTAAATGCTGTAGGTTTAGTTATAATTTCAAACATTCTGTAGTCATAAATTAAAAACCATTAAATTGTTTAGATAATATTAAAATATGCAAAAAATATTTAAAAGTATACAACATCTTAGATGTTTTCGTCCCTTAGCAGTGCGACCTAGTTGTTAATGTGGAGTAGGTACTCTTGAACGCTCATTTGTGTTTAGTTAATAATACAAGAAACTCGTCTTACTGTGCGAAGTACGGGACTTTGGTGTTAAATAATATACTTTAGTATGAGTTGCATTTTTTGTTAATTTAAAGAGGATTTCAAAATGGGTATAATTATATTTAATGAAAAAAAGGTATACCTATATTTAACATATTTAATTTGGACGAAAGATAGCTTGAAACTTAAACACATAGAATATAAGACTTACAAAGAAGAGACTACAAACAAAAGTTTTATACAAGTATCATAACTATGAAAAAAATTAAGTAACCAAAAACAGTTTATAATTCAAACAATGGTTAGAAGTTAGCAAATAATATTATTCTAGAGCCAATTATTGTGCAAATTAAGTAACTTTATTTCTAAGGATTAATAAGTAGAATTATAAGGATTATTAAATAGAATTTGAAGCTAGTCAATGTAACGAAGAAGGTTCACTTGACTTAATAAAGGACTTCCCTTCAATTACCTAAATTATAATCTCTTGTGTATATCTTAGTGTGAAATGAGATATATTGAATCAGATAAATATTAAAGTAACCGACATATTTGTCTGATGCCCGGTCTGAATAATAAAATAGTATATATTTAAAAAAACAGCTAAGTTCAATGTCAGAGTTGGAGTGTATTAAGCAGTCAAGTTTGTTAAATAATTTCAAAATGAGTTAAACTTTTGATATTTGTGTATTAAAGCAATCTCACAGTCATTCATTAAAAAGAAACAATGAGTATATCTTTTACATAATAATTTAAAAATACTTATTTAACACATACTGACTTAGACACTTCCTACCATTTTTCCTTTTATGTGTATTTAGTAACTTTTCTATATTCCGGAGTTCATGTTGAATCGCGACTCACTACAGGTAGTCTAAAAATAACCTTGGCCTAGATATACAGGGTTATTTTTAATTAATTGGCCATTTCTTGCAGGCAGCCTCTCTACATAGATCCCAGTTTATTTTTAATGTAAGTTTTCAAAGACAAAGTATAGTGAACGGAGGACTAAAGTAATTATTTGTCCAGCCTTGTAATGAACGGTGAGAGATTTTTTTTCCACTGTAACCTTGATTTTTTTTCCAGGATATTTATCTAATTTTTAGATTATAGAAGCCAATCTTCTTTTATGTAATGCTAAATCCGCGGTAAAATCCATATAAACAAACAAACAAATATATATATTTTCGGACCTTTTCACAAAGTGAAATCTGGGTTAGATTAAGAAGGAAAAGAAAGAATGAAAAGAACTAGTTCTAACTTTAGTTTGATATTTATATATTTCGATATCTACAAATAACAAATTAGGAATAAAACACTTTTTTATTGCATATATTTTTTTAATGTGGGTGTCGAACCCAAGACCACCGGCATAATAGTCGAAGTTAGGGCTAATGTCTTAATCAGTAGTCATAATCTTAGTCAGTAGTCTTAATCAATATAACCCAGTAAGAAGTTTTTGTGTAGTATTTCATTACTAGTATAAGATAAATAACGATAATGGACATTTTAATATAAGATATTACATATCTTAACTATGCCTTAAGAGCTTACACAGCTTTGTTTTATTTTTGATTTCACCTCGCACAATAAATGTCGACAGCGAAAAACTACTGCGTAATGATAAAAAGAGGGCGTCAAAGACACAAGACAAAGAGATGTAGGTTACATTGCTTTTGTTAATAACAGTTTTTGGAAATATTTTTAAATTTTGACTCATAAAATTTAAACTAGAAAGCAAAGTCGCAATGAAAGGTTTTTTGCTTTTTTCTTTTGCTTTTTTTTAATCCATTTCCTTAATTTTTTTTTATGACCTTAAAAAAAACATAATCTTTACTGAAAGTCTAAACGTAAATTGATCTATTAGTATAATATAATGTCCAAATCGCTAAACGTTTGCGATGTCCAAATTATCTAGCATCAAGTTTATCTGTAGATCTTAGGACCAAACCAATTTCTAGATTATATGTAAGATCCAAAGAAATTATTAGAAACTCTTAAATACTTATTGGATATAGTTTATAGAATTATAGTTTTGAACGAAAGAAAATATTCCCATATGACTTCTATAAACGTCAAAAAATACATAGATACATAGTAATACGTACATAGGTAAAAAACTAAGTCAAAGAGTCAAAGTAAAGTTATGGAACCATTTTTTAAAGTGCTGATTTAAAATGTTTCTTCATACGTCTGTTTTAGTACAATAGATACAATTATCAAGTAATGAATGGCAAATAATTAAATTTAAAATTAAAGAAGCCCTCCATACAAAATATCTCTAAAAAAGATAATAATAATATTACTACGTGATTATTTAAGTCGTTGCGTCAGGGGACCGTTGTACGTACTTTGACGATAGTATCTATTTTACGAAGTTTTTCCGAGCTAATGAATGAGAACTTAGGCTACACGATTAAATATTATTATTGGAACGTAGTTCCTTATCGCGCGTTGTGAAAGGGGGCTAAACGGTAAAAATTCTTACCAAAAGACGGCACGACATGTTTTGCTATCTCTCTCTCACTTATAGAAAGCAAGCGCGATATTTTCATTTCTATCATTATTATTTTTTGTATTATATTAAATTGCTTAGTAGTTCTTTATTATTTATTTGATATTGGAGTTTGTTCTTTTAGAATCAATTTGCTAATAAGACAGTTTAAATAAAAATAATAATACAAATTTGTGATCAAATCTACTCGTAATGTCTTGTAACAACGCCATCTATTTATACCTTAGGGAAACATAACCACATCTGTTATATAAATATATCAGTACAAAGTGAAACTGGTAGGTGGGGACAGTAACTCATGGGTTTATGGATTAACACTTTTTAATTTAGATATTCATTTTATATACATTTATTATAAATTATCGGCGAAATATCATACCAAAATAGTATACAAATTTTAATCATTAGCATAATAGCTTATATTAATAATTTAATATTTTTTTATTAGAATAGGTAATATTCATGTTTTTTTTACGTAAACTAATCATTTTCCTCTCTATATCTAATCTCTCTCTCTCTATATAAAAAATAAAAATAGGCTTGAAAAGATTCTCTTTTTTTTTTAAGTGAAAATTAAAACATTGAGTAAATTTGAACCGTTCAAACGCCGTCATTTTGCGCGCGCCATGCGTGACGTCAAATAACACGTCCAGTCAATGTTTACTATGAACTTTTTATTTACTTTATACATATTTTAAGTTTTAAGTGCTTTACAAGTCTTGGAAGAAGATAAAAACCATCTTACAAGTATTGTACCACACAATACTTTTAAGAAGGTTTTTATCTTCTTTTTTTTACCGGAATGCAAAAATAGTATTAGAAAAATACCCGACGAAATGTTTTTTATATTCCGAGACGCGAAAATACAAAAACAATGGTCTATGGTAATTAAAAGGGATAATGTATGTCTTAAATTGTGTTTATATTGTTGTGAAGATCAATTTAACGTAAGTATACTTTATTTATAATAAGTTTAGTTTAAATTTATAGTAAGTTGCATTAGCTATTGAACATTAGAAAATTTGAGTTTAAAATTAACCTAACCTAGTTTACAAAAGTTCAGTATAACTTTCTATAAAAACCGTATTATTATTTTTTGGTCTTACGAAATTTTTATGGTTGTCGATTTATTTCAAGTTAAGGAAGATACAGCTAATAATATTGAATATAGTATGTATAACGAAACAACAAGGAGAAAAATTTAATCTAAGTTTGAGGAAAGGAGTTGTTCCTCATATATTTTTGTGGCATTATTACCAGCTGATAGAAAGAGAATGTGCGTAGTCAATAGCCAAAGATTGACATCTGTTAATGAAGCTTTTTCAGAGTTAGCTATCAAAAGTAGTGTTTCAAAAAATTGGTGACCTTTACAAAGAAGTGATATAGTAAGTAAGTCCTAGTACTGCCCATACAAAAGTCTGTGATATTAATTAGCCAAGACAATATTAAATGTGATCACAAGGCAGAGCCTTGCTTTTTGCATATTAAAGATAAATTACCAAGTGACTAAGCTGTGCAAGTTAATATTAAACCGAAGTACAGAAGTAAAGGTGTCAATGTAAATATACCTACTGCAAAACAAAATGTAGCATTATTATCATTTCCTTATTCAACACACAATACTTTTACTTTACCAGTAAATCTAACTATTTTACATAGTTTTACTTTACCAGTAAATCTATGTTTTAAAAAGAAAATTGTTTACTAAAAACACAGCTGATAATACTTTTATAGCATCTTATATCTTCTATATCTGCTGATTATCAACAAAGTTATATATCTGAGTCAAGTGAAGTGGAAAATTATTACCTAAAAAATCGTATCATTTAATAAAACCTTTAAGCACGAAAAAATAGGTTTAAATCATTTATTTTCTCTGTAACACTAATACCACAGTATGAACTTCGACGCCGATAATTTGAATGGCGTGTCAAATGACGTCACATTTCCTTTCGACCAATGGTGGCGCGGTTTGGAAGTTTGAATTTCGCTCCCTTAATTTACACTTTTCACAAATTATTTTATGGCCTTAAATGATTAATAAATAAAAAAAAATATTTTATTATAATAAGATGATAATAAGTATCCGAAAAAAAGTATTTGAGACCATTTTAAATTTTATGCATATTCCCTCTTCCTTCAATAATTAATCGAAAGGAACTTCTTTCTATCCGAGTGTCCCTTGACACCTCTTAGTTTTTTTTTTTTTTTGGGAGCTCGAAATGAGGGTTCAAGGAAGAGCAAAAATAACGGTTTACTCATTTGTAATTCATACATCGTACTGAAACGTGAACACTGTTTGCTATAAAAAATGGAAACTTGGAAAATTTACACTAAGTCTTATCAATATCAAATATGTTAGAATAAAAAAAAAACATTTTCTATTTAAATATTCATTTTAACAATCATTGTATATTAAATATATAAACTTTATTTACATAGAGTTGTAAATCGGGCTAAATGGTTCGGCCTATCCCACAAATTATAAAATTTTAGTAGTTGCCTCATGCAAATTAGCGTAGGCCATAAAAGGATCAAAGATTGAATTTAAAGCTTTTTATACTGATATTATAATTATGTAACTTAAGATTAACTATATTTATTAGAACATTCCATTTTTATTTATTAATATTTTCATACATACGTGCAGTTGTTTAGCTTGAAAAATATGTTAAGTTTGAAAATATCTATAAATATGTATAGCCATGTTAAGCTTATTTAAATTTAAATAAATATAGAATGAAAAATAAACTAATACGGGCAGGGATTCGAACCTGCGACTCTATCAACTGAGCTACCGTATCGTTGTCTGTCTCGGTGTATTAAGCATTCTATATCGTCCTTATCGAGACGGTGGTGAAATCTATTAGGCATCTTTCGAAAATCCTAACCAGTGTTTTTAACTTCGCAATATAGATAAACATTGAAAAGATCCCATTACCGAAATTAATATTTTTGAAAATACCTATAAACATGAATAGCCATGTTAAGTTAATTTAAATGTATATAAATATAGAATGTAAAATAAACCAATACGGGCAGGGATTCGAACCCGCGACTTCTTGGAAACCGTCCCGTATATTAGACTAGTTTTAAATAACAAACACACGATGACATCCTTAAATCTTTACAAACTATATATCTACTGTTTATATCTATAACAATTTATAGTAGAAATAATTAAAGGATCTATTCCACTAGTCATAAATTGTAACTACAAACGGATTTTTAAATTTTATTTTGTATACAAATTACCCTAAAATCTTTATTATAAAACTAAGGAGATATTGCAGACAATATGCTTAATAATAGCCACAACAACGTGGCTAGCGTCTTTAGGAAGCTGTTAAAACTTACCTCTACATTGGCCACATTTATTCAATGCAATTTATGAGGTCTATGAATAACAAACACCCTCTGAATTATTTATCAGGCAATATTTTACTTTGCTTATGACGTATCAGAATAAAGTTAATAAAACAACAGTCCTTGACAACCTATACATTAAATTATGTAAGGTAAGAAAATAATAATGTCCCTGTTAAATAATAATAACTAATAAGACTATTACTTGCTGGAATTCTTAAGTTAGTCCTTAAATTTTTTAATATCAAATCGACCTAGGAAAAAGCTCATGTTCAATTCTGATAATTTGATGGTTCAATTCAATTTAAACTTATTTGTAAAAATAATCATACCTACACAAGGTCGCGCTTGCATTTTATATATTTAACGCAAACTT
Source organism: Napeogenes sylphis (assembly GCA_959347405.1). Taxonomy (NCBI): domain Eukaryota; kingdom Metazoa; phylum Arthropoda; class Insecta; order Lepidoptera; family Nymphalidae; genus Napeogenes; species Napeogenes sylphis. The sequence continues at coordinate 7,373,602 of OY365783.1, forward strand.
TTTCTTTTATGGAATAGATTCGAAAAATATATCGTACGAGGGTCAAATTGAAAGTTCTTAAAAGACTAAAACTGGGCAGAAAATAAATTAGCATTTTATTAGTTTTTTTATATCCTTTAAAAATAGTGTACAATCATATCGCTCCATTCGATGGAAAAATATAATTTTATTTTGGCTAAATCTAATTTGATTAGCAAATCGAACTAGGCAAGACTAGATTTTTGTTAAAAATAGTAAAAAAAAGTTTTTTGTTGTATGTAAACTATCAGTTCCAGCAACAATCAAAATATTTTATGTAAGCTCAAATGATATCATATTACACTTAGGTGATATGATATCATATCCTGATATGTATCCTGATATCCTATATATCCTGATAAATATCCTTATATGTATGTTGTTCCCTACACTTCTCCATCCAATCCATACAAAAGGCTCAAACACTGCTAACTATAGAATTATTACCATAAGCCCCTTTCTCTCTAAAATAAAACTAATCATTAACAATAAATAAATAAAACAGTATGTGAAAAATTCACTGAATCGACTACAGTGGCTTTTATGTGTAAACATAATTTCTTAAGAACTTGATCTATTTAGTTTTTATGTGTCCATCTATATTATATATTTGTGACACCATAATATGGGTGTAATGTTTTGTTATAAAATCGAAACAAATAATGATAAGAATTTACTATATCTTACAGATGCTGATGAATGAAGTACATCGAATCAGTTTAAGATGTTAAAGTCCCAATTAAAGTTAAGTTAGTTAGTATACATGAACGGAACTGTTCGTGCAAAAAGGTATATATTTAATATATATTCTAAGCGTAACGCTAGAAACTGAAATTGGCTAGGTTAACAAGTATGTTCATTAGGTCATTATTAGACCAACCTATCATGAGCAACTTATATAAAATCCTTTATAATAAGAAACTTATTATATTCCTGTAAAAGAAAAATCACCGAACACAAATGAAGACAGGCTACTGTTTTGTTTTCTGTAAAAAATATGAACGTTATAAAATCGCATAGTAGGAGACAGTGGTCAGCCTTAATTTACATTTATGATATGAATATTATTAAAAACAATACAAACCAAAAATCATTACATCAACTGGTATTAGGTAATGTTAACAAAATTCCCACGATCTGTCATCTACTTAGCGTCATTTCAGGAGCCATGAGAAGAATTCACTTATGGAATATGAAGTTGACCTGAATGTTATATATGAAACATATTTTCTTTTTTTAATATTAATTATTATTATTAATTTAATGTTTTTGTAATATTTTTGTGTTATTTTTTTGGACAAAATCAGCGAATGTTTATTACTGATGTATTACAAATGATTTATTCTGAATTTAGGTCGAAATAGTAATTATTTATCAAATACGAGAAGTAGAGTATTTAAAAAATATCAAAATATTAGGTTATTTCAAACGATAATCACATAACTAATAATAGTAGGAACACGCAACGTGAAGCCATTGTTTATATTTATAAGCATATAAATTATCTTGAGATATCGATATATACAATTTGCATTGGACTTTCATGTATAAACAACCTAGATATTAAAATCATCCTCTCCATTTCGTACTTGTTTTAAAATTAATTACAATTTTGCTCTATAAATTAATAAGCAGTTTTATTTAAGAACACAGCTAGGTTGAATCAATTATCTATCTTATTTATTCAGAAGTGTAAAGTCTCCAAGTCTTTTGGTGTATGTACAACTTTGAATATATCACATATTAAGATTACAGCAACTATCATGGAAAAAAGATTAATTTTACTGTAGGGAACAAACTACATAATAATAACGGGAAACTAATTATATATGGTCGCAGAGGAGGGTGCAAAAGAAAATAAGACATACTAAAAATTAATTTATTTTATTATTAAATTACATTCTAAATGATTCTAGAACTGCGCCAATGCGAGGTCGATCCGATCCGAATGAATTAAATGATTATAAAATTCGTTCCCATACATTGGCAGCGTCAGCGATATGCGCTGGTAACATTCCATGAACTTGATTCTTATGAGCGCTAAATGGTTACAAGCCGGAGCGCTAGTATGTAACAAACTTAACTTCTAGTGCAAGATATTTAACAATTTAACATGTTTCAATCTCAAGTTACAATGTACTGCTGTACAATGTTATAATTTCAAACCTCTAATGAAGTCATTAAATACTTTATTATTGATATATTTTTGGAGTAAAAGTTCACGATTATTCAAGTCCAGTAGCCCTAGTATGAGTCTTTTGATATTGTTATTTCGTTATTTTCCTTGGTAACTTTCTTGCATTATCAATTCTTTCTTTATTTACCGGTCTCCCAAAGCACCGACTTCAATAAGTACATACTAATATTATTTTTATCATTTTTAAACGTGTGTTTTATTTATTATTATTTTTTTTGTATGTTGTTCAAAATGAACCTACGAACACAATAATTTCACTTGTTTAGGTTTTTATTATCAATATTGTATAAGAACCTTTCACAAGCACCAATAAAAGCTCCATATCTTGGAGATTACTGCTTCTATTTCAACTAAACATAGAACAATCTCGACGAACCAAGATTTCGATAACAAAAACTGCATTCAGATCCGTCCATAAGTATGGCTGCTACGTTGCCACAAACAGATACACAGATACACACATACACAGGTTAAACTTATAACACCCCTCTTTGTTGGTCCGGGGTTAAAAGCGGGTTTCAGATAATTAAATATATTTACCGATAATAAATAAATTTTGGTATAACTATTAAACTCTTGGGGGAAATCGGAAATATAACTTGAATATGTCCGATCAATGTCAATAAACATCGTCTAAGGTGTACCCTTCGGCGATATTGGCTCATGAGATGATATGTGATCTCAATAAAGATCACGAGACTTCGGATTGCTACAATATGTATTTAAAAAATAAATATTATTCAACACGGGAGATTTAATTGGTTTATTTTTAGTTGATTTTAATTGTACTTTGTAATTCACTAATAAAGATTAATTTATCCTTTATTGAATGTAAGATTTTATAAAGGTCGTCATTATAAAAACACTAATATTTTTTTTGCGCATTGGAAGCAAAAGCTTTTATAACATATTTAACTGTAAAATACAGTGTAAGTATATAAAGCTATTTAAATCTCGACGCAAGTTAATCAAACACAGATACAAAGAAGGAAAGATAAACAGATTATGTTTAAAAACTACAAAAAATTTAATTACATTTTAATGTTATTTAATTAACTTTTACTTTATACGATGGAATGATAGGACCTTTAATTTTATTTTGCCATTTTCCTCGCCATTTTAAAATGTTAATATTTTTTTCTCTTCTTTTTACTTTTGTTTCTATTTCTTAATATGACTTGATAACAATCACTTGTATAAAAACTATATTAATTAGTGTATTTAATTTGCACTTTGTCAGGCGTTGAATAAAATATAAATAATAATAATAAATATTATTCTCACTACATATGCGTACTACAAATCGCGCAAGGTAATAAGTAATATTATATTTGATTATGTATTTTTAATATTTCATTATGTTTTTTTATATTTTAGAAGGTTATTTTCAAATATAATTTAGTTCCAGGGTTATCAGGTTATTTTAATGTATTATTTAGTAAACAGATAGCAAACAGACATAGTCACTGGAAAGTTTACTACAGAATATATATTTTTCTGAAGATGCTACATGTTTAGTATGTTTTTTCTCGTAACTTGTAAGTAGATAAGATACAAATATCAAATCACGTTTCTTCTAAAGCGATTATTTCAATTCACTTATAATAAATAACGTTTATCGAATATTAGCAGAGGAAATGTTAAGGGTGTGAAGGTCAGTGTTTTATTAGGCAAGACGCGTAAACATCGTTTCTCGACTGGACTTTAAATTTTGCTAGTAATTATTCTATCACCCATAGTCATAAATACAAAGATATATCCTTTCTTTGAACTACCAATCTCTTTGGTTATTTCATAAATCCAAGTCTTTAGTCATATTCTGAATAATAGGTCAGAGGACCTATAATCATGCAATCCTTACTAGTTTTATTTTGTATAGACAATTTTTTTTAGAAAAAAAAACATCTAAGTGTTATATCCCCATAGACCGTGGGATCGCTAAATAGACATTTGTTATATTCCCATGCATCGCGGGAACCGCTTAGCAAGCGATGGTGCAATATGTACATTCCATTGTATCAGAATTCAGGAATTATAACAATCAAAAAGCTAAATCTGCACTTCATACAAATGTATTATTTAATTATAATTTTATAACAATCCTTTAGCTGAATCTGCACTTCACATAAATGTATTTCATTATAATTAATTTTAAATATAATTGTCACTCTTGTTTTCTAATATCGGGCAAGCAGTCGTCATTTTAGTTATAATGTAGTTTGTAATTTTAAATAAAGTATTTTTATAATTTTGGGTTTTTTTGGATCCTCGGCTGCCACCGTACTTAATTTAAGAAGGCACTGAAAAAACAATTATTAATTTTAAAGTATCCAGTAAAATGTTTTCCCTGAGAGGGTTACCTTAAGCTGCGACCGTACGGTTATATATATTACATGTTATTACTTACTAACAAATCTATTATTATCATCATTTTCACATTTGAGTAAATTAATAAAAATGAAAAATGAAGCATGTTGAGGATAAAAATTCAACAAAAAATATTAAAAGTCCCCGATACAAAAAACACTCTAAAAAGAAGGACCGTTGTACGTACGTTGACGATGGGGTCTATTTTACGAAGTTAATCATTTAAAACTTGGACTATACGATTTAATTTTGTAATTTTTATTTGCCATAACTTATGTGCATTTTAATTTATTCCTTTACTAAGCGGTCCCCCGCCGCAACGAATTCAATAAGTACATAATAATATTATTTATATTATTTTGAGAGGTCTTTTTGTATCGGGGTTTTTTAATTTTTAATATTTTTTTTTCTGCGTTTTATAATTATGTTACTGGTTTCTTAATTGTACTAAATGAACCTACGGACACACAAATTTTCAATTGTTTAAGTATTTCTATCAATATTGCATAAAAACCTTTCACCCACACCAATAAAACCTCAATATCTTGCAGATGACTGTTTCTATTTCGACCAAACATAACTATTAACCATCTTGATGAATCAGGCATTCGATTAAAAAAAATCGCAATCAAAATCATCCACGCGTTTGGTTGCTAGAATGCCACAGACAGACAGACACAGATCGACAGGTCAAACTTATAACACCCCACTTTTTAGGCGGGGTCTAAAAAGTAATTATTTGTAATTTATAATTATTGGAACGTAGTTCCTTATCGCGCGTTGTGAAAGGGGGCTAGACGGTAAATTTTTTTACCAAAAGTTGGCACGACATATTTTGCTATCTCTCTCACACTTATAGAAAGCAAGCGAGATATTTTTTATTTCTATCATTATTATTTTTTGTAATATATTAAATTGCTTAGTAGTTCTTTATTATTTCTTTGATATTGGAGTTTGTTCTTTTAGAATCAATTTGCAAATAAGAGAGTTTAAATGAAAATAATAATACAAAATTGTGATCAAATATACTCGTAATGTTTTGTAACAACGCTATCTATTTATACCTTAGGGAAACATAACTACATCTGTTATATAAACATATCTGTACAAAGTGAAACCGCTAGGTGGCGGGACAATAACTCATAGGTTTATTGATTAACACTTTTTAATTTAGTTATTCATTTTATTTACATTTATTATAAATTATCGGCGAAATATCATACAAAAATAGTATACAAATATTATTCATTAGCATATTAGCTCTTATTAATAATTTAATACCATAAAAATATTAAATGTATCGTTCCCTAGATGGAAATATAAGTCTTTACTTACCTACTTTAAAAATAATAAATATTTTAGGTTTTAATTAATTATTTTTTTTATTTTTTTTTGTATTATATTAAATTGCTTAGTAGTTCTTTATTATTCATTTGATATTGGAGTTTGTTGCAATTTGTAACAACGCCGTCTATTTATACCTTAGCGAAACATAACTACGTCTGTTATATAAACATAGTGAAACCGATAGGTGGCGCGAATATAACTCGCGGGTTTATTGATTACCACTTTTTAATTTGGTTATTTTTCTTTTATGTTTATAAAAAATATTAAAAGCTTTTAAGGTAATTTTTTTATTACAATTCCTTCAATCATTAATCAAAAATAGTTTTTCGGCAAAAACTCATCCGAAAAACCCTCCTTTCCTTGGAAGTTCATAAGTCGCACTCGACTGGCCCACTGGCCAGATGGTATCTCTCCTCCTGGTAGTTGTGCTACGAACATGTGCCCCTGAGTTGACACCAGTGCTAACGCGTCTATTTCGGTACTCTTACTTGAAAGGCGTAGTCCCGGTCTTATGGAAGCGTGCCCTTGTCCATCCGATCCCTTAAAAAGGCGATAGCTCGGACCCAGCTAACTACAGACCTATCGCCATTACCTCTCTGCTCTTGATGATGCTCTCCATTACTTTGAAAGTAATGGAGAGCATCATCAATAAACAGCTCCTAACCTACCTCGAGGATCACCAGTTGGTCAATGACCGGTAATATGGCTTTCGCCATGGTCGATCGGCTGGTGATCTTTTGTTGTATCTTACACACCGTTGGGGAGCTGTTATTGAAAGCAAGGGAGAGGGTCTGGCAGTTAGTCTGGATATGGCGAAAGCCTTTGATCGTATATGGCACAGGGGGCTTCTTTCGAAGCTACCTTCCTATGGGCTTCCTGAGAGTTTATGCAAATGGATCACCAGCTTCCTCACTGGGCGGAGCATACAGGTCGTTCTCGACGGTTTTTGCTCGGACTCTAAGCCCGTGAACGCAGGTGTACCTCAAGGCTGCGTGCTATCCCCAACTCTGTTCCTCCTGCACATCATTGATATGTTGGATATCTCACATACATTGCTATGCGGATGACAGCACTGGGGATGCGGTATATTCCGGCCGTGCAGGTCTCTCTCTGGAAAACGTCGACGAGTGCCGAAAGAAACTTGTGTCTTCTATAGAGACTTCCTTGGGGCTGATCTCTGAGTGGGGTGAACTGAACTACGTACAGTTCAATCCCCTGAAGACACAAGTTTGCGCGTTTACCACTAAAAAAAAACCATTTGTCGTATCTTCGCTCTTCGAGAGCACTCCCCTCATTGCCTTGCCAAGTATCAGAATACTGGGTCTCGACATTTCGAGCGATTGTCAGTTTCGTGGTCATCTGGAGAGCAAGGCCAAGTTGGCCTCGAAGAAATTGGGAGTGATTAATAGAGCGAGGCAGTATTTCAAACCTAGCCAAAGACTTGCGCTCTATAAGGCGCAGGTCCGGCCACACATGAAGTACTGATCTCATCTCTGGTCCGGATCACCCCAATATCAGCTTCTACCATTTGACCGCGTACAACGGAGAGCCGGTCGGATTGTCGGGGACCCGGTACTCTGCGAACGGCTGGACTCTTTGGCATTACGTAGAGACGTGGCTTCTTTGTGCGTCTTCTACCGCATTTACAACGGGGAATGTTCCGAAGAACTATTCGATCTGATGCCTGCCGCCGAATTTCATCACCGCACAGTGCGCCATCGCCTCCAATATCATCCTTACCACCTGGATGCGTGGCGATCCTCTACTGTGTGGTTTTCAAGGACATTTTTCCCACGTTCCACTCGCTTGTGGAACGAACTCCCTTCGGTGGTATTTCCAGATCGGTACGACATGGATACCTTCAATAACGGCGTTTACTCCTACCTACATGGCCGGCAACACTCTTGTAAATCCTCGGATGTTGCAAGAGTTCATGGGCGGCGGTGATCACAAGTCATCTGTGACCCGCCAGCTCGTTTACCCTCCTCTTATATAAAAAAAAATCAAAAGGAACTTCGTTCCACCCGGGTGTCCCTTGACACCTCTTAGTTTTTTTTTATATATCTATATAATAATAAAATGAAAACTAAATCGATACGGTCTGGAAATCGAATTCGTTACTTCTGATAAAACGTCTCGTCGCTTAACCATTAAGCGTATCGCTACTCTCGTTGATGAATTTAGCATTCTACAAGTAATTATCTACTGGACGCTAGCAAAACCTTTTAGACTCGTTTCAAAAATCTTAACCCATGTTTCCTACTTTGTAGAGTAGATTACTATCGAAAAGATGCCACAAATCACAATGGAAAATAATGTTTGAAATAGTATATAAAAATTGTTAGCAATTGAATTCAAATCATAGTTAAATTTTAATAAGCTTTAAACAGTCTAAAATATTTATAGACAATTTGAAAGTCGAAGGTTTATTATTATAAACAAACTATATATTCCTACCATACCTAAAATATACAATTTCTTCAAAGACTTATCTACATTCGTTAGAACTAGAATGCACTTCTAGGGGTTATTATTATAGTAAAATTGTCTTTTTTCAAATTATAAAATAAATAAAATATCATTTTTTTCCCTTCGATGTTTTGAATAAAGTTAATATTTCTGTTTTTAAGTAAATGTATTTACTTACTAATATTAATTAATTTATTAATTTATTTGAGAGATTTTAAAGCTAAAGATTTGTCATGCCATGTCTAATATTTTTGGTGTAAATATACAACTATGGTATTAAAAAAAAATATGTGTCTTTCATTATAAAAATAATATATTTTATTGCTAAACGTATTGAAATCAGGTAAATAACATTTTATTTAATTTTCTGTTTGAGTTCAAATCAAATTAAAGGAATAATTGTTATTAACAAATAATATAATTATACAAAAACAGGTTGACAAATATGTAGTTTTTTTTTATATAATGATGGAGAATAAGGTGCAATTAAAAAACCAATAGATTATTAATTATTATAAGCAAATATAATCAAAAGGTCACCATTCTTCTATGGACTGTCTGCTACCTAGTCATGTACATAATCATGGGCATACCGAAGGAGGGGTAGGGAGGGGCAGCTGCCCCTCCCCTGGACATCGTATACCTCTCTACTATCTTTTATTGTAAATTGAAATTGGTATTTTACATTAAGAAATAAAACCAATTAAGTCTTAAAAAGTTGTTATAGATCTATGTACTACAAACAAATACAATTCTCTAGTAAAACTTTTACCAAACACTTTAAAGTCTAAAATCTTCATTAAAAGCGAAAGACAAATCATCAGTCTTTGCTCTTCCATTGTTAAACCGTACTCAGAATCTGCTTTGCCCCACCCCCCTCCCCCCAGCACAGAATCAGGGTACGCCCATGTACATAATCAAAAAAAATTACATCTGTTTCTGATTATAGATTTTAAACCATACACTTTAGAACTAATATTTACTTAGTTTATATATATTTATAAACAGTATCAACATTTGTTATAACTTGAAAATAAAAAGCTGATTAATGGTGCGAGCTTCCAACCAACATTCACACCGCCACGATCCATTAGCCGCACCACCACATATCCGTTATTAATTCCCTCTATACGATTTCTCTGTATAATTTCTGTATTTATTTTCATTGTTATGTTTCAACTAATAAAAATTTTTGTGGTTAAGAATTAAATACAAGCAAATTGTCTGTCGGACCGTCAGTAATCGTTCAGGATGTTTATTATTACTAAATGCAGAGTGCTCATTATTTTGTCATCAACTATACTATTTTGCAAAATCTTAGGCACATCAGTGATGGTTGGAAACTGGTATTTCACACTACAAAAAATTACGAAGTATTAAAAAAAGGTAAGTGTTTATAGCGGCTGCACTTCCACTTTTTCAATGATAGAACAAACTAATATCCGGAGAGTTCACTCAAATCTCTAAGCGGTCCATCACCACCTCGAGACTGACAAAACGTCACTCAACCTACTGACTGACATATGTGACGCAGATAGTTTGTCCGTCTGACACGGCGTATCTGTATTCACCCAGGAACACTTTTTGAAACCATGCTCTTTGCATGCTTTGCGTTCGCAACATCTGCTATCGACATCTCCGGAATCTCGAAAACTCTCCACTTTTCCGTTGTTTGACTACTATGCCACTGTAAGAGAATTTGACTTTAACCTTACGTAATTATGTTTTTACAAATGCTATATGTTAGAAAATCAGTACATATTAAATTGTTAGGTTCTCTGAACAATTATATATATATAAACCCGATATAACACCAGAGTTCAAAATTTAATGCCAATGCTCAAGAATGCCTTAATCACCTTCGTGGAGTCTGTACCTGCTTCACGGCTTACCTAACGCTCATCCTTTCTAATATTATATCTTAGTATAATTCATTTCTTTCATTCATAACTTAAATTACTTTTTTGGTACATTAATTTAAATTTGAAGAATAATCAATTTACATTTAACTAATAAACAAGTACTGATAAATAAAATTTAAATTAAAATGTCCAATCAAATTGTTCTACATTAAAATCTAGTTCGAGTTTCAAAGGGGCTTCTTTTGAATTTTGAATTCTGATGATTTATTTTGCCTTTGGTTACAATTTAAAATGAGTATTTTCTTTACATTTATTTACAATGAAAAATGAGTTTTTTTAACTTATTTTCTACATAACTTCTCTAAATCTTTAAATTTAATAAAAAAATAATTTCATAAATTGTATTTAAGGTATTATTTTCAAAACTTTGTATAGAAAATATAATTACAGGCGATATTGTTATAGCATTACTTTAAATAGCATCTGAGGCCCTAGAACAGATAGAAAAAGGAATTACAATAATATAATACTTACTCAAGATGGATCTGGGTCGCACTTTAACAGTCCTTTTTTAAATACTCAACATCATTTATTATATTTTCACTAGGATGTACTCGTATGATTGTAATATTAATTGTAAGCAACTACTTCAACTCAAAAAATTCTTTTTTTAAATGAAGTAACTAGAAGTAGCGTTGATCATTTTTGCTTAATAATGATTGAAGGATGTTTTCATCCCTCTGTTTTCCACACACACGATAAACCGTTTAATAGCGACGGAACGTTTAACCATAGATCTCACAATCGATTCTTTCCGTAACGATTAGTATTTCATTTCGTTTATTTAAAATTTAAATATATTTATTATTATTATCATATTATGATTTTATGCGTAGCTTTAAATATATAAAACGCTTAGCCAGGCTAAACAACATTAATTTAAAGCATCTTTTCAATATTACTCTGTACAGCAAAATTAAAAACATTTAATTTGGTTTGCAAAAAGTTCGTTTAGTTGCACCGTTTATTCAACAAAATAAAATATAAGAATATAAATAAAATCCTAATTTGAATGAAACTATGCTTTTAAATAACGTTGATAAAGAAAAAAATCCTGTATTTGAATTTTTTTTTTGAAACAGTGCAATAAGTTTAGAAGTCCGTACTTAAATTCCTTCAGTTAATGGGCAATTAAGTAAAATTAGGTATAATAATGTAAAATAATATTTGTGATAATAAAAACATATAAAATATTGCAGATATTGCTGTGACGAAACGTTTTTTTTTATAATCATAAATATAATTGTTTGTTGTTCATATTTACATACTTTAACTGATTCAAAGCAATATATATTTTTGTATAATATTTTTTAACAAAATATTTGTATTTTGAAATTTAAATTGAACAACCAAATGTAACATCCATTTTACTAACTTTGTTCGGTTAGAGTTATTTTTGTTTGAAGCGAAAACTAAAATACCGCATACATTGACTATTGTTGTTTTTTAAAATATTTTCCGATACGTATATTCTGTGATGAATACCAAACCAAACAAATGGTACATCAATACAACTTTGTTTGGTACACAACATAACTATTAACGACTAACGGAAATCCAAGGGGGATTTAAAAACTTGGTCTCGCTTTTTCAAAAGGTTTCTTCTATTGAAATTGTTTTTATATAGGATCGTTATCAGAATACTAAGTTGTGTAACTCTAAACTTTAAAACTCTCAGAGACTTCAGCAAACAAAGATTTTAAATAATATTTACTGAAATTGGTTCGCTGTAAAGAAAAGTAAAAATATTTATCTGGTGAGCATTTAAATATAAAAAATATTTGATTATAGTTATATTTAACTGTTACCAAAGTTTTATAGATCTGTGCAGATTATAATTTAGAAAATATTTAACTAATAAAACTCCGATGTTTATAGATATGTCCAGAAGTAATTATATGTACTCATTATTTTTGGAAATCTAACTATATTTTTATATTTTATATAAGATTTCAGTTTCCAGTACAGAAAATTTGCATTTCATTTCATTTTCAGAACATACGGACAGAATAATACCGAAGTACAATACTAATATGATAAATGATCTTTCACTGTCTTAACCCTAATAAATACTACTTATAGATACTCAGATAAGTATTGGTTTTAATTTGAGCATAAGAGAATATGATAATTTAAAAAAAAAATGAATTTCATATAAAACTTTTCAGATGCAAAATTTAAATAAGCATTTTGAAACATTAATTTCAGTGTGGTATCTTTGTAATGTTATATCATACTGCTAAGTTAAAAATCATTCGTTAGAAGTTTCGAAAGAAAGTAAAATAGATGTCGCCAATGTTCCGATAAAAAAGGATTATAGAAAAGAATAGAGTGCTACGTTCACGAAGCGATTAGCAAGCTACATGATAGCTCAATTGGTAGAACGACCGGACGGTTTACCAAAAGTGTCTTGATATTGTTTTTCGAAATATTTATATTGAAAAATGTTTAAAATTTGCGATAATTGCAGTCTTATCGTTTGTACAACCATTTAACCATTAAGTCATTATTAATATTCAATAGCCTCTGTTTGTTTTATTATTACGATTATATTGAGGCTCTCTGAATTGTCACTGTCAGAACAATTTGAGATCAAAAACCAAATAGCACTGTATTATTTCGTTAGTGTTATAATATAGGGAAAAATAAAAACGTTAAAGTAAGGTGTAATTTCTAGTACTTGGTAGATAATTAATTAGTGTTTCTATTGTATCTTAGTTTTGTGTAAGCGCTTTGCTATAAACGGTGGTTCTAAAGAATGATAAAAAAAATGTTTTTTTTTTAAGTTTTATTTTTAATTTATTGAATAAAAGAGATTCACAATGTGGCAAGTCCTAGAGTCTGACTCATTCTTTACATTAAAAAAACTGCTAATTAAACCTGACATTTACATATGCCCTACATTTTCTTCATAAAAAAAGGGATAAAATATATAGTGGCTTTTGTATAATTTTGACTTTTATTAAATGCTCTGACCTTTTCCGTAACTCTACATTAGAGTCTGAAAGATATAGACCAGGAACACGCAATTCTTGTTTTTGTTACTTGCTTCTAGTACTTAAAAGTACAGTTCCGGTTTTGACCCCCCACTAAAAAGCGAGGTTTTATATGTTTTAACTGTCGATCTGTGTATTTGTGTGTCCGTCCCAGTGAATACTTAGCTATTCCCAGCGGCTTTGCCCGCGCTATATAGGAAAAAAAGCCTTGTTATGTAGGCAGAAAGGTTTTTACACTTATTTACTCAGGTAAAGCACTTTATTAGGGATAGCTGTCGCCCGTGACTGCGTACACGTAGACTGTAAAAAATATATAAACCGCCCACAAAAAAGACCTCTAATAAGAATAAAAATAATATTATTATGTACTTATTGAAATGATTGCGTCGGGGGACCGTTTAATAAAGGAAGAAATTAAAATGCAAGTATGTTACCAAGGCAAATAAAGAAATTACGATATCTAATCGTATAGTCTAAGTCCTCAATGATTAACTTCGTAAAATAGACACCACCGTCAACGTATGTACAACGGTTCCACGACGCAACGACTTCAATAAGTACATAATAATATTATTTTTATTCTTATTAGAAGTATTTTTGTATCGAGGAGTTTTTAAATTTTTAGTTTACTATACTAATTATTCTGTTACATACATTTTAAAATAAATAACATATTATCGTACGTTAATGTTACATGTAAGGTTTTTACTCTGCTTATTAAATATGTAGTAAATCTCGTATTAAAACATAGTTTTCATTGAATTCATTCTATGACTATTCCAACTGGGTATTGTTGCAATGAATACTATCTATTTGATTGAAATATTATCAATTTATGATATTATCAGAATTTACATCGTTAGCTTGAATTGATAATAGCTAGCTACATGTCGAGCAAATAAATTATTAACACTATTAATATAGAAAAGAAAAATTTATAATACAATATAGATATAATAAAAATACACATACGTGATGTATTCTGCTTTTGTTCGAATATTTATTATAAGTGACACTTTTAATAAATATTTGATTCAACTCTTGATTACAACGTTTTGCAATTTTCAATTGTAATGCGGATATAAAATGCGAGATAAGAATTTTTAAAATGTTGACTTTTATATTATAGAAGGAGACAATATAATATTTATATAAAAATTAATTTGATTTCCTGTTCTTATATTTTATTAAATAATTTATATGTTTCAATTATTTAGTATTTTTTTAAATAAAGTGATATATTTGTACAATGTTTAGGACGTTATTAGACATTAATATTTATTATCGCCAGTAGTTGCGACTAGAGCAAGAAATAATTACCAACTTGTCAAACGGAAGTTGTTAAGGCAAGCTCTTGTCTTAGAAATACGAGGAACATTTGAATGTGGCCAGTTTACTAATTAAAGATTAGTATCGGATACTGCAATAGAAAAAAGTAACATTCTCTCCAATTATCTGTTTCCTCTTTTTCTGGATTAAATATTCTGTTTTTTTTTTATATACAAAACTAGGTTAATGCTTGACTACATTCCACCTGATGGAGAGTGCAGATGTAGTCATAGGTGGTTAGGCGCATTGACCTAACAACCAAATTCACTCTTGAAGACACCCACATTGTATTCAGCCGACGCAGGCAGGCTTTTCCTGTCCTTCGCTGTACGCACTAAAAATGAGGAAGCAAAGCGCTTTGTTCGGACAGGTGGAATGTCCACAACAAAAGGATGAAAACCTGCCGTGCGTCGGGACGTCCGGCGATGGAAGGGGGACGGGGGAATTAAATCATGTAATTCCTGCGAACACTCACCAAAATGTATCCTATAGAATACTGAGAGGCTAGCAATTCTACGCCTGTGTTCAAGGCTTTGGAGGTCGGCTTCGACCAATTTAGGGTCGCCAATAAGCCTCTTTGCTCGCCTCTCAATTGTGTCCAGAACCGCAAGTTGAGATTTTGTGGCATCAGCAAATATATGACCACGGTACTTCACACACGACCGGATCTGTGCTTTGTATAATAACAATAAGATGTCCCGGTGTAAAGTATTAACTTCACAAGAACGCAAACTTTCCTGTAGTTTCTCTTACTCTGACGTCAATGCACCCACCAAAGGTGAGGTTTGACGATATCTCTAAGCCTAACAACTGAAGCCGGTCACTGTATTCGCAGTATACATCCTGGAAAGTAGGAGCCAAGGTGAAAGGGCTCCTTTTAGGGGTGAACAGACACATCTGCGTTTTGGTGGCGTTGAATTTGTCAAGATTGGCATTGCCCCATGCGGAGACTGCCTGAAGTTTGTCATTCAAACGTTGCACCATGGCTTCTCTTTCAGACTGTACTTGATCTCTATTAGCCCAAGTACTCGGCAGATATCTTTGTATAACTGTGCTGTCGTCTGCATACCCATAGATACCGGGCTTCAGCACATCGTTAATATGCAGCAGAAATAGAGTTGCAGAAAGAATGGATCCCTGAGGCACTCCGGCATTTATGTCAAGCTTTCCGAGGAATATCCGTCGACAACTACACGAAGAAATCTTTGGCTCAGAAAATCAGTTACGTAGCCGATCAGGCTAGGAGACATACCGTATTTTTAACCCGGGAAATAAAAGTCACTTTTTAAAAAAGAAATTAATTATTTAAAAGGAATACAAAGGACTTATTTTAAGACCACCGCTCAATTCGAGATTGAAAACTAGACTGACTTGGGGTTGAGTTTATGATTAAAGCAACAAACAACAAAATGCTGACTGGACTATTGCTAGGCTTAGATAGACATTAACCCTTACATGTCTAGGCTATAACACCTCCCCCTTTAAGAAGAGGCTTTGGGGTTAACTTACAAAGTCTCGTATTATACTCTAGTTCTGAGCGGAGCGACTGAACTAATTATTTCGATGTCATTGTCTGGTATATCTGTCATTTCTGTAACTTCAGGAATAGTTTGAGTAACTGGTTGTTTTTTGTTAATTAAATTCTGAAATGGGCGGTTGTTCAGTTTGTTACACATTATCTTAATAGCTACATAGAAAATGAACATAATCATAAACATAAGTGTTACAATAATCAGAATTGAGTACTGTGTCCCATATTGTACAATATGAGGTTGTTTAATTGATTCGATTTTGCTTAGATTGTTTAAAATGTATTTCAATTGATTTCCCGAGTGGAAATCGTCCAAATCTATATTATTTAAACGAATAGGGGACACATTACCTGTTTCGATATTTACTTTATTTATGTTACAACAAGTATCGTTAATTAAATTAAATTCTGGTACATGGTTGATTGGTGATATAATTTCTAAGTTATTATGTTTTGGAACAAATGTGGCGCTATTGCAGTATCCAATACAATCTTTCGGAATATTAAGGATACCCGTACCTAGGATATTAGTTTCGTACAATTTTGAGTTAGCACAATCGACAGATATTTTTTGGGGTTCGGATTGTACATATAACCAATTATTGTTTGTTAAGGATTTCCATATATCTAAATTGCCGTATATCACTTTCGCTTCACACTGCAGTGGTTTTTCACTTATAACTTTAGCTAATAGCTCACTTTCACAAATTGGTTTTGCATCCGTAGAATAAACACTTTCCAGGTCACAGATGAATCTTCCTTGACCAACAGATTGGCACGCCTCGAGGTCGTTAAACGTACAGTAATGTGACTTATCTATGGTCATTGCTATATACTTATTATTAGGGATAATTAACGTAAACGAATTAGGTTCTTTGGGTTTATGAGGTGTTGGAATAGCTACATTATGGAATAATACATATTCTTTTCTATCAACTAACGGTACTTGTAAAACAAATACAATCTTATCTTTAATATAAAAACAAACTATTTTAGATATGTTTAAAATTAAGTGTATAGAGTTAATATCTAATGCTACAGGTAATTCTAAGTTACTAGATAAATGTCTGTAATTATCGGCAAGCTCTTGGTACAACTGTGTAGGGGTCATTATTGCTGGATGAAGAATGTTTTGGCTACTAAACAAAATGGCATTAGTGACATCTTCCAATTGAAAGGAAATGGTAAGTATAGCGGTTTCTATTACGTTAAATACTTCGTCAATTCTTATGAGGATCTGTAGGCCGTTAGTTAATTCATTAATGTTTCTGATATTTAATGAGAGCTTGTCGATAGCTACACCAAGGTTTTCCTCATTCTCTTTTATCTTATATAAACTATCATTATATGACCTTAATATAGAAGTAGTTACTAAAATATTCTCCTTCATCAGAGAGGCTATCCGCTTTCCACTATCTTGCAAAGATGTTATCGCTTCGTCATATCTTATACCATCATTCTCATCTAATGAACCAAATATCTGTTTCATGACTGTGCCTATGGCACTTATCCAAGCACTGCGTTTGGTTCTATTATCAAGTAGGTGTGAAATGGCAGAAAACTCTTTACTCATATCTTGGAATCGCGCTATTATTGGTTGAAGTGAGTTTTGACATTCTAACTCTATCTCTATAATTCTAGTTTCCTTACAAAGATCTTTCAAGGTTTCTAAAGTGTTTCCGATGTTATCAATATGTGGTTTAAAATGTGCAATATCTATCGGAATTACTACTTGTAATTGGGCATTATTAATTTTAAGCTTTCCTAGATAGTCATAATAAAGTCCCGAACTTGTAGTGATCGGCTGGACGAAGTTCCGCTGGGGCTCTCCCCGCGTGAAACTGTAAACAGTGTCGTCAAAGTTAAGGTAAATAACTATCTAATCTTATTTAGTCTTACGAGGTAATAGTAAGTATATATCTATATTACTTATTAATTATTTTACTTTACATTTATATTAATTATAATTTTATATAACTGTTTCAAAGGGTTTTCATGAACGAAAACGACGGACTACCTGCTTAAGGCCGGTTTATGTTTATCTACAGGTTGTCTCCGGTGACCTCAGCCATTTTAACTTGGTCAAAATGATGAGTCACGTGACGTCGGTTAATAAGGAGGGTAAGTGTATTGTTGCCATTGATTTTTATAACTTTATAGGGGCCTTTCCAAACTGGTGAGAGTGCTTTACGCATTCTCAAATGATTTTTTAGGTAAACGTAATCTCCTGTTTTATATTTTATTATGCGAGTATGATCATCATAATAAGCTTTTGATGATTCTTTTGATTTTCTGATACAATCTAAAGCTTTATCTCTTGAAAGTTTCATCCTGTTTCGAAGCATTCGAATATAGTCCGGGTAAGTAGCTTCAGGAGTTTCTTCATAAATAGAATTTGGTATTACGGGTTTGTTATTCATAAGGCGAATAATTTGTCGTTGAATGGATAGATGTATTATAGGTAAACATAGCAGTATAAACATAGCGAGGCCAATTGGTTTGGTCTTCATTTACAAAGGATCTTAAATATTCTTTTAGGGTGGAATGGTTCCGTTCCAGAGCACCTTGAGTTTGTGGATGGTATGGGGAGGACCAGAGATTTTTAATTTTTAAGAGTTTACACGTTTCTTTAAATAATTCTGAGGTAAAATTAGTACCCTGATCAGTGAGGATAGTCTTAGGTATGCCAAATATTGAAATAAAGTGTACTAAACATTCACTGGTTTCTTCAGCTGTTGTGCTTCGAATTGGGTAAGCAGAAGTGAATTTAGTAAGGTCATCCTGGATAGTAAGTATATATTTAAGTTTTGCCGGACCGGATTCTGGTAGGGGTCCAACGATATCTAATGAAATTCTCTGGCAAGGTTCTGTTGAGGTGCTGGTTATCTGCATAGGGGAACGGTTAATTTGCCTAAGGGATTTATTTAATTGACACTGCGGACATTTCTTAACAAAGTTCTCTACATCACTACCCATGTTTTTCCAATAAAATACTTCTTGAACTCGCTTAAGCATTAGGGTACTGCCTAGGTGTCCAGCAATAGGAATATTATGATTTTCTTTCAATATTTTAGGGATTTCTGTGGGAGAGGGGTAAATTATCTTATCTCTATAGATATGAACAGTTATACCGGTAAGGTGGAAAAGGAAAAGGACCATGTTATATATTTTGAGGAATTGGTGTGTATAGAAGGGATTTTTGAATTCTGTTATTGCGATTTCGGTATTTAAATCGCCATCAAGATTTAAGAATAACTGATTCCTAATATTCTTAAGACTGTTATAAATATCCACATATGAAGATTTGTCAAAATGATAAACCTTGAAAAAGAGAAAGTAATATTTCTTTCCGCCGTGTTCAAAATTTATAAAAGAGTTAAGAGTTCTTTCCTTATTTACAATTTCGGACTTATCAGGTAAAATATCTAGGATATTCTGAATAAATGGATTGGATTCGTCCAGATCAATTGAAGTTGGTAAGATTATTATTTTGTATTTTGATTTAAATATGTCCTCATTATGTTCAAGAATTTTCGTATCAAATGTTGTGTTGCTATTATTTAGTATTTTCAGGAATGCAGGATAGTCGTCTTCAGATAGGTTAGAGCTCGGAGAATTGTTTGCAGAGGGAATGGGCTCTGTCAGAGGATCGACTGATGGCTCTATTTCTGTTGTAGTGTGTTCACTAGGAACCTGAGAGTCGACAATTGGATCGTTGGGGTTGACAGTGGGCGGTGATACTAACAAGTCCATGAGATCCTTTGGTGAGGAGCTCGTGGCCGGAATGGGTTCTACTACAGGATTAAATGATTGCGCTATTTCAGTGGTGTTGTACTCACCAGGGTTTTCAAAATCTACAGCTAGCTCGTCGGGATTTAAAGAAGGTGGTGATATTAATAAGTCCATGAGGTCTTTATCTATTTCAGAGGCGCTTTCAGGTTGAACTGGATTTACTGGAAACCGAGATAGGGCGTCAGCATTGGTGTTAATTTTGCCCTTTTTGTATTTGATGTCATATTCGAGTTCTTCCAACTTTAAACGCCACCGGATTAATCGTGACCCTGGATCTTTACATTTAAACAACCATTCAAGTGGTTTGTGGTCCGTTAATACCGTGAAGCGGCGCCCATATATGTAAGGTCTGAAAACTTTAGTGCCGAATATTACGGCTAGACATTCTTTTTCAGTGACGCTATAATTACACTCTGCTCGATTGAGGGTGCGGGAGGCGAAAGCAATAGGACGATCTTGTCCTATATGTCCTTGGGATAGGATTGCCGATATGGCAAAATTAGAAGCGTCACATGTTAAAAGGAAATGTTGCGTAAAATCAGGATATGCCAAAACTGGGGCAGAAAGGGGTGTCCTTTTTGAGAGTTAAGGGTTTAGCAAGTTTAGAAAAATCTTGTATGAAACGTCTGTAATATGAAACAAGACCTAGAAATGATTTAATATCCTTTGGAGATTTAGGCGTAGGGAAACCTGCAACGGCCTTAATTTTATCTGGATTGGATTGGACGCCATTTTGACTGATAATATGCCCAAGGTAAGTGACTTCCTTCCTGAGAAATTCACATTTCTCTGGCTGGAGCTTCAGATTAAAATTGCGAATTCTACGAAAGACTGATTGTAGATTATTAATGTGTGAAGATAAATCAAAGGAATAGACTACGATGTCGTCGAGGTAGACGAAACACCTAGTACCTTGAAGTCCTGTAAGGCAGTTATTGATAAGTTTTTGAAAAGTTGAGGGTGCATTCTTTAGGCCAAACGGCATACGGTTAAATTGATAATGACCTTGGGGTACGGAAAAGACAGTTTTGGGTGCATCGTCTCTAGAGATTAAAATCTGATGGAAGCCGGAAGTGAGGTCTAAGGTGCTAAAATATTTGCTCTTTCCTAGCTGATCAAGAATTTCAGAAATCTGTGAGATTGGATAGGTTTCACCTATAGTGATATCATTCAATTTACGGTAGTCTATGACAATACGCCATTTACGATGGCCTTTTGAGTCTGCTTTTTTAGGTACTACCCAAATCGGCGAGCTCCAGGGTGAAGATGAAGGTTCTATAATGTTTTGGTCAAGCATTTTGTCAATTTGTGTTTTTACCTCTGTCTTGTGGCATTCCGGGAACCTATATGACTTAGTGTGAATAGGAGTATCGCTACTAGTTTTGATACTATGTTCAGTAGCAGACGTGTAAGTGAGTTGGTCATCTGGTAAGTAGAAGATATCAGAAAATTGAGAACAGAGTTCTATAAGGACATCTCTCTCTTCACTATTTAAGTGTTCTGTCCTTAATGAATTAATGACTTCATCGGTTCGTTTAGACATTTCAAGGTTGGACATATTAACTGGATATGAAGTTGAATTTATGGGTTCTACATGAAGTACAAGATTGGTTTCAATATTTACGAAACGCTCAGATGTATTAGCTACAGTAACGTTAACACGCTTATTATCTTTAATTTTAACGATGCAATTTGATATAAAGATATCCTCAGAAATATGTTGATCAATAATTAATCCCTCCTTTAGATTAGTCTTTTGAACCGAGCATTCTATTACCGCTTCAGTTCGAGGTGGAATCACGAAAAATGGTTCAGAAAACAATAATTTAATTTCGTGTTTGCCTATTTTTAGAGTGTCGTAGGTATAATCAATTTTACATCCAAATTCAGTTAGAAGGTCTGTACCGATAATTCCGTCATAAGGTAAATTAATATCTCGAACAACATGAAATTTATGTGTAAAATGTTTGTTGTCTCTTAATTTTAGTTTTAATTGAAAGTGTCCGGTGGTAAGAGTGGGCTCATCGCCAGGGTCTATACCCTTAAGCTTAATGCATTCTTTAATTAACTTTTGGTTAGCTCGGACGCTTGATTCTTTGATAAGACAGACGGCAGAACCTGAATCGACTAATAGGGATAGCGGAATATCTGACGCTTGGGATTCTAACAGAACATGTGGCAACAAACGTTTCGTTGTATCAATATGTACTTCATATATTTCTTTAGGATGAGCGAGAGTTTGGGGCTGGTTACCCTGTTCGTGGCTCATTGAATTAGAGAGGGTGCGAGTTTGGGGCCGGTTACCCGGTTCATGACCCTTGTTATAGGATTTAGATTGAGCGAGAGTTTGGGGCTGGTTACCCTGTTCGTGGCTCATTGGATTAGAGAGGGTGCGAGTTTGGGGCTGGTTACCCGGTTCATGACCCTTGTTATAGGATTTAGATTGAGCGACAGTTTGGGGCTGGTTACCCTGTTCGTGGCTCATTGAATTAGAGAGGGTGCGAGTTTGGGGCTGGTTACCCGGTTCATGACCCTTATTATTAAGTGTGATGCCTGTCTCAGTATTTTGTCTCGAGCGGCACCAGGACGAGACTTCTATTCGTTTAAATGAGGCTGGGATTGGTTTACCTCGTCAACTTCATCATAACTAGCTTCTTCCTTAGATGGTTCTAGAAAATTTACACGTGAGGAATTTCTGCTTTGATAGTCCTGAGTTCTAGAGTTGTTATATTCACGTCATTTACAGGTTGAGATTTCGTGGCCACTCATTTTACAATAACGACAGAAGAGGGTCGAACTATTATTGTTATTATAATTATTGTTAAATGGTCTCTGTGGTGGTGCATTGAAAGTGGTTCTCTGGGAAGGGGTGAAACTTAAACTCGGTCGTGCCGAGTGATATTGATTAGGATTCGGCCTAGGATTACCCCTAAATCTATTATTATTATTATTTTTATTATGCCTCTGTTCGACTTGTGGTCGTCTATACAAAGTTTGCTGTATCCGTTCCTCTGAGACGGCGAAGTTAATAGCTTCATTTAGGGTTTTAGGTGATTTACATCTTACTATGTTAGAAATTCGGGGTTGAAGACCCATAAGAAAATGGTGAAGGGCGAGATCTTTCATGGCTGCTGTTCGCCCGGGAAGTTCTTTTAATTTAGAAGTTGAGAGAGATATCTCAGTGAGTAATTGTGAGAGGTAAGTTTCCATTCGTAAAGAATATTGGTTAACATTTTCTTGTGGACTCTGTCTGCTCTCTTGAAGTTCCATTAACAAATGAGAGTAGTGTTTTCTCTCACTGAACTGAGTCTTAAGGAAATCCTTAATTTGCTCCCAGTTCGTGAATTCTTTGATGGAACACGCAACTTCCGCTTTTCCATTAAGTTGTGCAAGTATGTATTTAAATAAAATAGGTTTTTGAGCATCGGATGCAAGTTCAAAAGCATTATCACAATTTACTAGAAATGAGTTTAGAGTTTCTCTATTACCATCATAAGATTTTACAAATTTAAATAAGATGTTGAGGTCTAATTCGGCCATAGCGATAGTGGCGGCAGTTCGCCTTGTGACACGAGGAGAGAGTACAGGAGATTTACCAGAAGTATCACTAGCACTCTGGTCTAATTCGGGAATATCTATATAAAGTTTATTGTCTTCTGATTTTAACACTTTTGGCATAATTAAATACCGACACAAAATTACAAAATAATATAATATAATTTCATAATAAGATAATATATGCACGAAACCACAAATTAAAATTAATTATTAAATGTAACTCAAAGAACCCTAATTCGTTAGACTAAACAATGACCAAAGACTTACTGCATAAATGCGTGGGCGACCGATAAGTACGCGACGACGCTTGGCAGGAACATATCGACGGTAGACTATCACGCGACGGCTGGACTCGTAGGATTGAAACGATGATGAATGACGGATGTTCCACAGGTGGAGCACGGAGTTGAAGTTGAAGAACACTGATTTTAGACACTATACACTTTGCTGCACAGGTCCTTTCGAAGATTGTTATTAACAATGGGTTTGTAATTAGCACTCTTATGTTTTCCTTTACACTGTGTTTTACAGTAATTCGAATATAACACGTAATTCGTGAATTGTAGGATACGGATGAGTCTATTGAGCGGTGTCGGGCACTGGGGAATTTCCGTATCCCACCGCTGCCACCAAAATGTTAGCCCGGGAAATAAAAGTCACTTTTTAAAAAATAAATTAATTATTTAAAAGGAATACAAAGGACTTATTTTAAGACAACTGCTCAATTCGAGATTGAAAACTAGACTGACTTGGGGTTGAATTTATGAATAAAGCAACAAACAACAAAATGCTGACTGGACTATTGCTAGGCTTAGATAGACATTAACCCTTACATGTCTATGCTATAACAGTACGCTGAAAGCTAATGCCAGACCCTGTCAAATGCTTTCGAGACGTCCAGAGAGACGGCGACGCTTCTTCTTTCCTCTCGATGGCCTCGCATAAAATGTGTGTAGAGTACGCTAGAAGGTCCCCAGCGGATCTATTTCGGCGAATCCTGTGCTATCGGTCACTGAGGAGATTGTTACCTTCTAGGTACGCTAGAAGGCGCGAGTTCAAAACATGCTCCATAATCTTGCAGAGTAAGGAGGTGATTAAAATAGGTCTATAATTGGCAGGACCGGCACGGTTGCCTTTTTTAGATACGGGTTGCAAGTTGGCAAGCTTCCAGTATTTCGGTACTATTTTACTACTAGTCTTGAAAGGGAGGAAATATAGACGTCTCAATAAGTTGACAACTTGGTTGCGATTGTCTTGAACAGAATGGCTGGTATCCATCAGGACCACTGTCTTTATTCATATCTAAACGACGCAATGTTTTCCATACCTCTTTGTTTGTGATGCGGATTTCAGGCATCGAAATACCGCAGTGAGGAAAATGTACTGGAGAAGCATTGCCAGTGTCTAAATGCGAATTATCAGCAAACAGAGAAGCTAATACATTCGCTTTCTCTGTTGCTGTATGGGCCAGGAATCCATCCGGCTTCAGCAGAGCAGGCAGTGAGAGTTTGCAGAATTTCGACTCGATCGCTTTCCCCAAGAGACCAGAAAGCTCGATTGCCAGTTGGTCTGACAGAGAGTTTTTCGCCATTCTTAGCGATTCGATCGAGACGAGCCTTCTGCAATGCTTTTTTATAGGACTTGGCATCTTGGTTAAGGGCTCTCTTCTTTGTACTTACATCCGGAGTTTTGCAGCTTCGAGCATCGGCTCAAATGAGGTATGCCGAATGTTTTCGGTCTTGAGCATGACCACATTCAGCATTAAAAAATGGGCGAGCTGTGCCACCGATGGGTACGTCAGCCAAAGGAATAAAATACTCTATTGCCTGATGCACTACATCGATTATAGTATCCGCACAACTTGATGGATCCAAAGAAGAGAAGCAGACCTGCCGCCCTGATATTAGAGAGGTTTGTTTGACTTATGTATGACAAGCCACAATCGCAGTCAAGTTTATATACTCCAGCACATTGTAAAGGAATCAAGGTGAGCCAATTCTTGACACCTATCAAAAGAGGAGCATCGGTAAAAGAGTTAGGGAACACATCTCGGATATCAAACGTAGGCTTAAATAGAAGACAGCAGTGTATGAACATACCATAGACAAGCCCAATCATTATATAAGATTTCCAATCATTACATTAAACCTAAAATCCTCGCTAAAGAACAACGTTACATTCCAAGAATTGTTTGTGAAACTATTGAATTAAAAAACATCCTAATTTTAATAGAGAAGATGGTTGAAGATTATCTAACACCTGGGACCCACTTTTGAAAAATATAAAATGCCATGTCTGTGACCCCACTGTAAGACCTCAAGATACTGTTAGTGCGTTTTGTGTGAATTCTGAACTGTAAGCCCGGAAACCGTTGGAGGTAGATGACTAATTAACTGACCTTCTGATAGACACCACCATCTCGTCTTACCGTGAACACGATTGCTGCACATCATTCGAAATCTCGGGTTAAATTTGAAACGTAAATTTAAAATTTTATTCAATATCCGCGAGTTAAATACTTAAAAATAATTTTATTTCAATATGAACTTAATTTCATAATGTCTTCATGCAATAATAACTATAATTATCGTAACATATACAAATAAATTGTATAATATAAAGGTCATAAGATAGAACCAGGAACCAAACTATGTATAAAAATATTAATTGTTAATACTATTGTTAAGTCAGTAACAGTTTATTAAATATATATTTTGTAAACAATTTTATGAATCGAAACCCATTTTTAATACAAAAGGTAATTTATACAACTTCAGATAGTAGTTATAATGTCTAATAGAAAAACGCAATCAAACCAAAAAATCTTTGAGTTCAAGGAAATTACATTCAATATCTCAGTCTCACTGGTTAAACCACAATGCATTAGAAAATAAACGCCTTTAGGACTTTTGGGAATTGCAACTTGATTCTGCGTGTTTATTAAAAAATAAATACTTTAACGTAAAAAAATATATAAATTATGAATAGAATATAATATTACTAACTTTTACTCGCGTTGAAGTCCTCAAACAAATATCAAAGATCAATAAATTTAAAAATAGAACTGAATCAATGTGATTCAGTATTTAAAACTTACTACATAATTGTATTTTAAAAGCTAAAATCCGAATCCGAGTTATGACGATTCTTTCTCCCTTAGCGATACCTGTAAAAATTGTGGCACCAAGTAGATTGTGCCCTAATTTCGTAATATGAATCTTTGTTACATTATATAACCGACGAGCATCTAGATTTCAAATAAGCTTAGCACAAATGATTTTACATTTAGTTTTAATTGATGTTTATTTGGCGGTACCTCACAGTTCAAATGAATTTAAAAACTACAGGATATGAAGTACTTATTCCCGTAGTCATGAATGTATTCATTTACTTAAAAGTATCCTATGGCCCTTCTAATACTTTCGGTTATTCGGTTATTCAGTTAATTTCGGTTTGTAATCATTCAAATATAAAAAAAATTACTAAAATATATAATTACAGAGACTCATTATATTAAATTGTGTATGTATTACATTCTGCTAATACACAAAGCTGTAGTTGTTGGTATATTTTGTGTGTAGCTAAACTGATTCGACAATTGCAAATAAAGTACCTAATGTTTATTATAGAGAAACAACAACGGGTCTTAAATATTAAGGTAAGCTAATAAATACTTAAGTATAAATTAATCGAATCAATTGCTAAAATTTAATGGTGATATTATATAATATATTATTATGATATATATTATATATTATTATGATATATATTATATATTATTATGATATATATTATTATTAGATATACTTATGGATTTGGTATTTCAATCTTTTAAAATATTCTGTTCCAAAAAAGATCAATTTTAATCGCATTTGCAGGTATTTTGAAGTTTTTGGGAGTATTAAATGCAACGAGATGAAACTTGTTAAAAGGATTAAAAGCGGCCTTTCTTTTAAAAAACTGTTTACATTTTTACCTATATTTTTTATCTGTATGCCAATAAATTAAAAATGTAATTTAGTTACTTTCCTTATATTAAAATATTATAAATAACTCTTTAAATTATTAATATAAATAAAATATTAATATCTAATAATAAAAAATACAAAAAAAAAGGAAATACTAACAACATTTATTCCTAAACTAAAATACCCAAACAGCCATAATAGTCCGGTCATTAGTATCACCAATTTTCGTATTCATTAAAAAAAAATTTAAACTATAGTACTAAAAAATATCTAGTACTCAAATCACCATATAACGAATTCACTTAATGAAATCAGTCACGTAAAGAACGCGACAACCCTCATTTATCTACTCGAGGCCAGATCTTAATAATTGCCTAATAGAGTGGAGCGAGAGAGTTCCCAATAATGGGTTTCTTGATTAATCTCCGTAGGGTTTATTAAATTTATCGAATTCTTAATTTAACACAAATGCCTAAAAAATGTTGGCCGTGCTTTGTCCTTTCAATGTATTAATTTATAAAAACAATTGACGTGCAGACGCATTTGTATTCAGGGGTTTTTATAGAGAAAATTATTAATAAGAGATAACGTAAATTACTACACTATATATATTTGTATTTTACTTTTTATTAATATCGAAACTGTATTTTTTATTACATTCAATTAATTATTCAATTATTAATAATAATACATTTTCAATAACTTCAGAAAAGTATAAAATTTATCAAAAGTTGCCAGTAGATAAAGTTGCTATTTTTGTTTATTAATTTAAGTTATTCATATTGAAAAAGCAGAGCCGGTTTCTTTAGTTTCAGTCAAACTGCCACCAATTAAATTCTCTAATTAGACCACTGAGAAGCTACTGAAACAGTCTTTAGAAATCTTTAGGTGCTTCGTATTTCAGTAACTTAAAAAAACTATCTTCCTGACCACAAAGAAGACTTTCTTCTAAAGATATTTGAACACCTAATTATTACATGATGTTTTCTGTGTAAAGCATATACCTAAAGGAGTTGTACAGCCGCACAAATCCGGACTGCTGTAATAGCGATCGTCTGCTAGAACTTACCAAGCGCTGTGTAATATTTCAGTTACAAACCTATATTGGATTCAGATTATATTTATTGCTTACTTAAAATAAAAGTTTTATATATATTCAGATTATACAAAAATATATATTTTAATAACATTTTTGTAAAGCGAACGAGCTAAAATAATTCCAATATTTAAAACCAATCTTAGTAATCAAGTATAGCTTATTTAGATCTGAAGTCTTCTAGTATGGGTTTGACTTTAAAGTTTTTCACTTTGAATGAAACTTGTTAAATATGCGTTTGAACCTAAACCTAAAAATAATATACATGATGTACGCACGTACTTTCAAAAATAAATAACAAGAATGTTCAGTTTGTTTAAATTATCTTACATATTTTTTATGTATGTGGATACTTCTAAATATTTAACTTACTTAACTATGTCCATTTTCTATACTATAGTTCTACTTTAATATTATCACCTATACCATGTTAAAGCAATCTCCTATGCTACGTAGTCGTTAGATTTAACTGCAGTTTTATGAAACCATAATGTGACCTCAAATCCAAGTTGATGAAAACAATAAACATTTTTTGAAAAATACTTTTTACTTCAAAACTAAAATAAGTGACTGCTATAACTACTTATGTTTATTCAGAAATAAAATGTGAAAAATATTTTAGCTGTTGTAGGTTGAAATGTGGTTTTCAGGACTTAATTTTTATTCGGGGTCTCATTACCGTAAATGACATACAATTTAGTACTAATTTCTTACGGTATAATCAAGTATTTGTTAATTAACACTGAGAACATTCCGAATAGTTAATTAGAAAATCTGTATGTTATATGTTCAATTTTAATATATATTTGATATAAAATCTGAGAATTGTAAACCATAAACTAACAAATAAAGTGTTATTATCAAAAATACTTTAATATATATATATATATACTACTTAAACAATATATATATATATATAAGTAAACAAGTACTACTTAAACAATATAAACAGCCAACATAGGTATAATACACAAAGCTATAGGTACTACAAAATTCATTATTATATAAATTCCACGTTAAAATATAGGTAAACCATATAAAGTAAATAATTCAGACAACAGGATTTAAAATAAAAACAGCAGCTAAAGCATAATGTTTTCTCCTTTTTTTTCTTCACCTCTACGCCGCCATATAATTTGTTTTGGACTTTTGCCATATATCATAGTCAGCATCATCCAAGTTTTAATAAATCGGCAGTTTTTATTCATATCCTTCAAAATTTAACTTAAAAAAATATATATAATATAATATATACCATATAAATATTAATTTTGAAGTCCACGTAGACGGAGTTGCGGGCAACAGCTAGTATTAAATTAAAAACAGAACGCTTTAAATATAAATACATGTTTTTTAATTTTATTTCATATGTATTTATGTTATAAATTCTTATTCGTCCTGATTGTAAATTAAGATAAACCTATTACAAAATATAAGACGATTATTGTATAATACTACGAATGGCACTATATTAAAAATTTTAGTTTTATTCTCTCTTATAAACATGAAATTATTATATCTTAGTACAAGTTATTAGTAACGTTTCTATATGTGATGTGCAATAAAGAATATTATAATTATTATATGCAACATACCTGCCGTAGTGAGGCACGTAGCAAATTGCTACAACAGCTACGGGCTAGAACTGGCTTTTGTTAGATACAAAATAATATTGCTATTTTACAAACTTTATAGTTATTGTAAGTAACATAATTAAAATGTAAGCTTTTTAAATACTATGCATTTATAATTGACATATTTATTTTATTTTGTTTAGAAAAGAATAATTTCTAAGATACTTTAACGATGATTCTTATCGTTCTACTTTGTAAACAAAATTCTTATGAACAAAGAGAAAATGAACTCAATTAAAATAAATTAAGTTAAAAGTTACAAATGATTTATCTCTTTGAATTGTAACTTTGAATGCGTTATAATTTTTTTAATGGTTTAATTATAAATTAATCAAAAAATAAATCTAATAACTAGGCACTTAACTCACAGAAATATTTTTTTGTTCCAAGTGTAAACATAGTATAATTTGAAATTTTGTATGATTTTATGTTGCATTATTTTAATTTAATAAACATGTCTTATATTCTTTGTTACAATTTTAACAGAACTTAAACCATGAACGTATGATATATAAGCATAAATAGTAAAATAAAGTAATTCTTTATTTTCACTTACATTTGTATCTTCAATATAATCGATTATATAAGTATTTGAAAATTTTCATTTAAATTTATACGAAAATCTTTTACCTAACCACTAGAACCTTGACTCGTCGTCGGCTGAATAATCTGAATATTATTCTGCCAAAACCGGAAGCTTTACATGGGTCTAGACAGTTTTAAGGGTCATCTTATAATGAATATATTTCAAGTCTCAGCAAAAACAAAACCTATTCAGTAAAACAATTACAGTAACATTGCTGGCCAACCAAAATATCAAATTTATACAAAAATAGTTTTTATAAAGGTTACATTTAAAAATGTTTTGTTTTGTTCATGGTAACAAAATCTGGTAGTGAGATGGTTCCCGCTATTCATTACAATAATTTGCATGATGCTGCAGCCGCGATTGAAATTATTGAACATATTATATAAATATTTATTTGGTACGAAATGACATATGATATGATATGATATTCTTTATTTTACAAATACATAAAAAAATATATAAACACAAATAAAAACAGAAAGCAAAAGTACAATAGGCCTTATTGCTAAAGAGCAATCTCTTCCTGGAAACCTTTGGGTACAGGACAAGTAGTATTAACGTGGAATAAGTTTTTAAAGAAATAATGAATATACATACATAGATAACATAATACTAAATAATAATATATAGGCACTAAAATATACCATATAATATATATTATACATACATATGTTCATACATAATATATACGTAATTTAATAAATACACGAAAATAATATTACTTTAAAAAAATAAAAGTTTATTGTAATGACGACTAGGAAAGAAACATTGACAAAAGAAAAGAGGGTTTTAGGAAGAGTTAAGCGAATTAAGGAATTCCTTCACTTTCATTTTAAATGTTGCCTGAGATTTTGCACATCTCACGAAAAGAGGCAAGGACATATTCATGTTAAAAGCAATGTCATTTAAATCTTTTACTAAATTTAGTAAAAGGTTTAAAAGATTTTTTTTTTAATGATTATGTCAACTTGACGGTGAGCTGTTACTGCAATATTTATCTTATAAATGGTTTGTATTATCAAAATAATATTTTTAAAAATATAAATAAGAAAAATATTTCAATATTGCAAATTAATCTCTTGAACAATTTATCGATCAGCTATAATGATCAATATCTTATTTAAATAAAAAAATTGTATTTTATTTACTAGATAGTTAAAAAAATTACCGATAAATCCGTATCATGTGACTGTTCTTATTTAAGAATATAATTTAAGCATTTTATTGAAAAAAGTAAATGAGTTAATGTTAAAACATAATTATTATAAATATAAACTACCACAATATATTACAAAGTAAATTTTTAACCTTTCTGTTTGCTATTAATGTGAATATTATTTTAAAAACTATTTTGTACTACTAGTATTCAGTAGGTATATTTTTTATTCTACTACAATAAAAAGATGTTTATTTTGTATGTAGGTAGACGATTACAAATAAAGTAATTTTGTTACAGAGAAACAACAACGGATCTCGAGTATTAAACTAAGCCAATAATTAGGTATAATTTAGTCAAATCAATTGCAAAAATTTAATAATAACGTATTTACATGTTTATGTTTATATTATAAAATTTAACTTTAGGTGACCCACAGGCCCGTTTGTCCTGTCATTAAAAAATGTGTAGCTACATTTCTTTTGGATATCCATGCTAAAAAAATGAGCCGTTCCAAAAAAAAGTTTTAAATCTCATTTGCAAATATCCTTTGGGAGGTTTAAATGCGAGATG
This sequence comes from Napeogenes sylphis, assembly GCA_959347405.1. NCBI lineage: Eukaryota > Metazoa > Arthropoda > Insecta > Lepidoptera > Nymphalidae > Napeogenes > Napeogenes sylphis. The sequence goes on from OY365783.1 coordinate 7,406,144, forward strand.
AAACTGGTTAGAAGGATTAAAATCTGTCATTCGTTTGAGCAATCCGCCTGTTCTTAAAAAAAATGAATAAATAATATTTAAAAACCTTTAAAATACTTTCACCGTACTGATCTATATTTTTTATGTATATGCCAATTATTCGTAATAAAAAATACACAAACAGGTACTTGGTACGAAGGCATTTTTATTCGTATTGAAGGCATTTTTATTCGGCACTTCAAGTCAATTGTTTAATTTAATGGTGAATGAATATTAATTAAGTGCCTAATTCATTAATTACATAATCAGAGACATTCATAAGACAGTAAATGGTAGCTTAATGAAACAATTGATGAATAAAAAGTGGCTGTTTAAAGATATGTTCTTACTTATTAAGATGTTTTGAATTTAAATGTAAGAATCTTTTCGTGATAATTAATGCATTACGAAATATTAAATATAGCTGAATTATTAAATGTGAATAAATTAATGCTATATGATTTTAAAACCCAACTATAGTATAAAAAATCTATATACTCAAATAAGTACTGTCCTGAATAAACAATACATTATAGAATTAAACAGTCGTCATAAAGTTAACGTAATATTTTCCTTTCTTGGTGTTTATGCTATTTCGTAAATATTATTTTCTTACATCTAAGTTACATCTAATTACATTTAATTTCAAAATTTGTATAAGCAACGTTCGCATCCTTACCTATCCATTAACCTATCTACATACATCAATCACCGCAAGAATCGAAGATGGCTCCATCTAGCGAAGTATATATTTCATTGCATGCAAAGGTATATAAGCCCTTATCCTCGCATAAGAAATATATAGAAACCACGAACTACAAACCCGCTTGGAGCTCATAAAATCATTAGTTATCATCAAGTCATTACCGCGACTCCTATAGTCACTACGAACTCATTGCCGCAAATATATAAAACAGGACCCATCCAGACAATACTATAGTTCAGTGTTTATGGTGTACATATATTGTGACCAGTGCGCTTAGACTCCGTCAATCATCGCAGGAAGAACAACGACGACGAATCCCAGTAATCCCAGTAAGTCCTCCTTATACTTTTACCTATCCCGCGACGTTGCTTTCTTCTTATCTGAACTAGCTCATTCATACTCAAATAACTAGGAACCTAACCGCCACTGGCACTCGTCAGTAAAACGCTTCCCCATAATATTTGGTCCTTCGAGCCGGATCAAATGTTATGGGGAAGCGTTTTACTGACGAGTGCCAGTGGCGGTTAGGTTCCTAGTTATTTGATTATTAACTAGGAAGCGGGTATAAGAACTGATTCACAAGGAATCCGGTCGAAGGCGAACTAAATATTATGGGGTATAGTTATTTGAGTATAAATGAGCTAGGAACCCAACCGCCACTGGCACTCGTCAGTAAAACGCTTCCCCATAATATTTGGTTCGCCTTCGACTGGATTCCTTGTGAATCAGTTCTTATACCCGCTTCCTAGATAATAATCAAATAACTAGGAACCTAACCGCCACTGGCACTCGTCAGTAAAACGCTTCCCCATAACATTTGATCCGGCTCGAAGGACCAAATATTATGGGGAAGCGTTTTACTGACGAGTGCCAGTGGCGGTTAGGTTCCTAGTTATTTGAGTATGAATGAGCTAGTTCAGATAAGAAGAAAGCAACGTCGCGGGATAGGTAAAAGTATAAGGAGGACTTACTGGGATTACTGGGATTCGTCGTCGTTGTTCTTCCTGCGATGATTGCCGGAGTCTAAGCGCACTGGTCACAATATATGTACACCATAAACACTGAACTATAGTATTGTCTGGATGGGTCCTGTTTTATATATTTGCGGCAATGAGTTCGTAGTGACTATAGGAGTCGCGGTAATGACTTGATGATAACTAATGATTTTATGAGCTCCAAGCGGGTTCGTAGTTCGTGGTTTCTATATATTTCTTATGCGAGGATAAGGGCTTATATACCTTTGAATGCAATGAAATATATACTTCGCTAGATGGAGCCATCTTCGATTCTTGCGGTGATTGATGTATGTAGATAGGTTAATGGATAGGTAAGGATGCGAACGTTGCTTATACAAATTTTGAAATTAAATGTAATTAGATGTAACTTAGATGTAAGAAAATAATATTTACGAAATAGCATAAACACCAAGAAAGGAAAATATTACGTTAACTTTATGACGACTGTTTAATTCTATAATGTATTGTTTATTCAGGACAGTACTTATTTGAGTATATAGATTTTTTATACTATAGTTGGGTTTTAAAATCATATAGCATTAATTTATTCACATTTAATAATTCAGCTATATTTAATATTTCGTAATGCATTAATTATCACGAAAAGATTCTTACATTTAAATTCAAAACATCTTAATAAGTAAGAACATATCTTTAAACAGCCACTTTTTATTCATCAATTGTTTCATTAAGCTACCATTTACTGTCTTATGAATGTCTCTGATTATGTAATTAATGAATTAGGCACTTAATTAATATTCATTCACCATTAAATTAAACAATTGACTTGAAGTGCCGAATAAAAATGCCTTCAATACGAATAAAAATGCCTTCGTACCAAGTACCTGTTTGTGTATTTTTTATTACGAATAATTGGCATATACATAAAAAATATAGATCAGTACGGTGAAAGTATTTTAAAGGTTTTTAAATATTATTTATTCATTTTTTTTAAGAACAGGCGGATTGCTCAAACGAATGACAGATTTTAATCCTTCTAACCAGTTTCATCTCGCATTTAAACCTCCCAAAGGATATTTGCAAATGAGATTTAAAACTTTTTTTTGGAACGGCTCATTTTTTTAGCATGGATATCCAAAAGAAATGTAGCTATACATTTTTTAATGACAGGACAAACGGGCCTGTGGGTCACCTAAAGTTAAATTTTATAATATAAACATAAACATGTAAATACGTTATTATTAAATTTTTGCAATTGATTTGACTAAATTATACCTAATTATTGGCTTAGTTTAATACTCGAGATCCGTTGTTGTTTCTCTGTAACAAAATTACTTTATTTGTAATCGTCTACCTACATACAAAATAAACATCTTTTTATTGTAGTAGAATAAAAAATATACCTACTGAATACTAGTAGTACAAAATAGTTTTTAAAATAATATTCACATTAATAGCAAACAGAAAGGTTAAAAATTTACTTTGTAATATATTGTGGTAGTTTATATTTATAATAATTATGTTTTAACATTAACTCATTTACTTTTTTCAATAAAATGCTTAAATTATATTCTTAAATAAGAACAGTCACATGATACGGATTTATCGCATAATATTTGGTTCGCCTTCGACTGGATTCCTTGTGAATCAGTTCTTATACCCGCTTCCTAGTTATATATCATAATAATATATATATTCCCGCATTACATTATTTATTTTAGGTCTAATAACTAACGTACGTATAGCCCGCAAATAAAAACGACTTAATCGTTATCGCTTTTGTAAACAAAATAAATACCGCTTTATTAATTATTCCGAAATAAATCGCATCTTTCTAGCATTAAACTTACACATTTTAATTATTTATTTTGCTCAATAGCAAATTTACCGGTTATCTTTTACTATGGAAGATCTCCAAACTAAAGTAACGTTACTACAAGCTCAAAATGAAGCTGTTTATGAGCGCATAATGCATTTATATCATGAGTCTAAAAAGATTAATACAACAACCATTGATCTGAGTTCTACGGAAACGTTCATGGCGGATACAGAAATTCTTAGTACAATTCGTCAAGAATTTCGTACTAATATAGATAATATTAATGCATATAGCCTCAAAATTAATCCTAAATATAAGGTTGATTATCAATCATTAATTTCATTTGATTCTGTATACACTCGTATGGAAAGGGTTCGGTCTCTTATCGCCGCAAGCACTGCAAGCAACGTGACCTCGCCGCACTCTCAAGTTAACGTGTCTCAGTTCAGAGGTTGTGTCAAGCTACCCCCTATTCAAATACCTTTTTTCGATGGAAAGATCGAGAATTGGCCGGTTTTCTACGAATCATTTAAATCTTATATTCATGTAAATGTTAATCTGACAGATTCTCAACGCGTACAATATCTGGTAGGTAAATTAACAGGCTCCGCATTAAAATTATCCGCGGGTATAATTCCATCAGGAGAAAATTATAATTCTATTTGGATAGTTTAGTTCAAAAATATCAAGATGTTAGGGCCTTAGGTATGCATTATATGTCCAACATATTAAATATTAAACCCGCTACTAATAATTCTAGTTCTTTAAATACTTTTATTGAAAACTTTCACGCGTCAGTTTCCGCTTTAGAACAATTAAACATTGAAAATTTAAAAGATTTTATATTATTAAATTTAGCTACGAGAAAAATAGATTCAACGACCGCCAACTTGTTTGAAATGTCTATGAGAGACAAAGAAGTGCCTTCTTATAAGGACTTGGTCGATTTTATTAAATCTCAAGTAAAAATACTAGACCGCACCGCGCCGAGTTATGGTCATTACACTCGTATGTCTTGTTCTACAGGTGATACGAAAAATACTCATTTTAATTCTCGTAATATTCAACCGCGAAATACAGTCCACCACTCTTTAGTCATCCGCGATAATTCTAAGTCTTGTTGTTCATTTTGTAATAAAACTGATCATTATCAACTTTATGCATGTCCTTCTTTTAAATTAAATAACTCAAAATCACGTTTTGATTTCATAAAAAATAGACGTGGCTGTGTAAACTGTCTTAGTCTTACACACACCGCAAATAATTGTAGATCGAATTATGTTTGTAAAATTTGTCAAAAACATCATCATACCCTTTTACATTATAATAACAATGAAATTAATAAGTCGTATAGTTCACAAGGCGATCCAACGACATCTATCGTTTCCGATTCGCGAAAGATGTCACAGACATCGATCGCTCCGGCTGAGAGCCGGAGGGACGGTGCTACATCCCAGGTGGCGCTATGCGCTCGTTCGAAGACAATTAACAATGTTTGTGACAATCAAAATAGTTATGGTACTATTTTAATATCGACCGCGCAAGTTTATGTTACAAACCAATATAATAAATTTATTTCCGTTAGATGCGTGTTAGACAATGGGTCGCAGAATAACATTATTACGTCGACTTGTTGTAAGCACTTGGTTTACATATTATTCCGCTTGTAAACTCTTTTATTAAAGGTGTCGGATCTATCTCCCGCCCTATTTTAGGTTACGTTAACGTTAAAGTAACTTCTAAAATTAATAATAACTCTTATAATATTACCGCTATTGTTGTAGATTATATCACGGATCGATTACCTACTCATAGTGTTGACGTAAATATTGCTCAACATTTAACAAATGTTCCGCTGGCGGACCCGTTGTGGTACGTACCAGGGGCGATTGTGTTGCTTATTGGGGCACAGTTGTTTCCATTCCTGTTATTAGAAGGAAAAATATTATCACCTCCCTCACCATCCGCTATTGAAACCATTTTCGGTTATATACTCATGGGGGATGTTCCCGCCAATTCTTGCCAAAATAACCTTTCTGCTACCGCGTTACATTCTGTAACTTTATTCACAAACCTTGAAGAATCATTAGAACGTTTTTGGATTCTCGAAGAAATTCCCACTCAAAGTTCCGCCGACACGGAATGTGAATAGCTATTCGCAACTAGCGTGTCACGTGACCCCAGCGGTAGGTATAGCGTTGCTCTTCCGTTCTCTAAGGACCCTAAACTTTTAGGCAATTGTTATGCAGTAGCCCATCGCCGTTTAATTAGTTTAGAAAATAAACTTCGAAATCCTGACCTCCGCGCTAGCTATAATGCAGTTATTCAAGATTATATTGACCACAATTATTTATCACTGGTGACGCCTGGCGATGTAGGTGAGGGTTACTATATACCGCATCATCCTGTTATTAGGCAAGATAAAAGCACTTCTAAGGTTCGCATTGTATTGGACGCAAGTGCCAAATTCCATAATGGCCTTTCTTTAAACGACATCTTACATACCAGACCAAATTTACAGGCTGACTTATTTAATTTACTCTTAAAGTTTCTTTTATTTCCTATTGCCATTACGGCTGTCATAAAGCAAATGTACCTACAAATAGGTGTTAGTGATTCTCAGAAAAAATATCAAAAAATATTATATAGATTTAATACTACTGAGCCTATTCAAGAATTTCAATTCAATAGCATTGCTTTCGATTTGAAGTCGAGTCCATTTCTAGCCATGCGCACTGTGCGACAGTTGTCAGCAGATGAAGGGTCTCAATTCCCGCGCGCAGCTGTTGTAGCTTCAAGTGAGATGTACATGTAATTCTCAGGAATTTCTATCATCTGTACTACCTTCCAGTCGCGCCGTTATAGATTTCTCTGATAACGATAATAATTTAAACATTCTTGGCCTTAAATGGATCCCCGCTGAAGATAGTTTCACGTTCTCCACCTCACCTGTTGAGGAAACTTGTACAAAAAGATCTATTCTTTCATCTATTGCCCGCTTGTGGGATGTACTTGGTTTTGCCGCTCCTGTTATATTATACGCTAAGCTACTTATTAAGGAATTATGGCTCCTTAAGACAGGATGGGATGAAACGCCTCCTGAATCTATTGTCTCTCAATTTAATAAATTGAAAAATCAATTATCCCTTCTTTCTTTTATTAAAATTCCGCGTCATGTAGCCGTTGATATAGGTTACACGACAAATATTGTAGGCTTTGCTGGTGCCAGCTTGAAAGCATATGGCTGCGACGTGTATCTACATGTTACCGATCCATACGGTGATATACATGTCCGCTTAGTGTGCGCTAAATCAAAAGTTGCACCAATAAAAGTAGTTTCATTAGCTCGTCTTGAGTTATGCACCGCTCTTCTTATGTCTAAACTTATTAAATTGGTTTATGACAATTACAATATTCGGACCGCTATAAATAATATTTTCGCTTTCTCCGATTCTACAATTACTCTATCGTGGATTCATTCATCTCCACACAGATGGAATATTTTTGTAAGTAACCGTGTCTCTAAGTTGCAGGAAAATCTTAATTCTAAACATTTCTATCATGTCAGTGGTAAGGAAAATCCTAGCGATTGTCTTTCTAAAGGTCTTCTACCTGAAATTGTTCATTATCACACGACATGTGGTGGTGTGGTCCTAAATGACTTTGCTATCCTGTAACCGAGTGGAACATCACTCCATTTACTCCTCACAGTTCTGAAGAGCTTCCAGAGCTTAATACTAAAACTTTAACTTATACCGCATCTGTAGAGTCAAATTTAATTTACAATTTATCCCAACAATTTTCTTCTTGGACTAAAATATTACGCATTTTAGTTTATGTTCTTAGATTCACTAAAATTATTCGTCGTGAAGAATGTTATAAAGTTATTTCAATTTCTCAATTAAATACTGCTGAAACATATTTAATCCACGCTGTTCAACAGATTCATTTTCAAAATGTTTTCAAAGAAATTAAAAAGAATAACTTACGTCCTCAGTTTAAACGTCTCGATCTCTTTATAGATGACAAACAAATAATAAGAATCGGTGGCAGATTATCTAACGCTAACCTTCCTTATGAAGCGCAGCATCCTGCTCTTTTACCTAAACATGATAATATAACGCATCTTATAATTGATTATTTTCACCGCATACATTGCCATACTGGCGCCAATCTTCTGAGTTCCTTAATACGACAGAAGTATTGGATACTTTCTTCTAGAAGTGTCATAAGACAACGAGTTCACGGTTGCGTTACGTGTTTTAAAGCCGCTCCTACTTCTATCAGCCCGAAAATGGCTGACTTGCCGCCTTGCCGCGTGCAGGAGGCTAAAGCCTTTGTTCACACTGGTGTTGAATATGCCGGCCCTATAAAAATCACTCCGTACAGAAGCAGAGGGCAAAGAAGTATAAAGGCTTACATTTGCTTGTTCGTTTGCTTTACAACTAAAGCAGTTCACATTGAATTAGTTACTGATGTCTCTTCAGACACTTTCACTTCTGCATTTAAAAGATTCATTTCAGAGGTCCCGTGTCTTGTCTTTATTCCGATAACGGAACTAACTTTGTGGGAGCAAGAAATCAACTTCAGGAGTTCATGTCTAATCATTTTCGTATACAGTGGAAAATGATTCCACCCGGCGCTCCGCACTTTGGAGGTTTATGGGAGTCTAACATTAAATCTATTAAAACTCATTTATACCGCGTTATAGGATCCCAACTTCTCACTTATGAGGAAACGCTTACTCAAATTGAGGTCTTACTTAATTCTAGGCCACTTTGCGTCTTAACTGAGGATCCATATCCTGATGTGCTTACTCCAGCACACTTCATTATGGCTTCACCCTTAACTTCGCTACCCGTCCATGACGTTCCGGAAACCGCTAGATCTTTGAGTTGTAGAAAACAGCTGTTAGACCAAATGATCTGTAGCTATTGGAAAAGATGGCGAACGGAGTACTTACACAACTTACAAGTAAGACAGAAATGGCTCAATAATGTAACTGCTATTAAAAAAGGTACTGTTGTGCTCATACACCAGGACGATATTCCTCCGTTACGCTGGCCTTTAGGCATAATAACACAATTGTATCCGGGCAAGGACGGTATAACCCGTGTTGCCTTAGTAAAATGCACCAATGGATCTTTCAAAAGGCCCATTGTAAAACTATGTCCTTTACCATCTCAATAATTTAATCCCGCATCCGCCTCTTCACATATTATTTTAATTTTCCCTATTAATTCAATATCAAATTTATTTTAGTTCTTTTGAAAATCTTGAGAATTCTCAAGGCGGAGAATGTTTATGCTATTTCGTAAATATTATTTTCTTACATCTAAGTTTCATCTAATTACATCTAATTTCAAAATTTGTATAAGCAACGTTCGCATCCTTACCTATCCATTAACCTATCTACATACATCAATCACCGCAAGAATCGAAGATGGCTCCATCTAGCGAAGTATATATTTCATTGCATGCAAAGGTATATAAGCCCTTACCCTCGCATAAGAAATATATAGAAACCACGAACTACGAACTCGCTTGGAGCTCATAAAATCATTAGTTATCATCAAGTCATTACCGCGACTCCTATAGTCACTACGAACTCATTGCCGCAAGTATATAAAACAGGACCCATCCAGACAATACTATAGTTCAGTGTTTATGGTGTACATATATTGTGACCAGTGCGCTTAGACTCCGGCAATCATCGCAGGAAGAAGAACGACGAAGAAAATCCCAGTAAGTCCTCCTTATACTTTTACCTATCCCGCGACGTTGCTTTCTTCTTATCTGAACTAGCTAGCATTCATACTCAAATAACTAGGAACCTAATCGCCACTGGCACTCGTCAGTAAAACGCTTCCCCAAGCACAGTGCAACTTGAATCAGTATGAAGATGCTTACAATGAAACTAAACGCGGGACTTCTTTGCGGCAAGCTGCAGAAATGCATGATGTTAATCGCATGCCACGATAATGCCAGCACGGGCGATAATGAAAACAATAGCATTAGCATGGGGTATGTTGCTCACAATAAAGTGTTTTCCGAACAACAAGAGCAGCAGTTCTCAAAATATTTACAGCGTTGTGCGGAATTTTATTTCGGACTTACTCCAAAAGAGGTGCGGAAGTTGGCTTTTGAGATTGTAACTCAATATAACATAAAGCGACCTGCTACTTGGGCTGAGAATGAGATGGCAGGCGAAAAATGGTTCCGTTCATTCCTGAATAGAAATCCTTCTCTATCTGTTCGAGTAGCTCAAGCTACAAGCCATTCAAGGGCAACAAGTTTTAATAAAACAAATGTGGAAATAAATAAATAAATATAAATATAAATAAATAAATAAATATTTCTTGCAATTAAAGTGTTTTATTGGCATTTTAAAGTATTTTTATCTTATTTTGTGATCATATTACAGTATTTTCATCGTGCCACTATTGACCCCCAGTACTGTCACAACCGCCCTTGGGGTGGGTTCGGTTGTGACAATTTCCCTTTTTTTTTTAAATTTCATTTTATGAACTAACCATTTGATTTAGACTTATAACTTTCATGTTTATACGTTAAGCAATGAATAAACTTCATTGGAATACATTTTTTGTTCAGATTAATAGAATAATTAAAAAGTTATAGGCAATCATTTGAAAATTGTCACAACCGTACCCAGGCTACCTAATTTTTTTTTAAATAAATAATATAAAATAAATAAGCTAACGTAATTTATTTTGTTCAAAACATATTTTCACATATCTCTGCTGTGTTTCGGTTCTCATGTGTCTGAAGTGGATATATATCCCACTTGAGAGTGATGTAGTACGGCCTTCACCAATGCCATATCATCAAATGACACAATAGTTTAATTGGTTAAGTAAAAGAAGGGGAAGCCTGGCCTTCGACATTTGATTGCATCTTGTGTACAATTGACGGAAGTGCTACCACTCTTTTTTTATAAGAGGGGTGTAAATTAAATGTTATAACTTTGTTTTGTAAGGTAAGCGAGAAAGCCGGAATCCCAAATTCCCAATAATTCCTCCGAGTATAACTCGGAAAAGACGCGACTCGATTTAACTCGAGTCAAAATTCTCGTAATTCGAGTTAAACAACTCGAGTTAACTGCATGATATCACTCGATTTGTTTTTAATATTTTAATAACCTATCTTTACAATAATATGAAAAAGTGCAAAAAAGATTCATGATAAATATGTGTTGGGACTTGAGTCAATCATAATTAATGATATTAAGAAGAATTTACGCATAGTACTAAAGTGGTTAATACCCTGTGGCGGGAAAATTTAAACTCGAGTTGGGAAGAATTCAACTCTAGTTAAATCAATTCAAGCTAGTAACTCGAGTTGACATTCGATTGTAAATACGAAGCCTACACACAAAAAGACTTAATCATGTTATGATGGAAAAAAATGAACCTGAAATAAAATCACGTATATTTTATTGGTTTAATCTTTTGTTTTAACGCAAAATACATTTTTGGTAGGCAAAGTTAGTTTGTTAATATAGTGATGTTTTTTTCCATCTCTTATTTATCTTAACTCTTAGTGATTTATTCTATAAAAGTAATGTATGTATCTTATATTTTTTTTAATATATGCAGCTATGTTTTGAAACAAAATATACAGTTACATCTCTCACGTTAATCTTTTACTTCGCGGGTTTTCCTGTCTACATTTATTGTGCGAGATGAAATCTTATTATTTTTTTATTGTATAATTCTTATATAACTTTTTTATGTAAAAAGTTTTATAGCTTTCTTAGATATGTTTGTAATATGAATAGGACATAGTAAGTGCTGGGTTTGGGACTCTTGCATCAATGTTTTTTTTCATCAATGTTTAGTTACTTGGATAATCTTTAGAAGTATGAATCAAAATATGAATTTGAAATACTATGTATAAACATAATAACGTTAAAAGTAGTATATATACTTTGACTGTATAATATGTAAGTAATATGTAAGTGTAGTGACACTTATTTAGAACGAACGTATGTAATACGCATTAGGTACTTCCATTACAGCTCACGTAAAGTTCATCAATTATATTATTATCTTTTATAATAAGTAATTTGAGATTAAATATAGAACTTATTAGGAAATGAATAGTTGTATTACCTTTAAGCTCAATAAATAATCAATTACTTGAAATATAGGGACTCTGTGTTATTTAACTCATTTATTATGAAACCAAGACTTACGAAAAATATAATGCTTGATGAAAGATGCGTATGTCTAATAAGGAAACAATATTATAAGCGGCTGTTTTAGTTTGTCATTACTTTGTAATGTTTATTGATACTTTGAGTCTTTTTGTCATATTTGTAAAATAAGCACTACCTGATTTGTTCACTTTAAGGCTACATCCGCACAGATAGGCGGCATATTATCGCGTGCATTATACTAAATCAGCACTCTACACTTCTGTAAGCTGAATTGACAGTCCGTAGATGAGTTGACTTTTATAGAATAAATCACTAATTTAGTGTTGTCTATATTGTGTTAATGTAAAAAACCTCATCAAATAATTCATTAGTGATTAACCATCATCTCCAACTAAGACAAACGATATTTTAATATTTGTATTAGGAATGTCTTTCTTCGATGGAATATAGAGGCCATTAGTTTTAACATGTAAATTAAAGACAAACTTCAAAAGTTTCCTTAATCGCACTGAAGTCTCTCTGCTCCAATGACTACTAAAGTAATTTGACAGTCCGCATCAACTACAGCTTGTAGTAAAACATTGCTTGTAATTTAAATAAAAAGCTACCACTACTACTACCACGTGGAAACTGTACCCTTGCATGTTTCTCGTCAAATGCACCAAATAAATAAAAATATATATATATTTTTATCAACAATTTCGAACAATGTATTTGCAAGTAACAGTTTTGAAAGGAGATATTGCTTTTAAAAGTGGCTCTGAAACTTAAAAATAAAATAGTACGAAATTGCTGATAAGTACTAGAATAAACGTAATTTTCCCAATTACATTGGTGCAATTGAAGGGAAACATATAAAGGTATAGTGTCAACGTAGTACTGATCTTTGTACTGTAATTACAAGCAAAATTTTTCAATTTTACTACAAGCTGTAAAATTGCGGGCTGTAAAATTATTTTAAGGGAACTGTTTCAACGTTCCAGCTTGATTACCTTCTAGAAGAGCTCATTTTCAGAAAACATAATACAACGCTACAATAATAAGCCTTAAAATCTCACTGAAAATAAAAATCTCATAAATAATAAAATCAGTACTAGCTATCTTTTTTACTTCGACTGCCACCTCTTCCCATAGCTTTTCATAACATAACAGTATTAATATGGAGTTCAGTAGCTGAATTCCAAAAAAAAGGTCTCTATTAAAAAGAGATGCAATTGATATTTATTATATTTTTAAAATGCCTCGTCAATAACCAACACGTTTGGATACTTCGAATGTCACTCAGCGACAAGCTAGGCGAAGAGGCGTAGTGCGGCCGTTCGCATACATTCTTTAATGTTAGTTTTACTAAGCTACTCGCTAGATGGCTCGCTATTCTTCAAAATCGCTAAGCATGCCTCCTGCCTGAGGACACAGCTTTATGGTATTGAATATTTATTTAATTGACACAAATGTGTCTAATATGTCTTACTTGTTATATATGTCTTTGCGAAACAACACGGAATTAGGTAGGCTAGAAGATGCTACTAAATTTTAAATTGGTTTCTTACTGTGTGTCCATTACTTTAATTATGCGATTATGTTTAAAATGGGATAACTATTTGCCTTTTATATCATTAATATGGCGACGAACTAAGCGTATTATTCATTAAGGAGATAACAATATATTTATACTACATATATAATTATTTTCTTCGTATCATATAATATCCCGGCTATATTTTGTCTTATTCACAAGATTATCTTGACTTTGGTGCCGTTTTAATTTTTTGTTGGTCTATGTAAGATTCTAATAGTATAAACTCTACATTTAATATATTTTATATAACACTAATATTTATTTTATTAACATTCATTTTATTATTCATTGAATTGTTTTTTATTTTCCAAAAATAATCGAAAGCTCACTGTTAACTGCAATGCGCATTACCCGCGCTAGTTAATATCTCAAGCCTCTTTAGAAATAAATGTTTCGCCAATTGTTCTGTGTTACAAAAAGCCTGAACATTATATTTCATTGTTATCATTCCAGAATAAATCTTTTAAAATTTCAAACATATTTTGATGCTATATAAAATAGGGAATTTTAAATTTTTCATTTTAACGTAGGTACTTTTAATCTTTACATAAAAATTTAAGTCTACTAAAAATTGCATTCGTATTTCAGTGTTCAGAGTTCACTCATGGCTGAAAAGGCTTTACTCTACTATGTAAATAAAACGATGAAAAAGGTTCGTATTTGACAGATAGATTTTGTATAGAGTAAACCACGTTTATACTTTTTCTTTATATTCATAAAACACTTGTACTGTTTGGTAATAACAAGATGCAATTGATGCTAAATAATATAATAATTATCATCTCAATATGTCTTTTATATCTTATCTCTAAATCTTATCGCATTCGTTACTTTTGCTAATTTTAAGTTTTAATATTTTCATGACAAATACCAAACCAACCAATAAGTTCATCTAAGAAGATATTAAACAGAACGACGAATCTGAAGGTATGTCGAATATACGTAAAGCCATATTAAATTTCTATTCAGTAACTTATCCAATCAAATCACGTGATCTCGCCACATATAAACATATCGAAACGTCACATAAGCCCCTCAATTGTTTAAGTCAATTATTACACTAAAATTATTAAAAGTTAGTGAGATACTAAGGGAAGCCCTAAGTTAAATCAAATATCCCGTCAAGTAATATTTTTGAACTCAACAAAGGCATCTTTACTTTGTTTATAAATATAGATTTGTATATAGAAGTACCATTTTTAGCAGTAGGTTGCATTAGTTTATTGAACACTGATCTCTTAAGTATTTTTTACAGAAACGACATTCCAGTATCTAGGTCACATATTTTTTTGTGCACAAAATAAAACGAGTTCTAAATTTAAAAACGTTAGGTTAAATATAAAACATTTTACAAGCCGTTAAATCACACTTAAAATTACTAATTTTTTAGTTTTGGTTAGACAATAAATTATAGTACTTAGGTCCTAACAGCTATATAACGAAAGTATTGTACTAAAACTTTTAAAGGTTCTTAAATTCAAAAAATATTGTATATGGTGCACAAAATATTGCTGGTTAAAAACACACACACACACGTAATAACGCGTCGCTACTTAATTTTCTGAACAAAATACAATTGTTGGTTATCCAACATCAACATCGACTTCAAGTATAGATATCATTTTGTTATGCTTAATTGCTAGAAGTTCTGTCACAAATAAAAATTTTCAAGACTCTAAGACGTAAGTGAAAAACCTCTGTTAACATCTTACCTAGTCAAATCTCTCTTTAAAAATTTGTTTTGTGACCAAAGACCCATTATACTCGTTTTTTTATGTTTCAGAAATTAAATCACCCAATCTATTCCCCTTAAATACAAACCCATTCACCGAAATGTTATTAAAAAAACATACATATTCGAAATATATAGACTTATGTTGTTTTTTAATATTGTAATAACGTAGATTTTTTTTATATAATAGTATTATTTCATATCAAGGTAGCTTTTTTTTCGATATTTATTTCCTGCACAATGCACCATGTGTATCAATACACAATTATATCAATTCATATTCCAACGACACTTGATATCATCATAAACAATTTAACCTCAAGATATTGCGTCCAAAAATAAACTATATTCCGTTTGCTTAGAGTCTATATTTGATAGAAATTTCTAACATTTAAATTTACTTGGAACTTAATTGTACAAAGTAAATAAATATGTTTACATATTAAGCTTGCTGGTTGACGTAAAGCTCGCTGCCGCCAAAAATTAGAATTTCAGGGGTTTTGTGATTTATATCTTTGAAGGGTTGACGTTTTTGTTGTGTTTGTGCTTTCTTTAGGTTGTTTATGTATAATACCATGTTTATATTTATTTGTTACGAGCGACAAAAGTTCACTGTGTTAATTTTCTATAAGTACTATTTACAATCTCAAAGGGAAGTGACCCAATTCTTTAGACTCAATAAAAATAATATTCCTGTTCGCGAAATGCCTGGATATGTAAACCGTATAAGGACCTACTTAGGAACAATGGAAAATCGCATATTTGTGACTGCACTGTGACACTTTAATATACTGTTAGAACTTAGAAATAATTACACTGTGGCTAGTTAACTAACTTATTGACATTCAATTACATCCTTTCTTTCCGTGACTACGATTGCTGAGAAAAAATCCAAACGTCTGGTTAAAATTAAAGTTTAAGTTTACCCAATCATACGCGAGCCTAATTGATATAGAATAGTTTAACGTAAGAAATGGTTGTTTCTCTTTTTCATGTTCAGCTTATTTCAACCACAATAAAATACTTTATAATTACTCTATTTTTATGAACACATAATATATGGAGCTGAAATATTGGAAATCAGTTTCGCTGATTAATTTTTAAATTTCGCTATGAAATAAATATGTTCCATTACTGTTCCCGCTCGTGACAATTGTAATATAATCAATTTTGGGAAGTCATCAGAGTTATTGTGATTTAAAAATTATGAAATTGTTTTCCACTCTATACAACGTATGATGTGTGGAGCATTTTCAAATAATCAATCTTCAAATTCTTATCGAAAATTGCCGAGTCACAGGTGTTGTTCTCGTTTCGTTGTTCTACATTTCTCGTCTTCTGAATATTGCGTAACATTAAATAACATCAAAGGAATATATTTATCACTTACCAAAATGCTGGGTTTATTATAAACGACAGTATTTTAGGTATTCAAAACGCAATTTTCATCCAGATAATGCTTGTAAGATATTGAAGTGGAAAATAAAAAGAAAATAAGATATTGTGCTTCATGCTACGTATTTGAATTAACAAAACTGTAATGTCCCGTCATCTTCCCCGAGTAAACGTACTTTTATTAGAAGTTGAAAGAACGTAATAGATGTCATCACTATCACGATAAATTAATTATTTAATAAAATGATATATATTATATTTTTCATATAAATTTTTCAATTTTCAAAAAATATATGAGAAGTATGTCGAATTAAATACAGAAGTGTAAAAACCATGAAATAAATATAGTTAAAAAAAACTAAAAAAACACGCTTAAAAAATGAATCGAACTAAATAGCAAAAAATAATTCGTAATAAGAGAATAATGGGCAACATATAATAAAATTATTGCGGAAAAGAGTGGCCCCTTAGCCAGTTAGCTACCGTTTTCAAATCTTTTCGCCTCCAATATCATCCTTACCACCTGGATGCGTGCCGATCCTCTACTGTGCGGTTTTCAAGGACATTTTTCCCACGTTCCATTCGCTTGTGGAACGAACTCCCTTCGGTGGTATTTCCAGATCGGTACGACATGGATACCTTCAAAAAAGGCGTTTACTCCTACCTACATGGCCGGCAACACTCTTGTACATCCTCGGATGTTGCAAGAGTTCATGGGCGGCGGTGATCACAAGTCGTCTGTGACCCGCCAGCTCGCTTGCCCTCCTCTTACATAAAAAAAAAAAGAGAGCACAACACATCTGTGATGCTGAACACCTAGAGAGCGAGCTGCAGCATGTCAAGCATGCCTTGTTCAACAACCACAAACCACATCAAGCCACCCACAGTTGAGCGTCAACCGGCCCTACTACCATATGTGAAAGGAGTTAGTTACAGAATCGGCAACATCTTAAAAAAGGTTTCTATAAAAACTATGTTCAAACCTCAAAGGAAAGTGAGCCAATTTTTGAGACCTATCAAAACTAATATTCCTTTACAATGTGCTGGAGTATATAAACTTGACTGCGATTGTGGCTTGTCATACATAGGTCAAACAAAGAGGAGCGTCGGTAAAAGAGTTAACGAACACATCTCGGACATCAAGCATAGGCGTACATCGAAGTCAACAGTGTGTGAACATACCATAGACAAGCCCAATCATTTGAAACGATTTGATAAACCTAAAATCCTCGCTAAAGAACATCGTTACATTCCAAGAATGGTTTGTGGGGCTATTGAAATTAAAAAAACATCCTAATTTTAATAGAGAAGATGGTTGGGGATTATCCAACACCTGGGACCTACTTTTGAAAAATATAAAATCCCATGTCTGTGACCGCACTGTGGGACCTCAAGATACTGTTAGTGCGTTTTGTGTGAATCCTAAACTGTACGCCCGGAAGCTTCGAAACCGTTGGGGTAGATGACTAATTAACTGACTTACTGACAGACACCTCCATCTCGTTTTACCGTGAACACGATTGCTGCAAAGCATTCGAAACGTCGCGTCGGGTTAGATTTAAAATGTAAATTTAAAATTTAATTCAATATACGTTAAATCCGTAAAAATAGTTTTATTTTAATGTGTAGTACCTGTGAAAAACTTAGAAAACACTAGATAATATGTAACTAAATATATTTAACCGATAACAAAAATGGATTTTTCTATAACAATGGTCTGATTAAATATCATAATACTTTCGTGTACATACAAGTAGGTACATTATTTTATAAATACAGTATAAGAAATTTTTCCTAAGGAAAACATAATATTCGTACAAAATATTTCTCATCTCATAACAACGTGATTGCCGGCGAGAGATCAAATTTCGCTGCGACTTAAATTTATTTTAAACAAATTCGTTCTATATCGGTTTAGAAATTATTACCTAATGGCAGTTATCTATCCAAGACTACGTGCTAATTTGTCTCATTCTGTTATAAATAAATATGTTCTTTTTAAACAAATAATAAGATCCTATGTAATTTACCATCAATATATAAGCAATTAATTGTTTTTGTAATATTGGTTTTTGAAATTAATGATAATTTCTCATATCTTAATTTACCTTTATACCTTTTAACTTTATTCAATATTTACATACACTGTCTTATTAAATATTTCTGTATATTATATGTTATAATTATTACATTATAAATTTATTACCTTATAACGTCTGCTTTAATATAATTATTGTTTAATAAAAAAAACGAATGAGTTTTGTTCCCATCTACGTAACATGTTAATTTTACCAATATGAGGGGTAGGTACCTTTTTTAAGTAGTACATTTTAGAAATTCTATTATCTTACGTTTCTATACAATGTTTGGTCCAACATTTTATTAAATATAATTGTTGCTTATATTATCTTAAAATGAATTATGATAAATTAACATGTGTATTCCAGCACTGTAATCAGGCCACTAAAGCATAAGTGTCTACCAAGTGTCATATGTCGGGCCATAAGGGTCAAATTATACAAAGAAAAATAATACAAGGTTTTGTAAATCACCCTTACTATTAAACACCATCTCTACTAGATTGTAACAACTCTTGTAACAGCTTATTGTAAGTAAAAACTACTGTACTGCTGCTGGTACACCACCTGGCCCTACTGTTTTCACATTATGCATGCTTCGACGCCTTTCTTACTTTATGCATAGATTTTTTCTGATATTATGTTCTACAATATACATCTTCACCTACAAGCAATAAATGAAACTAACTATAAAAAAACCTTATTTTGCTGTAAAATTATAATATATTTTATTTGGCCTTCTTAAGCGTAAAATGAGACAAAATATTAACTCAAAAGACAAAAATAATTTTGCCAACTAATTCGAATATATGTTTAACATCTAATATTTAAATAAAAACCAACGTTGAAATGAGAAATAAATTTGAAATAATAGTGGTTAAAGATTATTTTTTTTCAAACGTCGAACGAGAGAAGTCGCTTTTAGAATGTATATATAATTTAATTACGAGCCATAAAGCTATTGTAATTCTGTTTTTCGTATGAATGCAGTACAAAACCAGTCTGATTCATTTAAGTTACTTATTAATAAAGATTTAATAATAGAACTACAATAACAGCTGTGGAAGGTTATCTGAACTTTTATAAAAAAAATGTGTTCACATCATACTGGACATACGAACATATATAATACAATGAATATTTCAAGAAATATCCGTATTGATAATTATTAATATAACAAGACCCATATTATATTTATTGAAAAGATGTGTATTTTTATATATATAGAAAGTCTTATTATTTTTTTCTTTTACTTTTATTATGCACGCCTACAAACATCCTCTTCTGTACATCTTAAGATAGGTTGGTAATGTTTTCATGGCATTAAGCCCGCCTTTTGTGCTTTCTATTGTATATTGTGAAATAAAGAATTAAATCAATAAATAAATATTGTTGAACTTAAAAATGCAACACATTTGGTAGGTTATACGATATTTAATTGGAAGAGTCGCGGGGATAATTCAATTTATCTAATTTTTCAGATAAGTGTTGTTTTCATTTATCTTAACGTTAATATAACCATTTTATTGGGTAGTAGGAACATCTTTGGCCTTTCCTTTTATGTCATGTTGTTTTTTCTACTCTATAAATCAGACTCCTTAATATTCGGAAATATTTATATAAAGCATAAATTATGGTAAAAAATTTGCACAAAAATTGTCTTTATTTTGGAAACTTCGTTAGGAACATCAAAGTCCTAAACAAAATGAAAAAATAACAATGTTCAAAGTAAACCGAAAGATTGTAAGGAATGTAAACTTATTAATAATTCCGTAGAGTCTGGCTTCATTTCAGCAGGGAAAAAGACCTTCTATTAAACTCTATCATTTTCAAAAATTTAAGAAAAATAAGCTTTAGTTTAATACAGTTTTTAATGTTAATTAGTTAATTCCTGGGACCGTTCTATGTTTTAAAATTAAAATAGACATTATGTATATTGGTCAATTTCTAAAACTTTTTCAAAAATAAGATGTGACGGAATAATTCCCTTAAAAGCAGTTTTATAATGCCGACAGCTACAGAGGCTTTGATTAAATCAGTTTGATTTTTAACATTTGTGATAATCTATACTAATATTATAAAGAGGAAAGGTTTGATTATTTTTTTGTATGTTTGAAATGAATAGGCTCCGAAACTACTGGACCGATTTCAAAAATTCTTTTACCGTTGGCAAGATACACTATTCCCGAGTGACGTAGACTATTTCATTTTCAAAAATTAGGGATGATTACTGAAACCTGAATAACATAATATTTCGAATCCATATGCTTTAATACGTATATCTGAATAATGTCCTGGTCGTGTGTGTGTGATGTGGATGTATGTTATTATTTTCAGTTTGATATCGTAGCAATGTAATGCCTATATATATAAAATTTTCACGGGAATAGGATACTATAGAATTAATTATAAGTCTATTATAGGTCTGGATAATTGTAGTTTCCACAGATTACGCGAAAAGTGACCTACACGCGGGCGGAGCCGCGGGCAACAGCTAGTCATTTATATAATAAATACAGGTTGTATTCATGACTTAGTTAATAATTGAATAAAAACAATCTTATCCACTGTACATACTTTTGCTAACTCAATATACATAGAAATGTCTTACTATTTTTGTTTTACTTTTGTCTCAATAAGCAGCTAGTTTTTTCAACTAGTTACTCTACCGCTGACTCTAGTATCTTTCTCATGAAACAAATGTACCGTAGCAGCTGCTGCACAACTTAGTTTGATTCTATATAGATAGCATGGATTGGAGAGAAGGCAAGCGTTATTTTACTTTGAAATAATGTTTAAATTTATGACGAAGCTGAGAATTAAGAGGTGTCATCTGAGACAGCAAAGAAGTCTTTCGTATTTCGTTCAATAGAATTCAGGAGGTTGAGGTAAATGGAAAGAGATTTTCTGTGGTTGAAACGGGGATCCCACAACGTTAACCTAAGGAAATGAAAGTTTTGTTATTAACAAGGCAGTGAAAGTGAATTTATATTAAGTATTTAATGATCTGCCTACGTTTGTGGATAAAAATAATGGTTGTTTTTACTGATAATACTTCTTTGGTAATTATAGTTAGAAGACATCAGGTATATTATAAAGATATAAACAGGGCGCTTTTAAAATATTGCCTTCATTGAGTAATAAAAATTTGTTGTGTGGAAAACAAGACTAAGGCCAATTTAGTTTATTGTTATTAACTAATACTAATATGAAACTTCATATCATAATATCAAAGTATCGTCCTACCTAGGATATTGCTGCACATATGAATTATTTTCTATACCTCTTGTAAGCCAAAATATTTTAGAAAAACTATTCGTGCAATGAAATATATGCTGACAAGTTTTAATAAATTAAGTCACATAGTTATAAACACTGGGTCACTAATCAGTATACATTTTTTGATCTAAAATTATTTTATAGGAATACAGATAACTTTTAAAGCATAGAGATATACATTTTATAAAAAAGATTAACATTTTAAATTTAATAACCGCCCCGTCGCGTTGGTCGAGTGGTTAGCGCAGACGCCTAACGTATCGTATCGTATGGGATCGGGTTCGATCCCCGACAGGGACAGGCATGTATGTGATGAGCACAGATGTCTGTATTTATGGGTTTGGTTTGGTATTAAATATATTCTCAGTATTTATAATGTGTATTTATGTATTTGTATCGTTGTCTAACACCCTTAACAGAAACAAATAATTTGCTTACTTAGGGGTTAGATCAATGTGTGTAATTTGTTCTGCATTATTATTGTTATTATTAAAATATTAGTGACCTAGTGAAAAAGACCTTGGCTTTAGTGCCTATCTTTATTTCATTTAATTGTGATAATTTTCAAAATCAACAAAATTCCTACGTATTTTAATATATATATATATATATATATATATATATATATATTAGATATATGTATACTTTTGTAAAGTTATTTTTTTAACAATTAAATACACAAATTGTATTTTATTAGGGTTTTTATACCTTTTGTAGTTAAAACTTTGGCATATAAGGTCGTCTCTCACGTCACAATTGAGTTATTAAAAATTAAAACATTAATGTATTAATGTTTGAAAAAAAGTGTAAAGCTCATTTAAAATGAAATACCAATATAAAAAATTGATGCGGGCAAGAATTCGAACCCGTGACTTCTGGAAAACATTGCGTTTGTTATTTTAAACTTGTCTAATAGATCTTTTGAACTAGATAACCGCCTATATATAAAAACATAAAAACATAAAAACATCAATCAGTAAAATGGAAAAAATAAAATAAGCAAAAAAAATAATATATTGTTAAGTAACATAATAATATCAATAACAGTGACTTTTAGTTCAACTCTGTGATCCGTTTATGTTCCTAACTAATACCATGAAGTGCACAGAAACTCCTAAAACTTAATGACTGTGACAGTTTATACACGCCATTGACCGACCCGTTTAATCCTGTAGTACAAAATCATAAGTAAATAATGTTTTTATATTTGATATATGCTTGGTAATATAAATATTTAAATTAATAACAATCATTTTATTCTTTTTTATTATAATATGATGAAAAGACGAAGGGTAAATTTTGCAAGCCGCAATTTTTTGAAATGCAAACACCGTACACGTTCCAGTACGATTTATGAATTACAAATAGTAACACCGTTATATTTCCGTTTTCCTTGAACCCTCATTTAAGAATTACAAACAAAAAATATTTAATAGTTCTTATTTATAAGAAGATAACCTGAATAATTAATTATAATATTAATACTATGCTATACATGTAATGTATTTTTGTGTTGTTCTAATTGTTGAAATTTTATTATAATTACTGTTACTGTCTATTTATTACTTTAGTGCTAATTAGTGTTGGATATTAGTATGCATAACTTACAGTTGGAGGTTTTGTCGATTTTGACATTTGAATACACTAATGAATCTTTGACATTTGAAAAAGTGTTTTTCACACGTTCACAAAATAAGTAAGAAACATGGAACTTCTGTCTCTTATTTCTATTTTATGAGTCACGTATTAAACTTGAAAAAGTTTTATTAAAAAGCAATGTAGAGGTTGTCTTTGACGCCAACATTTTAATTATTACTCAGCAGCTTTTGCTGTCGAGGTTTATTGTGCGAGGTGAAATCTTAACGAATGCAAAGCTTTGAAAGCTCATAGCGGATAATTAAGAAATGTTTCATCGTAAATTAAAATGCACTTCTTCATTATCGTATATTACTTTCCACTATTAGTAAAAAATCTTGCTATCCTATTAATGTCATCGTTTGAATGTTTGCTGTGAATTACATAAAAAATACCTTCTGTGTGGTTTTTCAATCCCCGACTCAAAAAGAGAGGTGTTATAAGTTTGACCTGTCAATGCTGCAGCCAAACGTGTCGACCGATTTGATTGTGTTTTTTTTCATCGAAACCCTGGTTAGTCGAGATGATCTTTAGCTATGTTTGGTCGAAATAGAAACAGTCGTCTCCAAGATATTGAGGTTTTATTGGTGGTGATAGGTTCTTATGAAATTTTGAAAGAAATACTTAAGCAAGTGAACATTTATGTGTCTGTAGGTTCATTTTGTACAATAATGAAACCAGTAACATAATTTTAAAAAGCAGAAAAAAATAAAAAATAATTAAAAAAACTCCTGATAAAAAAAAACCTCTAAAAAGAAGAAAAATAATATTTTTATGTACTTATTGAAATCGTTGCGTCAGGGGAACGCTTAATAAAGGGAGAAATTAAAATGCAAGTAAGTTACCAAGGCAAATAAAGATATTACGATATCGAATCGTAGAGTCTAAGCCCTCATAACGTAAAATAGACAGCATTGTCAATGTACATACAAAGTTCCCCCGACGCAACGACTTCAATAAGAACATAATCATTTTATTTTTATTCTTTTTAGAAGTCTTTTTGTATCGTGGGTTTTTATTATGATTTTAATTATTTACATGATTAGTTTACGTAGTGACCGTGACACCGTGTGCCGGTGGACCCGGGTTCGATCACTATATTAGAATAAAATCTGTAATAAAAACATGTTTTTTTATAGAATTGTATTTCTGTGATATATGATATTTATTTATATCTTTTCCACTTTGTATCTATGACAGAGATCAGCTGTGTACGTCAAAGAGAAGTGTTAGTAGGGCCTATTTTGACACTTCCTTCTGTAAAGACACTCCCAGGGTTAAAACTAAATTAAAGGAATCCAAGCGCCTCCTGGTCTGAGAAGGACCAAAAAACAAACTCAGCCGGGTATTATTTTAATGTGATCACTGTTTTACAAAAGTCAATATTTTGTAAGCCATTAACAAACGACTAGAACCAGCGCAATCAATTCAATGGAATTAAACATACAAACATTGAAAATATTTCTGACGTAAAAAAAACAATATGCGTTTTGGAATAGAATGCGTTTTGTAAAAAGTTCGATTGGAAAACCGCGCTGCCGCCATTCATCACTAGAGTGCGAGGTCGGCCAATATCTATTACTTTACTCCTTTGTTCTTGAAGCTGCATTCAAAAGCTAGTAACTCATATATGAAATTGCTTAGTTAAAAACACCATAACATTCAAATAGTATCAAACTAGCCTACCGTTGAGAACTTTATACAGAAAAGAGATTGAAACCCAAATTACTAAAAACTATATATATAGTTTATAATAGATTAGTACAGAATGCAAAATAATTAACATACAAATAACAATAAAATGAAAGTCACTTGACTTAAATTAAATCAATATAATTCAATGATAAAAAGGAATATAATTTAAAATTTATCCTAATATTTTTAATTCACCTTGTTATAAGAAAAACAGGTTACATTATATATATTTATATATATAATGAAAAAATAAACCGATACGGGCAGGGATTCCAACCCGCGAATAGTGGGAAATCGTCCCGTCGCTCTACCAACTGAGCTACCGTATCGCTCTCCGCCTCGGTGAATTAAGTATTCTATATGTGATCGTCTTTATCGGGACAGTGGTGACATCTATTAGGTTTCTTTCGAAAATCCTAACCAATGTTTCTAACTTTGCAGTTAAGATAAACATTGAAAAGATGTCACTACCGAAATTTATGTTTGAAAATATCTATAAACATGTATAGATATGTTAAGCTTACTTAAATTTATAGAAATATAAAATGAAAAAATAAACCAATAAGGGTAGGGATTCCAACCCTCGACTAATGGGAAACCATCCCGTCGCTCTATCAACTGAGCTACCGTATCGCTGTCGACCTCGGTGAATTAAGCATTCTATATGTGATCGTCTTTATCGGGACGGTGGTGACATCTATTAGGTTTCTTTCGAAAATCCTAACCAATGTTTCTAACTTTGCAGTATAGATAAACATTGAAAACATGCCACTATCGCACCTTATTTTATGATTGGTCCCCAGCATGATAAAAATTCTATCTTAATGCATTCGAAATGACTCTCCCAGATCAAAGTAACTTAGTAAGATGGGGAAAGCCACCGAAAAGTCTTGCAACATCTGTGGGCAGCCAGTAGGAACAACGAAACACTTATTAGTAGGGTGTAGGATACTTCTAGATAAACGTCAATACTCGCGTTGCCACGATAACGTATTAGAAATTATATTATACGGAAAACGTTATAGTCTTTCAGTAGCAAGAACGCGGAAGGTTATATCAACCACCAAACGATCTGTAGAATTTAAATAATATAACTGTCTAATGATCTTTAGAATAAAAGAAGACTCCTCCAAAAAATCAAAAAAGAAGCCTTATTAAATTTTATACGCGGCTTCTTATTGTTCTCTCATGATGGACACGCATAAAAAACATTACAAAATCTCTGGGGATGTTGGTGTTTTGTCATCCAGACCGGACTTACTCTTGTATTCTTAACATCTGAGGCGCGTGATACTTGTGGAGCTTACTGTTCCCTTGGAAACAAACATCCCCAGGGATCACACATTCAAGCTTAAAAAGTATTACAAACTGACCAATGAACTGACCAGGAATAAATTTATAGTTAGTTTGTACGCGGTAGAAGTTTGAGCGAGAGGTATAACAGCAAAATCTCTCTATAACCTACTTAAAGACCTTGGCCTTTCTAGAACAAACACCGGTTCATTTCTAGAACGTATTTCAAAGGTGGCAGTAGTAGGTTCGTTCCAAATTTGGTTAGGTAGGAGAGGAGTGTAGAGGGTGAAGGCGAGCGTTTTTGCGCATAATGAAGGGACCCTTTAAAACCTACTCCTGGATCGCAAGTCCCAGGCACTGCTCCCTCCTCCTTGCAACGCGATGGGCCCGGCACCCGCTCAGTGAATCCATGGAATGCTAAGAAGCTTCGGCGTCAATGAAAAAACTTTTGTATAAAACAAAAATCCTCTTATTGTAATAAACTGAAGTGTCCCTTTATAAAATCTCACTTTAGGCCATGAGAGCCCTTAGACGTTTCCATCCACTTGAGTCAACTTTGATTACGCAGCTTAATTGTTTGACATTCTACCTAACTAGTTCACGTAGTATGAGAGCGAAGTTAAGTGCTTATTAGAATATTAATACATATTAATATGTAAACAACAAAATAACATTTAATAATAAAAAAAATATTATAAAACAAATTAAGTAAGAGAAATTAGTAAAAAGAAGTAATAATTGATAGTTATAAATAAGTAGAGGGTAGGGTTTCTAAACATAAAAATATTTAGGATCCCCACCCAAATTATAAGTTTGACACATGTATGTGATCAGTAAATCTATCTGTCTGTCTGTGACATCGTAGCTCTTAAATATTATTTGTTTAAGTTTTACTTGATAGAGAGTGTTCTAAGCAAACATTTTAGAAAAACCTTTCTATTTCAGGGTCTTTAACAAAATGTGAAGTTTAAATATATATATTTCTGAATTACTAAATTATCTTAAAATAAAATAGATTTAATATAGTTATACAATAAATAATGTGTTTTATCACTTCTTTTTAATATTTAAAATAACTTGGCACCCCTGCGATTTTAAATAATCTGGTCAATTTGTTTTTTTTTGTTATATGGCTTGTAAACTTACCCAATAGATAAGCTATCAATTTTACATCTTTTCAAACCCTACTGAATGTTCATAAGAAGGAAAATGATAGAAAGAAGAGGCTAGGCACCTCTTCTTTTTAAATATATAAAAAAATATTATGAATAAAAGGAACCCTTTTCACAAGGGCCTACGACAAGGACAAGGTCAAAGCTTATAATAATCGATCCATTATATTGTTACGTTTGCTACACCTGCTGTTTTTCTTGTGCCTTTAGTTAGCATTTTGCAAAAGCCAGAAAGCGTTACTTTAAAATAGAATCCTAGGAGTTCTTGTGAAATTAATTTAAGTTCAGTTCCAATAAAAAGCTTTTTCGTGGATCTTAAGAAGTAAGTTTATGTCCTGCAACAGTTTCTTTTAAAAGTAATTTATTAACTGAACAACACAAAGATCAAAAAGACAAAGCATTAAATTTATCGAACCTCTGAATGGATATTTGAATTAGTTCTCGCCTACGATTTGATTAAAATGTATGTACCGAATTAGTTAGTGAATTAATTACTTATTGTACGATTTTCATTAATAATTATATATTATTATGTCATTGTTAATCTTTGCCTACGAACATTGGTAAAAAGAGTTTATTATCATACTTTTACCTAATTCAATGAGCAATATTAACCAATTTATGTTTTTTTTATGTATTAATTATAAACCATCGTTCAGATATTTTCAATTGAGGAAAATTATTGTAAATCATGCATTGACTAAATTTAATGGTCGATATTTAAGTAAATTTGTATTAAAATTAATATTTCTATAATGATTTCTAAGTTAATCTATAATATTATATTTAATGAATATAACCAATTTAATTGATTTCATTAAATAATAATTGGCTTCCTAGAGCGTCCGTGTTAATCATCACAACTTGACAGTGCTGTTAACTATTTTTTTATTTTAATCTTTGTTTCACAAATCGGTCGATGGTATAAGATAAAGTCTCAAATAGTAAAAGGCTAAAAAAGATTTTTCGGAATTTAAAACACTTTCATCTCCATTTTGGTCCTTCAAATGAATGTCGTTGCCTGTTATTTTGTATAGTAATAAAAGAACGGCTTTATTATTAGCGTTTTATTAAGATATAATAGAAACTAGATTTAAATGTTAATATGTATATGAAATAGATGTAATTAGAGTTTAGATTAGTTAAGCAAATAATCCAAAAGGTTAGAGCTATACATGGTAAAATTATCAAGAACCCCTCCAGGAAAGATAGGAAAGACTTTGTTACTATGACGTTCACGATCACTTGGAGGAGAATCTCCGATACCTTAGGACACGTCATATACCTAAGCCTACCAACCCCATGGTGGCGGTGGTAATGAACTTCATAAAGATAAAAACTAAAACCAGCTCTGGATCTAAAAACCTTAAAAAAGAACAAAGGCAAAGATGAGAATAGGCAGTCCGCCTTGGCTTCGTCCGACGGAGGGGTCACTGAATCACTTTATTAATGCTCTCCTTGAGTTTCAAACTCTAACAAAAGCTACTACACAGGTAAACTTAATACCTCTTGAAGAAATTCTTCAGGCCTATAAAATCGGCAATCGTAAGTTCTTGAAGCTGAAACTCAAGGAGGCAGACGCAGCCATATACAACAACCAAACAGATAAGATCATTCCTGGTGCAATGGCAGGAGAACATATGGCAGCATACAATGCGACCAGAGGTTTTGTTATGTTGGATAAGATAGAGATGAAGCGAAGAGGCAAAACCAAATATATGATGCCATCTAACGACCAAATTGTCGTCACGGCCCAATGCACCAAGACAATACTAGAGCATACGACCCTAGTCAAAGCTAGCACGTTAACAAAATTCGAAGCAGGGATCATGTCAACATTAAACTGGGTCAACGGTGTTGCAGGATGTGGCAAAACCACGTCGGTAATGTCGCACTTCCACGCAGAGAAAGACACAATCGTTACAATCACAGCTGAGGCAGCCAAAGATTTAAGAGAATAGATCTCTTATGATGAGAGAGATAGAGATGGCCTCTGTATTAGTAAATGGATTCAAACAGTCAAAAAATATCACCGTATGGTGGTCGACGACGCTCTTATGAACCATTTCGGAGCCATAGCAATGGCTACGCAGTTGTCTGCCGCTGGCAAAATTCTCCTCGTCGGTGACGTGATCCACTGACCTTCAATCGATAGAGATAATCTATTCGAGATGAGGGTTTGTTGTCCCACCCTGGTGACGTCCATTAGCCAGGAATTACTGTGCACACATCGGCATCCCTTAGATGTCGCGTATGCCTTAGAATAGATCTACTCCGCCATCTATTCCAGCAGGAAAATAGTGCAGTCCTTAACAATGCTTAATTACACAGGTCGAAAATATCCCGATCCCAATCCAATATTTTCTACTTAGTACACACCCATGAAGAGATGACAACATTATCTAAAGAGGGTTTTCGATCAGGCGAAGGGTCACGTATTCTAACCATACACGAAGCTTAAGGACTCACTTTCGGCTCCGTTTTTATAATTATAAAAAAACCACCAGGAGTAAGATGCAACTGCACGACAGCGTACTGTTAGCCCGGGAAATAAAAGTCACTTTTTAAAAAAGAAATTAATTATTTAAAAGGAATACAAAGGACTTAATTTAAGACAACCGCTCAATTGGAGATTGAAAACTAGACTGGCTTGGGATTGAGTTTATGATTAAAGCAACAAACAACAAAATGCTGACTGGACTATTGCTAGGCTTAGATAGACATTAACCCTTACATGTCTAGGCTATAACACCTCCCCCTTTAAGAAGAGGCTTTGGGGTTAACTTACAAAGTCTCGTATTATACTCTAGTTCTGAGCGGAGCGACTGAACTAATTATTTCGATGTCATTGTCTGGTATGTCTGTCATTTCTGTAACTTCAGGAATAGTTTGAATAACTGGTTGTTTTTTATTAATTAAATTCTGAAATGGGCGGTTGTTCAGTTTGTTACACATTATCTTAATAGCTACATAGAAAATGAACATAATCATAAACATAAGTGTTACAATAATCAGAATTGAGTACTGTGTCCCATATTGTACAATATGAGGTTGTTTAATTGATTCGATTTTGCTTAGATTGTTTAAAATGTATTTCAATTGATTTCCCGAGTGGAAATCGTCCAAATCTATATTATTTAAACGAATAGGGGACACATTACCTGTTTCGATATTTACTTTATTTATGTTACAACAAGTATCGTTAATTAAATTAAATTCTGGTACATGGTTGATTGGTGATATAATTTCTAAGTTATTATGTTTTGGAACAAATGTGGCGCTATTGCAGTATCCAATACAATCTTTCGGAATATTAAGGATACCCGTACCTAGGATATTAGTTTCGTACAATTTTGAGTTAGCACAATCGACAGATATTTTTTGGGGTTCGGATTGTACATATAACCAATTATTGTTTGTTAAGGATTTCCATATATCTAAATTGCCGTATATCACTTTCGCTTCACACTGCAGTGGTTTTTCACTTATAACTTTAGCTAATAGCTCACTTTCACAAATTGGTTTTGCATCCGTAGAATAAACACTTTCCAGGTCACAGATGAATCTTCCTTGACCAACAGATTGGCACGCCTCGAGGTCGTTAAACGTACAGTAATGTGACTTATCTATGGTCATTGCTATATACTTATTATTAGGGATAATTAACGTAAACGAATTAGGTTCTTTGGGTTTATGAGGTGTTGGAATAGCTACATTATGGAATAATACATATTCTTTTCTATCAACTAACGGTACTTGTAAAACAAATACAATCTTATCTTTAATATAAAAACAAACTATTTTAGATATGTTTAAAATTAAGTGTATAGAGTTAATATCTAATGCTACAGGTAATTCTAAGTTACTAGATAAATGTCTGTAATTATCGGCAAGCTCTTGGTACAACTGTGTAGGGGTCATTATTGCTGGATGAAGAATGTTTTGGCTACTAAACAAAATGGCATTAGTGACATCTTCCAATTGAAAGGAAATGGTAAGTATAGCAGTTTCTATTACGTTAAACACTTCGTCAATTCTTATGAGAATCTGTAGGCCGTTAGTTAATTCGTTAATGTTTTTGATATTTAATGAGAGCTTGTCGATAGCTACACCAAGGTTTTCCTCATTCTCTTTTATCTTATATAAACTATCATTATATGACCTTAATATAGAGGTAGTTACTAAAATATTCTCCTTCATCAGAGAGGCTAACTGCTTTTCACTATCTTGCAAAGATGTTATCGCTTCGTCATATCTTATACCAAATATCTGTTTCATGACTGTCCCTATGACACTTATCCAAGCACTGCGTTTGGTTTTATTATCAAGTAGATGTGAAATGGCAGAGAACTCTTTACTCATATCTTGGAATCGCGCTATTATTGGCTGAAGTGAATTTTGATATTCTAATTCTATCTCTATAATTCTAGTTTCCTTACAAAGATCTTTCAAGGTTTCTAAAGTGTTTCCGATGTTATCAATATGTGGTTTAAAATGTGCAATATCTATCGGAATGACTACTTGTAATTGGGCATTATTAATTTTAAGCTTTCCTAGATAGTCATAATAAAGTCCCGAACTTGTAGTGATCGGCTGGACGAAGTTCCGCTGGGGCTCTCCCCGCGTGAAACTGTAAACAGTGTCGTCAAAGTTAAGGTAAGTAACTATCTAATCTTATTTAATCTTACGAGGTAATAGTAAGTATATCTCTTTGTTACTTATTAATTATTTTACTTTACATTTATATTAATTATAATTTTATATAACGGTTTCAAAGGGTTTTCATGAACGAAAACTACGGACTACCTGCTTAAGACCAGTTTATATTTATCTACAGGTTGTCTCCGGTGACCTCAGCCATTTTAACTTGGTCAAAATGATGAGTCACGTGCCGTCGGTTAATAAGGAGGGTAAGTGTATTGTTGCCATTGATTTTTATGACTTTATAGGGGCCCTTCCAAATTGGTGAGAGTGCTTTACGCATTCTCAAATGATTTTTTAGGTAAACGTAATCTCCTGTTTTATATTTTACTGTGCGAGTATGATTATCATAATAAGCTTTTGATGATTCTATTGATTTTCTAATACAATCTAAAGCTTTATCTCTTGAAAGTTTCAGTCTGTTTCGAAGCATTCGAATATAGTCCGGGTAAGTAGCTTCAGGAGTTTCTTCGTAAATAGAATTTGGTATTACGGGTTTGTTACCAAACATAAGTTCATAAGGCGAATAATTTGTCGTAGAATGGATAGATGTATTATAGGTAAACATAGCAGTATAAACATAGCGAGGCCAATTGGTTTGGTCTTCATTTACAAAGGATCTTAAGTATTCTTTTAGGGTGGAATGGTTCCGTTCCAGAGCACCTTGAGTTTGTGGATGGTATGGGGAGGACCAGAGATTTTTAATTTTTAAGAGTTTACACGTTTCTTTAAATAATTCTGAGTTAAAATTAGTACCCTGATCAGTGAGGATAGTCTTAGATATGCCAAATATTGAAATAAAGTGTGCTAAACATTCACTGGTTTCTTCAGCTGTTGTGCTTCGAATTGGGTAAGCAGAAGTGAATTTAGTAAGGTCATCCTGGATAGTGAGTATATATTTAAGTTTTGCCGGACTGGATTCTGGTAGGGGTCCAACGATATCTAACGAAATTCTCTGGCAAGGTTCTGTTGAGGTGCTGGTTATCTGCATAGGGGAACGGTTAATTTGCCTAAGGGATTTATTTAATTGACACTGCGGACATTTCTTAACAAAGTTCTCTACATCACTACGCATGTTTTTCCAATAAAATACTTCTTGAACTCGCTTAAGCATTCGAGTACTGCCTAGGTGTCCAGCAATAGGAATATTATGATTTTCTTTCAATATTTTAGGGATTTCTGTAGGAGAGGGGTAAATTATCTTATCTCTATAGATATGAACAGTTATACCGGTAAGGTGGAAAAGGAAAAGGATCATGTTATATATTTTGACGAATTGGTGTGTATCGAAAGGATTTTTGAATTCTGTTATTGCGATTTCGGTATTTAAATCGCCATCAAGATTTAAGAATAACTGATTCCTAATATTCTTAAGACTGTTATAAATATCCACATATGAAGATTTGTCAAAATGATAAACCTTGAAAAAGAGAAAGTAATATTTCTTTCCGCCGTGTTCAAAATTTATAAAAGAGTTAAGAGTTCTTTCCTTATTTACAATTTCGGACTTATCAGGTAAAATATCTAGGATATTCTGAATAAATGGATTGGATTCGTCCAGATCAATTGAAGTTGGTAAGATTATTATTTTGTATTTTGATTTAAATATGTCCTCATTATGTTCAAGAATTTTCATATCAAATGTTGTGTTGCTATTATTTAGTATTTTCAGGAATGCAGGATAGTCGTCTTCAGATAGGTTAGAGCTCGGAGAATTGTTTGCAGAGGGAATGGGCTCTGTCAGAGGATCGACTGATGGCTCTATTTCTGTTGTAGTGTGTTCACTAGGAACCTGAGAGTCGACAATTGGATCGTTGGGGTTGACAGTGGGCGGTGATACTAACAAGTCCATGAGATCCTTTGGTGAGGAGCTCGTGGCCGGAATGGGTTCTACTACAGGATTAAATAATTGCGTTATTTCAGTGGTGTTGTGCTCACCAGGGTTTTCAAAATCTACAGCTAGCTCGTCAGGATTGAAAGAAGGTGGTGATACTAATAAGTCCATGAGGTCTTTATCTATTTCAGAGACGTTTTCAGGTTGAACTGGATTTACTGGAAACCGAGATAGGGCGTCAGCATTGGTGTTAAGTTTGCCCTTTTTGTATTTGATGTCATATTCGAGTTCTTCCAACTTTAAACGCCATCGGATTAATCGTGACCCTGGATCTTTACATTTAAACAACCATTCAAGTGGTTTGTGGTCCGTTAATACCGTGAAGCGGCGCCCATATATGTAGGGTCTGAAAACTTTAGTGCCGAATATTACGGCTAGACATTCTTTTTCAGTGACGCTATAATTACACTCTGCTCGATTGAGGGTGCGGGAGGCAAAAGCAATAGGACGATCTTGTCCTATATGTCCTTGGGATAGGATTGCCGATATGGCGAAATTAGAAGCGTCACATGTTAAAAGGAAAGGTTGCGTAAAATCAGGATATGCCAAAACTGGGGCAGAAACGAGTTTATTTTTTAAAATTTCGAATGATAACTGTTGGGTGTTTTCCCACACAAAAGGGGTGTCCTTTTTAAGAAGATTAGTTAAGGGTTTAGCAAGTTTGGAAAAATCTTGTATGAAACGTCTGTAATATGAAACAAGACCTAGAAATGATTTAATATCCTTTGGAGATTTAGGCGTAGGGAAACCTGCAACGGCCTTAAGTTTATCTGGATTGGGTTGGACGACATTTTGACTGATAATATGCCCAAGGTAAGTGACTTCCTTCCTGAGAAATTCACATTTCTCTGGCTGAAGCTTCAGATTAAAATTGCGAATTCTACGAAAGACTGATTGTAGATTATTAATGTGTGAAGATAAATCAAAGGAATAGACTACGATGTCGTCGAGGTAGACGAAACACCTAGTACCTTGAAGTCCTGTAAGGCAGTTATTGATAAGTTTTTGAAAAGTTGAGGGTGCATTCTTTAGCCCAAACGGCATACGGTTAAATTGATAATGACCTTGGGGTACGGAAAAGGCAGTTTTGGGTGCATCTTCTCAGAGATTAAAATCTGATGGAAGCTGGAAGTGAGGTCTAAGGTGCTAAAATATTTGCTCTTTCCTAACTGATCAAGAATTTCAGAGATCTGTGGGATTGGATAGGTTTCACCTATAGTGATATCATTCAGTTTACGGTAGTCTATGACAATACGCCATTTACGATGGCCTTTTGAGTCTGCTTTTTTGGGTACTACCCAAATCGGCGAGCTCCAGGGTGAAGATGAAGGTTCTATAATGTTTTGGTCGAGCATTTTATCAATTTGTGTTTTTACCTCTGTCTTGTGGCATTCCGGGAATCTATATGACTTAGTGTGAATAGGAGTATCGCTACTAGTTTTGATACTATGTTCAGTAGCAGACGTGTAAGTGAGTTGGTCATCTGGTAAGTAGAAGATATCAGAAAATTGAGAACAGAGTTCTATAAGGACATTTCTCTCTTCACTGTTTAAGTGTTCTGTCCTTAATGAATTAATGACTTCATCGGTTCGTTTACACGTTTCAAAATTGGATATATTAACTGGATATGAAGTTGGATTTATGGGTTCTACATGAAGTACAAGATTTGTTTCAATATTTACGAAACGCTCAGATGTATTAGCTACAGTAATGTTAACACGCTTATTATCTTTAATTTTGACGATGCAATTGGATATAAAGATATCCTCAGAAATATGTTGATCAATAATTAATCCCTCCTTTAGATTAGTCTGTTGAACCGAGCATTCTATTACAGCTTCAGTTCGAGGCGGAATCACGAAAAATGGTTCAGAAAACAATAATTTAATTTCGTGTTTGCCTATTTTTAGAGTGTCGTAGGTATAATCAATTTTACATCCAAATTTAGTTAAAAGGTCTGTACCGATAATTCCGTCATAAGGTAAATTAATTTCTCGAACAACATGAAATTTATGTGTAAAATGTTTGTTGTCTCTTAATTTTAGTTTTAATTGAAAGTGTCCGGTGGTAAGAGTGGACTCATCGCCAGGGTCTATACCCTTAAGCTTAATGCATTCTTTAATTAATTTTTGGTTAGCTCGGACGCTTGATTCTTTGATAAGACAGACGGCAGAACCTGAATCGACTAATAGGGATAGCGGAATATCTGACGTTTGGGATTCTAGCAGAACATGTGGCAACAGGCGTTTGGTTGTATCTATATGTACTTCATATATTTCTTTAGGATGAGCGAGAGTTTGGGGCTGGTTACTCTGTTCGTGGCTCATTGGATTAGAGAGGGTGCGAGTTTGGGGCTGGTTACCCGGTTCATGACCCTTGTTATAGGATTTAGATTGAGCGAGAGTTTGGGGCTGGTTACCCTGTTCGTGGCTCATTGGATTAGAGAGGGTGCGAGTTTGGGGCTGGTTACCCGGTTCATGACCCTTGTTATAGGATTTAGATTGAGCGACAGTTTGGGGTTGGTTACCCTGTTCGTGGCTCATTGAATTAGAGAGGGTGCGAGTTTGGGGCTGGTTACCCGGTTCATGACCCTTGTTATAGGATTTAGATTGAGCGAGAGTTTGGGGCTGGTTACGCTGTTCGTGGCTCAATGGATTAGAGAGGGTGCGAGTTTGGGGCTGGTTACCCGGTTCATGACCCTTATTATTAAGTGTGATGCCTGTCTCAGTATTTTGTCTCGAGCGGCACCAGGACGAGACTTCTATTCGTTTAAATGAGGCTGGGATTGTTTTATCTCGTCAACTTCATCGTAACTAGCTTCTTCGTCAGGTGGTTCTAGAAAATTTACACGTGGGGGATTTCTACTTTGGTAGTCCTGAGTCCTAGAGTTGTTATATTCGCGTCGTTTACAGGTTGAAATTTCGTGACCACTCATTTTACAATAACGACAGAAGAGGGTCGAACTATTATTGTTATTATAATTATTGTTAAATGGTCTCTGTGGTGGTGTATTGAAAGTGGTTCTCTGGGAAGGGGTGAAACTTGAACTCGGTCGTGCCGAGTGATATTGATTAGGATTCGGCCTAGGATTACCCCTAAATCTATTATTATTATTATTAGGCCTCTGTTCGACTTGTGGTCGTCTATACAAAGTTTGTTGTATCCGTTCCTCTGAGACGGCGAAGTTAATAGCTTCATTTAGGGTTTTAGGTGATTTACATCTTACTATGTTAGAAATTCGGGGTTGAAGAACCATAAGAAAATGGTGAAGGGCGAGATCTTCCATGGCTGCTGTTCGCCCGGGAAGTTCTTTCAATTTAGAAGTTGAGAGAGATATTTCAGTGAGTAATTGTGACAGGTAGGTTTCCATTCGTAAAGAATATTGGTTAACATTTTCTTGTGGACTCTGTCTGCTCTCTTGAAGTTCCATTAACAAATGAGAGTAGTGTTTTCTCTCACTGAACTGAGTCTTAAGGAATTCCTTAAGTTGCTCCCAGTTCGTGAATTCTTTGATGGAACACGCAACTTCCGCTTTTCCATTAAGTTGTGCAAGTATGTATTTAAATAAAATAGGTTTTTGAGCATCGGATGCAAGTTCAAAAGCATTATCACAATTTACTAGAAATGAGTTTAGAGTTTCTCTATTACCATTATAAGATTTCACAAATTTAAATAAGATGTTGAAGTCTAATTCGGCCATAGCGATAGTGGCGGCAGTTCGCCTTGTGACACGAGGAGAAAGTACAGGAGATTTACCAGAAGTATCACTAACACTCTGGTCTAATTCGGGAATATCTATATAAAGTTTATTGTCTTCTGATTTTAACACTTTTGGCATAATTAAATACCGACACAAAATTACAAAATAATATAATATAATTTCATAATAAGATAATATATGCACGAAACCACAAATTAAATTTAATTATTAAATGTAACTCAAAGAACCCTAATTCGTTAGACTAAACAATGACCAAAGACTTACTGCATAAATGCGTGGGCGACCGATAAGAACGCGACGACGCTTGGCAGGAACATATCGACGTAAACTATCACGCGACGACTTTACTCGTAGGATTTAAATGACGATGATGAACGACGGATGTTCCACAGGTAGAGCACGGAGTTGGAGTTGAAGAACACTGATTTTAGACACTATACACTTTGCTGCACAGGTCCTTTCGAAGATTGTTATTAACAATGGATTTGTAATTAGCACTCTTATATTTTCCTTTACACTGTGCTTTATAGTAATTCGAATATAACACGTAATTCGTGAATTGTAGGATACGGATGAGTCTATTGAGCGGTGTCGGGCACTGGGGAATTTCCGTATCCCACCGCTGCCACCAAAATGTTAGCCCGGGAAATAAAAGTCACTTTTTAAAAAAGAAATTAATTATTTAAAAGGAATACAAAGGACTTATTTTAAGACAACCGCTCAATTCGAGATTGAAAACTAGACTGGCTTGGGATTGAGTTTATGATTAAAGCAACAAACAACAAAATGCTGACTGAACTATTGCTAGGCTTAGATAGACATTAACCCTTACATGTCTAGGCTATAACAGTACCCCACGCGGTTGTAGCTGTGTCGCGTCATACCGAGAGCTGTGTGTTTTAACGACGCGACGGGCAGATTGCTTAGGCGAGCGATGAAGGCGACACAATACAACATTATAGAATATAACAAAAACAATAACTGTGTAAAGGACTCACTAACATAGTTTTTAAGATACCTTTTTCTAATAGACTCCTTTTTGACCATGTTATCTCAAATGAAATGTATAATCTGACAAATACCAAATGTGAAAAGTGCACGGGCGACGTGTAGGTAAAATAAAAGTTAAAAATAAAAAATAAAAAAAAAATTGGGCTGTGAAGATTGATTTTTATAGAGTTTATACTACAGGATGTCTTTGTATACAATATTTACGCCTTATAATCTATATAATTGGCAGCGATATTTTGGGTTGGGCTTGGACGCGATGGCGGTCAATATTGGCAACTGTCGCATACTGTTCTTTAAGTTAGGCTAACGGTTCTACTTATTTATTATGATGTCAGGCCAAGATTTAAAAACCATATTCTTCTTGTAATATATCTTACTAAACAATTCAACTGTTCTCAAGACAATAAGTTTTATTCTTCTACTTTAAGGTCACTAACACGTCATTTAGCTTACAATGATAATGTTATTTTCTTGTTTGCGTTATGTTTACCATGTATTGCTTGCTCATTTCACTGCTTGATCACAGCATCAGCCGCATAATGCTAGCACTGGCTAGTCCAATAGTGCCAAAATATAGGAAATTTGTTGATACATTTTGTCAAATAGTTTACTTCTATATCATTGTAAAGTACTTTTATACTAGGAATAATAACAAGAGCTGATAATTGATAACACAACTTCTTTAGTCTTTTTAGGCATATAATACTTTTAAGTTCTTCATTACAGCAAGTGCGAAATTACACGCTTTTATGGGCATCGCTAGTGGAAGTCGTGAAATGCGGGCAATCCGATTGCTGCTACTGATCGTGCTGGAGCTGACTGCATTCGAATTACTCTACGGTTCCATTTTAGACGCGTCACCATTACGAACCTAACTATATGTTCCGATACATAACGCTACGATGACGTTGCGGTTAGTATAATAGCATTATGTTAAAGTATTTTTATATTTAGCTATATAATTCAATATAATTATATTTTGCCAAACAATTCCATAGTTTATACTTTTATTGTCATAATAAGAATGAATAAAAGTTAGATAAAAGATACTGCCCGAAACCCAGTACCTTCACCAATTAACGATTTATCGAATTTATATTTGTTTTACAGAAGTGAAAAAGGTCAGATTTGGTTTAAAAAGCTGATGATATCTTTTACGATGGATAATTCTATCAAATATTCTACTCACACATTCAATAACAGATCATATAAACAGTCATTTAATGAAACAATAAATACGACTCATAATATTATATATCTAGATATTACAACAAATAAAGAAGTAATAAGAAATCCGGTGACGACTGAAGAACATTTTAAAGATAAATCTTCTACACCTCTGTGTGATGAAATGCCGCCAGATCTAGGTATAAAATAACTGAAGGTTAATTTCGCACCTATAAAATGTTTAGTCTTATACTTGTTTTTTAATCCAGTTTTTTTAAAATGCATTTGATGTTAATTATTTAAAAAATTTAAGAATAAAAAGAAATATAACATTGGCTATAAAATACTGCCAATATTATATTCACTGAGAATATAAAACCTTTTTAGTAATTTATTAACTATAAAAAAGTTTATTCAGGCCCTGTACAAGTAAACAAGACTGGGATAGAATAAGATTGGGTAGAGAAACGTTACCCGGATGTTTTTAGCGGCGGACTCTACTGGTCACCAAACTGCACGGCCAGACATGGAGTCGCTATTATTGTTCCTTACAGGTATGTTTATAATTAAATCTAGTTGTTGGTTGAAGGGAGTATAAAACATTCTTTTAAAGTTTTATTATTTTATTCGATACATATTTTTAACTAAAATGTCTATACTTATTAATTATTACTACAATTATAACAAAATTAACTTATTGTACTTATATATTGTAAACCGCTAGCCAGGCTTACAGTGAGGACCGACCACCAATTAATCAATATTCTTTTCGCCATGGTCGATCATGGGTACTATCTATCTGTCTATCGATGTATGGTGCACTTGATATATGATGATGGTGATGATAGGAGGCTGCGGCTTTTGAATGTAAGGGAGCAGGTCTGGCAATTATATGGGACATATAAAAAACCTTTCATCGTGTTTAGCAAAAAGCGCTACCTTCCTCAGAGATTTTCCAGAGTTTATGGAGTGGGTTAAGTGTTCTTAAGTAGATCAATTTTTTGACTGGGCGTAACATATATGCCGCTATCGACGGATTTCATAGGGACCCAGTACATGTATGATAATTTTCCCCAAGGTTGGGGGCCATCCATATCCCTACCATTGTTTCTTCTGCATATCAATGGTATGTTGTATACACCCAATTTTCATGGTTACGCGGAGAGAACCGAGGATGCTGTATATTCGGGCCGTGAAGCCTCTGACTCGAAAAAAGCTTATGTCTTCAGTTCAAACTACTCTATTAAAGATTTCGAAATAGGGTAAACTAAGTCTACTTCAGTTTTATCCCCAGAATAATAAAACGATAATAGAATGATAAACGTTAAAAATATTCTAGGCCTTAAAGTTTAAATTATTAGGTCCTTACATATGAAATTTAAATTGGTGTTTTTGGCTACTTTAATTACAAATTTCTCCTCTTTGGTAAGGAAGTCCAAATTAAAATTTTTACAAATCTTTACATGTACATTTTTGTTTTGTTGACCGTTATTTACTTGTTTTTTTCTCCTGTTTTTTTTGTTTGCTTTACTCAGTTTACACTTAAATTATCGCATTATTTATGAATACGAGCTCTATGGTGGACCGCGGCAGTAGTGCTGCGGGTTAATGATGTGTATGACGGTCGTGTTGCAAAAGATAACACGGTTCGATTTTGGTTCCAACGTTTTCGTTCTGGAAATTTCTACCTGCAAAACAAGTCCCGTGGACAGACGGAAATCCAAGTTGATAATGAAGAATTGAAGGCTATTGTGGAAGCGAATCCATCGCAAACCACGTCCGAGTTAGCTAGAGACTACGGTGTTGTGATAAAACTGTTTTAATCCACTTGAAGCAAATTGGGAAGATTAAAAAGCTTGAGGTGGGTACCTCATGAGGTGACTCAAGCGAAACCGTCAAACGCGCGTTGACTGCTGCGTTAC
This sequence comes from Napeogenes sylphis, assembly GCA_959347405.1. NCBI lineage: Eukaryota > Metazoa > Arthropoda > Insecta > Lepidoptera > Nymphalidae > Napeogenes > Napeogenes sylphis. Next base: position 7,448,117 of record OY365783.1, read on the forward strand.
ATTATCGGATCGGCACAATAATATTTTTAAAACGAAACCTGTGATGAAAAATGGATTCTCCACAATAATCGGACGCGCTGGATCCTAGTCAGCCAGCCAAATCCTGCCCTAAATTGATCCTAAAAAAATACTTGTAAGCATTTGGAGGACTAGTGCCGGTATTGTTCATTACAGTTTTCTCAAATCTCGCCAGACTATTACGGCAGATGTCTATTATTAGCAATTTCAAGCCATGATTGCTAAGATGAAGAAGAAGATGAAAAGCTAGCTGCTAAACAACCTGGGCTGGTCGCTGTACAAACTAGTGCTTCACGACAACGCTAGACCACACACTGCAAACAAATTATCATTTTTTATCGAAATTTGGATAATTTCTTGCAAGGAAAAATCTCCGATGGGGCAGTCCAAATCGCCTTCAAACATTTTATTGATTCCCGTCCGACTGTTTTTTTAGTAAAGGGATCAAACCTATAAAAAACAATGGTTCATACTTTGATTTATTAAATAGATTATATTAAAAATATTCGACTTATTGTTCCTCACATACAAAACGCCAATTTCATTTGGAAGGACCTAATAAATTATTTAACATGTATCTTGATAATTGTTTGTTACAGAGATCGGCAGCAGCATTTAGCAATATTTTTGAACCACATGCATCCATTTTTGATGAAGCAGCAACTGGAATACGGAATATGTACCGTTGAACAAAAAGGTAAGTATTTTTTCAATTCATTTAAAGCAAATAAATCGTTATAGTAAATTAATTATTTTAATTTGAGTTTTACATTTGTTGTCATTATTCTAGTTATTAATTGTGACTGGTCCCATTCTAAGATTCTATCTTATTCTTGTAACATCACACATAAAAAATACAATTTCAAACTTGTAAGCGTCGATTTGAATTTTTCAATTCGTTTAAAGTCAATAAATGACTTGACATGCTTTTATACCTAACGATATCTGCCAATTAGTCATCAGAAACGTATATCCGTTATATGTTGCGAAAAATATTGAACCTATATTATACAATATTTTGTAATGCCACTTATTATGATGTGATTATCTAATATGGTATGGTCGTATCTAGGTGTGAGTGAGTTCAACCGCGCCAAACTAATGAACGTGGGCTTCGTTGAGAGCCAGAAGCATAGGTCGTGGCAGTGTTTCATCTTCCACGACATCGACCTGCTGCCTCTGGATTCACGCAACCTGTACTCGTGTTCACAACAGCCCAGACACATGTCCGCATCTATTGATAAATTTAAATTTAGGTGAATTATTGTGAATAAATTAAAGTCTTCAAAGATTTTTTAATATCCCATTATTAGTATAGAATGGTAAATCATCGACGGGCGCCATTATAGAATTGACTAGATAATTATGATAGCTATGTTTTGTATGTAGTGCCACTACATACAAAACATAAAATTCATAAATCATTTTTCTTCTCTTCCTGGTATTCAAGAAAAAGTACAGGTCTTTCCCGGTCCTTAAGGGTGGTATATATTTTTTAGTTTTATATTTCTAATTTTGATATTATAATTATCAAATATCTGAATATTAAAAACTAATTATTACGAACTTACATAGTAATGGTATGTACTTCCACAAGTTTGAGATAAGAGTGAGTTTAATAAATGAAATTATAATCAAAAGAAATACTGTGAAGCGAACTCGCTTACTTCGCTATACTTTTTTGAACATACCAAGATTTCGAATATTATACATTCTCCAATTTTTAAACGATGTATATTAATTTTATATTTTATTTTATATATTTATTATTAATTCCTCGACGCAAGAGATTTTTTCATTCAAGTTACATATCTTTTCTCTAGAGATGCTTTAAATAACTACCTATAATTAGTTGTTGATAATTTCAACAATTTACAATCAGTACACATTTTGTGTTTTTATCGTGAGTATACTGTTCAATTATGTAAAATAACTTCATGACTGTACACAGGTTACCTTACAATGAGATATTCGGCGGCGTGTCAGCTATGACCCTGGATCAGTTCTCGAGGGTGAACGGCTTCTCAAACAAATACTGGGGCTGGGGCGGCGAAGACGATGATATGTTTTACAGGTAAATAATCGTTATTTTAAAAATCCATAAACTGATGAGTTAAAGGTATTATTGAAAATAAATAAACTTAATAAGAAATAAATAAAAAAACACTGTTTGTTGTTTTAAATTGAGATTTTAATTAAGTCTAAATAAGAATTATTAAATTTTACCTCATAAAATATATATGGATCATTAATACTTTAAGGGAATCATCGAATAACATTAATTGGAAGGGTATAATAAAATTAAATAGTTTTCAAAAATTAATGATGTATTAAAAACTTGTCGCAATAATTAACTTAGTACTAGAAAGTCCCTTAAAATTGTTAAAACAGAACATGCTTATCTACGATTTTATATTATTTAAAATATATTGTACGTCTGTAAAATTAGTATAACATGTTACGTAAAAACTATACATATTTTTTAAAAGCACGTAGAAATTTAATAAGAAAAAGATTCAAAGTAATAACAATTACCTATTTCATGAAATTAAATTACATGAAATCCAATTCTATGATCACAAAGTTAAAACTAATTTAGTAATAAAATACATAAAACGACAAATCTAACACAGTAATAAGACGCTAGACAATTTACTCAAAACAGGTTATCAAAGATCACATCGTAAATCACTATTCACGCCTACAGAGCTTCCGCTCTTAATTGAGTATGACACAATAAGTCTTAAACTTAACACTTGTTTACTAATTTACAGGAATTGATCACGACTAATTGTGTAGAAATACCCTCCACGTGTAACAATATACTATGAGCTTTTAAAGGAATCATTAAATAATAGTTCCTAAATTAAGACTCACTAAACCATAAAACAATTTTTGGGCAATGGAATTCAAAGGGCTATTTTACCAACTAGTGCCGGAACTGATAGTCTCCTTCATTTCATGACAGGCAGTTGATCCCCAAGCTTTATACTACCGTCGGATAAATGTCAACCTATCGATGTACTCACTTAAAAGGCAGCTACTTAAATGTTACGCTAATAGGTCTTGATGGAATTACCGCCACCTTTTGGAGAAGTGGTGTAGGACAGTATCCATTTTAGTTTTTAAACAGTTTTTCTTAATTGTAGAAGATATATGTTACTTTGTAGTAATAAGGTCATTTACAATTATGTACTTGTAATTTGTATTATATAAAACGTATGTAATATTTAAGCTTTTTTCTCACAGGTTGAAAACTATTAACTACCACGTAGCAAGGTACAAAATGTCTATTGCTAGATATACCATGTTAGATCATAAGAAATCTGCACCGAATCCAAAGAGGTATGTTGAAATTTCATGCCTTCTAGTTCAATTACATGTGGTTACATAGTAGTTTTATTACATAAATTAACTAATTTACTTTATTTATTATGAAACAAAACACTTGTAATAAAGTAATCTATGTAGGTTTTTTAAATCAGCCAAATTGAATAAATGTTTTTCCTTTTATAGGCATCAGTTGTTGTCGCAGACAAGCAAAACGTTCCAGAATGACGGTCTATCAACACTCGAGTATAAGCTAGTGAAGGTGACTCCCCACCACTTGTACACGCACATATTAGTTAATATAGACGAGCGCAGCCGATGGATATATCTCGCCAAACTGTTATTTGGCTACACATAAAGAGTAAATATGTTACTCGACAACAGCTTAAAGTACGTTATTCACAATCAGGGAGCATATGTTCAACGTAAGGATCTGAAAATGGTTGTAGATTATCTTACAGTATGTTATGTGTATCAAAATTATAATGTTACTTGGAAAATCTAAAAGTGTTATTATTTTTTTTATTATTACTAAGCCGAAATTTCGAACGCTTTGGAGCAATCGTGTTCACGGTAAGACGAGATGGAGGTGTCAAATAGTAGTGAAGGTTAGATTTAAAATGAAAATTTAAAATTTAACTCAAAATACGCGAGTTAAATCCGTAAAAATAGTTTTATTTCAAGGTGTAGTACTCGTGAAAGCCTTAGAAAATTTATTAATAATTAATTAAAGCATTAATTAATTAATTCATTTAAATTTTATATTAGTAAAATCTCCATCACTTTGTTATTTACTTTCTCCTGGAAGCTAAGTTATATAAAAAGTAGATATAATTACATATAATACGTGTTGGGTGACGTTAGAGACGATCAAATTTCAGTTAGGAGTTTAAGTAATTTATATTTATAAAAGGTTAACTGTTTTGTTATGTACATTATAGCTCGTCTAGGTTGTGTTCAACTATTTTATTACATTTTTGGTTATGGCTATCCCAGTTTTATAGCTGTCATGAACTTCTAGATATCATTTAATCAATTTCACATGTGTGTTAGTACAACGCACACTGAACATACAACGTACATCTTTGAAACCTGAAAATATCTTGAAGCGTAAAATGGAAATTAAACTATTTAAAATTATTATTTTGTGTTTACCTTCATATTGTCATATCTAAAAATATGACTATAATAAAATCCAGAATTAGATACCTGCCTACCTACTACATATCTTATAATATTCGTATAATACTACCTACTACATAACTTATAATATTTGTATAATATTACCTACTGCATACCTTATAATATTTGTATAATACTACCTACTGCATACCTTATAATATTTGTATAATACTACCTACTGCATACCTTATAATATTTGTATAATACTACCTACTGCATATCTTATAATATTTGTAATGCAATCTTAACTCTACACTTATTTAGTTTTAGTAGTTAATCTTATATAGTGTTAGAAAAGAATTAAATAAGGTTTTTTCATACACTTCTTTTTGTCATTTCCATAAAACATTTCCTTAACTTTTGTACTTTGGCTGTGGTATATCACTGTAATGAAATTCGCAAACACAGTTAATAAAGAAGAATAACTTTGTTAATAAAGAAGAATTGCTTTGTTGGATTTTAAAATCTATACATTTAATAAAATTGTCACTGATCCATTTCTGTACATGGATAATATTAAAAAAAAACATCAAAGGGGGCCTTTATAAGAGCAAGAGCGCCCAAAACAATTGTTTTTCAGTTTGTCTGTATGTCTGTATGTTTGTGTACGCTAATCTCAGAAAAGGCTTAACCAATTTTAATGCGGTTTTCAGGAATATATTGTAACAGTCTCAATTTAACATTTAGTTATTATTTCATCTAAATTGGTTGAGAAATAAAAAAGGTATGTCAATTTATGTCAATCACGTAAAAGGTACCATGCAAATTTTATTCTCTACATGTAAATAAATCTGTAGATTGTACATTTAAAATATTATATGCCAGAATGTGAAGTGATAACTAAATCTATTTTCAGCATTTAAATATTTGTCTGTTTATCTGTTAGTCTTTTAGTTGTGCACACAACACAAAAAAAAATATTTTCAAAAAGTCATACAGGGGGACCTTTATATATACAAGACTACCCTAAACAATGTTTTTTCATTTTGTCTGTTCGTCGGTATGTCTGTATGTTTGTGCACGCTAATTTCAGAAACGCTATTATCGATTTGGATGCAGTTTTATGGAATATATAGTCATGGGATTCACTTTATATTTTGTTTCTTTTTAACAATCGGTTAACAAATAAAGAAGTTAATAATCTCTTATTGCTTACCAGTTTGAAGGTTTATAGTTTTTACATACATTGGTAAGTACAAAAGGTATGTTTTAAAAAAAACAAAATCTCCGCGTACGAAGTCGCAGGCACAGCTTGTTCATAATAATATACTAGTTTTATTAACTATTTGTGGTATATTTTATCATTATTTATCGCACTACACATGAGAAAATTTTTATTTAAGTTAGTTTTAATGGATTGACAAAATCCAGTTCCTCAGAGGCTATTTCCGAGGTCAACCTTAGACAGTCATCTTCGGTAAGGCCACCCTGTTTAGGTTTAATTCTGTTAAAATGTATCTGCTCTATGCTAAACAAAGTCCATTTTATTTGGCCTCTAGTGTTCGAAGTGTATTCGTGTTGGTCACAGGCCATCTAGACCTTCTTAATGTTATCATTACCTCGTCTCATCCGCCGTTCTTTTATCGGATACATTTAGAAGAGTGTGCAATGTAGTTGAAAGATTTGATTTCCCTTTCTCCTCTCTATTAGGAATTCGGAAGGAAGACACCAAATCACGGTGGACATGTCTCTTCTAGTCCTTTTGAAAACTTAACGCATTTAAGGTAATCGGGGAGAAATCTTATGCACTCCCGAAATCGTAGTGGATCTTCAATTTACATATAATTTTCAATTTCAGTAATTTTCTATTAAAATTGTTTTTGAAAAATGTCATCGTAGGCTTATGCCCCCTCTGCCTTCCTATTTGAGAAAATCTGAAATAATATCCTACCCTAATTACAATCGTTACCACTAAATATAATTCAGAAAAGGCCTTAATAAAGTATTTAGCTATATTATAAATTCTACCAAACGTAAACAATTAATCAAAAGTCGAAGTATAGAATAACAAATTAGAAAGGAAAAGCTAACTTCACAGTGATTTGCTGAGTCCGGCTTCCTTTCAGCAGTCAAAAAGCTTTCAGTGAGATTCTCTCATTAACATTACAAGTAAATTTTTACTCCAGCTTCACTAATAATATTTGTGTTCATTGTTTTATTATTTTCTTAAATAATTATGTTATTACATAAAGGATTCATTAATTATACGCTATCGTAAAATTTTATGAAATAAAATATGACACGTATATAATATCATACTGCCCAACCAGCAATCCTAGTACCTACTAAGTCACTGCAGTGAGGCCGACATTATTACTCTAGTGTTTTCTAAGGTTTTCACGAGTACTACACATTGAAATAAAACTATTTTTACGGATTTAACTCGCGTATATTGAATTAAATTTTAAATTTACATTTTAAATCTAACCCGACGTTTCGAATGCTTTGCAGCAATCGTGTTCACGGAAAGACGAGATGGAGGTGTCTGTCAGTAAGTCAGTTAATTAGTCATCTGATCGATCTGATTAGTCGGGTTAGATTTAAAATGTAAATTTAAAATTTAATTCACTATATGCGAGTTAAATCCGTAAAAATAGTTTTATTTCATTATTACTCTATACATCACCAGTAATAGGTCTATTTAACTCACAAGAACTCGATAACAGCTTAATAACATTGATATATCATGATTAAAACTGAATGTTAAGAAATATTATTTAGCTTAATAGCTGGAAGAGATTTGTTTGTAGAAATAACTTATCTTATGGACATAGTATTAGTTTTAGGTTCTCATTATTTAAACAAAGAAATAAATTTTCAAGTATCTCCTAGATAGATACAAGATACTAGATAAGATCAAACTGTCAATGACTAATCACACCTACAAATCTTCCGCTCTCAAATGAGTATGACAGAATAATTAATAAACTTGACACTTGTTTTCCAATTCACAAAAATAGATGCCCATAAATTGTAGAATAAAAAACCCCTAATTGTACAATACTATGATTTCAAGTTTTAGTTTCCGGAAAACGGATTTAATAATTTCATAAAGACTATCTTTCCCCAAAGACCTTACTATTATATTTATATATGAATTAAAAAAATAATAATAATATAAACCAAAACCTAGCAATATAATGATATCTTATATCTTTCATTACTTTTATCGTAAATATTTAAACAAAAACTTACCAAAACAATATCAGTTTATTTTGTATGATTTGATAAATTCGAATGCACTCTCTTAGTTTCTTTTATTTTCTCTGTTCTACCAGTCGGTCTCTTCTTCCGTTCCTTCAATAATTAATTTGCTTCCTTTGAAAATATTTATTATATAAACTGTACTCATAACAACACATCTGTTATTGTGTTATTGGTTTTTTTTATTTTATTAATAAGTACAAATAATTATACTTCACCAGTCATATAACTTCTTAACATATATCAGACATAAAATAAAGTTTTCTTATCACAGCTAGCGGCTGGCTTTTTGGACAGAATATGTAGTGTTAGTCATATTTAATTACAATAATTTAAATGGTAAATACATTGGAATTTACATGTTTTAGTTCATAAGTTTCAACAGTAGCGCCACCAACACAATTGAAACTATGGAATATTATTTAGTATTTACTGTTAAATGATTTAAGAATTAGAAGCATAGAATATTTTAACATAATGTTTAATCTATTATTAATTATTAGAACTTATTATAAGGTATAAATAATATCATCTGTAAGTTGGTTATGAAATTGTAAATTACCCTCGCCTAAATATTATAGTGTTAAAATATTATAAAACGAGTTGTAAGGGCTGCTCTCGCCCATTCTATTACAAATGGTTGGATATTAAACATTGAAGTGCAAGTACTGTGTATTACTGAAACAAGTCTTAACAAGTCAGAAGTGTTCGACCGCTGTAGTATTACGCGCCACGTGTCGATATACACCGTTCGCAAGATATCCTGTCCAAGAATGCTGATGAAGATGGAGTGCTGCCACTGCCGTTGAAAAGCCACGAAAATAAGAGACGACGTTAAAGTTAAGTCTAAGAATGCTGATGAAGATGGAGTGCTGCCACTGCCGTTGAAAAGCCACGAAAATAAGAGACGACGTTAAAGTTACTATTTGGGCCTTCTCCGAGTGCTGCTGTAGTAACCTCAAGCGACAAGGAGTCGTAGATTTAAAATATTGCAAGTGCGTAAGTTTTTTTTATTTTATTTATTTTTTTCTTAATACCCACGTTTTGCCATCTGCTTAGCAGGCTAATTATCTTGCTGGTTATTTGGCAGCATGCTCAATATAGAATATTAATAACTTTGTAGCTTGAAGTTAATAGCACTACTATTAAATTCTATTCATCATATATATCATATTCACTATTAACCATATCCCGTTATAGTTCAATCATATGCGAAATACAATAAGAGCCTGAATATTTACCAAAACTTTACAGTGGTTCTAATACAATATCTCTCCATACATGTTTACATCGCTTGGAGCCTTTGGTGAAGACGTACGTCGGAGATGGAAAACTCTAAACTACTACTTGACTGCTAATATGGAAGGGAATTCGTTGCTGTATTATGAAAATCAACAACATATCAACATCACCTACAGCTACTGGAAGAAGCGGTCAACCAAGTACTTTCTTCCTGATCGCGGGATGGCAGTGCAAGCAAGCAGCACTATACAACGATGGACCTGAATACAACGATAAGGTGACAGATAAACTTTATTATAAGAAACTAGCCCTACAAAAGTTTTGAATAATTTAGTGACCATGTGATTTATAATATTATTGTTACTACGTATACCAACTTTCAAAGCTTTTAAGACCCAGTTGTAGGTTAGAGACGCGATTTTTATTTTCTTTGCTTTTAATAAGTTATTTAACTGACGCGGTAGTTGGGACTTGCAATATAAAAGTAATGTTAGTATTTTAGATTACGATTTAGGCTTTAATATCTTTATATATGACATAGAAGTGAACACTCTCAATGAAGGGGTAATATTCGGTTTACAAAATGTAGGTAGGTTATTTAAAGAACGATTTCTTAAAAAAAAGAGTATATATCAGTCGTAAATTATTAAAATATAAAACCCAATATTAAACAAAAAGAAAAGGAATAACGTTAGATATTTTATATATATATATGTCGTAGATCACGATAATTTAACGATAATTAGTGACTCAATTGATATCATTGTAACAGTGGAGTGTGAACATCGTGACGTAACGAGTCACGTGACCGGAATCGTTTGGAGGGGCACCGGAGACATTTTAAATATTGGGGAGCTTTGAGTTGAGGGGGAATTGATTAGTGAGAGCCTCACAGTTCGGACCCCCAGGCGGGATCGGTAGTTCACGCAACTCTGATAATTGTATACCTACTAAGTAATTTGTGAGAATTGATTACCTACATTTAATACAAGAATTGTCATATTGTGTGTGTGGTTTAATTGCCTGAGACCTACGCCTCGGATCCTGTACCAGAATATTTCATCAATACCGACCAAGCCACTTATCTACCTCCTATCTCCGACATCAGAAGTGGGATTCACTCGGGCATCAAAACCACCAACTACCCGCGAGATAAGTTTATTGAAGCTACAAATCACGTCAAGCAAGAAATGAAGTGATTTTATTATTTGAAAAGCACACTACAAGATAATAACAAGGAAGTTCCAGAATCAATACAATCAATCAATAGTTGATAATCAATGATTGTAAATCAATCAATCAATCAAGTTAAATTTATGTTATCTCAAAACTTCAAAATGGAGATCTACCCACATATCAAGAAAATCGAGTGAAAATACCTATTTAATCGCTTATGAAAGCCGTTTGTTAGATTATATGACAAAGCGTTGGAAGTATTCTACGAAAGAAGGAATCGTTGCTATTGAAGAAAGAAAAGAAATGAGAAATTATGGCGGTGACTACGCGGTGCGAATGGCGGTAACGGCGGGGCGCGGATGGCGGTAATGGCGCGGCGCGGATGGCGGTAATGGCGCGGCGCGGATGGCGGTAATGGCGCGGCGCGGCTGGCGGTGACGGCGCGGCGCGGCTGGCGATGACGGCAATACGCGGCTGGCGGTGACGGCGCGGCGCGGCTGGCGATGACGGCAATGCGCGGCTGGCGGTGACGGCGCGGCGCGGCTGGCTGTGACGGCACTGCGGGGACGGTGGTGACGACGCAGCGCTGATGGTGCTGATGTTGCTGATGGTCGTGATGGCGGTCGTGGCGATGGGAGCTATGGCAGCGGTACTGGTAAAGTACGGTGCGAGCAACGCGTTGAGGTCTGAGCAATTTATCCACCATCGGATACGTCACAGCATAAAGGTGAATTCGTTTCGATTTGCTTCCAATTTTTGGGCTAAATACTCGCTAGTTAAAGAAAATTAAGCTATCAAATATAGTGGTAAGCACTTCATTATTGTTATTGCGATGACTGGTACTGAGATTAGCGATCAAACCTATCTTGTTTTTGTTAAATTTTACTGAAAATTATTTTACTTTAACTTAACGTCCCTCTGCTACGTGTTATGATAAGATAACTAATTTTTAGTGCTACGGATGTTTCATTTGACAAAGATCTTTGTTTTAAATTCGGTTAACAATGGTAACGCGATAGGTCTAAAGATTCAACCTGTAAAAACAAAAAAAATGTAATTAGATTTTTGGAATATTTTATTTTTTGTCTACCTACATGTGTAGTAATCATGGGCGAACTTACAATTATTAATTAATCGTATATTGCAAATGCGTATTATTGCCGATCAATTTCCTTAAAATGCCTGACATTGACAATTACGACGACAAAGATTTAGATTCAGACTGCAACAAAACTGACGAGACGAGCTCAGGTGATCACGGAGGGGATGGACCTTCGTGTCACTAGTTGTTACATAGTATGCAAGTCGCTCAGATGGCATGCATCTCCATGCCATTCGTAGCGTAGGCGTAAAATCGTGCCCGTAACCCGTCGCAGTGCGGCCACGACCGTGAGTGGCTTGCGTTTTGTTTGGAGATGTAGGCGGTCGTTGTGTTGTCGGATGGAGGCAATGTGTTGTGTTAAAACTGAGTCCTGGATGGAGGGAACTCGGATTGCCGGATGGAGGCAATGTTTTGTATTGGAAATGGGTACCGGATGTAGGTCACTAGTCTGGTGATTGCCGGATGGAGGCAATGTATTGAGTTGTAGAGTATTGCATACTAGATTGACTAACTGAACTGAACGTTTTTAAATTGACAGACTGTTGGACGATTGAAATGAAACTGTTTTTGATGACTAGTATAGCTAAGGGCAATTAATAGCAATTTTTATAGACGATAGACGTTGTATCGAAATAAAATTAAAAAAAAACCTTTGTTTTTGATATATAACGATGCCAGAGGGTTAAGTACCACTTGAAGTCGGAGCTTGTAGTAAAAGCGATTGAGTAAAAGTGATAGTAGTGAATCTTAGTTCAATTGGGAGTCCGTGGAACTCGGAATTGAAAGCAATGCCATGAAACAAACAGGAGGTTTGTTGGTAGGGCTTAGTGAAAAGCCATATGTGACGAATAAGATTCATGCTTTGTGTTTTATGATGTTTTTAGAATACATTTTTGGTTTAAAATGTAATGAAAAGTGGTGCTTAGTTGCCTTAGGCTTCAGTTGAGTGGGCATTTATTTTCAATTATGATGTTCAACTTTATTATAACTGATTTTTCCTTTTTCAATAAGTTGTAAAGGCACAGGTGCAACAGGGGTACGAGTAGTTTCGATACAGTGCCAGCAGCAGGCAGCCACAGAGAAAGAAGGGTTGAAGTGGTCACGTAAGCTACCTTAATGGTACTATAGGACTTTGGTGAGTCATTTTCATATTGTTTTGATTCTTGTGCTGAGAGTTCTCTGATCACAGAATGTGTAGCAAACAATTTTTGTGGCTAACGTTTAAATAACTGAGTAATCCTAACTGGCAACGATCATAGTGTCCAGAGTACGTTACAGATCTTATCAGAGGTTATTATTAATAATTTTCTATTAGAAAGTCTATTTCAAATCATTCCGATCACAAGGTCCCTCAGGAACTAAATGTTTTAGTTGAGCAAAGTGATATTGAATTCACTGCAGATAATAGCTTGCCTACTCATACTTGTTGACCGCACCTCACGTGTGGTGTAACACGTGTAGGCGATGGGTCTGTTTTGTGTTTTACATGACCGAAGGACTGGTTCATGGTAGTTGTTTGTATATGATCGATGGACTGTATCATATTGCAAAAGTATTGAGTTGGCTGAGTTGAGTACGCAAGTCTGGTAAAATCATGATTGATTTTGTAAAGTGATGGATCTAATGATCAGAGTAGTTTTTAACTGTTGTAAATAAGGTGTAGTGCGCACCTTGTGTTAAGAGTGTATATAGAGTAAAAACCTGAGACGTGACATTCACTGGTTTTGTCAGAATAGCCGAGCAAGTTATCCTTGGAGTTATTTGTTTTATTTCAGACCCTACATCCCAGGACAACCGCGAATCCTAAAGCTACTCGATGGAGGTGGCGTGGTTATCGTCAATCAATCGATGGAGGTGGCGTGGTTATCGTCACTCGATGTAGGTGGCGTGGTTATCGTCACTCGATGTAAGTGGCGTGGTTATCGTCACTCAGAGGGGACATAGTTATTGTCACTCCATAGAGATACATGCACACGAGGACGTGTGACTAGTCAGTATGGCCGTGTCGTAGATCACGATAATTTAACGATAATTAGTGACTCAATTGATATCATTGTAACAGTGGAGTGTGAACATCGTGACGTAACGAGTCACGTGACCGGAATCGTTTGGAGGGGCACCGGAGACATTTTAAATATTGGGGAGCTTTGAGTTGAGGGGGAATTGATTAGTGAGAGCCTCACAGTTCGGACCCCCAGGCGGGATCGGTAGTTCACGCAACTCTGATAATTGTATACCTACTAAGTAATTTGTGAGAATTGATTACCTACATTTAATACAAGAATTGTCATATTGTGTGTGTGGTTTAATTGCCTGAGACCTACGCCTCGGATCCTGTACCAGAATATTCCATCAAGAACGAGCAAGTCGCTAATATGCCTCTAGCTCCGACATATATATATATATTTTTTAAAGTAAAAGCACTTAACATCATAAAACCATTTTCAAATCGTAATGATCCTTTTGTTTAAGATAGTAAGTTGTTTCTATAGTAGATATACACAATATTAATAGATGAAGTATAATTTTAATTTAAATAAATTAAAATGTACACTTGTCTCCTTTCAGAGAAATTAAAATTCTAGAATATCTTATAGATAGACTTAAATGAATATGACTCGGTAAATATTAAACTCTATAAATTTGGTAGGATCAGATCTAAATGGCCTTGAGGACCGTATGGAAATAATAAGCCAATGCTATAGGGGGTAGATTTAGATATGTTTACTATTTATTAAGTAGGTAAAGATTTGAATTCACGATATTATTTTATTACTTCTGCAACTATAGTTTATTTTGTTTTGCTAAAACTACTCCATAGATCTTAACATATTTATATTTAATTTTGAATTTGTAAGTTTAGCATCGGGTTGCGATAGACGTTCGTTTTTAAAACCAAGTTGGATACTTAGTTATCCACGAGGATAGGGTTATGACATATCATGTGGAGAAATTAAATTTTATGGAACCCAATAATATCTGTTTTGAGAAGTTTCATTGGTTACTTTCATAAGTCAAATTTGCTTTGAAAAGACCATTTTCAGGTGGGTAGAAATAAAGTTTAAAAACGTTTAAAATCTGAACCGGTACTGTCTAAATATAATCCCGAACTAAACAGACTAATTCAATAAAACAATATATCGCGCGTATGAATATGAAGCAATGATACTGGTATTTATTACTAAATCATATTTCTATTATCTTTTATTTGACCGTTTAAATTATTTACTGAGTGTTAAGTTCTCAGTAGTAGGTATCTGTACGAATTTATGATCTTAAATTTCAATCGATTATTGAAAAGGTAAAACGCAATAGGTATTCCGAAATAAATTCCTTAGAATCGATAAATTATTTCATAATGATGATAATATAGGTTTAACATTTAGATCGATTTTAAACTAAACCAGTAAACGCGTACATTTCGTATTAAATTGTAAAAAAAAAAGCAAGCAATTAGGTCTTCTAAATCCCTATTAAAAGAAACTTTAAACGATATGTGTGGCACTCGATTATTTAATTTCCGATAGTATGTTAAAGAAGAAAAGAAATAACTACGATGAATTATCTTACATGCGTTTTTGAACTGTCAAATCGAGGAATTATATAAATCCACAGTAAAAGTTTTACTAAACAAGAAATAATTGCATGCCTAAACAATATACCATAATTTACAGTTCAGACAGTTCAAATTAGGTATTTCAAATTGATGAACTTTAAAAAATATATAATTTTTTAAATTATGATAGATGTTTATTACTTAAAAATAGAATTATTATAAAACATGCCTCCTAAATATTCTTATTAGCAATATGAAACATAAACACGTTAGACTTAAAGATTCTGGTAACTTGAACTCTAGACAAGAGAAACATAAGAAAATTAGCAACGAATATATATTGTCGTATCTCAGGCTATAAGAAGTAATATTATATATAGCACGGCCTCCTAAACCCCAAGCCCCAACCCTCTAAATTTCCAAGAATCGTATTATTTTCAGTATAACGTTTGTAAAATTGAATGCAGTTTAATTCTATTAAATAATTTATACTGTAGATAATAATAAAAGAAAAAAATAAAATACGTTTTGAATAATTGTATCATTCATTGTATCGAATATATAGTAAACTAGATGTAGGTATACAATGTACAAAATTACGATTTCAAACTCTGAATAAAATTAATAACACTTTTATAACAAGTGATTGAAAATTTAATTGATTTACGTTTTAATGCTTTATAAATAAATTAGTTAATCATTAGATTTAGTGCAAATTAGAACAAATAATAATATAAATAGTAAACTTCTAAAGAAATATGCTTGGTTTCATAATGTTGTCCAATTGTATGAAAAGTATCGTTACATCTTCAAAATAAAAATGAGGACTATAAAAATGTTCTATTCCCACTAATGATTATTATTTTTTTAGTTAAGAATATTTTAAATATTGATACGGACAGAGTAAATAATGTAAAAATTAAATTAAAAATTTAAAAAACCCCCGATACAAAAAGACCTCTAAAAAGAGTAAAAATAATATTCTTATGTACTTATTGAACTCGTTGCGTCGGGAGACCGTTGTACGTACCTATGTTGATAGTGTATTTATTTATTTATTTATTTTGTGTGTATATATCATTGAGGACTTAGACCATACGATTCGATTTTGTAATTTCTTTATTTGCCTTGTTAACTTACTTGCATTTTAATTTCTTCCTTTATTAAACGGTCCCCCGACGCAACGAGTTCAATAAGTACATAAGAATATTATTTTTACTCTTTTTAGAGGTCTTTTTGTATCGGGGGTTTTTTAAATTTTTAATTTAATTTTTTTTCTGCTTTTTAAACTTATGTTACTAATTTCTGAATTGTACTAAATAAACCTAAAAAAAAAATTCAATTGTTTAAGTAGGAAAGATTTGTTTGTTTCTTTGAATTGAATAGGCTCCGAAACTACGGGACCGATTTTTAAAAAAATCTTTTAGCATTAGAATCCTATATTATAATGTAGGTACATAGGCTATATTTATTAAGAGAAATATATATTATATTTAATATAATAAAATAAGGAACCACGTGAAACTTTCGACAATGTAATAAATTATAAATGTATTAATTAACATGATTCAAGACGTTTTCATATGGGTAGGTAGGTAGGTTTCATATATAGTGTATACGAATATTAATAAATATAAACATTTAGAATTAAAATGATTTATAATCACTAATAACACTATGAAGGAATTTTTATTATCACTAGCTGTTGCCCGTGATTCTTTATGACTACGATCATAAGCCATATAAATATATTTTTACAGTCTCCGTGGACGCAGTCACGGGCAACAGCTATCCCTAATAAAGTACTTTACCTCAGTACGTAAGTGTAAAAACCTTTTGGCCTTCATCCTTTTGGCGACACCGCTAGGAACAGCTCATTATTGCATAAGAACCTCTTCTCCGCACGAATAAAACGTCAATATCTTGAAGACGACTATTTTTATTTCAATCAAACATGGATAAGAACCATCTCAATAAGCATAACTTTCGATTAAACAAAACCGCATTCAAATCCGTCCACGCGTTTGGCTGCAAACAGCTAATTATTGCATAAGAACCTCTCCCCCGCACGAATAAAACGTCAATATCTTGGAAACTACTATTACTATTTAAATAAAACATAGATAAAAACCATCTCGACGAGTATAGCTTTCAATTAAAAAAAACCACATTCAAATCCGTCCACGCGTTTGGCCGGAAATTTGCCACAGACAGATACACAGATACACATATACACAGATACACATATACACAGATACACAGATACACAGATACACAGATACACAGATACACAGATACACAGATCGACAGGTCAAACTTATAACACCCCTCTTTTTAGTCGGGGGTTAAAAATGTAAAAATTTTATTTATTTTTATTTATTTATAAAATCTTTATTATACAAAGAAATTTATACAATTGGCGGACTTAATTCTATAGCACTTGATGCCTACTAATTATCTAGAAGTACCCTCGACCCCTAACAATATATTAGAATTTCTTAAATAAAAAGAAATATTTAAATTATTTATTTTATTTTAAAAACTTATTGCACATACAATTATTACAAGAAATTACAGTAGTAGGATGTTGATACAGTAAGTAATTTTTGTGCAAAGGCGGTCCTATGGCTTAAAAGCGATCTCTTACAGACAACCCTTGATGAGTAAGGAATATTTTCAAAGTCATAGGATAGTGCAAGCATACTACAACGAGAATAAGAATTTATACACAAGGACACAATAAAAATAAAAACTATCGTTTTTAATTATATTAGTTATTAAATAATAATGATTATATATAAATATACACATACGCACATACATATACATACATATATCCGTATATATAAATAAATGGAATAAAATACATAACCTATATAATATATGGTATACATACTTATGATAAAAATATATATTGCGTAGATAAATAATATTGCTTCAAACGATTTTTGAAAATTGACAGTGATTTAGAAGTTTGAATTTCTAACGGTAGGTCATTCCAGAGTAATATAGAGAAATATATATAAATATTACAATTGTCGTGAATTTTGAATCGTGTTATGGTTAATAATGTAGCTTCTTTATTAACTACCGTTAAAGTATTTAAATTTTCTAAATTCGTGTGAATGGACATTTTCTTAAGATGTAAAATTTAAAACTGTTTCGATAAGATACCACATCATTTAAAATTCATATTTATTTAAAAAAAATATAAAGAAACTAAACAAATATAACAATACAAACGTAATACAAAGTAAAAACAACCTGCTACTTCCAACAAAACCCATGCATAGTATGAATTTCAAAGTCATATATCTCTGTAGTCTGATCATTAATATAGCCGAACAAAATGGGCTTGGTTTTTGCTATTATTAGTTAAAGATTTATTTGCTTAGGAGTTTTAAAAAGTTAAAATTAAATATATGTTCATAACAATGATATTAATAAGTAAATTATTGAATAATTTGTTGCGTATCAAGTTGGTGTGTTACGTGGTAAAAATAAATGTAAAGTACCATGTTGGTGTAAAAATGATAACGTAATAACATGTTTGTGTGTCCCGTAGTAAAAATAAGAAATTGATGCCATGTTGGTGTGTCCAATAGTAAAGGTAAGTATGAAATACCATGTAGGTGTCCCGTGGTAAGTAAGTGGTAAGTAAAAGTATAAGAAATATCATCAATGGGTGCGTCCCGTGGTATAAAAAAAAGTAAGAATAAACTACCATACTGGTGTGATCCGGTGGTAGTAGTGAAAGTATAAGAAATACCATCAATGGGCATGTCCCGTGGTATAAAAAAAAAAAAATAATAAAAATAAGAATAAGCTACCACATGTGTGTGTTCCGGTGGTAGTAGTGAAAGTATAAGAAATACCATCAATGGGCGTGTCCCGTGGTATAAAAAAATAATAATAAATAAATAAAAATAAGAATAAGCTACCACATGTGTGTGTTCCGGTGGTAGTAGTAAAAGTATAAGAAATAACATCTGTGTGTGTTCCGGTGGTAATAGTAAAAATGAGATTTATCCCATGTTGATGATGTGTGTCCATGGGCACCAGATCATATCGGCATGTCCGTTGATCTGGCTTTTTGTAAGCAGCCTGGTTTGTCCGGTGCAAAGAGAACAAGTATTTATGATAAAAACGATTATTATTATATATTATTATTATATATTATTATTATATATTATTATTATATATTATTATTATATTAACGAGTATTTATGAAAAAAAAAATATAATTATATTACGAGGACGTAATAAGATGTCAAAACGGCCGATAGTAAAGTTATATGTTGTATAAATGTTATGTAATTTCGCACATTAAAAGTGTAATTGGATGTTTTTTTTCTTGATGCATTGTATTTTTAATAATTTGTATTTCTCTATAATATTGTAAGATCCTGAATTCAGATGACCATTTGGTCTGCTGGTTTCCAGAATGTTTATTAAATTAGAAATTAGTCATTTAATATATGATGGTTGGTAATTAAAGAAATTAATGATACAATTACGAGGTCGTAAGATTACAAATCAGGAAAGGCCGAGTGTTAGTCATATTTAATTACAATAATTTAAATGGTAAATACATTGGAATTTACATGTTTTAGTTTATAAGTTTCAACAGTAGCGCCACCAACACAATTGAAACTATGGAATATTATTTAGTATTTACTGTTAAATGATTTAAGAATTAGAAGCATAGAATATTTTAACATAATGTTTAATCTATTATTAATTATTAGAACTTATTATAAGGTATAAATAATATCATCTGTAAGTTGGTTATGAAATTGTAAATTACCCTCGCCTAAATATTATAGTGTTAAAATATTATAAAACGAGTTGTAAGGGCTGCTCTCTCGCCCATTCTATTACAAATGGTTGGATATTAAACATTGAAGTGCAAGTACTGTGTATTACTGAAACAAGTCTTAACAGTAGGTAAGTGGTCATTATGCGTTATGAAAAAGTGTTTTTAATCTAAACATTTTTTTATGGCCAAATTTTCATATCTGACATATTTATATCTTATTATTCTTTTTTTCCCTAATATCTGTGATAGCAAGCTGGACTTTAAATATAATATATTGTAGGTTTTTTTAAATATATGCAATATTTTAGTCACCACAATAGTTTTTTTTATTACATTTTAGCCAGAAAATCCGAATAAATAAATGAGTAAGTCACGTTCATTGCTGAGATAACAAAAATAGGTAAATAATTATATGTTTAAGGAATGAGAAAAGTGATTTAAGATTTGAAGGTGTTGTTGCCGCTAAGGGTGTACTTTTTTGGTTAATCAATTTTCATATTCATTTACCATATAACCAATAAATATACTTATATTACACGAATACTTATGGGTTGGTGTACAGTTGACTGCAGTAGCGTTGATTGGTCGAGAGTCGAGGTCGATAAAGTAATAAAGATCAGTTCGCCCCGAGCAGCAAAATTTTGGAGCAAGAAATTGAAATATTTTATAATTACAACAAATAATTTGTGTACATGATATTCATAACAACATTCCTATTTAATTTTGCATAACTTATCTATAATCAAACAAGATTCTTTTATCCGTTTTAATGTTTCAGTTCGATAGTACTATGTGTATATGTATGTAGTGTCTTGTGTATGTAGGACACAGAAGTTCAGAACTATTTTTGATTGTAGAAGTCTTTTTGTTTTATCTATTTAAATTGCAATATTTTGCAAAATAATTTTGCCTTATTAGATCTTAGATCTTTTGGCTGTTACAAAAGATATACAGAAAGCAAGACAAACAAGTTTAAAGCAATATGTTAACGATGCTGCGAAGTGACAGGATCACACCTGTGACTGACTGTTCATTTGAGAATTTCTAAAACGATTATAGAAACGGTCCTTAATTTGAATACTTATTGACTTATTTTCTTTATTACTACTTATTATTACTTTTACTTATTACTGACTATTAGCGATCTCTTGAAAATGACGCAATTTGATTGAATTATAATTATTTATGATTGTTATCTATGAAACTTATAAAGATTTTTAAGTTACATATTTTTGAATAATATGTAATAAGTGCTTATAAAATAGTACGTAAAGGAATACACCACTTTTTATTATTACTACTATGGAACAGTAGCTCTCTCTATGAATATAATGAAAAGAATAAACGTGACTCTTTAGTTTAAGAATCAATAATAATACCAGGAACTAACTAATACGAATTAAAGTTTGTAATTTTATTTTATAAGTCTACACTTTTTTGGTGAGTTAACAATTTCATGATTTTATTAGTTTATTTAGTTCCATAAGAATAAATATATGATTTTGGTATTTGATTTGGTATTAGAAAAATTATAATCATAAAATAATAATACATAGAGTAGGTGAGCCATAGAGAGACATGTGAGTGCGAGTCTGACAAAATAATAAAAGATACATTAAACACCATTTAAAAGCCATTGCAACCAATATATTATTAGTATTTAAATTGCACACGCGTTGCATTTACATATGTGATTCAAAATTATTGGATAAACAAAATCCAAAAAACTGATTTCAGTTAATACCGTACTGAATGTAGCTTTATTCATTTGGTAATCATATTGTTTACTTAATTTAATTTGTATGTTTTTTTGATATCCCTAATTATTTACTTACATCAAAGTATCTTTACATAAAAAAAGTTGTAACAAATACAATGTATTTTATATAGAATAATAATAATAATATTAGTTTATCTAGAGGTATGTCTGTACGTCAAAGCCGCACCGCAGATTGAAGTTGTAATAATTATTTACTTTCTGATAAAGATTTTTATTTACAGCGTTAATATTGAAATATAGCATGAAAATACAACATGCAAGTTTTCCTTTTCTATTTAAGTAAACATTAATAAAGTGACAGATAAACCACATTATAAGTTTATCCACAAGGTATACAACTCACAAACAAAACGTACGGCTGGCGGTACTCAAAACAATTTTATATAACTTTCATATTACAGCGTTTACAGCAAAGACATCACGGTAACACGTAGAATATATATACATATTATTTATTAATAGATCACTAATCTTTGTATATTTTTTTAAATAGGAGCCAAATAGTAATGCTAATAATAAAATATTATTTTACCATTTCATTCAAAAGTAATACATGATGAGTGGTGTTCATTCAAAAGTAATACATGAGTGGTGGTTAAAAAAGTGGAATTTGCATTACGAAATAAAAATCCCCGTTCTAAGCACGCTCTAAGGCTAAAGGACCGTATAAGTGAGTCTCCTTGCCATTTAGAGCCTTTTTAGAATCTTTTAATTATATCCACTTTCATATTAAAATGCTTAATATGAATATACAAAAATAATAATTTACAAATTCTAAATTATTTTCTGAATAATATAAAAACATTTTAGTAAACATACAGCGCCATGTACTGTATGTACTGTAAGATTGTAAATAAGAATGTCCAGTGTTTATGTTTAACCATCATGAAATGAAGTACGTTTTTTATAATATATTATTTAAATATTGTTATATAATATTGAAAACTTTATCAATAAATTCAATTCTTTTAAAATTAAAATCAGTTTAAATCAGTCTTGTTATAGCAACGCTGTGATACGGCTGTGTGTAAACAGCGCTAGCGAATATGACGTCGAATCGAGTAAAATGTTCCAAGTGTAATATAGTGATAAATGAAGTGTTAGCTTTCGTGAGTAATAAACTAGACGTAATGGATGAAGAAAGTATTGGTCGTATATGTATTAGTGCCTTCTCTGAAAGCGATATAGTGGTAGCAAAAAATCTGCTTTTTGAGTCTATACCGTCGATAACGAAGCAGAAGAAAACCAGAAAAAGAGACGGAAAAACACTCCGAAACATAGATGATATAATTTGTACACTGAAGGAAACAGATCCGGATATAATACCCATTTTTGTGGCGCGTGAGTTGCAGAAACTGCCCCCGATTCTGTTTGATCATGTCGATGTAACTAAGATACTGAAGGATTTATTAATAGTGCAACAAGATATCCGATTTATTAAAGAGCTTTATGCTACAACTGAGCAGTTAGAAATCTTAAAATGTGAAGTGGAGACGCTTAAGAATAAACCCCATCACAAAGTACATAAAGAACATCGAAATCATAGATGCGAAGCGACGTTGGTTGACAATTGTGACGATATCGGTGATTCCACAGAATCTCAGATAATCGATGGCATGAGTAGTGAAAGTCATACTTTTTGTGTTCCTAATTCTATTCACCGCGAAAATGTTCAAAACCATTTGCATTCTGAGGGTACTTTAATTTCTTTACCAACGATCGCGCAACCGTTAGCGGCACCGTCACCTGTAGAACAAAGTGGTGACATGGCCACAAAAGAAATACAACCCTATTGTAAAGGTAGAAAGCGTCGAAATTGTCCGGTAACAACGAGCAACATTGCCGCACGTATTCAATCGACGAATGAACCGGTGAGTCACCCGCATCAGCTGACTGCGCGTACGACTACAAGTGAGTTGAGACACACGGACGCTACGTTAGACGAGCCGAAAAAGTCAGACTCGAGCAAAACAATGGCGAACGTGGTTAAAGAAGGTGAATGGAAGCCGGAAAATAGAAGTGACGGTTGGATTACAGTACAGAGAAAAAAATACCAAAACCGTTTCGCTGTAAATAGAGGGAAAGCACTGGTAGATATAAACATGAATTTTAAGGCTGCGGAAATAAAGGTACCCATTTATATTTATAATGTGGCGAAGGAGGTGTCTGTATGTGACATAACTAAATATATTACTAGTAAGACGAATGTGAATGTTGACGTTGAAAAAATGAGTATGAAAATGGAAAAAGAGTATAATTCTTATAAAATATATGTACCTAAAGAGCATGTGGAACTATTTTTACAAGATGACTTTTGGCCTGTTGGAATAGCATATCGACGGTTTGTTAGATTTAGTCACAAAAACAAATCTGCAAATACCTTGCGAGCGTGTTTGAACAATATACCTAACAATTGATCATGACAAAAATGAAAATAGTAACCTTTAATTGTAAAAGTGTAACTAGGTCAGTAGACTGTATACGAGGACTTTGTCAAAAGGTGGATTTGATAGCTTTACAAGAGACGTGGTTATTGCCACATGACCTATCTTTTCTGGGTACCATTGATGACAATTTTGCTTACACGGGCACTTCAGCGGTAGATACGTCTGCCGGCATACAGCGCGGGCGGCCACACGGAGGAGTCGCTATTTTATGGCGAAAAAGTGTGTTCCCTATAGTTGCAGTAATTACCTGTTGCAGTGTACGTCTGTCTGCTATTAAAATAACGCTTAACGATCGCTCCTTTCTAGTGTTTTCAGTGTACATGCCTACGGATTCTAATGACAACTTACTAGAATTTACTGAGTGTTTAAGTGAGATTAATGCGGTGATCGAAAATAATAGTATCGAGTCTGTTTTCATAGTGGGTGATTTTAACGCTCATCCGGGTGAAGTGTTTGCTAACGAGTTGTTTTCGTTTTGTTCGGAGCAGTTATGGTCGTGCGTAGATATAGACACTTTACCGTCGGATACTTATACATTTATAAGCGACGCGCACGGATGTCGGCGCTGGCTCGATCACTGCTTAGTGACCGACGCCGCGCTGCCGGCCGTGCACAGTGTATCGGTATTGTATGACTCATATTGGTCCGACCATTTACCTATTATGTTAGAATGCAATTTAAGCGTAGTTCGAAATACGTTCATACAACCTTCATTAAAGGTAAATAAAACTATATGGGGTGAGCGTTGTTCTGATCAAAAAGTTAAATATCGTAATTACTGTGATACACATTTAGAACAAATTGTCTGTCCTTCTGAATTAAATCAGTGTTGTTTGCAAAATTGTAAAGATTCAAGCCATTTAGAATTAATAGATTTGTTGTATAAGAATATAATACGAATACTTGTTAAGGCGTCTGAACTAAGTCATTATGTTAAAAATGTAATTAAGTCTAGAAATGTTACGGGTTGGAACAAATACGTCCGTGACGCTCACGAGAGGGCCCGACTTTGTTACAAGTTTTGGTTATTGTGTGGAAAACCATCATCCGGTGTGGTTTTTAACGATATGAAAGAATCTAGAAAAACATTCAAGAATAAGTTAAAATGGTGCCAAACCCATGAACAACAAATAAAGATGGACATTATTGCTAAATATCATTCAAATAAAGACTTCGGTAAATTCTGGAAAACCACTAACAAAGTAAATCATAGGCCGGGCCTTGCCGTGAGTGTTGAGGGTGTGAATGACCCTCGTTGTATAGCGGACCTGTTTCGACAGCATTTTAGGGTGCAATCACCTCTAAAAAATACACCTCCACTGCCTGTGCTCGATTCTGAGGCCGTTGCTTCTGAGCGAAGCGTGACATTTACTGAGAAACAAGTAGTTGATATTATTATGTCGTCAGTCAGAGGTAAATCGCCCGGGCATGACGGTCTCAGCATCGAGCATCTGCAGTACGCTGGGGTCCACCTGCCACGAGTTCTGTGTATGTTTTTTAATGTATGTATGAGTCACTCCTATCTACCAGAAAGTTTAATGCGTACCCTTGTTATACCGATTATTAAGAATAAAACTGGTGATTCATCACTACTATCTAATTATAGACCTATTTCGTTAGCAACTGTCATTGCCAAGGTACTGGACGGTCTGCTTCTGTGCCACCTTAATAAACATTTAACGATCAACGATGCACAATTCGGATTTCGACCTCGTTTGTCTACTGAGAGTGCTATCTTTTGCCTCAAGCAGACTGTTCAGTACTACTCGGCAAGGAAAACACCCGTATATGCCTGTTACCTAGATCTTTCAAAGGCTTTCGACCTAGTTTCATATAATGTACTTTGGGGTAAATTACAGAACAGTACCAACGTTTCATCGGAAGTTATCAATTTGTTTAAATACTGGTATGGGAATCAGGTGAACTATGTAAGATGGGCAGGCTCATTTTCAACCGAGTATAGGCTGGAATGTGGAGTGAGGCAAGGGGGATTGTCCTCGCCAGCGCTCTTTAATTTATATTTAAATGGCTTACTTGATGAGCTCATTAACACCGGAGTCGGATGTCATATTGACGGTATGAGTGTTAATAATATAAATTATGCTGATGATATGGTGTTGCTGAGCCCATCAATCGGAGCTCTGAGAAAGCTAGTAAATATATGTGAGTCCTATGCCGACGCCCACGGGCTCAAATATAATGCACTCAAGAGCGAGCTCATGATTTTTAAATCTGGTAATAAAACCTACCACAATATACCGCCGGTTACACTATGTGGAGTGAATCTTAAAGTAGTTAAAGAATTTAAATATTTGGGTCACTGGGTCTCGGACGATTTGAGAGACAACACAGACGTGGAGCGGGAGCGCAGGTCACTGTCTGTTCGATGTGGCATGTTGGCCCACCGGTTTGCACGCTGTACTAAAGCAGTAAAAGTCACGCTTTTTAAAGCATTTTGTCAAACCTTTTATACGTGCAGCCTGTGGGTGAACTATACGCAGAAGGCATATAGTGACCTGCGAGTCCAGTACAACAACACGTTCCGGGTGTTGATGGGGCTGCCACGTTATTCTAGTGCGTCTGGCATGTTAGCAGACGCAAATGTAGACAGCTTTGCCACAATAATGCGCAAGAAGTGCGCTTCTCTTTTATACCGTGTCCGTGACAGCCCCAACAACATCTTGAGGACACTAAGTGGCAGGTGGGACTCACCAATCTTGGAGCGTTGCATACGACTCCATGCAGTTAGGTAGATCTTTTGTGAGCCGAGTTTAGTGATAAGAACTCTACTAACACTAGTTTGCATAAGTCTGTATTTATTTACTAACAATATTATGGAATAATTTTCTGAATTAAACGATTATTATTATTATTATTATTATAAAGTGTTAGAAATATTCAGAGTGAATTCACAATTCAATAATAAATTGTTTCCAATTGTCAAATGGCCAACTGATTTTTTTTTAACCATTGATTTTTTACTGAGAGCAAAACGTAGCACAAAATTAATTTGGTTTGGTTGTATTCCTTTTACGTGACTTATTCACAATTTAGTTGGTTTAAATTACTTGCACGGTGCTATTTTTATTTTATAAATAAAATACATGAAAGAAAAATGTGTCAGTTTAAAAATTAGTATTTTAAATCTTTAATGATGCAAATCATATATTTGAGAAACTATGACAAAAAACGGTACGTATCAGTAAACATTCCTAATAACAAAAACATATTTCAAAACCAATATGTTCGTGATATTTTCTTCTAGAATGTAAAGCCTTAGATCTCTTAATATGCTACTAACCTTCGTTTAGTTGGATTTTTAACATTTCCTCTGGTAATATTTTCTGAACGTAATTTAAAACTCGTTTGAAATGAAATGAAATTTGATGTTCGTGTTGTAACCAGGTTTTAGTAATATGAAAAATATTTCAACAATTATTATATTTTTCTTACAGAATAGTTTTTATATTTTTCTGTTCTGTTAATAAGAATATAGTGTTGTATTTAAGTGTATTGTTATCGATTCTAATCATACAAATAATTTTCACTGACACTATTGATACAAAACAATATTTTGAAAAAGTTAAAAAAGTAATCAAAAAAACAAAAACGCATATAAATTAATGGAACTTACTTGATAATAAGCTTGATGTGAATGTTGTGTGATTTTTTTTTATATAATACTTAATAATCGCTTCAATTACTTACTATCTTTTTTTAGCCCATCAAAATTAAAGTTAATACAAAAAAAGATAGAAGCTTGTATTTGATTTAATAAAATTTCTAAATTTAATTAACTGGTACTTATGTTTTACTCTGTAATAATTACAAATAAATATTATAATATTAAAATATACTTTTTACATTTATTTACTAAGTTAAAGTTATGTTAAGTTAGTTGAGGAGATCTTTTCGTGTAAAATTTGCACAAAATACAGCATAACTAATTAAATAATTAATAGAATATCCAAAACGGGTGACAATTTTAAACAAAAACAAAACAATTTCTATCGTTTTTAATTAAAACAAAACAATAAAATTGAAAGTAAAAAACAATTTCAAATACCAGCATTCAAACGGCGGTGTTCTTTTACCAATTGGTGAACGAGAGAAGTGACCATTACCATTTCAATAAATTTCAACCAGAAGTCGTCTAATGATTTCTCTCTTTCGCTGAATGTCTGACTTGATTACTTTATTACTGAATAGGATTTAATAACATCCCTACACAACATATATGGATTAATATTTGACGTACGAATAATAATATGAAAAATAAAAACAATGTATTTTTACTATCGATTTAGTTGCTGGTTAGAAATAATTAGACTAAATCAAAAGAAATAAATAGTAACACAGTTAAATATAGTTAAAATTAACATATAAAACTAAAAATATATATCAGAATTTTTTATCTAAATTTTACAAAAGTAATATTGTTTTTAAGTAAAGAGTTAGGTTCTGGGGCTAATATATTCCATATTAATCGGACCTGTCTACCTTTCAGATGAATCTTTTCCGTACCGTACATTTTAGAAAATGTGTAGAAAACAATTTGTCCAACAAGCTTTGATTTAATAACACTAAAATATACCTACCTAACTTTCTTTAAGTTTTAATTTGGCGTTATTGTCACCATTAAACCAAAATTTTAAGTAAAAAATCGTAATAATGAGAGTTAAAAAAAATCGCGATTACATAGTACTGTTACCAATATACGTAGTAATACACAGTACTTGCACTTCAATGTTTAATATCCAACCATTTGTAATAGAATGGGCGAGAGCAGCCCTTACAACTCGTTTTATAATATTTTAACACTATAATATTTAGACGAGGGTAATTTACAATTTCATAACCAACTTACAGATGATATTATTTATACCTTATAATAAGTTCTAATAATTAATAAAAGATTAAACAGTATGTTAAAATATTCTATGCTTCTAATTCTTAAAACATTTAACAGTAAATACTAAATAATATTCCATAATTAATTGTGTAGGTGGCGCTACTGTTGAAACTTATGAACTAAAACATGTAAATTCCAATGTATTTACAATTTAAATTATTATAAATAAATATGACTAACACTCGGCCTTTCCTGATTTACATCTTACGACCTCGTAATTGTATCATTAATTTCTTTAATTACCAACCATCATATATTAAATGACTAATTTCTAATTTAATAAACATTCTGGAAACCAGTAGACCAAATGGTCATCTGAATTCAGGATCTTACAATATTATAGAGAAAAACAAATTATTAAAAATACAATGCATCAAGAAAAAACCATCCAATTATACTTTTAATGTGCGAAATGACATAACATTTATACAACATATAACTTTACTATCGGCCGTTTTGACATCTTATTACGTCCTCGTAATATAATTATAATTTTTATCATAAATACTCGTTAATTCATCACAAACTTTAAAATACATTACTATATAATATGTTTATACAAGCTTTTTCTCTTTGCACCGGACAAACCAGGCTGCTTATAAAAAGCCAGATCGATCGATATGGTAGTTTATTCTTATTTTTTTTTATACCACGGGACGCACCCATTGATGGTATTTCTTATACTTTCACTTACCACTTACTTACCACGGGACACACCTACATGGTATTTCATACTTACCTTTACCATTGGACACACCAACATGGCATCAATTTCTTTTTTACTACGGCACACACAAACATGTTATTATGTTATCATTTTTACACCAACATGGTACTTTACATTATTTAATTTTAACTTTTTAAAACTCATTCTAAGCAAATAAATCTTTAACTAATAAAAGCTCATTTTGTTAGGCTTGAAATTCATACTATGCATGGGTTTTGTTGGAAGTAGCAGGTTGTTTTTACTTTGTATTACGTTTGTATTGTTATATTTGTTTAGTTTCTTTATATTTTTTTTAAATAAATATGAATTTTAAATGATGTGGTATCTTATCGAAACAGTTTTAAATTTTACATCTTAAGAAAATGTCCATTCACACGAATTTAGAAAATTTAAATACTTTAACGGTAGTTAATAAAGAAGCTACATTATTAACCATAACACGATTCAAAATTCACGACAATTGTAATATTTATATATATTTCTCTATATTACTCTGGAATGACCTACCGTTAGAAATTCAAACTTCTAAATCACTGTCAATTTTCAAAAATCGTTTGAAGCAATATTATTTATCTACGCAATATATATTTTTATCATAAGTATGTATACCATATATTATATAGGTTATGTATTTTATTTTATTTATTTATATAAACGGATATATGTATGTATATGTATATGCGTATGAGTATATAATCATTATTATTTAATTACTTATATAATTAAAAACGATAGTTTTTATTTTTATTGTGTCCTTATGTATAAATTCTTATTCTCGTTGTAGTATGCTTGCACTATCCTATGACCTTGTAAATATTCATTACTCATCAAGGGTTGTCTGTAAGAGATTTTAAGCGATAAGACCGCCTTTGCTCAAAAATTTCTTACTGTATCAACATCCTACTACTGTAATTTCTTGTAATAATTGTATGTGCAAAAAGTTTTTAAAATAAAATAAATAAAATAAATATTCCTTTTTATTTAAGAAATTGTAAAAAGTTAGGGGTCGAGGGTACTTCTAGATAATTAGTAGGCATCAAGTGCTATAGCATTAAGTCCGCCAATTGTATAAATTTCTTTGTATAATAAAGATTTTATAAATAAATAAATATAAATAAAATTTTTACATTTTTACATCCTTTATTTACTCTGTCCGTATCAATATTGAAAATATTCTTAACTAAAAAAAAATCATCATTAGTGGGAATAGAACATTTTTATAGTCCTCTTTTTTATTTTGAAGATGTAACGATACTTTTCATACAATTGGACAACATTATGAAACCAAGCATATTTCTTTAGAAGTTTACTATTTATATTATTATTTGTTCTAATTTGCACTAAATCTAATGATTAACTAATTTATTTATAAAGCATTAAAACGTAAATCAATTAAATTTTCAATCACTTGTTATAAAAGTGTTATTAATTTTATTCAGAGTTTGAAATCGTAATTTTGTACATTGTATACCTACATCTAGTTTACTATATATTCGATACAATGAATGATACAATTATTCAAAACGTATTTTATTTTTTTCTTTTATTATTATCTACAGTATAAATTATTTAATAGAATTAAACTGCATTCAATTTTACAAACGTTATACTGAAAATAATACGATTCTTGGAAATTTAGAGGGTTGGGGCTTGGGGTTTAGGAGGCCGTGCTATATATAATATTACTTCTTATAGCCTGAGATACGACAATATATATTCGTTGCTAATTTTCTTATGTTTCTCTTGTCTAGAGTTCAAGTTACCAGAATCTTTAAGTCTAACGTGTTTATGTTTCATATTGCTAATAAGAATATTTAGGAGGCATGTTTTATAATAATTCTATTTTTAAGTAATAAACATCTATCATAATTTAAAAAATTATATATTTTTTAAAGTTCATCAATTTGAAATACCTAATTTGAACTGTCTGAACTGTAAATTATGGTATATTGTTTAGGCATGCAATTATTTCTTGTTTAGTAAAACTTTTACTGTGGATTTATATAATTCCTCGATTTGACAGTTCAAAAACGCATGTAAGATAATTCATCGTAGTTATTTCTTTTCTTCTTTAACATACTATCGGAAATTAAATAATCGAGTGCCACACATATCGTTTAAAGTTTCTTTTAATAGGGATTTAGAAGACCTAATTGCTTGCTTTTTTTTTTACAATTTAATACGAAATGTACGCGTTTACTGGTTTAGTTTAAAATCGATCTAAATGTTAAACCTATATTATCATCATTATGAAATAATTTATCGATTCTAAGGAATTTATTTCGGAATACCTATTGCGTTTTACCTTTTCAATAATCGATTGAAATTTAAGATCATAAATTCGTACAGATACCTACTACTGAGAACTTAACACTCAGTAAATAATTTAAACGGTCAAATAAAAGATAATAGAAATATGATTTAGTAATAAATACCAGTATCATTGCTTCATATTCATACGCGCGATATATTGTTTTATTGAATTAGTCTGTTTAGTTCGGGATTATATTTAGACAGTACCGGTTCAGATTTTAAACGTTTTTAAACTTTATTTCTACCCACCTGAAAATGGTCTTTTCAAAGCAAATTTGACTTATGAAAGTAACCAATGAAACTTCTCAAAACAGATATTATTGGGTTCCATAAAATTTAATTTCTCCACATGATATGTCATAACCCTATCCTCGTGGATAACTAAGTATCCAACTTGGTTTTAAAAACGAACGTCTATCGCAACCCGATGCTAAACTTACAAATTCAAAATTAAATATAAATATGTTAAGATCTATGGAGTAGTTTTAGCAAAACAAAATAAACTATAGTTGCAGAAGTAATAAAATAATATCGTGAATTCAAATCTTTACCTACTTAATAAATAGTAAACATATCTAAATCTACCCCCTATAGCATTGGCTTATTATTTCCATACGGTCCTCAAGGCCATTTAGATCTGATCCTACCAAATTTATAGAGTTTAATATTTACCGAGTCATATTCATTTAAGTCTATCTATAAGATATTCTAGAATTTTAATTTCTCTGAAAGGAGACAAGTCTACATTTTAATCTGTATAAATTAAAATTATACTTCATCTATAAGGAATTATTTACTATCTTAAACAAAAGGATCATTACGATTTGAAAATGGTTATATGATGTTAAGTGCTTTTACTTTGAAAAAAAAAAAAAAAAAAAAAAAAATATATATATATATATATATATATATATATGTACGCGTTTACTGGTTTAGTTTAAAATCGATCTAAATGTTAAACCTATATAATATATATATATAATATCTAACGTAATTCCTTTTCTTTTTGTTTAATATTGGGTTTTATATTTTAATAATTTACGACTGATATATACTCTTTTTTTAAGAAATCGTTCTTTAAATAACCTACATACATTTTGTAAACCGAATATTACCCCTTCATTGAGAGTGTTCACTTCTATGTCATATATAAAGATATTAAAGCCTAAATCGTAATCTAAAATACTAACATTACTTTTATATTGCAAGTCTCAACTACCGCGTCAGTTATATAACTTAATAAAAGCAAAGAAAAAAAAAATCGAGTATCTAACCTACAACTGGGTCTTAAAAGCTTTGAAAGTTGGTATACGTAGTAACAATAATATTATAAATCACATGGTCACTTAATTATGCAAAACTTTTCTAGGGCTATTTTCTTATAATAAAGTTTATCTGTCACCTTGTCGTTGTATTCAGGTCCATCGTTGTATAGTGCTGCTTGCTTGCACTGCCATCCCGCGATCAGGAAGAAAGTACTTGGTTGACCGCTTCTTCCAGTAGCTGTAGGTGATGTTGATATGTTGTTGATTTTCATAATACAGCAACGAATTCCCTTCCAGATTAGCAGTCAAGTAGTAGTTTAGAGTTTTCCATCTCCGACGTATGTCTTCACCAAAGACTCCAAGCGATGTAAACATGTATGGAGAGATATTGTATTAATAACACTGTAAAGTTTTGGTAAATATTCAGGCGCTTATTGTATTTCGCATATGATTGAACTTTAACAGGATATGGTTAATAGTGAATATGATATATATGATGAATAGAATTTAATAGTAGTGCTATTAACTTCAAGCTACAAAGTTATTAATTTTCTATATTGAGCATGCTGCCGAATAACCAGCTAGATAATTAGCCCGCCAAGCAGATGGCAAAACGTGGGTATTAAGAAAAAAAAAAAAAACTTACGCACTTGCAATATCATTTTAAATCTACGACTCGTTGTCGCTTGAGGTTACTACAGCAGCACTCGGAGAAGGCCCAAATAGTAACTTTAAAGTCGTCTCTTATTTTCGTGGCGTTTCAACGGCAGTGACAGCACTCCATCTTCATCAGCATTCTTAGACATAACTTTAACGTCGTCTCTTATTTTCGTGGCTTTTCAACGGCAGTGGCAGCACTCTATCTTCATCAGCATTCTTGGACAGGATATCTTGCGAACGGTGTATATCGACACGTGGCGCGTAATACTACAGCGGTCGAACACTTCTGACTTGTTAAGACTTGTTTTAGTAATACACAGTACTTGCACTTCAATGTTTAATATTCAACCATTTGTAATAGAATAGGCGAGAGCAGCCCTTACAACTCGTTTTATAATATTTTAACACTATAATATTTAGGCGAGGGTAATTTACAATTTCATAACCAACTTACAGATGATATTATTTATACCTTATAATAAGTTCTAATAATTAATAAAAGATTAAACAGTATGTTAAAATATTCTATGCTTCTAATTCTTAAAACATTTAACAGTAAATACTAAATAATATTCCATAATTAATTGTGTAGGTGGCGCTACTGTTGAAACTTATGAACTAAAACGTGTAAATTCCAATGTATTTACAATTTAAATTATTATAAATAAATATGACTAACATTATTAATCCATTTTCTTTTAAATTTAAAGTTAACGTTTAACGCAAAAAAATGTTACTTTCGTTAATCCCTAATGTAAAAATAATTAAAAACATCAAGTATGTTTGTTGGTCATGAAAAGTAGAGTATTCAGTAATTTGCTCACTGTAAGAGTTTTATTTAAGCGATTGCATTAAGTAATTAAATAATTAACTGACTTTTAAATAATTATTTATTTGTTTAGTTATATATACATATGTATATATTAAATGAATTAAATGTAAATATTTTGAATTTTGTGCTCAAGACTCCGGCATATCACGTCTCCTCTCATAACTTACATGTCCTTTTTTTTAATGTTCTTTTAATAAACACACAACATTTCCTACTTACAAAGTAAGATAAGGTGGAAGTGTTATAGATTTAAATATTTTGGAAATAAAAACGAAATATTGTTATAAATATTTATATCAAGAGCATATCTCTGCTATTTAAAATAGGTTTAATATATTACACATTCAGAGCACAGCTGATGTCAACCAGAACCAACATGTAACTGTAGAACCAGCCTGAATAACAATAAGAAACTTATGCATCTTCTGCAAGATTTTTTACAACAAAACATATCTCAACTGCAGACGTGATTTCGCATATTAAATAGTTGAATAAAGTTTGCAGTGTTGAATTTGTATTTAAAAAAAATGTTACAAATTGTTATTAATACGTTTAACAAACTTTGCACTCCTTTATACTAATTATACCCAGACCTTTGAGTATGAAATTTTGGGTTAGTTAACTTTTATATGGATTGTATGTGCAGAAAGATATTACTTCTTATGATAATGCAATAAAAAGAAATTTATTCACAAAAATTAAACCATACACACGTTACAAGGCGAAGCATAAGAAATAGTCGCTAAGAGTTGATTATCGCCTGACGGAAAATAATAAAAAAGTAAAAGTAACAGTAAAGTAATATGAAAGTAATAGAAATTGTGTTAAAAATATACAGCAAGCAGAGAAAAATCAACCTTATACTGAAAGACAAGACTTTAAAAGACTATTGTGGTTGCAAATGAATTATACTTATTTATTTATATTTAACTAGATGTTGCCCGCGACTCCGTTTACGAGTTTATTGAAAAACAATGTTTTTATCATTCATTTTTTTTTAAGTTTCCGCATAAAAAAATAATATTTTTTAAATAAAAAGTATTTTATGTTCCTTCTTATACCTCCAAAAGTTTGTGTACAAAGTTTTATCGAGTTAAGCAGTTAGATCGGTTAAGCAGTTTTCGCGTGAAAGAGTAACAAACACACTTACATTCGCATTAATAATATTGGTAGCATGTCATAGAAAAACTGTTTTTTTTTTTTTTTTTTTTTATGTCTGTCTATGCTGTTAGCCCTGTTGGCTATTACAGCGTAACCGGGGGAGCGGGTGGGTCAGGAGACCCGCCCTTACAAGGTGAGAAAAACTGAAGGTGAAAGAATCGCCTAGCGTAAATAAGGTTTCTTGTTTAACTTTACATTATTCATCTTATAACTAAGATCAGGTAATGAATTGTAACTAAAACAGAAAATGATTATCTTTCTAATAAATTATTATATTGACCATCACAAAGTCTCATTAACTAATTTTTATTTTTATGCAAAATTGAAAACAATTTATTAAAATGAGAATATATATATATATAGAGTAGTAACTAATATTCTTCTTATTTCGAAATACTTATTAGGTACATTTTTATTAATTTTTACCTTAAATAAAGATTACTATGAAACAATGAAATTTTATTAAATTTATTTTTTATAAGTACGTTACAAGTGAAGTTAAATATTGCCTGTTAAATTATTCACACGTTGTTATTCATAGATCCGTAAATTGCATTGAATAAATGAATATAAAAGATGAACATAAAAATTTTAGTAGCTTTTTACGTAAATTAGCTAATATTGTAAACGAACCTTATAAAAATAATATGAAAATTAGCTTGTATTTGTATTTTGATATAAATGTGCATTAATAAAAGTAGAAGTCTGTGATTCTGTGTAAGTTAATTTAAATACCATGTAGATTAAAAAAATACAATTTTACTATGAAAGTTCTGTAATATATTATTCCTGTTGAAAATATTAAAACTTAATAATTAAAGAAATACACTTTATTCCAGATATTATGTAATAGGGTACAAGTGTATAATTGTAATTCTACGTCAATTTATGTAATTCTTAATTAGTTTCAATTCCTATGAAATGTTCATCATGCAGTTCGAAGTCAAATAGTGATTGATATTATCTATTGATAATATTTTTACAAAACGAACCAAGACATCCGATGTTATGTTTAATCTAAATTAAAGCAAAATAACGTTTTTTCCAATCTCTATCGCTGATCTCTTTTTACGATGTAGACAAAACTCGAAAACTGGATGGATTTTAACGAAATTTGAAAGAAAGATACGACAAGAGTTACGTTTAGTTACGCAGATGAAACGTCGAAAAATTTACATAGACTTGGTAAGTGGCATACAAAGTTATTTGAATTAGCAGCAGAATTAATATTTATATAACACTTAAGTGAGTATGCAAAATAGGAAGGTTAGAATATTATATTGTATTAGGTCTTGTTTCAGTAATACACAGTACTTGCACTTCAATGTTTAATATCCAACCATTTGTAATAGAATGGGCGAGAGCAGCCCTTATAATAATAATAACTCGTTTTATAATATTTTATCACTATAATATTTAGGTGAGGGTAATTTACAATTTCATAACCAACTTACAGATGCTATTTTCCATGTACAGAAATCGGTCAATGACAATTTTATTATATGTATAGATTTTTATTAAACTTTTTATTCGTGTTTCATTTATGTTTTATATATACATCTGATACAAAATGTTCAATTTTAGTAGCTTAAGTTTAAGAAATATATTCGTCTCTTTTTAGGTATTTATATGAAAAATAGATAACTGAAAAACCTATAGCAAAAACTTTGTAAAAAGATATTTTAATGTATTTATGTTTATTTTATAAACTAAATTCTATAAATACGACATAATATATTTTATATTTATAAATAAATTGATCTCAATATTATAATTAAAATTCTTTTTAGCTAATGAGTATAAATATTAACGAAGGTAAGGAAACTATTGTTAACTACAATGCGCATCTCCAGTGCCTGAACTCATCAGCCTCTTACTCTATAGAACAATGTGCCGTTTGTTGTTAAGTACAAATTATAAATAAAGCAAAAAGTAATTACAAATTAAAATTAAAACAAATAAATTAACTTTAGTTGACAAACAAAGTTTATGGCAGCTGCTCTACACCCATAGAATTTGTTTGATAACTCTTTGTGTATGCGTCCATGTGACTGTGTTGTCTGAAAATAACCGTTAACGACTAGAAAAAAAGACTTAATTAAGATGAAAACCGGAGATATAAACTTTAAAACATTGAGGCGTTATTTTATACCCTGTCAGCCAAATGCTTTTAAAGTAATTTGAATAAGAATGTATTTTTATACTCGTGTTTAACCGTGTATATTATTTTTAAACTCGTGTATATTATTTTTATACTAGTGTACCATAACTATAGTATTACTTATACTAACACTTTACTTAGAAAAAATATTTAAGAGAAAAGAAGTCGGTATAATTTATATGTACGTGGCAGAAGAGAAAAATATAAATATTTGTAGGTAAAGTTAATATCAAAGGTGTTTGACGACGTGTGGGCTTCAGAGAGAAAAAACACCGTTTCCATTTTATTTTGAAATGTTTGACTTTCATGTTTTTCAAATACTTCATAACTTTGTTTGGGTGTGTTGTTAAAATGTATGTGTATTTTAGGGATTTTTATCTGTTTTAATATTTACATGAATGGAATGGAATATGGTTAATTGCATAAACAACAATAGTTAGAGACTTTAGTTGTTTTGTGTGTGGTTGGTACTGTTAAAAGTTTTGGTGCTGGTATAAAATCTATGCGGTAATTATGTCTCGTACTCACGGTATATTAAAGCGACCGAAGATACGGTATTTTAACCGACCTCAAAAAGGAGGATGTTCTCAATTCGGAGGTTTTCGTATGTACACCGATTTCTCCGAGGTTTCTGAACCGATTTACGTAATTTGTTTTTTTTGTTGGCAGTGGAGTACTTTCGAGTTGGTCCCATAAAAAAATGATTTAGGTAGGTCAATTAGTTTTTATTTTATGAGAATTGTTGTCCAATTTTTTTACTAGCACATCCGGAAGGAAATCAAACCGTGCTGTGACTAAAAACATCTGTTTTTTTGGATATAATATTTTTTTACAGACTGTACATGGTACTTCAGCATATTGATTTATGGGGGTTATAATATTACGCTCATTCATTAAACGAAGTCTTTGTGAAGTTTGATGCGCTGCTGCTAGCAGGTTCTCACGTTGCTGAGCAGACTCGGTTGCTGTACGGTTTCGTATCACTTCTAATCTATGATACCTCTGCTCAGTCGACTCGTTCTCTAAACACTCATTAATGAGACCACGTCTATCAGTCCTCTGCTCAGCTGACTCGTTGGCCAGACGCTCATTAATGAGGCCAAGTCTATTATCTCTCTGCTCAAAATACTCATTCACAAGACGCTGTTGGATCTTACCGAGTCTAAAATTATGCTGATTAAGAGTTTCTGGACGTAATCGCGATTTAATATATGTCTTCATGGCCCACCAACTTTTTTCACGGTCTTTAATAGTGTCACAAAAACGTGAAATTGTGTTACAAAGAGCATTTTTACGGAGACGACTACTTTTATCCGTTCCTGTTTCTTGGGATCTATATT
This sequence comes from Napeogenes sylphis, assembly GCA_959347405.1. NCBI lineage: Eukaryota > Metazoa > Arthropoda > Insecta > Lepidoptera > Nymphalidae > Napeogenes > Napeogenes sylphis. The sequence goes on from OY365783.1 coordinate 7,487,344, forward strand.
TTTTAAGGCGCTGCGACTTAGACCTACAAGGTGCTGTGCCATTGGTCTACCCATGGCTTATTGACAATGTAGCAATGAACTAAAAAGTATTAAATAAAAATAACTACGTTAAAAAATAAAGACTTTAAACTAAAAACTAAAAAGTAATGAAGATTTAATATTTATTATATACTACCTTTTATTTATATGTTCTACTTAGTAATAGATTTGAAGTCGGTGCCAAGCTATTTAGTATAGGAATTCGGTTTAATAACATTTTCGTAATGATTTATTATTTTTTATTTATTATATTCTTAGCATTCCATGGGTTCACTGTGCGGGTGCCGGGCCCATCGCGTTGGAAGGAGAGGAGTGCAAGTAGTGCCTGGGACTTGCGACCCAGGAGTAGGTTTAAGGGGCCCTCGATTATGCGCAAAAACGCTCACCTTCACCCTCCACTCTCAGAGGAGTAGGTAGGGAGGGCCCTACCTAACCAAATTTGGAAAGAACCTACTAATGCCGCCTTTGAAATTCGTTCTAGAAATGAACCGATGCTTGTTCTAGAAAGGCCAAGGTCTTTAAGTAGGCTATAGAGAGATTTTGATGTTATACCTCTCGCTCCCACTTCTACCGCGTACAAACTAACTAAAAATTTATTCCTGATCAGTTCGTTGGTTAGTTCGTAGTACTTATTGAGCTTGAATGTGTGATCCCTTGGGATGTTTGTTTCCCAAGGAACAGTAAGCTCCACAAGTATCACGCGCCTCAGATGTTTCGAATACAGGAATAAGTCCGGTCTGGATGACGAAACACCAACATCCCCAGGGATTTTGTAATGCTTTTCATACGTGTCCATCATGAGAATCCAATCAGAAGCCAAGCTTAATATTAAATAAGGCTTCGCTTTTGATTTTTTGGAGGAGCCTTCTTTTACGAATTCTATAGATCGTTTGGTGGTTGTTATACCCTTCCGCGCTCTTGCTACTGAAAGACTAACCGCTTCCCGTATAATTTCTAATACCTTGTCGTGGCGACGCGAGTATTGACCCTTATCTAGAAGTACCCTACACCCTACTAATAGGTGTTTCGCGGTTCCTATTGCCTCCCCACAGACGTTGCAAGACTTTTCGGTGACTTTGCCCCATCTTACTAAGTTACTTTGATCTAGGAGAGTCATTTGGAGTGCATTAAGATAGAATTTTAATAATGCTGGGGACCAATCATAAATTAAGGTTTGCCACTTCAAAGCTAGTGGAATACAAAAATCTCCTATGGTCACCCATTCGTTTTGAAACTCTAGGCTCATCGGTAATTATCGTCTTGTCGAATAAAAGATTTTGTTATGTCTATGTCTTGAACTTTCCTATTTGATCCTACTTTATTTGTTTGAGCACCTATCATATTTTTTTATGGAATTGAAGTCGTGACTTGAGCTCTGAGGCAACTTTGTCTTTTGGGAGAGAAGTTACAGTATCATCTTTAGATTTTCCGATGATATGTCTTTTGGTAACTCTTAGATGTTTGTAGAGCTCCGATGGTTTCTTTAATTTTAACCCAAAGTTGTTTCGGTCTGTAAATAAGGTTGAAGAGTCCGCTGAGTGCGCTAACCCGAGCCATAACTTCAATATCTTTATGACTTTGACAAAAACTTTGTCAAAGTATGACTTTGACAAAAACTTTGACAAAAGGGTTTTATTAATATCATAAACGAGGAAAGGCCAATTTAGACGTGATGTTAAAAAATTATCGTAAATCCAAGCTTTTTTGACGTTACTTATTGGTTGGTCGTCTACCTTTTTGAGATCATTTAAAAAGCTATCGACTATTACATCCAACGATGGAGTACGGCCTTGGTAATTGATTTTTTTACCTAAAAATTTAAACGGAGCTGCTTCCGTAACCGTACTAACGCACTGACCGCCTATTATAAGACCCGGATCGTAAGAGGTATATTTGGTATTCCTTCTACCCAGACACAGACTAAAACATTTACTTGGTTTTGTCCTCAATCCGCCCGTCCACGTACAGAAATCCTCAACTACATTTAAAAGTACCTGACATTGTTTCGGATTACGTGTCAGTATCGTGAGATCGTCTGCAAAAGCTAGTATGGATTCTGTTTATTTGTTGGTGAACTTAAACCCCACTTTTTTACATTTCTAATTAATTTCTCTTTTAAAATATTAATAACGATATTAAATATAATAGGAGAAATACAACAGCCCTGAAATAAACCAACGTTATAATTAAGTGGTTTTGAATGATTTTCATTAAAATTTATAGAGAATTTTAATTTTTAATAATATGATGCAATAATGTCGCGAACTAGGAACTAGGAAAGTTATACCATTTAAGCGCTATCATCAATCAGTTCATGTCGTACCGACCCACAGGCGTTCTCTAAGTCTATTAGCCCAAGAGCCCGTGAACCCCAGACCTTCCTTATTTTATAAAAGCTGAAAGTTTGTCAGCGCACACTACCAACACAGGAAGGAACGATGGAGCGTTATGAAGTTCAGACCATAGTGGCTTCAGCAGGTAATCAGTGCTGAAGGTGAGAACATTACCACTTTACTTTCGTCATATTATAAAGGCTGATTTTTTGGTAATACCTTAAGAATATTATTAAAAATTCCGTCATTCATTGCCAGACACTTTCCACAGTGGCAACCCCTTGCCAGACACCCTTAATGTTATGAAAATTTTAACCTTACTTACGTTATAGTATAAAAGCTGATTTTTAAATATAATAATTACATAATAATTAGATGATGTTTTCTCATCAGCCAGACACTTTTCATAGTTCTTACCCCTTGCCAGACAATAAAATAGGGTAGCTGTAAGAAGGAGCGCGAGGTATTGTACACGTATAGGTGCGAGTGAGATGGCGAGTTAGGTCTATTACCATCCATCATACTTTTATCTCTAAATCACAAACTATAGATAGTTCAATTCACGAAGACGCGCTCCACCAATTTTTATGAAAATTCAAACTCGTCACGAAATATGCTCTACTTTATATTTTGAGAAAATCAAGATGTCTGGTTCAATATTTGTCAGCAGGTCGAAAAAAAGAAGAAGAATACATGAGATATTTTGACATTGGTTTTAGTTTTGTTATAAATGTCGGTGAAACATCAGACTCGGAATCAGATATTTCTGAAACGAGTGATTAACGATTTTATTTTCTCAATATAGATCAATAAAACTTTTTCACGTATTTCATTTATGTTTATTGTTACCCCTACTCCCCCGGTGACGCTGTAATAGCCAACAGAGCTAACAGTATAGACAAACAAAACAAAAAAAAATGTTACCCACAATGCTAGTATTATCGTGTATTAACTAATAATCATTTAAAATATCCACACCAAAAAATAAAAAAATACATAGCCCTATCCTTTCAGTCGGGTAAAAAATATTAAATTGAAGAAGAGCATCTCTCACTGTGACAATGACGCTCTCTCCTGATTAGTCTATTCATTGTAGTGTGCGTGGGCACTCATAGGTAATTAGTGTGTACCGATAACTCTCAACATTGACAAAACATATCACACATATAATGCACGAACTATAATAGTAAACTTATTATATACTAGCTTTTGCCCGAGGCTTCGCACGCCTTAAATTCGTAGTAAAACGATTCCCCTTTCCCTTGTTTTTTGTATTGGCTTCTATATGACTTGTTTTAAGTGATTCAATCAAAATTCTGACATCGGCAGACTTCGCTCACTGCCAAAAATCTATTTAAAGTTTTTAATAAGGATACAATATTAGGTAGGTACTGTATTTTTTATACCTCTCTAGTTTTTACCTAAACATCCAATAAAATACTTAATAACCATTCTAACCATATATCACACTTATAGATTTTCATTGAACATAATCAAAATATCTATTTTAAATGCTAAATAATATGTATTAGACATTCAGTTAGCTATATGCATTGACAAATTTTTCAATACTGAACATTCACAAAAGCCATTTTAGAGACGATTTGCACGGTTCCATACCGTAGTGCGCCGGCCGACTGTAAACTCGAAGACCCTATATTTTAAATCTGTAATATTTTCAAAAATATACATTTAAATTACATGCTTTAAAGGGCTATATTGTTTAATTTTAAATGTAAAAAGTGCTTAAGTTACGTAATTAGATAAGGGTTAAGGCTGTATTGCTTCAAATCGCTTCGTAAGTAAGCCCTTATTTCTCCTAAAAAGTAAAGAATAAAAATTGGCTACTGTGGGTTATCTCTAAGAGATAACATATACCATCGCGTATTTTCTTGTAGAACTTTTTAAGGTATACAGTAATTACCACCTTATTCTGATGTATCTCGTAGAGATCAGCCAGCGTTTGCAATGTAAGCGTAAATCAATGTGTTTGTTTACGACTTCGCAAAACAATGTATTAAGTATGTTATTATACATATAAACCTTTTTCTTGCATCACTCTATCTATTAAAATAACTGCATCAAAATCATGTAGTTTTGAAGATCTAAGCATACATAGAAACAAAGGGACAGACGCGGGAAGCGACTTTGCTTTATACTATGTAATGATTTATAATCCACTAATGATAAAGAATGTACTTTACAGTCTGCACAGATTTAAAATATGTCATGTTATTCGTTAATAACTTAATATCGAATATAAAATAAATTACAATTAGAGATAGTATAAACAATTATTTTAGCCGATGTAAATATGTACCAACTATCAATATGCGTAGTACAAATAACAATTGCGCAGTGGGGATGACAATAGACCTAACTCGCCATCTCACTCGCACCTATACGTGTACAGTACCTCGCGCTCCTTCTTACAGCTACCCTATTTTATTGTCTGGCAAGGGGTAAGAACTATGAAAAGTGTCTGGCTGATGAGAAAACATCATCTAATTATTATGTAATTATTATATTTAAAAATCAGCTTTTATACTATAACGTAAGTAAGGTTAAAATTTTCATAACATTAAGGGTGTCTGGCAAGGGGTTGCCACTGTGGAAAGTGTCTGGCAATGAATGACGTAATTTTTAATAATATTCTTAAGGTATTACCAAAAAATCAGCCTTTATAATATGACGAAAGTAAAGTGTTAATGTTCTCACCTTCAGCACTGATTACCTGCTGAAGCCACTATAGTCTGAACTTCATAACGCTCCATCGTTCCTACCTGTGTTGGTAGTGTGCGCTGACAAACTTTCAGCTTTTATAAAATAAGGAAGGTCTGGGGTTCACGGGCTCTTAGTATATATCCAACAAACCGTAATTTGTCTCTTGCTAGTTCTAGCATCTTTAAGGCTTTCCAATATTAAATAATATTGTAATTAAATGCAAATGTTAACAATTTTAATGGTCGTTGAGTTAGTTTTGATACAAAATGAATATATTTGTTCCATTAACCAGATAAATGCAAGGACCTACCTACCTGGAGCCACGTTAAAGATTATTAGGATTGTAAAACAACAATATGAAGTTAATAAATATTCAGTCCTGCCTCAAAAACATGTACAATTAAGTTTTATTATGTTATTATAATAGAATAAAACTTTATTATTATAGTTGCTTTTACTGCGATATAAAAGATTTTTTAATACATAAATATTTCGTCTGATTTCATAATGCTTATTAATTCTGCCTAATTATCCCTTAATATTTTTATTTTTATACCCCATCTAAAATTTCAGAATATTAGGGTAACCATTATTATGCTGAATGTATCTAAACCCGAAAAAGTATTAAATTTTCATTTTTACGCTTAATGAATTTCTGTCGTTTATTTTAAGGATTACTTTTGGTTTTTATTAAAGTACTAACATTGTTATTTATTTACCTAGTAGACTTCTTTATATAAATATCTTTAAGACTTTGTCCTGATTCTGGCTTTTTATGTTCAAATAAGAAACCTGGGAATTTATTTCCGGCAGATGTTTTTACGATTGTTTCTTACAAATCACTCTATACTGAAATTATTAACTTGAGTTATATTTATACAGGGTAATATGTAATTAATTGTCCACCTCTTACAGTCAGTCTCTCTACATCAATCCCAACAACATTTCTTTTACGTCTTTTTAAAATTAATAGTTTTAAAAATTTAAGTTTCCCAGTTGAAATTAATTTGTTGCTTCTGAATTGCATGCAATGTAATTCAGAAGCAACCATGCATTAACCTGAGCGTAGGTAGTGGGTGGGTATGGCGCCCCGTCGTTTTTTTTGTGTTGTTTATCAAGATTTGTGAAAAGTTCTAGAACAAATTTTGTTGGAATTTATGTAGAGAGGCTGCCTGGGAGAGTTGGCCATATAATTACACATAACTATGTATATGAGGGGAAAGGGAGCAGATTATCTTAACATTTTTTTTAGAACTTTTTCACGTTGCCGAGCTTTAAGTTATCATGGTTCTAGTGTATAATGAGCTAAAGTAAATGCTGTTGCCCTAACCCTATAAAGAGATACCTAAATTTGGAAATGATTACAATTACAAAAATGATTAAGCCACCACAGACACACGTGTGTTATTATATCTTAATTTTTAATAAAAAATCTGTACAGTTTGAGGTATATATATTCTATACAGTGAAATATCACGTAAGGATATTTACATATGAAACAAAAAATTGACAACTATAAGATATTCACAAAATACCCATGTGACCTAAATAAATGTAAGACCATTAAAGAAAAGTACTGTACATTATTCACTGCGAGTCATCATTATTGGCTTTGAGTGCTTAAATAAAAAATGAAAATGTGGCAAATGGAAGTTACAATTCCCTATGTACTTACTTATGAGGATAACGTATGACAATTTTCAGAATGGATTAGAAGTAAATGGCTATCGATTTCGTAAAAAAATATTACTTAAATATGTGTGTGTGTGCATTAGTGTACACATGTAAGAAGTGAGACTTCTTTATGACATAATTTTTTGAAAAATGATTCACTAATTACAACTTTACAGGAATGGCTAATTAAGCTAAATTAGATAAAGTTTAAGCAAAAATAAACAGAAAAACGTTACAATTTTTTGACATTGCTATAAAATTTCTCCCATCCGTCGATAAAAAAGTTTCACTTCAAATATGGCGCGTAACGGAAAAATGTGACTTAGAAATAAAGATGGCGCGTAACAGAAAAACGTCATAATTTTTTGACATTGCTATAAAATTTTATCCCATCTGTCGATAAATAAGTTTCACTTCAAAAAGATGGCGCTTAACGGAAAAATGTGACGCGTAACGAAAAAATGTTACACAATTTTTTTTTCCAACCCTGATAAAGAAGTTTCACTTCAAAAACTTTTAAAATTATTTTACCGACTTCATTGATAACTAAATAAATATATTTAAAGAAAGAAATAAAAATATTGAAATATTTTTCTTGTCTTTTAATAATGAATATTCGTTATATTTAATGCCGTCAGGGGGTTTACTAACCTCCTGTAATTAACACTTATCGACTCAGTTGAAAGAAAAGAAAGAAGAAGAAACAAAGTAATTCTTTTCTTCGATTAAGTAATAAAAATGGACAAGTTATGAAATATCTAGAGACTACGGTTATCTATCAGGGATATTATATGCTATTAAAAACCCTCTTCTTTGTTCCCAAAATAAAAGAAGCTCTTTTATTCCGATAGGGGTGTTATGGCTTTCTATTTATTACATCGACCTTTATTTCATTTATTTGTTGTTTGTTTGTTTGTTTTGTTATATAAAATTACTAATATCAACTCCTTTGACACAATACACATTTTAAGGATATTATTAAGAGCCAACTCAATATTATTAGTTTTTAGTATTAATAATAATAAATATTATTAGTATGAATAATAATAATAAGATTATTATTGAAATAAACGACAGTATGATAATGTCTTGTTTATGTAGTTGCAAACACCGAAAATATCAATATTTAAAAATATTTATAGAAATATATTTTTTTCTTCTAAAAATAAATTATTTGCTAAAAAACTAAGTTGCAACCTACTAAAATCAATTGTCGTTACTTGTGAGTACATCTATATTGTAATATAAACTTCTAAAATGTAATGGAGTAACGTTAAAAATGTCTGTTCCGTGGATGATAGAAGTTTACATTTAGACGAACCTAAGAATCATTAAAATAAATGATTAATTCTAAAAAAGTTATTTTCGTCTTCAGTAATTCAAATGATTATTCTAAAGTAAGATAAGGTACTTAATTGTATGTACCTTAATCTGTCTAAAGTCAACTGACAAAAAAAATGAGTAAATAACAATAAAAATAATTTACACACATAATAATAATGAAAGCTCAAGTCGTTTACTTGTTATAAAGTTTTGCCAGAGTGCAGTTTTAAGTTGTTGTACAAATTGGACGGCATTGTACAAAGGAAAAGAAAAGTCTTTGAACTGAAGAAGTTACCCGCCTCCTGGTTCATGAAGATATATAAGGGAATACAAAAGATTGTAGTTCGTTGACCTTTATTACACAGCCGATTTTACATTGGGATCATTATAAACTTTTTCATTAAAAAATATAATTTATCGGTGCCCTCCAATATTTAAATTAAAATATTTTCTTAACAGTAGATAGTGTTATACATGTATGCCGACCAGTAAAAAGTAAAACCTGCTTCAAAACTTTACTGTTATTTTATATTTTATTGCGACCATTGTTCTAACGTCATCTCCTAATATATCTAATATAGTATAACAATCTAAATAGTAGAATTACCTTTTTGCTCTATAATTAGCTGACTCAGTGACCCGAAGTGGGTCTCGGTCTCCGACATCAAAATTTTCTTTATGCCTAAAAAATATACAACGTTTGCACATATGTATATGTATAGTGTACGTATATGAATGTGTAATGTAAATGTATAATTTTAACAAATTGTTAAAATGGTAAAGATTAAAAACGTGTCTCTAAGGTGCAAAATTAGCGATGTAGTTTGATGTCGAATACATTCCTCTCGGTCTTGTATACTGTTATCAGATATGTATGGACATGATAAGAGCACTCTCAACTATAACACCTATAATAGTTAAATAATAAACAGTTTGTTTAACTATTTTGTGTGTAATTGCTCAACGAATAACTATTATTTTGTAAAAATAGGTCCAAAGTTTATTTCCTTATTCATTTAAGTTTTACTTAGATTTGGCGGCATTTCATTGTACAAAGACAGAAATTTTATTTATTTTGTGTACTCATGAATACTTATGTTGTATGTAAAGTTTGTAATTTGATTATTGTTTGCATTGAGATAATTCATTCTCAGAAAAGAACAAAGACATTACTATGTATAGGTTTTGGGTTAGGCTTTATTTGCAATAATTATTTTAAAAATATAGCAAGAGATATTGAAACCATATAAAATCTTAGTTGTTAAATAGTCAGTAAAGAATTAACGTTGTCCGTAATCCAGCTTTTAATGTCCACTATGCTTCATGGATGAAGAAGTCCTGAAAAAAGCGTGAGAGTAATAGTAATGTGTAAAATATAGAAACGCAGACTATTACTTTGCCCGATTAGCCGATTTTCTGGCTGCAAAAAAGCTTTTTTGCTTTATTGTTTAGGTATTTGAAATATTTATTGACTATAGTCAATAAGATCATAGTAAATTTTGATCAACACATTCCCTGAGTACCCAAGAATCATGTATGTTCTTTATATAAGATATAAAAAGTTGAGGCAAAGAGAGTGCCAAAAAGACAAGTGTTTTCTTTTTTGCATGTGAGCCAAAAAGTCATTAATCAAATAGTAGGGAAGGTTGGTAGAAGTTTCAAAAGGTAACTTTTGAGAATGCCCAGAACTTTTATGTCCCAGACTAATAACTTGCCAGCTGTCCACCAACTTCGACGACATACTTCGAATATATTTTAGCGATTTGATGTAAAAAGAATCTGTAGGCACATTTATATTTCTTCAGCCGAGGAACGGTACGCCTATCGTTTTCACGTTCAGTAACGCGTACTCTTGAAATTAGAAAAAATATGCTCAGCAAATTATTATCACAGTCTTTAAAACGTTAATTAACCTAAATCCAGTTTTTTAAGATAATATGTTTAACAAAAAATAAATAAACTGTAACTTTAAGTTAAGTAAATAGATTTGTCTCTTTCATCTTTCTAAAAAAAATGAAATACATTCGATTAATTAAAATAAATAGATATGTATGAATATTATTAAAGATATGAAACTACCGAAGGCACAGCATTATTTCGTGTTATTGGTAAGATTGTCAGTTTCCTTCAATATCACAGTAAATATCGTGGAGAATTGCAATATTCCAGAAATCGTCTGCAAACTACTACGAAAGTGCACTCTTTCAATGTAAATACTTTTATGAAATGCTAAAATTATTTACTTGTTTGAGAGAAATCGTGATGGAAAAATTGTGTGATTGTAATAAGATATTCAATAAAAGAGATATTTCGTATTCATACTATTAATATATTATTAAATACAGGGTTTTAATGCTAATGAAATTAATAAAAGGCGTATTTACTCCGTAAACTATGGCCGTTCTATATACTATATTATAAGTATGATCAATTTTAATAACAATGAAAAAATGTATTGATACGCGCAGGGTTTAAATGAATTCTGAGAAACAATCTTATCGCTCTACCAATTTTGATATCAAATCTCTACCTGATTAAATAAATTAACTAATGCATATATAATTATTTCTTTTACTGGGACTAGGACAAAGTTTCGGGTTTTAGCATCTTATCAACAAGCTCAACAGTTATAATGTTTATAAATATGATCAAATATAATAATGTTATATCTAACAACTAGCTATTATCCGTTTCAATCTACCTGGAGTTTTTCAATTAAAAAGAAAGTTAAAAATAATTTATATTAAATAAAAAAATAAAATTAAAACATTAAATTAAAAAAAAACCTTTTTGGATTAATATCCCTAAACTATTTCATTGACATCATTGCAACAATTATTTCACTATACTCTTATTTTCCTTGTCGTATGAAAATTATTGGATGATAAAGGAATTCATTGTTCATTATTCTTTGTAGATAGCGTTATTATTTAAATAAGATTTATCGACAAAACCGTTCTACTAAAGTATCTAAGCATCCCTTAAAAATAGGCTTCGATGAAAGTGTTTATTTAGGTCCAACTTGACACAATTACGAGTAAAAATACTTATCATTTATTTATTTTGAAGGCTTGGGTGAAATTAAAATAATATTATTTGCAAGTTTAATATTGTTCATTTCAAAGTTTTCGTAATTTATGAAGATTTATACATCTTGCATACAATATTTAAAACTGGATATTTAGTGTAGCTTTAATTTAGCTTCCGATTAATCAAAACCTCAACAATATAAACCAATTAAAGAGCTTTAGTAGTTAATCCTTAACGATCATTTAACTCCTACAAATTGGCTATAGTCTATATTTAATCTAACAATTTAACATCTTAACTAAACTATCACGAAGTTTTGTAATTAGAACCCCATCAATTATTAAGACTCGTTTATGATAATATTCCCTTCTTAAGATTCTGCGAACGATGATGTTCCATTAATATCTCATTTGCTACCAATACTATTTAGTTTGTATGTTGGTGACTTTTTTCATGAAGACAAGAACTTAATGAGTCTAGGTTATGAGAGTTTATATGTTAAAAATTCGGTTTTTCCATAAGTTTACGATGAGTATACAGTTTTGTTTTCGTAAAAATCTAAGATTGTATCTCACAACTGATTTTGGTCAAAATTATGATTTAAGTAATTAATTATTTACACCATAATTTATTACATACACCATAAACTGATTTTATACATTACAAATATTTGTCTTAAATATTTTGTAAAATGTTTATCATCGTCTTAAATATTATTTTCATCAACATTCATACAAAGATGTTTCCATGCAATAGCATTTTTAACCCCCGACTAAAAAGAGGGGTGTTATAAGTTTGACCTGTCGATCTGTGTATCTGTGTATCTGTGTATCTGTGTATCTGTGTATATGTGTATCTGTGTATATGTGCATCTGTGTATCTGTCTGTGGCAAATTTCCAGCCAAACGCGTGGACGGATTTGAATGCGGTTTTTTTTAATTGAAAGCTATACTCGTCGAGATGGTTTTTATCTATGTTTTATTTAAATAGTAATAGTCGTCTCCAAGATATTGACGTTTTATTCGTGCGAGGGAGAGGTTTTTATGCAATAATTAGTTGTTTGCGGCCAAACGCGTGGACGGATTTGAATGCGGTTTTGTTTAATCGAAAGCTATGGTCGTCGAAATGGTTCTTATCCATGTTTGATTTAAATAAAAATAGTCGTCTTCAAGATATTGACGTTTTATTCGTGCGGGGAAGAGGTTCTTATGCAATAATTAGCTGTTCCTAGCGGTGTCGCCAAAAGGATGAAGGCCAAAAGGTTTTTACACTTACGTACTGAGGTAAAGTATTTTATTAGGGATAGTCACGCGTCACGTTAGTAAAGTATTTTATCAGGGACGCAGTCACGGGCAACAGGCCCGTGACTGCGTCCACGGAGACTGTAAAAATATATTAATATGGCTTATGATCGTAGTCATAAAGAATCACGGGCAACAGCTAGTGATAATAAAAATCCCTTCATAGTGTTATTAGTGATTGTAAATCATTTTAATTCTAAATGTTTATATTTATTAATATTCGTATATACTATATATGAAACCTACCTACCTACCCATATGAAAACATCTTGAATCATGTTACTTAATACATTTATAATTTATTACATTGTCGAAACTTTCACGTGGATCCTTATTTTATTATATTAAATATAATATATATTTCTCTTAATAAATATAGCCTATGTACCTACATCATAATATAGGATTCTAATGCTAAAAGATTTTTTTAAAAATCGGTCCCATAGTTTCGGAGCCTATTCAATTCAAAGAAACAAACAAATCTTTCCTACTTAAACAATTGAATTTTTTTTTTAAGTTCATTTAGTACAATTCAGAAATTAGTAACATAAGTTTAAAAAGCAGAAAAAAAATTAAATTAAAAATTTAAAAAACCCCCGATACAAAAAGATCTCTAAAAAGAGTAAAAATAATATTCTTATGTACTTATTGAACTCGTTGCGTCGGGGGACCGTTTAATAAAGGAAGAAATTAAAATGCAAGTAAGTTAACCAGGCAAATAAAGAAATTACAAAATCGAATCGTATGGTCTAAGTCCTCAATGAATAACTTCGTAATATATATACACACAAAATAAATAAATAAATAAATACACTATCAACGTACGTACAACGGTCTCCCGACGCAACAAGTTCAATAAGTACATAAGAATATTATTTTTACTCTTTTTAGAGGTCTTTTTGTTTCGGGGTTTTTTTAATTTTTTAATTTAATTGTGAAATAAAATTTAATTGAGTAATGAATAATAAAAACAAAGTTATTCTTTGTAGTTCAGTAATCTTTTAAAAAAATAACATCAATAGATCAATTCATCACAACTATTATTATAATTGAAACTCGTTTTGGTAAGCCGTTGAAGGAATTACAATGCCCATACTTATCGTCATTATATGATGATTTTAAAGAAACATCTTGTCAACAAACGAGTTTTGTGTTTGTCCTTTGTTCCATTAAAACAAATGACTGCCTATTGAAACCATGTACAATGGAGACGAAAATAAAATTCTGAAAATATTTGATTCCCTGTTGTACATTACAAAAACATTTGCAATATATTTTAACATTATTTTATGATATATTTCTTGAAAAGCAATGTATATTATTTATGTATATATATTTCAACTTTGCCAAGTGCAAAATGTGTTCTTGTTTCCCATAGAAAACGATAATAAAGACGCATTATTTTATTGACATTGAAAGCAACGTTTACTAACATTGTAAGCGGTTATTTGTAATCGTTTAATACTTTGCTCATAATTTAAATAGTGAAGATGGGTTTAGTTGTAATGTATAAAATAATTAAAAGTGAAGGTAAATTTTTAACTAGTTCAGTACTAGGGGTTTGCGTTAGACAGATACATTACGTTAGACAGATATAATAAAAATTATCGTATATTCGTCATATGTATATATTTTTTTATATCTTTATTATTATAGAATTTTTAGTTTATACTTAAATTCTATATCCAAAACACGAAATATCTGACGATGTTTGAGTTCTTTCAAATCTCTGTAGAATTCTGGTAAATTATGAGAATCTAATATGACGTCAATCCTCTAGTCTGGAGGTGATTCATTCACCGGTAGGACCTTTTCGACCCGTGATACCGCAATTAAGAAACATGTCATTATGAGAATCTAATATGACGGCAATCCTCTAGTCTGGAGGTGATTCATTCACTGGTAGGACCCCTTCGACCCGTGATACCGCAATTAAGAAACATGTCATTATGAGAATCTAATATGACGGCAATCCTCTAGTCTGGAGGTGATTCATTCACCGGTAGGACCTTTTCAACCCGTGATACCGCAATTAAGAAACATGTCATTATGAGAATCTAATATGACGGCAATCCTCTAGTCTGGAGGTGATTCATTCACTGGTAGGACCCCTTCGACCCGTGATACCGCAATTAAGAAACATGTCATTATGAGAATCTAATATGACGGCAATCCTCTAGTCTGGAGGTGATTCATTCACTGGTAGGACCTCTTCGACCCGTGATACCGCAATTAAGAAACATGTCATTATGAGAATCTAATATGACGGCAATCCTCTAGTCTGGAGGTGATTCATTCACCGGTAGGACCTTTTCGACCCGTGATACCGCAATTAAGAAACATGTCATTATGAGAATCTAATATGACGGCAATCCTCTAGTCTGGAGGTGATTCATTCACTGGTAGGACCCCTTCGACCCGTGATACCGCAATTAAGAAACATGGTTAACACGACAACACACAAACACGTTGGATCTTTGTCTCACGGCACGGGTCACAAAGCTTATATGTTTTTACTTTTTATATGTATATTTTTTTCTATTCATAACATTATCTTCTATTATAATAAAGTATTATATTATTATTATACTAGCTGTGCCTGTGACTTCGTACGCGTAGATTTCGATTTCGATAAAACGTACCCTTTATACATACCCATGTATAAACTCTAAACTTTTAAGGTTTCATCAAACTTCGTCAAGTAGGTTTTGCGTGCAGGAGTATTTTTTAGTTTATTTTTATCTTTTTTTTGTATTTAATCACAGATAATGTTTAACAGAGTAGGTAGTCCGATTTTGTATTTTTTTTAATAGAAGGGGTTTTTTTTTAATATTATTCCAGAAGGGGAGGACCACTTTTTCAATTTTAAATAAAAGTCTAAACGCAATGGTACAAAAAAAGAGAATATTAACTTCTTTATTTGTTTATATGAAAAAACACTAAATGCAAATAAAGCCCATGACAATATATTCCCCAAAACTGCAACCAACCGGTTTATCCGTTTGTGAGATTAGTATGCACAATCATACATACAGATGTACAGACATACAAACATACAGACAAACAGACAAAACGAAAAACCATTGTTTTTGCTTGCTTATATAAAGGTTATGAATTTTTGTAAATATTTTCCATATACAGACAGCCATCAGTTACAGTTTTATTATATGTATAGATGTACATAAAATTCTTAAGCGATTTAAACACTTATATCTTTTGATAGAGTGAAGAGTCTGCAATAAAAGTGAAAAACTAAATGTTATTCAGAATTACGTTCAAATTTTGATGTATAAGAGTTATTTACATTGGCCACATATTTTTTTTTGTGTTGCGTGCACAAGCAACTAAAAGAGAAATAGATAAACGGACAAAAAATTCTAAAATATTAGAAAAATACTTTTTAAAATTATTTTTTTACATTTTCAATGTACAGAGACTACTTCTCTACTGATTGTAACATGTATAAAAGAAGTTTTGCACGGTACCTATTACGTGCTTGACATAAATTGAAATAACTTTATTTCCTAACTGATTTATATGAAATAATCACTTAATGTTAAGTAAAGACTGTGATAATATATTTATATAAATATAGAATGAAAAATAAACCGATATGGACAGGGATTCGCACCCGCCACTACTGGGATACCGTCCCGTCGCTCTACCAACTGAGCTACCGTATCGCTGTCCGCCTCGGTGAATTAACCATTCCATATGTGATCGTCTTATATCGGGACGGTGGTGAGATCTATTAGGTTTCTTTCGAAAATCCTAACCAATATTTCTAACTTTGCAGTATAGATATACATTGAAAAAATGTCACTACCAAAATTAATGTTTGAAAATATCTTTAAACATGTATAGCCATGTTAAGAATATATAAATTTATATAAATATATAATGAAAAATAAACCGATACGAACAGGGATTCGAACCCGCGACTACTGGGAAATCGTCCCGTCGTTCTACCAACTGAGCAACCGTATCGCTGTCCGCCTTGGTGAATTAAGCATTCTATATGTGATCGTCTTTATCGGGACAGTGGTGACATCTATTAGGTTTCTTTCGAAAATCCTAACCAATGTTTCTAACTTTGTAGTATAGATATACATTGAAAAGATGTCACTACCGAAATTAATGTTTGAAAATATCTCTAAACATATATAGCTTATATCAATTTATATAAATATAGAGAGAAAAATAGGTTCCATTGACTTGAGAATGTAACGTCGGTAAGCTCCAAAAAAACTGGTTCCTTATATTGTTACAATTTAAAACATTTATTATTTTATTTATTTAAAATTCTAATCTGACATACTTACATGGACGTTTATTGTGTTATTATTTTAGCGCCAACGGCTGTTAGATATTTTTGTGATATAAAAATTGAGGAAGGTTTCTCAGAAAAAAGCCTAATCGCGATTAAAGCAGTTAAGGTAAGGATTCGAAGTGATATCCGAAATCAAAAGGTACTCTCAGTTGGATAAAAAATTAGATCGACGTATGGCGGCTATTTAAAGATATATATAGATTATATAATATCTTTCATCAATTTCAACATACAAGTTTCAAATTAGTAAGATCTCATCATTCAGAATATGAGGTCCTACTAATTTATTTGAAACTCTTTTATTGTAGCGTTACGTTACGTACGTTACCCGGTTATTAATGCACTAATTAATATACTTAGGGATAAACTTCGTAAACAATAATAAACTACGTTCATATGTCTGTCAGTTTATTCTAAACCTTAACGCGTTTTAAAAAGTTCATACAAATTTATACTAAATAAAATCAAAGTAAGTATTTTATGTTAAGTGTCTTGAATTTATTACACAATATATTACAGCTTATCATTTTTACAAAAAACGAAACTTGGCTTCACAAAAAGCTTCTCTGTAGTTAAGTATGTAATGTACATGCCTTAAGTTTTACTTTTATTCAAAGACAATAAATATTTCGTCAGAATGAAACCAACATACAGAGCCTTTCGTTTACGTAGACGGTAAAAATAATATTTATATGGCTGAGTACATAAGACAAATACCTAAACATGATTTTTACAGTCTACGTGGACGGAGTCAAGGGCAACAGCTAGTTTTAAATATATCTTTGGTTGGCTTTGTTAATAATATAAGATGTATATTTTAACTTATAGTCGGTAATAAATAAGTTTATTTATTCGAAGTCCTTGTTCGATTTAAAGTTTTAGCACTCAAATTCTCTTTACAATCTGTTCACAATTAAATAAATATGTCAAACAGCCAGTCCTATAAAAAACTGTTTATTTAGAGGATTAATGGAGGCTTCCATAATCCTGTGATCCCCTAATCTTGAGATGGATTTATACATCACCGGCCTTTGTCTGGTCGGTCTGTCTATTTAAGAATTGAAATTTTCATTACTTTTAATTGTTTTATTATTTAGAGATGTTAACATAGAATGATTAAAAGATTTCTCATTTCCGAATCATAAACATAGAATGAATTCTATCTGATACCAGAGTTCTAATCTCATATTTATATATTTATTTAAAACTTTATTGTACAAAATTATACAATTGGCGGACTTAATGCTAAAGCATTCTCTACCAGTCAACCGAAACATTATACAGAAAAATAAGAACTACAAAGCTACAATACAGAAAATAAAAAAATATAAAATTCAAAACTATGACTAAGGATCTAAAAAATATAATACATATACAAACTAGAATAACATAAATTAATAAACTTAAACATATACCTTATTTACAATATACTAAATATACTGTGAACTATAATAAATACATAAACTACTACATATACAACATAATATCTGATAAATAATAAATCGCTACGCTATATACGACGGAAAATTTTAAGTCATCTTCTCTAGAAGGTATTTTTTTTCTCCCAGAGTAAAACAACCATATGTCTAAACATAGATATTTCTAATGACTCTCCTAGTATCAATTTCATTGTCTGAAATCTCCTATAAATTACTTACATATTAAAACAAATAAACTATTCATAAATGTTGCGAAACTCAATATTTATTATACAATTTTCTAACAAAAGTTAATAATAAATATGAGTATTAGGGAGATTTCGAATAATCATTTATAAATTCATATTGAATATTGTCGAGTCACAGGTGCGGTTCTCGTTTCGTCGCTTTACCGCTAACGTATTGCTCTATATATTATGGGATTTCTGAATATTGCTCGTTACAGTAAATAGCAGTAAAGAAACAAGAGAAGAGTAAATATGATGAAATAAAATGTTAAACTTTATACGGAACAATAACGGGCAACATCAATTTTAATCGCAGCATTGAATATTCTACGTTTTAAAAGTCAAAGTAGTAATAATCTTTATTGGAATTTATTTAAAAAATAGGTACATAATAAAATAGTGACCAAATATCCTTTAGTTACAAAACTGTGCCTCAAATATTAACGCCTACCTCAAACACAGATTGTTCCAGATAACTTCTGCTCCAGTGTTTTTGTTTGTTTTAACAACAAAAACAATAATAATGAAACTTCACTACGGATGTGAAACTCTATTTGGTTACAGCACTGCAACACTTCAACTCAATAACTATATAAGTACAATTTCATACATTTTGGATTATTTTATTATATCCCGATATACCATATAAGTTTATTAAGTACAGTGTTATAAAAACAACGTTCGGTTAAGCTGCCCGTTTTCGTTCGCGAGAAATTGTCTTTTTATAGTAAATGTTCAAATATATAGACATTGTTTTTTATTTATACATGTCAGATACATGCAATCTCAGAAATGGCTGAACCAATTTGGATGCAGTTTCCAGAAATATATTTTAACAATCTTCACTTAACATTTAGTGTTTACTTTATTGAAATTGGCTAAGAAGTAAAAAAGTTATGTCAATTTATATGAATCACGTAATAGGTACTAAGCAAATCTTCTTCTACACATGTAATATATCTGTTGAGTAGTCTCTATATATTAAAAATATTATAAAATAAATAGCCAGGATGTAAACGAATAACTATCAGAATACATTTCTTACATTAAAAAAAATCCGTTCATCTGTTTGTCTTTTAGTTGTGCACGCAACACGTAAAAAATATATAGCCAATTTAAATAACTTTTATACATAAAAATTTTGCATCACTCTGAATAACATTTAGTTTTTCACTTTCATTGCACACTTATCAAAAGATATATATAAATTGTACAAGAAATTTATCGATATACTATACAAAAAACTGTAACTGATCGCTGTTTGTACACGAGCAAGAAAACCCAAAACAATGGTTTTTCATTTTGTCTGTTAGTCTTTATGTCTGTATACGTCTGTATGTTTGTGTACTCTAATCTCAAAAACATTACATGATTTGGATGCAGTTCTCG
Source organism: Napeogenes sylphis (assembly GCA_959347405.1). NCBI lineage: Eukaryota > Metazoa > Arthropoda > Insecta > Lepidoptera > Nymphalidae > Napeogenes > Napeogenes sylphis. The sequence goes on from OY365783.1 coordinate 7,507,153, forward strand.
GGAATATGTTGTAATGGGCTTCGCTTAATATTTTATTTTTTTAACAATCTTGTAAGAAGTTAATATTCTCATCTTTTCGTACCATTGTTACTTAACAGCGATTAAACATAAAAAATACACATAAATAAACTAGAAATACTAATATAGTTATGCAAAAACTACCTCATTGAGTTCGCTGAAACTTTAAGGGTTTATAATTTTTACATAATTGGTATGTACAAAGGGTACGTTTCATCGAAGTCGAAATCGCAGTACGAAGTCGCAGGCACAGCTAGTAATTAATAAATTGCGTTCACGAATTCTGTTATAATGGATAAATCTGAAGAATCACGAATGCTAAATCATGAATGCTATTCTGGTCAGAAAATTAATAAATTTTTTATTAAAATTTTATATTAAATGCGTGATAAGATCCGAGTTCTGAATTATGAACGAAGTTGAGAAATGTTGACGAACATTTTATATAACAAAACTTTCCACAAAATCAACTGTTTAAAATGATGTCGAATATTATATAAAAATATTCATTTTATTAAAAATCTTACTTTTATTTGTATCCGAACAAATACTCCTAATATACTAAAGAGAAGTGGGAAATAGTAAATTATAATGAGATCTACTTTATGAATGTTCATATTATGCCTTTGAGTATTCAAAAGTCGAGATTTAATTAAAAGTTTCAGAAATAGGCTTAAAATAGCGAAGAGACTCACTTATACGGCCCTCGAGCGATCTCTAGGTTGCAAAGGATTAAGAATATTCATTTCAGGTACTCGCTATTGAATGACGAGGCTGGAAAAAAGGCCTTAAGTTTGAAATTAGACCATGTCTCAAAAAATATACAAGGAATATTTTAAAATATCTCATAATTAGATTAAAACACATGTGTTCCAAAAGTAATGTTTTATGTCGTATGACGTTATTAATTAAATTGTTTTTTATTGATATTCGATATTTAAAATGTTAATTTTATTATATTGTTGGTATTATAGATTTCAGATATTTTCATTCAGTAAGTTCTCATTTTCTTCTGGTTGTTGCAATTTGGGCAAGGATAGAAACAAACAACAAAAAATACAAGAATGCTTCGCTTTCTTTAATAATAAATGAACTAATAAATCGTATTCATTTAATTCGAATCATATTAATATTTTGACTGAAAATACTAAATAAGAAATTAATGTTATTAATATGTAACAGTACCTATAGGTCGGTTATATATAGATTCTGCTCAAGACTGATAAGGTTCTCACGGGATTATGGAAGCCTCCCTGAAGCCTTTGTATAAACAGATTGCTCCCCGACTGATTACCTGATGAACATTATTTATAATTGGACTGACTGCGAGCAAAATATATATTTTTTTAGACGAGACGAGACGAGACGACTTAAATTCTGAATACTGTTTAATGAAGTTCTTATGACAAACGACCAAAAAACATATATTATGTTTTAGCATTCATAAAGTTTTTACTAAGTATTAAAACCATTTAGCTCAAAGGATCATAAAATAAACTATTCTCATATTTTTTTATTATTAATGGTAATATTAACAAAAGTTCGAAGGAAAAAATATAAACATCATTTTTTAATTTCATACGAAAAAGAGAGATAGAGAATAGGAAATAGAGATATTTTATGTAATTTATATTATGAGCAAAGTTTGACAACTTGTACGGTTATGTTGTAAATTATTTGTTTCAGTTATAAAAACAATAAAAATTAGGTATCAGGTTTTAAAATTTACTGTATATAAGTTAAAGTTAAGTAATAAACAAAGTTAAAGCAAAAAAAAGTGTACCCATTAAAAAGACATCTCCCATTTGAAATGAAGTGAATACTTTTATCCTTTTCTTGGAATTAATTAAATAAATTCAGACATTTTTTTTACACAACTTCATATATTTCATCAAATAAAATAGACAAACATTTAATAATTTTAAGGATTGGCAACATTCCCAACTGCGATGATTCGACAACTTGTTCGTTGTAACCATACTGTAGAACGTGCCAAGTGCAAACTAAATTTAAATCACTATTCAAAGGTTAACAAGCAAAAGATAAAACTTTTCAAGTACGTAATTAAAACTCAGTGTTACATGTCATCATATTTCTGTTAAAAAAATATTATGGTTGCAATCAGTACTTCTGTTTTACTAATTTTTAAATGATATGCGTAACAAAAATAAATCGAATGAATAATGTCACAAACTACACATAGCAAGAATAATTTATTACGAAAGAAAACAGTGTATTTCTCTAATGGAATATTTTTCTTTAGTTTTTGACTTGATAAAAAGTACTTAACTCCGTTTATTTACTCTAACTGAAAGTAAGAAAAATTTAACTTTGTAGAATCTAACAATAAAAGCGAACGTATAGTAGAAACCCTTTCGAAACGTCTGATGATGAAAGGTATGTGGCAATTCATTTGTGCACCTCCTTCGCACATTCATCAAAATATATCTTATAGAACACTGAGAGGCAATTCTACACCTATGATCAAGGCAGTGGATATTAAAATTAATCAATTCAGGTTCGCTGAAACCAGAAATATACTTGAAACGATTTTATTTACACAAGGACACAGTTCAAAAGAGTAGCGATTTATCCATCACTAGCATTGATTTTGAAGGGCAGTATTTTGCAGGAATTAGGAAAATTTATATCAATTGGATTTGTTTCTTGGTAGTCTGAGATGCGAAGATCCCAAGAAATTAAGTTGGAAATGAGTAACAAAGATAATTAATCTTCGAAAGATATATATATATATATATATATATATATATATATATATATATATATATATATATATATATATATATATATATATATATAGATAATATCTTTCACTTAATTTTGTAAAAATTGTGTTGTGTTATATATATAAACGTATTTAATCTTAATGCTACAACAAAGTAAAAATGGTTAAGCTGGTTTTATAATTACTCTGCCGACCATATTTTTTAGTAAATAATATCTAAAAATGTTTAACATTTATATACAACAACTTTCATACTTCCAAACTTACGAAAACCATAAAATTGCGAATACTTAATGCTCATTCTAACAAGCAACGAAAATAAGTAATTCAAAAGTGTTTTCGTAGACAATGCTATTGAATTGGTGTGTGCCTAAATAAATACTTTCATGGAAACCTATTTTTATAGAATGCTTACTTTAGTAATACGTTTTTTTCACATAATGTTAAAAGTAATAGTTATGAAAGTGCGTACAATTATTTTTAAATGCTTACTTATTTATCGCTTTAATGAACAATTGTTACCATCCAAAAAGTTATATTAAACACAATCTAATAAAAGAACGCTTGGTAATGTGAAATATGTTTATACTAAATTCTACCAAGTTAGCTAGACTTGGATCCAATAAACTATTCTGTATATATTATATAGATTGTATTTATTTCGTAACATAACTAGTCTTAATTAGTTTTCAAGTTTATATACTTGAATATTCTGCACAGCAGCACAGCGCCCTTTCAGCACAAAGTTCTATTCACTTTGTCCAAATCATAAATTTTATTTGAAAGCTTGGAAACGGAACCGGACTCCATTTTATAAATTTATCATTTTTAATATCATTATTATTTAAACGAGGACTCCTGTTTCCATTATTTTAACAACTATTATTATTAAATTATGAAGTTTTAAATATTTCAGGACAACAACAAACAAACTCAATTTAAAAAAATATAAATTTATTTTTAACTCAAATAATAATTTAACTAATGTTACATATTATTAGTTTATTTATTTTTTTTAGTTTTCAACAACAAGTCGCTACCGTTCAGACAAAATCTGCCGTTAATTCACCGTGTTAAAAATTACCTTGAAATGTTAAAATACAAGTATAAGCTGAGTTGAAAATATGGAATTGAATTTTGCATAATACTTAGAAAGTGACGTCAAAACAAAAAACTTTTTCCGCTGATAAGTTAGAGACGCCGACAGATACGTCGACACAACTTTGTTTTCAGAATATAACCATTAACGGCTTTGACCTCAATTCGAAACTAATTTTAAAGCTTTTTCTTGCATTTTCTAAAGATTTCACTTATTGCTATTGTTCGTAATTAGTATCGTTATCGAAATACTAAGCCATTACGAACAGGAAGATGTGATTTTGAATCAAGTCTCTTAGATACTTCGGAATACAAACTTTTAAAATATTAATTATTAATGAAAAATTGGTTTGGTGTAACTAAAATTAGTTAATTAGCGGTAAAAGTTTATATTTGCTGCTTGATAAGCTGTAGTTATTTGTTTTTAAATCAGTTAATTAGCCAAATTAATATTTCACTATAAATTAGTTTAAACCGTCTCATACCTTGGTCTAAGGTGAATAAAAGTAGTTATTATTTTATAAACATCTAAGTCGTTATACAAGTGATATCACTCAATTGTTTATATTAATGTTATAACCTGATATGGAAGGTAGATTATCAATATACATAAAAGGGATGAAGTGACTACAAACAATACGGTGTTTGTCAAATTTATCCAATCTGCTAAGTGAAAGTGAGGGTGTGTTATTTGTCTTATCGATACGGCTAGCAATCCTCATAAACCTACCCAATCCCCAACTTATCTTCAACATGTGACTCTCCCTTCTCTATTAGAATCACTTTCGGGTTTCACTTTCACAACCCCTGTTTTAAACTGTTAAAAATAATTAAAATGTTATCTTCACAGGGACCGCCAACAATATTTAGCTATATTTCTGAACCATATGTAACATCCATTGTTGATACAGAATCAAATGTAATACAGCATTCATCAGTTATAGTAGAACAGGCACTTATTACTTTTTGTCTACTTAAAGTTTATTTTAGAAATACTATTAATAACAATTCATTTATGTAAGAGTTATACGTTCGTATATATCACATAAGTTTGATCTAGTGTTCATGTATTTATATTTATGTTAGAAAAAAATACCTTCTACTATATTTATAAAGTCTAATCCTTCTGGTCTAGTGTATTTTAATATTTTTATATTCGAGTTCATCTTGGGAGCATATTGTATTTATATCTGAAGAAGAAATATTTATTATTTGGGAGTGATAGTCTTCCGATTTTTATACATTGTTCTGGAAGTATTAATTTGCCACTGGAGACACTGTTCCAGTGGACAAGTAAGTTTATATGTATTGTAACATGTATGTATGTATGTATATTAGTAGAATTTGCCTAAATGTATCCAATATATTTAATATTTTTTCGTAATATCAGTGCACGTATTCATATATCTTATATTTAAATTTTCCAAATAAAGATAAGATAAATAAATAAGTAAACGGTAATCAAAGTTGGAGATAACTGAATTAGCGTTTTTTTTTAAATTCATTCTTATAAATTACACTTGTATTAACGTTACAAATAACGCAATCGTATAAAAAGGCACGATCATACCGAACACACACACACACAAATCGTATTACAGATATTTTCAAAACAATTTTTTTATTTACGTCTATAGGTGAAACAAAAAATATGCAGAATAAGACGACGACACAATTAATTTCAAATAAAGTAATTTAAATTAAATATTCTAGAATGGAATAAGTTTATTAAACAAGTATGTAACACTTTAGTGTATATGAGCTAAAAAAAAAATAAGACCTAACTATCTTATTATACTATAATGTAACTATAAAAATAAACATGAATTACATATTATATATTAATTTTAGCATAACATAGTATGACTAATAAATTTGTAAAATCAATAATAAAATATAAATTAATTTTTGAATTAGTCAAGAACAGAAGCAGTTTTTACTATTGCCATGTTTTTTTTTACAATAAGTTTTATTTACAATTTATAACAATTTAGTTATTAACATTCTGTTCCTCGATGAAAAACATAAAACCTGTGACTTTCTATGATTTTTTTAAAACTTGGAATTAAGTAATTTGTTTACCTTAAGTTAAACCGTTTAAAGAATATGATAGATATTGTAGACATACCGCATTTTCGACTGTCTCGTTAAGATTATGTAGTTCTTAACATTTGTATTATTTGTCATTAATATTTGTTGGCTGACTGTCTTGGTTTTGTCAATACATGTTAAGATCAATGAAAGAGAACTGTAGCAATAGTTAGTCAAAACTATAGACAAAATTAAAACCTAGAAATATTTTATCTGTGAAGTTTCTGCTTAAGGCCAGATACAAATCTCTGAATTAGTCACAAGGTCACATGAAAAATTTCCAGCTATTCCTAAGATAATACATTACCTTAATAACAACTTTAGTTAGATAAAGTGATTATGACTACACCCTTGAGGTATTTAGGTGATATTAACACAGGTGTAATTACGAGAACTTTGAGGTTAACAACTTTATACAGTTAATTAATTTAATGTAAGCATTTCTATGACTTACGCCTAAAAGTAAAAGTCCTTTTAAAAATATATACATATTTTAATGTATATGTTAAAAAGATATTTGGTGTTATAAGTCTAAGAAATATAAATTATTTTTTTTATTGATTTTTTTCATCAGGAAAATTTGGATTAAAGGTTGAACTGTTATATAATTAAAACTAATAATACCTTGACCTTTTTCTTAACTGGAGGTAAAATCTTGAAATTTTTATACATCACAAACACGCAATAATTCTAGGCGATTCTTATAATTTAATGTATCACTATTTACAAAATTTACCTATTACTATAGTGTTGTAGTTCGTTCGTTTATTCGTAAGTATTCTTTTATGAAATGTTTTGTGGGTCAAAGTTTTTGGGTTTGGGGGTTTCAAGGGCTTCACATAAAAATTGCTGATTTTAGTTCAAATGAGTAAGGACGCTAATAAGAAATCAATTGCAGGGTGACGCCTATTCCCGCAAAAAGGCATGTACAACAGTGTTTGCCAGCTTCACTGAGGTTGGCGCTAAAGGCTGGATTCCTTCTAGTCATTCATCCCTTTGACACGATTCTCACCGTAGGATTAAGTCCGCCAATTGTATAAATTTCTTTGTACAATAAAGATTTTATAAATAAATAAATAAAAAACCCCTTTGATATTTCGTCTTGTATACAACTGTTATTTATAACTGTGTCATACCAAACTATAACCACGATATATTTTCTTATCTGATGTGTTCGTCTGTATTAACTTGTGTGTTAAAAGGATCTATGGCTGCTTGTAGTATTGGAGTTTTCGTATACGGAAAATACTCATTGTCACTATTAGTCGGTAGTTTAATTTACTTTTTTTCTTCCTTGTGTATTAACTATGACATAGGGGTCAACGTAAAAGAGGGTCAACGCAAATGGTCGGGGCGTGGTGCAACCCTCTTTAGAAAAGATAAGCAAACCGCCAACTAATAGATCACTGGTAAAATATTTATCCATTTTCGTGTTCTGAAGATAATTGTTCTATCATGTGTTTATTTATGTTCCTTTAATAAATCCATGTATTATGTTTAAATTAATAGTTCTGTTGGTAATAGTCTAAATAGAGTTGGTAGGAGTCTATTTGATATATCCCGATACTAATACTACTACGCATAAAGACAACACTATTTCTTATCTTCTGATGTCTTTATAGACTTTTGCTATAGACGTTTACAATCAGATGTAATGTAAAAGAAAATATAGATACACAATGTTTTTTAAGGCTTATATGAACATGATCAAAGTTTATTGGGATTATGACTTTTGTAATTTCATTCTTGCATGAGTTTCGGATATTAAATGTAGATGATAACATAATGTGTCTTATAAGTTCATATTTCTTTTAATGATTATGTAAATCTTTATAACTTTCATAGTATTTATAATTATATATATTCTTCTAAACATTATAGTGGAAGGTACCATTAATAAGAAAAAGTGAGCTTTGTTATTTAAAACATGTAAGGCAATGATATCCTTTAATATTTACTAGCTACTGTCCATGACTTCGTCTACGTAGACAGTAAAAATAATATTTTTGTGGCTAGGAACATAAGCCATAGAAATATTACTTTCGACTATTTTTGACGTATCTACCGATACCTCATACTGTAGCAGGGAACAAAAAAATAGCATAATTGTCTATATTTCTATTAAAATACCTATATTTGAATATCATAATACACCTTCTGAAGTCGTCGGGTAATAAGAAGGATTTTTACTAATAATTGTGTAAAATTCAGTGAACAAAACGATTAAAAACAGGATCTCCCTTGGCAATTAGTTGTCGCGCTACAATCTATGTCATGTCACGGACAAAACCACGTGCAAAAGTTAATATTTCTATAGCCTATTTGTTATTTTGGTTCCTAATCTATAATGTTGCTAAGTTTCATCAAAATCCGTTTAGTAGTTTTGGCGTGATTGAGTAACAAACATCTCAGACAAAACCACTTGAAAAAGTTAGTATTTCTATAACTTGTGTATTATTCTAGGTCTTCAGCTACATACCAAATTTCATCGTAATCGGTTCAGAAGTATTTGCTTGCAAGATTAACAAACATCCATACATACTCACAAATTTTCTCATTTATAATATTATTTATATATTTATAATTATAGTATAATATATTGTATATGTATATTGTACATGTATGTGTTTATTTTGTAATTTTTATGTAGGCCCGTATTATGTAGGTATCTTATGTTACAATTTAAAATGTTTTTTAATTATTAACCCTTTTAACGGAAAAAAATACGTAAAGTATTTTTGACATTTCCAAATTTTATATTGAACTAGAACTACGGGTCGCCCGCGACTTCGTCCGCGCGGTTTTTAGTGTTGCCGCCAAGTTTCATACAAAATTGCAAAATCTATCTATCTATTTAAAACCCTTAAGAGTGGAATTTAAAAATCCTTTCTTAGTACACCACTACGTACAAAGACAAATGTAGGTACCCTCCAATTTTACTATCTCTACTATTAGTCACAGCGAGATGATATATACCCTATAGCCTTCCTCAATAAACGGACTATTCAACACAAAAAGAATTTTTCAATTCGGGGCAGTAGTTCCAGAGATTAGTGCGTTCAAACAAACAAACTCTTCAGCTTTATAATATTAGTATAGATTAGTATAGATAAGTTTACCACTAATGGTCAAAGATTTAACTTTTCAAGATTGTCTAAACCAGTAAATTTTAATCTAATCCCTACATTCGTATCTAGATACGCGCATAATTCGTTAGCTTTATTTTAAATATTTTTTAAGTTTCCATCGTCATATTATACCAATTAGAAACTAAAAGTTATAATATTATAGTGTAATTTATAAAATAAAATAGAGTTAAAAATATAAAACATAATTAAAAAAAATAACATAACCAGGAAACAAAAAGTGTCAAAAACAATTTTATTAAGATCTTGTACATTAAAAATATATCAAACAAAGTGCGTCCCACAATTTGGTTGTACATAAAAGACAATTATGTAAAAGATTTATTTTAGGATTTTTATTATTTTGATAAAAGTTTCAAATAAACCTTTGAAACGGAATACATATTCTATACATATTAATGATTCAAATTACTTAAAATTATTTATGATAATTATTTAATATAACATATTCAAAGTATAGTGAAATGAGAGAATGAGTATGTATAAATAATATAAAATATAAAATTGATATACTATGTTGAAACACCAAACAAGTTTCGTCCCAACTCTACATCTGCGACTACTGCAATGCGTCGCAGCATCACTTAGAACGAACGGGTTGTTCTTTCAACTCAATTATAACTTATTATTTCATACATATCACTTATTCCCATTTCAAATGTTATTACTGTGTGGATTTTGTTTAAAATTTAAGCTTCTTGTGTGTCACATGTGTGTGTGTGTGTCACATTGTGTGTGTTATTGTTTTAAGTGATGATGATGATAAATATAATGCAGTCGTTACTTCTGTGTTAAAAGATAAAAGAAAAACAACTATTACTTTGACCCAAATAGATATTGATTAATCGCCAATACAACTCAAATATCAATAAAGCACGAAAAATATTACCAGTTTTAATATTGTATTCGTATAAAATTTGGACAGATAAATAAAAACTGTGTATCTGTCATTACAATTTAAGCAAAACGTAATTTAACTAATGAGATCATTGTACGTTTTATAAAATATTTTAATAGCTTGTGATAAGAGACAATATAAGAACTGATAAACATTGGATGGATTATAAGTTTTTTTATTCATTTATTTTATTAAAAGTAAGGTAAGCGAGCCTGTAAGTAACCTGACATTAAGTGGTCACCTCCGCTTATGTTCTTTTAAAATATTATAGAATGTACAAGAGTGTCGCCGGTCTTATCTTTAAGAAGGGCATAAGTGATATTTTCCTCCATGTTGTATCGATCTATAAACACTACTGAAAGTTCCTTCGTAATGTTGCGGATCAGAACCCTGGTTGGCTTTTCTTGGGGTAAAGCAATTTTCCTAATTACCGAGAATAATCTGTATGCTTCACTCAGTAAGAAAACTACTAATATACTTGCTTAAACTTAACGGTCCATAGCTTCCACGTACATTCGAAAGAAGAGAGAACATTGAGCTTTGACACTGCGGAATGGTAGACGTATTATTTTCCACCGCTGTGCAGTTTAAGGCAAAAAGAGTGTCCAAAAGATCAGCTTCCTCCTAATCCTTCAAATCTATTCGCCTCACAGTTTCTAAAACGTCAACTGCGATAATGTATTTTATATAATCATATTATTTTCTTGTGTGTAGTTTCGCAGTCTAAATTAAATAAAATTTGTGCAATTAAACAACATCTAAGGCTTTTTAGTAAAAAAATAACAATGATCGAGCTAAGAAAAAAAAAGAACAAATTGATTTATATCGTGACCTTTCAAGGCTTTGTTTCTGATAAGAATTTGTCGACGAAGATCGTAGTCGGTCGGTCGTCGAAGATTTAATGAGAAGCCTAGAATTATTAAATTCTCGATATTCACTTTGAGACAATATTTATAACCTAGTAAATTAAAACAATTAGGAATATAAAGCAACAGATTATAATAAACTAGTAAATAACAATGAAAGATATGAAACGATAGAACATTTTAAAATTCCAACGAACATCAGGTAATATTTATAATATTTGCAAATAAATAATATTTGGTAAATGTTAATTAATTAATGATAAGCGTTATAATGATAGAGAGTTTTAAAATGCCCCGGAGGAGACTGTAATGTATCAGATGAACGAACTTAAGTCTTTTATTGTTTTGTTTTTATAAAGACTCGAGATTCGATGTAAACTTTTCCGGTTTAAAGACTTTTCGGACAATGCCGTCCCACTTGTAAGGAACATTAAAAGGGTTCTGAGATTGCTGTATTGTGAAGCCAATGGAAATATGAGCTGGAAATAAGTTCAAGCAAGAATGTATTTTTAAGAGATCTTTATTTACAAATTCTATACTTTAAAATATATTTAAAAGCTTTTTGATACTTACAGAATATTATTAAAAAAAATTGTATGATGATGATGATTATTATATTATATCTAGTGGTTAAGGGTAATGTAATGGTAGGTATAGCGTACTAACTAATACAAGCCTATCATAATTCTTTTTATAGAACTAGGGAGCTTGGTAACATATTTCCCCTTAGAACCTACATCAGGAGATTTACTACTTTCTTGCTTCTTATTTCTTTCTTCCTTTCTTTTAGGAAATCGACCCCTTGCCATGTTGCCGTATTGGGTAGACCCCCTACTCACCTTATATTGATTTCCTGTAAATTTCTGACTGTAGTGAAGTTTAGTGTTAAAAACTTAAAGTCAAAACACGTGTTAATTTATACATTTATTAATTGAATTTAAATTAAAACTACTCAAAATAAAATAACATAAGCAATTAGTCAATATTTTTTGATGCCAATTTTGTAAGGGTTAATCTTAAATCTAATAGGCTAATGATGTCCAGTTTGTTTCTTTTTTTCCTTAGGAGATTGGTAACAGCGCTGAACCCCCTTGCCACTAGGTATGAGGAAAGGAAATAAAAAAAATTCTTGCTATATTCCATAATACGGTATGTTGTTTTGCAGCCATAATTGCTGATAGGTTTTTACAAGTTCATTGCGTAAGTTTACAAATGTATTGCGACCACAAAGCGAATACCAACATCCTACAACTTACACCATTTTATAAACAAATATATATATTTTTTTACTTCATAGGTACTTTTATAAATAATGTATATGTTTTGAAATTATAAGATAGTATGATGTAAGTAAATATGTACTATCAGTGTATGTCTTGAGATCCACTATCGTGGACCCCCATTTTCATTTCATGGACCCCCAAATTTTTTTTCACTGACGTAGACCCCTTGCAGGTTGTAATAGACCCCTAGGGGTCGATATAGACCACTTTGGTAATCACTGGTCTAGTGGTTAGTAAGCCTGAAAGCTGAGGTGAAGATAGTAAATTCTCAATCAAATTATTCTTATGTTGTCCAGAAATACAGAAATGTGCTGAAAATAAATTCATTAAATTTGATAAATCACGCCTCAACAATGAGATAACTTAGCAAAATTAATTAAATTTCTGATAGACACGATCAGGAATAGCAATCGAACGAATTTATTGATAGAACTGAGTTAGCAAAATGAAACTGATTTCCAATATTTCAGCTCAATTAATTATCTAATAACGGGGAAGTAATTTTAAACTATTAGATGTATTTCAAAACGTTTAACAACGAGCTGGCTGTATTAAAAAGTAAAAATGAAGGTAATTGGGTGAAGTAGGCAGTAAATTATTATTATTATCTTATTAATCTTCATATTTCATTAATCTATAATATGTAAAACGATTCTATGTATTATAAAGTTTCCATGTTAAGAAAGGAATAATAATATTAATTAGAGTTAGCAAAAGTCTTTAATTTTTTTTATTATAAATTTATTTATATATAAATATATAAATAGATTTATATATAAATAGATATAATTTATCATTACAAAATCCCTGGGGATGTTGGTGTTTCGTCATCCAGACCGGACTTATTCCTGTATTCGAAACATCTGAAACGCGTGATACTTGTGGAGCTTACTGTTCCTTGGGAAACAAACATCCCAAGGGATCACACATTCAAGCTCAATAAGTATTACGAACTGATCAGGAATAAATTTATAGTTAGTTTGTACGCGGTAGAAGTGGGAGCGAGAGGTATAACAGCAAAATCTCTCTATAGCCTACTTAAAGACCTTGGCCTTTCTAGAACAAGCATTGGTTCATTTCTAGAACGTATTTCAAAGGCGGCATTAGTAGGTTCTTTCCAAATTTGGTTAGGAAGGGAGAGGAGTGTGGAGGGTGAAGGTGAGCGTTTCTGCGCACAATAAAGGGGCCCCTTAAACATACTCCTGGGTCGCAAGTCCCAGGCACTGCTTGCACTCCTCTCCTTGCAACGCGATGGGCCCGGCACCCGCACGGTGAATCCATGGATTGCTAAGAAGCTTCGTCTCGTCTATGCATAATGAATAGGTTGTAAGTAGTTTGACGGTTGATAGCGAGATATATATATATATATGTCGCAGATCACGATAATTTGACGATAATAAGTAACTCAATTGATATCATTGTAACAGTGGGGTGCGAACGACGTGACGTAACGAGTCACGTGATCGGAATCGTTTAGAGAGCACCTGAGACACTTTAAACATTCGAGAGCATCGAGTCGAAAGGGGAATTGATTAGTGAGAGCCTTACAGTCCGGACCCCCAAAACGGGACCGGTGGTTCACGCAACTCTGATAATTGTATACCTACTAAGTAATTTGTGATAACTGATTACCTACATTTAATAAAAGAATAGTCATATTGTGTCTGTGTGGTTTAAATTGCCTGAGACATATTGTATACATATAGTTGGAGATAATTTTTTTTTCCAGTATTTCTTGTTATAGCGGCAACATACTTCATGAGGACAGACAGATGGACAGACAGACAGCAAAGTTTTAGTGACAAGGTTCCTTGTCCTTTATGTTTTTGTGTGGTTTCTTTAACCAAATTTTAGGTAAGATGTAGTTTAGAAATCGGAGAAATAAATATAATCTAAAACAAAAACAAACAAAAATAAGCTAGCGTTGTAAAGAAAATATTAAATGTATACAAAACTTGCTGAGTAAAATCGGCGGAGAACTTTATTACCACAGCCTGGATTTAAAACTAGCCGGGGCTTACACAATCTAAAAATCAAAAACATACCTGTTTACTTCGTAAGCAAGTCTGTATATTGGTAATCCTTAAGCTTCCAAACTGTTCTTCATATTAACTTTAACATCTTAATTAAAGCTTAAAATATATTGTAAATATCTTTATGAAAATGAAACGTATTATTAATTTATATTTTTGGCTTTATTAGATACTAAAGTGAAAATTAAAATTTTATATATTATTACCAAATTTAAATTATATTATTATTATCACCAAAGTAAACTCATCTTTAAGGGTAAACCTTCTTCAATATATTAATGAAATGTAATGAAAAACACCGTATATATTATTTCGTTAAGATTATTAATTACTATTATACGTTTACGTTAATTGTTGCTGAAATGTCATAATCCAATTTAAAACGTGTTTGAAACAACAGCATAAAATAAATCAACAAAGCATTTTCATCTATTTCAGATTTTGTCTGTGTAAAGAATAGACATGGCAGATATTGGGCTGTGGAGTATCACAATTGGATGGATAGTATAAAAAAAAACTTTAACAAAGCATGCCTATTTAATATGCCTATTTCATATAATATACCTAAATACTCTATTAATTGCCAATTACTGTAGTAAGCTCTTTGTTAAAAGTTTTGAAAATAATCTGATAGTTTGAAATTCCATAGTCGTTATTTGATTATCTGAAATATTGGAAATCAATTGTATTGTGTCAACGTAGTCCATATCATTAAATCGTATCATTAAATTTGTTCAACCATTATTCCTGATTGTGATAATCGGTAATTTAATCAATTGTAAAATTCTTGAATGCGAATTAATCCGATTGTTGAGTTTTTGCGGTTTATCAAAAATCTAAAATTATTTTCAGCACTATTATATTGTTACTGAAAGAGATTATTATATGTTTCAATATACCTTTTATTATGATTTAAATCGGAATTGACCTACCATCTTCCCCTCAGCTATCAATGTTATCAACCGCTAGAGCATCATACCATAACTACTTTGACAACTGGCCCTTCGCCATGTGACTTACTTATTCAGTTTTGTTGTTAATATTCAATAAATGTTATAATCCTTGAACAAAATAAGTTTGAAAAGAATAATACAGAACAAATTTAAAATTAATCCTATAGAGATAATATTTTTTTTAACATTGTTAAGTTACATAAATTAAATTTATTTTATTATCAAATAAAACTATCAAATTGAAGTATTTATTAGAAAGTTTTTTACTAAGAGCGTACTTATTGGTAATGACTAGCTATGTTTGAGACTTTATGAATTATTTATAAATTTGTATTGAAAATCATTCGCAGGTGCTGTATTGTTTTCTTCGGTTTTCCGCTAACTTATCTATATATCTTGCTTTCTAATTATCGCTTGTAGCAGTCAACAGTATTAAAGGAATATTTATATATATATATATATATTTTTATAGCTTTATTTTATATTCAAACTTTTTTCTTAACTAGAATATGATAAAGCTTAAACTATTAAAACTATTATACGCAGAAGATATAAAATGAGTATATTGTATAGTATTTTTATGTACCTATATATAAATCTTTGTCCAGACTGACTGATTAGTAAAACTGGGGTTACAAATTAAACATAATTTTCATTTATGACGTAACATTAATACAAATTTAGATACAAATTAGAAAGACTACCAAGGTAAATTGGTGGTGTTTCAAAAACAAACAGTATACTTCAAATATTCTTTTTGGTCTCTAACAATGAACCGATGAGACCTCATTATATAGATTTTCTTTGTTAATTGTTTTCCCCGATTTTCCTCGTTGATTGTTTCCACTGATTTTCTTCGTTAATAGTCTTTCTTTAATGTAAATATTTTTTTTGTATTATATTTGTTTATAACGACTTAATATGTTTTGCATAAAAAAGTATATCATTTTAGTTTTCAAATGGTTTTGGTTTTACCTTTTTAAACGTTGAGAAAAAAAATGTTATATGTTATATGTTTTTATATTAAATGGAAGGAAAATCAATAGTCAATAATCAATAATTAATAGTCACTAGATGGTAAGTCGTATCGTCTCCGTCTCGTAGCGTCAGTCGGTTCTAGACCATAGTTGAAATGTTCATTAAACTTGTGCTAATCGACCTAAGTAACAATTATTTAAATTAATACTATTAAGAAATGTATTGTAAACATCGACTTTAAAAAAAACTGCGAAGCATGATCAATGCTTTTTTTGTCTGTTACATTGTCACTCAAATGCCTGTTTATCTATGTATTGTAAATTTCTAAATTTTTCTCTAAACTCATAATTTGACGTGTGTTTTATTCATTTAAACAAAAATACTGTAATAATAAATTACAGTTCCTACCTAATTGTATGAATTTTAATCACTGACTTACCTATAGATTCAAACTATATCCAGTTCCAGGTGAAGTTCTAAAAGTTCTTACTTTATTAATCCGAAAATGTTTCGTTTTGATAGTTACTAGCCATCGAACATAGAGCTCCATCTTCGTCTTCCTTCACCTCATGCTTCGCCAACAGCGGGTGGATGTCGTATTAATATGCGTAACCCACCTGCGCCCTTCCGATGCTGACCACCTGCCGGGTTACCACACTCTAGATTCCCCTGAACATGCCAGGAGGGGCTTGCTGATCGCGGTGAGGCGCTCGCTGGTACATCTGCCAGCTCCTGCTATCTACACCACATCTTTCCAAACCCTGGGAACCGAGGTCCAGTTCAACGGTGAGCGACTTCGCATTTTTTTATATACTGGCCCTCTTCACCATTACTTGTGACCAACGAAGTGAGAGAGATTATCGCTGGACCCACCCCAACGATAGCCCCCGGCGATTCGAACGCCAAACACACAGCATGGACATGCAGCTCCGTATGTAACAACGGCCGCCGCCTCTTCGAAGACGCGGGCAAACAGGCAGCAGCTACTATGTTGAAGACCCTGATGACCCCACACACTATTCCTTCACAAACAGTCACAGTCACAGATTGGAGGACAACCTCACTAAATGCATCCGAGAAGCAAAGAGAGAAGTCACCGACACTGTAAGGACGTACATCCGTCCTCCTATACCAAAGCGTCTTTCTGCACTCATCGCGAGCGACACGCAGAGAGTGGCAGAACTTGAGACAGCGGCTGCCAAACGATGGGAGGGTTACATTCGGGAAGCAAACGAGGATCAACCTTCGTTGACAAGGCTCTGCAGGCTCATCCAGAAGAGACCAGTGCCCGTTACGCCGCTCATCCATCCAAACGGATCTCTTATCTTCGACTCTCAGGGCAGGGCGGACGTACTGGTTGAGTACCTATCCGGCCAATTCGTTCCTAATCCCACCGTGGCATTGAAAACTACGTTACCAACTGGCTACACAATCCGCCTGAGTCCAGCGTCTCATATATAACGTCCCCTTCATCAACACCTCTCGTCATTTCATCTCCCCATCGAGCAGAAAAAAGGCAATCGCCGCCCTGAAATCGAAAAAGGCTCCGGGGAAGGATGAAGTGACAACCGCTTCCCTCCGTCATCTGCCAGCATGCGCCGTCGCCGTGATCACCAGGCTCTTCAACGGGATCCTGCGCCTTGGCTTTTACCCCAAGGCGTGGAAGGAGGGTCTGCTGGTGACCAATACTGAAAGGAAGAATCCCAGGCTTCCAGAAAGTTACCACCCCATCTTTCTTCTATAGGCTGCTCCTTCCTCTACTTCTTGAACCTCTAACACCATGCCCTGAATAGTTTGACTTTAGAAGGGGGCCACTCGATGACCCTACAGGTGGCTAGGGTCCTCCATTTTGCAGCGTCGGTAATAAACAGAAAGGAGACCTCTGTCGCGACCTTTCTTGATGTCTCGAAGGCCTTTGACAAGGTGTGGCATCCGGGACTACTATTCAAGATTATCCGGGCTGGCATCCCTCACTTCTTCACTCCGGTCCGGGCAGATTTCCTAGACGCCAGGACCTTCCGTGTGAGGGTCGAAAATGCCATCTCTAAGAGCTACCCTATCCATGCTGGAGTCCCGCAGGGCAGCACCCTGTCCCCGATTCTCTACACTACGTACACCGATGACATTCCTGTTGGCCAAGACACCACCCTAGCGCTCTATACAGACGACGTGGCGTACCTAGCCAAATCCTTAAGCGGAAAGCACGCGCCCCCAAAGATCCAACGAGCTCTCAACCTTCTCCCGGACTGGCTGGCGAAATATAGGATCGCGCTGAATATGGCGAAGATCCAGGCCATCGTGTTCCTAGGCCGTTGCACTGATCCTCCTCCGATTTCCCTCCACGGCTCCGAGGTTTCCTGGAGCAGAAGCATCATCTACCTGGGCTTAGTCGTTGATAGGCGAAGGTCAATGGCCGCCCAGGTATCCAAAGCAAGAACGGCAGTTAGAGCAGCTCTTAGCGTGTTAAACCCAGTTTTTCAATGCCGCTTCCCACTCAGAACCCAGCTGGTCATTTATAAAATATACGTAAAACCTCACCTTACGTATGCCGCGCTCGCTCTGTTCCTAATAGCCAGCATACAGCAAGCAGACTAAAGATAGTGGAATCCACCGCATAAACACGTGCCTCCGGTGCGCCCTGGTGTTTGAGGAACGAAACCATCTTTCGCGACCTCCACATGAAGCGCCTGGATCCGCACATCATCAAAACCTTAAACAATTACAATAAAAAAAATAATAATGAAGACGTAAGTTGGTTAACTAGTATTGTATTAAAATTTCTTTTAATTGCGTTCCTGTCTTCATTAGTGACTTCACCGTAGCCTAACCAACATTATGCATTAATATAGTTATCAGAGTCTAACCCTGATAATTAAGAGTCTGGGTCAGTCAAATAAGAAGTCTTTTTATATGTAGATAGATGGAATAAATAAATCAACACTCAATAATAAATTATACTAAAGCTTCTCGGTAAATAATAAATAAGCTCCAGCTTGTTTATGGAGTAACTGAACCGTGGCGGTATGTTCTCCCAGAAAATGGCATTTTTTGAATATTATAATTTTAAAAAAATCACCCCTACCCGTCCCAGTCCTCATCTCCTTTCCTCCCTTCTCTCCCCATTTCCAGAAGTAATGCCTATACTTGCAGATGTTACGTTGTACCTTTTTGAACATAATAAAAAAATAATTAAACTTGTGTTTTTAATTTATTTAACCATCTTGAAGTAAAAAATATATAAGTAATGTCGCTCTTTTAAACAGAAAACAAAAACTAATATTTATAAACAAACTATTCTCATGTTATGTACATTTTTAATTTCTAATTTAGGCTAATTTTAAAACAATAATAATATATATTTAATTTTTGTTAATGTATTATATGTCTATATATGTATGTACATATTTGTGTGTACATAAAAATATAAATATACAATCAAATATGTATATTTTTGTATCTTATATTTTAATTTTATTTATATATTTTGTTTAATCATGGTTAAATAACCATGATTGTATTTTTGTTTTATTTTACTTTTTTTTATTCTGCATACGGGTGTATGTTGTATGTGTGTGTGTATATACGGGTATACGTATACGGGTATACGTATACGGGTATACGGGTGTGTGTGGTGTGTTTTTATTCTGCATACATAAATAAAATATTTTTGAATTTAAATTTGAATATTATACACTCATATTTTCTTGGATTTCCACGAATACTAAACATTGAAATAAAATATTTTTATCGGATTAAGCTCACAGGTTCACAGGTTCATCCGTTAAAATAGTTTTGTTTTAAAATATTAGTTTTGAAGTTGTACTATTTGCAAAATGTACTTAAATATTAATAAAGCTTTTATATCCAGTCAAACAGCATTTCTCGTTTATATCATATTCAACTCAAAGGAAACATAATCCCTGTACTTAATTTATCACCAGACTATAGACTGGAATGAGTAAATGATAAGCCAGACTATCTTGTCAGTCAGGGTAAATTTTTAGGTTCTATAGTAGTAATTAAGAAATAGTCTAATGTTCTATGTTATAGTCTCACAATTCCCTTCCGTGAAAGTCATTGTACTTAGGGATTTTAGACCAGCCCGTTTGGGATGGGTCACGTGTCACTGAGTACACGGAGACGTCTGTATTAAATAAATTAATTCATAAAAAAGGACACGTTATAGTATTCCCACGTCGCAATAAGGAAAACTAACTGAGCTTACTGAGGTACCGTAAAATATTATACTTTTCCATCTTTAGATTTCTTTAAGTAATATGGGGATATTAGAAATACTTTAAAGTCTGCTATGATTATTATAAAAATTACGTATAATATTTTATAAAACTAAAATTGTATATAAAGAACATAGTGAAATTTACTTCCAAATTTTCTTTCAAACCTGTTTGAAGATATTCTCATAAGTATATATTAAAGTTAATAATTTTACGAAGAAATAACCACATCTTACAAATTGCACTAGAGGATAGAGATGATGGATGATCTAAATCTCCTTCCTTTCCAAGTTACTCCCCCTTCAACCCTCAGAACTCCTCATCACTTCTTCCATTTTTGTACACAAAACACACTAGCCGCTATCGGTGAATTTTAAGTAAACTAAAACTTTCAAGACGTATTCAAATAAAGTGTTTTATCTAGAATATACCTTTTTTTTTTTACAACAAATGTAATATTTATTATAATTTTCATATTCAGCTATCTGTATAAGATATACAAAAGCTAATTAATAGAAATATGAAAGAGAACGTCAACAAATAGCTTGTTAATTGACACAATAGACTTACAAATGAGAACTCAAATGAATTAAGTTGGCAAACAGAATTCTTCTAAAATAAGTTACCGTGAAAGTCAACAAAATATATATTTTAAATCTATTTTTAATGGTTGTTAAGTTGAAATCTACTTTTAAAAGTTATCTTGTAACACAAATGATGTTCTTTGAAGCTATTTAATTAAACGAAGTAAGTTCTTTAGAAATAATAAATGGTTTAATAACAAAAATGTCGGTAAATGAAAGTTATTATGTAATTGTACTAAAGACAGTAGATGTACATATTTTGAAAACCGATTGAGTATTTTTAATTAATTTCAATATGAGAACAAAAGACAGAAACAAGAAATTTGTAGGTTTTTCTATCAAGAAAACATCATTTTACTATAATGTCCAGTTATCTATTTGCATACTTAGATATACGAGTACACATTTGCCTAAAGCGATGAACATTTCGAACAGAATTATAGGGGTTGGAAATCACATACAATATATCATAGAAATTAATGCAACAACGCGTACCGCGTACGTATGGTGAAGGTTTGGTTATATGAGAAATAATATAATAACAAATAATTAAATAAATTGATATTACTATCAATCTTAATGAGTCTTTATTAAAAGCTTTTTATCTCCTACTAACTAAAATAAGCCATTGTTAAATTGCGGTGTCACGAGACCTTTCCCGCGGGCAGTGTGTTTTGAAAAATCTTGAAATTGGAATTCTTGGCCTGGACTTCTAATAAGGAAAAATTCACGTATAACCTCTAATTAAGTAGTATGCCCTAGTTATATATTTGGAATTGCTTAATAAAGATACATCCATTAACCTTAATAATTTTATTTAGATCACATATTTTGGTCTTAATGTCAATATAATTAAACATCTTTTCGACCAGGTTGCAGTCGCCGTAGTCACAGGCTGACTTAGTAAATATATATTACTTAGTATATTGACCAAATATCTAAACATATACAAATAAATATAATATACTTATATAAACTTTATTATTATCAGCGAACAAAATATTATTTTTATATGTCCCGCGTGTCATAATATTCCTGTTTGAAATAAATTCATAGTAATTTCAAGTTCTTTGATCGTTGACGTGCGCACACATCATCTCAAAGCTCACGTTGCCAGAGGAATAGACGATATATATTGAGATCCATCAAACGTATGATATTTTTCACATTTAACCAGAAGTTTAAATGTATATTTTGTATAGGTATAGCAGTATTAAGTAATACCTAACATGTTGGGTCCATTTATAAATTTTCAGTTATTTTTTTTGTTTATTAAATTAACTTATATGACAACTTTTTATCACTTTAAATATTTACGTTAGATATGATTTAGATAGTTAAATATATTTAAAGTAAGTGATAATATTTATGTATAATACGTACGTAGTAGGTAATCTCTGGCTACACATTTCACCGAGATGTAAAATGATTACAAATTTGACATAAATAAATTATTCTTTTTGTATGTATCGGAATAAAGAACACACAACCTTGCAGCTGAATAATCAGTGCTACAAGAAAACTTCGAGCCCTGTTGGTGTCCAACAACTTTGGTTTGGTTGTTAGTGTGACAACTCACACACGCAATGTTTACACACAAATTGTGGATATACTATATATACCCATAATTATTGATTAAATAGGTTGGTTACAGTTTTTTTTTTTAAAGCAAATACATTCTAAGTTTATAGGAAAGCTACTGATTGAAATCTTGTTTATTAATACTTTTAAATATGCGTAATACTTTAAACATAATTTCAATCAACAGCTTATGCTACAGCATACATAAATTCCTCTTAATAATTTAATTTTAAGTAATAAAAAATACGTGTTTATGTACTTTAGTTACACCTGACTTTCATAATTTCCTAATTAAGGGTCGAGCGGTGACTAATACTGGGTTTCCTGTAAGCTCTCTCCGAGTTAAAGAAATGTGGATATTAAGTTCTTATATTTTTTTTAATTGTTGGTTGCTTTCGTATTTGTCAGACATATTTCGTCTTTTTATAAAGGAATGTTTAAAATCTAAAGTATTTAATTAGATTTAATAAACCGACAAAGAGAAAATCGGCAGACAGACTATAATTTAGCACTTCACTTATGTTTTCCCTATTCTTAGTACACTTGATTTTAATTACTGCTTTTCTTGTTTTAACATTCATTTTATTTTACAGTAGGCACAATATAGTAAATAATATAGTGAAGAGTGTATGAAAATGACTATTTAAGGTTTATTCTCGAAAGAAATTACTGTTACTTAATATCAAACACATAATTAACTTCATTAGCACACTATCTGTCCAGGAAAACAAGTAATATATTTGTATAATTTCGTATATTTTTAACAAGTCCTTGACTTGAAAGAGTGTAGGATTTATTGTAAATCGTTGTATTAATTAGCAATATAAATTGTATTAATAACAAGTTGTATTAATAGCAAATATTATACGAATATTATATCCGAATATTCTTATACAAAAAACATTGCAGCTATGTATTTATATGAAAATGTCTCAAATAATTAAGGAGAGTAAGCAAGGTTGACCCAAGTGACTTTTAATATAATATGTTTGAGATCCATTAATTTCGAATACTTCAACTTATTATTATTAAGGGTTTTGTATAATGATGAAAAGCACGAAAAAAATAATATTATTTTATTGTTATGTAATTTATATTACATATTAGGTTTCTAGTGAACCAAATGCCACGGTATTACACAAACATACTAAAATATATGAAGGAGTTCCGTTTAATATCGATTATATAATAACAGAAAATATGTTTTTTATATAACAAATTCAGTTCATTCGAAAGTCTTTTTAGAACCATGCAACTATAGTTTGACGTTTTGTAAATTCAATGTGACATTCCATGTCTGTGACCGCATTGGACCTCAAGAGTGAATGATCTTTTGTGAATCATTAACTGTAAACATATAATTAATATACACTATGACTGTAACAAATTAAATTAGTTTAGTTGTCAAAATAAGGTTTCTACTTCCTACAGCGAAGCAATGATTTATAAATAATTTAACGTTTAAACATACATTTTAATAATAACAAGCTCTATATATATATAGAGCTCGTATAATAATATTAAGAATAAAATATGTAAATAAAATACTAACAAAAAACCTGTATTTTTAAGATTGTTGTTAACAAACAAACAGGAAGTGACAGTAAAACTTGAAAATTGATAAATATTTCATGAATCCGATGCGAATAAAGCTTTACATTTCTTTATTTACACAAATCATTCAATCGTTCACCGAACTTTGAATGGTTAATGTTTCAGCTTTCATGGAAATTGTAAAAAGTTTATTTGAATGTATAGAATTACTTTATTTGTATTTCGTATCGTATCTTTTCAATTATTCTGATTTATTCCGAAAACTTATAATGAGTAGATTTGTATATATCACTTACGGTTTCTGAATAACCTTATGACCTTTTTTTCTATGATTATTTTATTTTTTTTATACGATCTAGGGCAATGCTTGACTACATTCCACGTGATGGTAAGTGGAATGTAGTCTTAGATGGTAAGGCGCATTACCCTAGCAACCTATTCACTCTTCTCTTGAAGACACCCACATTATATTTGGCCGGAAATACCGACGCAGGCAAATTGTTCCAGTCCTTCGCTGTACGCACTAAAAATGAGGAAGCAAAGCGCTTCGTTCGGACAGGTGGAATGTCCACAACAAAAGGATGGATACCTGCCGTGCGTCGGGACGTCCGGTGATGGAAGGGTGACGGGGGAATTAACTCGTGTAATTCCTGCGCACACTCACCAAAATGTATCCTATAGAATACTGAGAGGCTAGCAATTTTACGCCTGTGTTCAAGGCTTTGGAGGTCGGCTTCGACCAATTCGGGATCGCCTATAAGCCTCTTTGCTCGCCTCTCAATTGAGTCCAGAACCGCAAGATGAGACTTTTCGGCACCAGCAAATATGTGACCACAGTACTCTACACACGACCGGATCTGTGCTTTGTATAGAACAAGAAGCTGTCCCGGTGAAAAGTACTGCCGAACCTTAGCAAGAACGGAAAGCTTTGCTGCTGCTGCTCTTGCTCTGGACTCAATGAACCGACCAAAGATGAGGTTCGAGGAAATCTCTAAACCTAACAACTGAAGCCGGTCACTGTATTCCAAGGATACATTCTGGAAAGTAGGAGCCAAGTAGCCTAGTAGGCGCGAGTTCAATACACCATAATCTTGCAGAGTATGGAGGTGATTGAAATCGGTCTGTAATTGACAGGGTCGGCACGGTTGCCTTTTTTGGGCACGGGTTGCACATTAGCAAGCTTCCAGGATTTCGGCACTATTCCAGTCATGAAAGAGAGACGATACAGACGTGTCAGTACAGGAGATAACTCAGCTGCGCATGTCTTGAGCAGAATGGCTGGTATACCATCAGGACCACTGGCTTTATTCACATCTAAACGACGCAATGTTCTCCATACCTCTTTGTTAGTGATGCGGATTTCAGGCATCGAAATACCGCAGTGAGGAAGATGTGCTGGAGAAGCATTGCCAGTGTCTAGATGCGAATTATCAGCAAACAGAGAAGCAAATACATTTGCTTTCTCTGTTGCTGTATGGGCCAGGGAACTATCCGGCTTCAGCAGAGCAGGCAGTGAGGGTTGGCAGAAATTCGACTCGATCGCTTTCGCAAGAGACCAGAAAGCTCGACTGCCAGTTGGTCTGACAGAGAGCTTTTCGCCATTCTTAGCGATTCGATCGAGACGAGCCTTCCGCAATGCCTTTTTGTAGGACTTGGCAGCTAAGTTAAAGGCTCTCTTCTTTGTACTTACATCCGGAGTTTTGCGGCTTCGAGCATCAGCCCAAATGAGGTATGCCGAATGTTTTCGGTCTTGAGCATGACCACATTCGGCATTAAACCATGGGCGAGCTTTGCCACCGATGGGTACGTCAGCAAAAGGAATAAAATACTCCATTGCCTGATGCACCACATCGGTAATAGCATCCGCGCAACTCGACGGATCCAAAGAAGAGAAGCAGACCTGCCGCCAAGGATAAGACGCAAAAAAGTGCCGCATCTCATCCCAATCTGCTGACTTGTATTTCCATACTCGCCTAACACCATGTGGTTCGAAAGCTGGTGGGGAATATGTAAATACAGATTTCACCAGACAGTGATCGGAGGTTCCCAAGGGGGACGTTACCTCTACACGATACCTGTCCGGATCAGTTGTCAGCAGAAGGTCCAGGCAATTGGCTGTATGGCCTACCACATCTGGTACCCTTGTCGCTTGCCTCACCAGCTGAAAGAGGTCTAAGGACAACGCAAAGTTAAGCGCTTCTCTTCCAGCATGGTCGGTCTTCTGGTACGGGAACAGCCAGTCCTGATGACAGGCATTAAAGTCCCCCAGAAAGACGAGTTGCGCCGAAGGGTACTGATACAGAGCCATATCTGCAGCCTCACTGAGATACTCAAATAAACGAGTTGTCTCCTGGTCACCGCTGTGCGAACGGTAGACACAGGAATACAGGATTTTTTCGTTTCCTGTGTCCACTAAAACCCATAGGGAAGAAAAAGTGGGGTCTTCAAGGTGACGGAGACGCTGAACACAGAGGTCGTTCCGCGCGTACACACTGACTCCGGCCCGTGAGCGAAAGTTGTGTTCTAACGAGTAACCGGGATAATTCAAGTATGCAGCGCTCAAAGGACATTGTATCTGCGTCTCTGTCAAAAAGAGCAAGTGCGGCTGCTCTGTCTCCAGGTGGTGGTGGACAGCTAAAAGATTTGAGTGCAAACCCCTGATATTAGTGAGGTGCACTTTATATGAGGAGGAGTGCAACCGCTGCTTTAACTTGTTCCCTTTTTTAAACTTTTTCATAAAAAAATAAATATAAAAGTGAATAGGAATGGGAAATGGCAGTTGAACGAGGCGGTACGTATCGAACCCGGCGTCGAAGTTGGTTAAGTTATGCCACTGGGAGGCTAGCCTGGAGACTGCGGGGACGCCCGAACCCCCCCAGGGATCGCCATCGGGCCTCCTCGCCTGGTCGCCAACCAGCACGATGGAGCCACCCTGGGATTTTTCGCAGCTGGCGGGGCAGCCTTTCGTGGTTGGCTAACCCACTAATTGGGCCCCCAACTATCTGCGGGCGGCCAGCGGAAAGCCGTCGCTTCGGATCCCGCTACCCTCCTCGACTAGACACCCGACAAAACAAACACCAACTCGACGTCAACCGGTTCGCCAACGTACCGCAGCTGTTCAGACCCATTTCCTATAAACGGCTTCATCGAGCAACGTGCCGGAACACGACTAGGTCGCTTTGAGGCACGACTTTGCCCGATGGGTGGTAACTTTGCCAGCGACACGATGTTATGGTCTACCACCAAGAAAATTAGTTAGACGTTCTTGAATAAGTTTAATTTAACAATTTTACTATGAATATACATATACCTATCGTAAATTCATCAAGCGATAAAAACAAGTCATATATAATGTTTTCAGTGGCAATTTGACGATCTAAAACTAACCATTTCCAGATAAATAATTCAGTGGTTATTTGTTATTCATAGCATCAGAAAATAGCATTTGCATAAATGTGTGGTTCACTTTCAATAATATACACGTAGAAAACTATTGTGTATATTTACAAATTTACATGTGTAAAAGAATGTTCTTTTATTTGATTGAAGAACTATATAAAATATAATAATATACCTTAAATATTTAGTTAACATGTAAAAGTAATTCTTAATAGTCTTTTTGAAATTAGTTACGGGGTGCTCTGTAACAAAAGAATAAAATAATTGACACTAAAGCATTCAAATTAAAAAGGACAGATAAGTCCAATGATGTTCAATATTTAATAATAATTAATTCGGTTCCGGTTCACATTTGTTTTCCGAGTAAAATTATTTGTATTTACTTTATTTAATTATGTTTAATATATTTCATATTTAATGTTAATAGCATACCCGAGTGAAATGGTTTGAGTTTTCATTACATCACATGTTGTTAACGACTAGAAGTTAAAATTATCAATAAAATATGTAATATGAAACCATTAAATAATAAAATTGTTTGCAAAGCTATTTAAACAACGAAATGGCAAATATTATGCAAATGCGTAGCATTTGCGTCTTATCTTGAAGAAGAAAATAAATAATTTCAAATATTTTTTTATGGGTCATCAAAAACCTTGTCTCTAAAAATGTTTACTCTATCGTAAATAAATAAATAAAAAATAAATAACAAATATATTTAAGAAAGACTTTTATTTTCAAATAGTTGTCATATTAAAGAATTGTTGTTTATCTACAATTTACAGAAAACCAACATACAGTGACAACATTAACCAGCCACATCAAGACACCCAGATAACCATAAACATGCAGTATTTCATTCTCTTATACACAGGTTACTTAGTATTCCCATGCACAAAGAAGATTTCGACAAGGAGCTCAGTACCATAACAAACAAAACTTGTACAAAACATCTTACGACGTAAGCGCAAAAAACTTGCATTAAAACTAGTGTACAGTGGTAATAACGTCACCAAAAAGAAACCTATAACCTATAACAAAATATCTTATCTCGGACCAATATCACAAAAACTTAAAAACATTTTGGATAATACAGACAGACATACAGTTTTTTATACCACCAGATCCCTTGAAAGTTTATTGACTAATAATAAAGATAAGATTCCAGTCGAATACCAATCCGGAATATAAAAACTAAATTCTAATACATGTCAGGCCGTCTATATTGGTCAAACCGGAAGAAACTTTGAAACCCCAATAAAGGAACATACCTCTTGTTGGAAAAATAAAAAGACTAACTCAACATTCGCAAATCATTTATAATAGAAGAGAACCATAACTTTGATCCGGATAAGAATTTTAAAATATTATTTGTATGCAATGCACTTGAAGTAAATAAGCATAGGGATAAACCAGAAATACTTCTAAACGAACAAGACCACCTGTCCAATTCACCCGTATTATTGTATTTTAATGACATTTAATTTTATTTAAATAACTAGAAATTTATTTATTTATTTATTCTTTTGACATAATTATATTTGTATATTGACATTAATTTGAATCTTAGAGACATTGTAATGTTTATATATTTTTATGTTATGTAGGTAGATATTAATACTTCCGAGCCTATGCTCCGGCTTTCTAATTAATTGTAGTCGCCTGATGATGATGTACGAAACCGGTCGCATATAAAATTGTATCGCATATTTAAATATAGTGGAACTTTGTACAAGTAAATATTGTGTTCTTAATCGCTGTTATCTACAATCTAGTGGTTAGAAATTATTAAAAGGAAACAATCAGGTATTAAAAACTTACTATTTAAAGTAAAAAAATGTGATATAGAGATAGGAATCATAAATCTATGTCTATTTTGCAACATGATATAAATGATAAAAAAAGAAAAAAGAAAAAGACTTTCAGATCTTCTCTTCCTTTCTTTTAATATAAACCAAGCACATAAGAATGCAAGATTCAATAAGATTTATAATACAAAAAACATAATGCTTATTATACTTATTGATAGATGTAAAATTTATCGTATGTAAATTTGATTACCGATCATATGTGATATGTGATATAGAGATCATATGCGATATATAAAAGCATATGCTTTTAGTTTTACATTTACAATTTCAATCAGTTTAATCTAATTGTCCACTACATGTAGTAATACAGTAATAATTCATTCGTTCCAACCATAATATATATACCTTCGAATGTTTTCATTGCAATTATCATTAAGACTATCATAAAAATATGTTATTTACTTTACTGATCAAAATAAATTAATTGTTATTGGAATTAAATTATTATTACTATATTATAACAGACATGGGGCTATATTTTATTATTATTCAGTAAATTAATACAAATACGAGATTCCCCAAAACATTTTTTTTAAGCAAGTAAACACTATACATATTAAAAAAGAGTTATTTACCGTTAATGGGCTAAACTAATTATTGTACTTACTGAAATAAATAAAAAAACCCAGTACCGTCTTGCATGCCCCATCTCAATCTTAAATTATCAATAAAACATAAACACAATCGAAATCCGTATCTGATCCATGATTTATGAACTATATATCTCACACTAGTTATTTGCTTATAGTGAAACCATTTAGGAACAGTTGTAAAATTTATTATAACTAGATACATACAAAAGTTGATTAATGGTGAGTGCAATCACCCGTCATTCACACCTAGACGATCCATTAGTCCTCCCACTTTACAAATTCTTTTTTAACTTAGCACACAGTATCCCCATACACATAATTCATTGATTTATCTTCTCTGCTACGTTTCAAGTGATAGAAAGTTTATATACTAATAAAATAAAATTCTTTTTTTTCAAGATTTTTCTTCAGGGATTTCAAATATGAAATCAGGGTTTAATTCAAATCGCCGTAATTACTAATCGCTGCTACGATTTTCTCTTGTGTGTTTTTTATAACTTAATGAATTGAGAGTTCTAAGCCTAAAAAGCTACCAAAGGATTGGCGATTACTAAATAAGTATTTAATTTTATAAAAGATGCCTATTTTTTAAAGACTTGGCTCGACATGAGTGTCTTCAAAGAGAGAGCCTACTCCCCTCCTCATAGGCCGGCTACACTCTTTTACATTCTGTGATATTTAACGTGACCATAGTCAATGGTGATCACTTACAAGATGATCCCAGGCATGTTCTCCCTTCTTTTGAAACAAAATAATATAATAATATGTAATATAAAATATAAGGAATGTGTTTATTAAATGTTTATTTAGGTCCGATTAAAAATAGTCAAATAATAATCAACCGAATAATAAAGTTCCAGAAAAAAAATGCAATAGTTAAAAATCAAACGTTTGATAATAATAAAATAATAGTAGAAAAGTTATCGTTAGCTGCAATGCGTATTTCTAGCGCTAACTCATGTCTCATAAGCCTCTTACTGTAGAGATGAATGTGCCTTTTATTCATTGTAAGATACAAATGCCCCGAATTTCAGAATGTAATTTTGGTTAAGTGAAATCGTTTACGCAAATGTATATATATTTTTGTATAATTTTAATTAAATTGCTTTTAATACTTTTCGTCTTGAAGTTTTTAAACCATAGAGAAATAGGCATTTTTTTAATTTTTCTGATACACTTCTAACCCTTACGTAGATATATATGAAATAGGTTTGCTTTGCTTGCTTGCTTGTGGATTTCACTGTTCAGAGTTCATTTATGGTCGAAAATATTTTACTTTATGTAAATAAACGGAACAAACAAATAACAGAGTGAATAATTTAAAACGCAACCTGCCTGAATTTTTGGTTTAGTGATTATTAATTGAATAACTAACGAAATACAATATTTACTTTTATGCACTAAAATTTTAAAGTATGAATACAGATTATTATTATTGATTATTATTATATCAAACAAAGAGCAAGCTTATTAAATTTACTTCAAAGTAAAATACTGTAGAATTTCATAGTTTTTTTAAATTATTATATCATCCGCATAAAGTAAAATAAATAAAAATATTAAACAACTGAAGTCCAAGAGACAAACGGTATAAATGTCGAACATAAACTACTTAATAAAATGCCTCTGGACCGTCACTTCATTATATCAATCGATATTTTCTTAAGCCGATTGCATTTGTTTAGTGATGTTTTTTTTAATTTATTAAATATCCAACAAATCTATTTCAAAATAAATTTAAAAATATTTTTAATCAAATGTTTTCTTAAATTACTTTTTAAATCTTTTAAGATAAGCCGTTAACGTGATTAATGAGCTTTCAACAATCTTGGTCACTGAAAACGTAGAATTTTTCGTGATGATTTATTGAAATTTTAAGTATGAAACAAATAAATGTAATCTTTAACAGTTCAAAGGGATCAGAGAAATATAAACCAATTTAGGCGCAATGTCTTGTTAAAGAAATAAATTATCAAAGAAATATACATTGGGTATTACATCTTTATATTTAAAAGGTGAATTCTAATTTACTGACATTGACTCGTTTACACCCACCATTTTTTTAAAAGTTAAATCAACTTAAGGAATTAGAAACTGCTTAGGAATTTCCGTCATATTTTAATCAAGATGTCACTTAGAGGGATTAAATGCCAAATGAAATTTGAATTAAAATAGGTAATATTTAAATAAATAAATATTTAAAATTCTATATAGAAATAAAGAAACACTTTACCAACTATAAGTTTACCAAAGACGAGAAAAGTTTTTATATTTAATAAAAAAATGTTTGTTTTGTTTTTGAGGGTAGTTTTAAATATAATATATATGACTCTTTCACGTTAAAAAAAAGCAACTTGTCTATAGTTAATTGAGGGCGTTATTGTATTTTTGAATTTCAATATTTCTTCTTTCAATATTTCTTCTTTCTTTTCTCTATCTTTGTTAATTTCATCATTACTACAGATGAATATCAAGAATGTATGAAATTAAGTTTCTCATAAAATTATTGCAATCGTAAATGAATTCTGGGAGTAAAAATAAGGTGTAAATAAAAACAAAATGAACTATTGTAAATTATTTTATTTTCATCAACCAATTCATTTCAGATTGAGATCATTAATTGAAATCACATTTAAGTTTCAGGCTCCTGTATATTTTCGACTCACCAAGATTTAAAGTACTGAAATACTTGTAATTATAAACACATATAGAAGATTCGCAACGGATAGCAACCTATACTCATACTATTTCACTCTGTGATATTCAAAATTGTTAACAGTAATAAATTCTATTGAAAGCAAATGGAACTTTAATGGAAGATCGATGAGAATCGCTGTTCTT
Organism: Napeogenes sylphis; assembly: GCA_959347405.1. Classification (NCBI taxonomy): domain Eukaryota; kingdom Metazoa; phylum Arthropoda; class Insecta; order Lepidoptera; family Nymphalidae; genus Napeogenes; species Napeogenes sylphis. The sequence goes on from OY365783.1 coordinate 7,539,921, forward strand.
AGAAACTCAAGAATACATTATTACTACATCGATGTCGCCATAACGACCGAACTCAGTAATAATTTAGTCAAGATGTTACATGGTTACTTCAAGAACTAAAATATATTTAGAGGTTGCAAAGTTTTTGGAATATTAGTAAGATTTTAATATTAAATAATTATAATCCTTTTGAAAGATAAGAAAATAATGAATAACATTATACCAGAAGAAGACTTTGAATGGTCAAAATTTATTTTTTAATTTAAATTTATAATACAAAAAGTAATAACACAGCGTGTACAATAAATTGCAACATTGTAAATGAAGCTGTTGTGTTAGCGGTAACAGCAGTAGCTATGTTATTGGCATATGATTCTTTATTTTGTTTAATAGAAACTATTCTTTTGTGGATTAGTGAAATATAATTTGAAGTCTGTATTACCTTAAAACAAATATTTAAATTGAATTTCATGTTAAAAGTTAAGATATAAAACACAATATATAGAATTTGTAGAAACAACGTTTGTTGTTTTTCTGAAAACTATAAAATAAAAAATAAAAAAATTAAACACTAAAACGTAAAGCTAAGCACTTAGTTTCAAGCTTTGAGAGTCTTGTGCTACACATGGGAAGAACAGTTTCTCCTTTTTTCTGACCAGTTTAGTGTAGATTTTGACTCATATTCATAATGAATAGGTCTAAGTGTTCGAAATTAATAATAATTTAATTTCATTTATTATTATTAATATAATATACAATATTATTAATAATATTTCATTAATTTATGAAGTGCAAAATTAAATTGTTTATTTATGAAATTTCCATATAAACGATTTTTATCAGGTCATTAGAAAAGAAACAAGAAGACATGTAAATAATTATATTGATAAGGAATTAACAATACAATTCTATAAGCTTAAATAAAAAAATGAGATATGAAGCGCCATGCAAAAACTGTAAAAAGATTATGAATCTGTTATAAATCGTTTAGAGTTCATTCGTTATGGCAGAAGATTTATTAATCTTATGACAAAAATTTAAGTCTAACACTGCTAGCTGTGATCGAATAGTTACTATAAATCGACACTAAATTACAAAAATAGGTATAATTTTATGCAACATCAAAAGCTGTCTCTCGCGGTTACAAGACTTTACTAGACTTTTAGATTGCATTTTAAGTAATAGCACTATTTTACACTTATGTGTTGTTCTTAATAACACCTTAAAATACTATTTCATATAATAGTTTTAGTATGACGCAGATTACAGGCTGATTTTAAAAATATCAAAAGATGTTCATCCATTCAAGCTCCATAAATATAATATATAGCAACTTTCCTTCAATATCAAGACCTGGATAACACAATAATAATATTTAAAGTTTGTTAATTTCAGAATTAGAACGTTGGAGGATATCGACGAAATTGTGAACCCGATTAAAAAAAATCACCTTTTGAAAATTCGATTATAAAAATCACTTTCACATATTTAGAACTGATCTACAGGATCTAAAAACTATCAAGCGTCGAGTTTCAGTATTCCGATTTATATTGTCCGCACCGAATGAATTGCGGGCAACAGCTGGAGCTGGATACGCCATACAAATATTTTCATCCGAAATAGAATCCCTAACTCGTTGATTCTAAGACTAGTAATTAAGCGCTAACAGTAGTAAAGCCTGGCAGGATGCAAAATACTGTCAGGTACGAAATTTTCACATGTGACGAATTTGGTATCAGTACATTTAAAGCAAAGAATATATATAAATATATGTAATAGTTCATATAAAAAAAAGAGTGAGAGAGAAAGAATTATAAACAACCGCTTTTTAAAATAAAAAAGTTCAAACAGTCATAATGACAGCGGCAGGGGTAGTAAAATTATTGTTAAGTACTTTTAAAATATATAATAGTTATGAACATTCTTAATTATTGCCTAGATGTTTTGGTACAATAATAAAAACATATTTAGTTATTGGTTACATTTAATTACTGTAATAGCTATCTTGTCTTTCTTTTTATTATAAGTTAGGATTGCCTTTATATAAAACAAAGTATTCGATGATAGTTTGTCCTTACCGTGAGGAGCAAATGTGAGACTTTTAAAGAGCATGACTATTCATTGTACTCTTTATTTCTGTAATTGTTTTATATTTGTGACGTATATGGGGCTTTACAGATAGTTTTGTAATCGGTATAATTTGTGAAATAATGTTGCATTATTGTCAACGATTATAAATTAAATTCATCATTAGAATCTAATTCAACAAGATATAAAATAATAAAACTAGTTTAACACGTTCGCTGCCTTACGAGGTCTATTAGATCTCTTGCAGGACTTTCGTATTGTGCGTGGACTGAAATGCTGTTTTTTCACTCCTTGCTTGTAAAGTTCTTTATGTATGAGCAAGACAAATATACACATTTGTATCCTACTTGAAGGTGAGTTCATAGACATAATAAAAAAAATTAGGGATGGATTAGGTCCCTAACGCACAGTACTATAATTTTTTTCATTACTTGCGTTAGGGGATATTTTATTACTCGTGGAATCATACGTAGGTAGGCGGCGCGGGCGCTGCGTGTCTCGTTTTAGTGTTGTTCAAGTATCGATGTGAGGGGACGCACTCACGTTTTAAAAATAGCACTCGCGTAAATATATCGACGTGTTCATATTTTAAATTGTTTTAATTGTTGTTAAAAACAATGAGTTACTTAATTAATTAGTTGATAGTTAATTAGAGTTAATTTTGGTGAGCATTCTAAGAAAGAAAAATTATCGCCGGTTAATACCGCGGCATTATCCAGTAAAATAAAAAAAAATCCTGAAGGAAGATGTGTTGATCATGTTTTCCAACGAGGAAACAAGAAAAAGACGTTGCGTGGGTTGTTATGAAAAATTACGACGCACGGTAAACAGTTTTGAAGCTTCTAAAAAAAGATTTTGTGGCGAGAAGCTAGATCTTTATTATTGTGCAGAATATCTTATACCATATTGGCCGCAAACTGTTAAGTGTGTCATATATAAAAAATAAAATAAAAAAAAATCATTACGATTTGCTCACAATGCGAAAAGTCGATGTGCTTGCTTTAATGACAAACATTTTCCGTAGTTTATAATAAATAACTACTTCGTAAATTAAACTTTTTCTATCGACAAATAACATTTTATTTTATTCCCATCACTAGTCACTTCACATATTGCTCTATCTCTGGTTGCGGAACGAGATACAATCGATGTCTAATTTTTGATTTCTATTTGTGGCTTATTCTTATATCATAACTGCGTGCGAACCTAGCAAAATATAGAACAGTAGACTATCTTTGACCCACGAAATTTTTAAGTATATGTCATTGTTTTTGTTGAATATATAAATTATTTTCAGAATTGTACTTTTAGGGGACTGAATAGGTCCCCAACGCACCCGGTGATAAATTAGTTTCGAGATCTTTTAGATCCATAACGCACTAGCTGAAAGTTTTTTAATTATGATGTCGCAGTGAACGTGTTAATATGTTTCATATCACATTTTAGTTTAAATTTAGATATATTTAACAAAATAATATATTATATTATAAATAACAGATTACGATATTAGGTCATGAAAGCGTAATCATTTGATTTCTTCTTAGTACTAACGACTTTGAAATTAATAGATAGATGTGAACAAAACTCGTTTGATTTTCTATTACTTAAACAAGAGCTTTATTTAAACAAAAGTTATTTATGTGATAATTATAAAACCGTGTACGTAAATATTTAATGAAAAGTAAAGTAGGTAAAGGTATGAGTTAATATAATTAAATTAAAAAAAAAACAATATTATAAGGAGAGTTATTTACTTGTAAATCAATTGTAAATTATTAAAAAATCTTATTATTTGTTTAAAAAAAATAACAGATTTATTATAGTAACAGATTTATTGTAGTATTTATAACAGAAAGAGACATGTTTAACACATGTTAAACATGTCTCTTTCTGTTATAAATACTACATAGTCTTGGACAGTTAACTGCCGTAATTCATATAAGGGCTAAAAACAAAACACTAAAAGGAAACTAAAGCCACAAGTGAAATATTAATCTGTTAGTTAAAATGTTATTATATACTTTACTTATATTCAATTTGAAAATTCCCTCTTACAATATTCTTCTGACGTAATATAGAACGAATTGATTAAACATAATTTAAGTCGTAGCAAGATTTGATGTTGGTTCCACAGTCACGTTTTAGGGAGATGAGAAATATTTTCTACAAATATTTTATTTTCTTTATGAAATTTCTCTTATACTTTATTAATAAATAAATATGTATAAGTATGTAAGTATTCTGCTATTTAATCGAGCCGTTGTTACGTAAAAAAAACATTTCTGTTAACAGTTAAATATTATAAGTTACATATTATTTTTTTGTGTATAGTAAAATTATATTTTACTATTTTTTAATATAATTTTACTATAAAGTAAATTTATATAAAGTAAATTTATATCAACCTTTGTACCTAAAATGTCAGGAGTACTCCAGGATTCCTTCTCACCTTGGTCCCTTATTGTTTAACATAATTGTTAGCGAAGTAACGACTTGTTTCAAAAAATCTCATATGCTTATAAACAGAAGTCGAAATTTTTATATCGCCAGCATACCATACACGAGATATAAAAAGAATAATAAGGAATAATAATTATATGAAAAAAAACGATGTCAACATTTTCAAGATTATTTAACACTACCAAGAAAGTACTGACATACAAAAGGATTTAAAAAACTTAAAGAAGTACAGTGCTTCTACCATATAGTTATATTTGAACTTATAAAAGTATTACTCTTTTGCTCAAAGAAGAAAATAACAAGTTTTTATAATTCTTTTGTATAGAAATCTAATTTGAAAACGGTAAGAGATCTTGACAATCAATGTTTCTTTGATAAACATATTGAAAAATTTACACTCAAAGCTTATCGGGTATCCAAACATCCAAACATTTATAATTTTGTATAATGCTTATGTGAGACGCTTATTTGGAATATGAATCAACTGTTTGGAATCCTAATTATAATAAATATATTGCTTATCTTGAAAATATCCAAAAAAAAATCTTAAAAGTTTGTTCCTCATATTCGGTATTTCTTCATTGACATTTTTACCACTTCTGACGCGAAGGGAGCATAGAAACTAAAGCGTTCTCTCTAAAATTCTATATACCTTAATTGATATTATTATATTATGTTACTGTTACTTAAGATTCAGAAGGCGAGAAATGTAGAACAACGAAACGAGAACAGCACCTGTGACTCATCAATTTTCGATAAGAATTTGAAGACTGAATATTTGAAACTGCTCCACACATATGTGTTGCATACGTTGTATAGAGTGGAGAACAATTTCATACTTTGTTAAATCACAATGACTCTGTTGACTTCCCAAAATGGATTATATTACAATTGTCACGAGCGGGAACAGTAATGGAACATATTTAATTAACGGACTACATTTGTACAGTGAAAATGATTTCCAATGTTTCAGTTCCATATATTATTTATCATAAAATAATTATTTATTATTATATTGTAGTTCAAACAAGCTGAACATGAAAAACACAAACAACCATTAGTTTAGTTAAGTTTTAAATTATAATGTTCCTTACATATATATTTAAAATTTTAATGTTGACCCCTTTTACTTTACGCTTGGAATGCTTCGCAATAGCAGAAAGACGAGATGAGAATGAATGTCAGTAAGTTAGTTAATTAGTCACCTACATCTAAGTTTCAAAGCATACAGTTCGGTATGTACTCAAATCATAATAATTTTTACATACCCGAGCATTTTATTTAGTTTACATATATATTTAAAATTTTAATTTTGACCCCTTTTACTTTACGCTTGGAATGCTTCGAAATAGCAGAAAGACGAGATGAGAATGAATGTCAGTAAGTTAGTTAATTAGTCACCTACCTCTAAGTTTCAAAGCATATAGTTCGGTATGTACTCAAATCATAATAATTTTTACATACCCGAGCATTTTATTTAGTTATTATTAACAGTAACCTTTTGGCAATCAAAACAAATAAATTTAAAAATGGTATAATACAGAAACAGCCCAAGAGAGATAGAAATCATGAACACAACGAAAACGTCAACCTTTCAACGACATAAATCACCGAAACCCCTGAAATTGTTATTTTCGGCGGCTGCGAGCCTCGCGTCAAGCAACACGTTTCATATGTAAATATATTTGCTTTGTACATAACTAACTTCCAGGTAACTGTAAATTGTAGAATTCTACCGACTTTTGTTCTCGCAAATATATACTTGTTATGGTGATATTAAGTGTCTTTGAGCTACCTTCATATGAAGTAATTTATGTGTACATATAATAAAATTGTCACTGATCGATTTCTGTACATGGAAAATATAAAAAAAACATAATAGGGGGTGTTTATAAGAGCAAGAGAACCCAAAATAATGGTTTTTTATTTTGTCTGTTTGTCTGTATGTCTATATGTGAGTGCACGCTAATCTGAGAAACGGCTGAACCAATTTAGAGGTATATATTGTGACAGTCCTCACTTAACATTTAGTGTTTATTTTACTTAAATCGGTTGAAAAATAAAAGTTATGTCAATTTTTGTCAATCACATTTTACATATAGCCCAAGAGCCCGTGAACCCCAGACTTTCCTTATTTTATAAAAGCTGAAAGTTTGTCAGCGCACACTACCAACACAGGTAGGAACGATGGAGCGTTATGAAGTTCAGACTATAGTGGCTTCAGCAGGTAATCAGTGCTGAAGGTGAGAACATTACCACTTTACTTTCGTCATATTATAAAGGCTGATTTTTTGGTAATACCTTAAGAATATTATTAAAAATTCCGTCATTCATTGCCAGACACTTTCCACAGTGGCAACCCCTTGCCAGACACCCTTAATGTTATGAAAATTTTAACCTTACTTACGTTATAGTATAAAAGCTGATTTTTAAATATAATAATTACATAATAATTAGATGATGTTTTCTCATCAGCCAGACACTTTTCATAGTTCTTACCCCTTGCCAGACAATAAAATAGGGTAGCTGTAAGAAGGAGCGCGAGGTATTGTACACGTATAGGTGCGAGTGAGATGGCGAGTTAGGTCTATTACCATCCATCATACTTTTATCTCTAAATCACAAACTATAGATAGTTCAATTCACGAAGACGCGCTCCACCAATTTTTATGAAAATTCAAACTCGTCACGAAATATGCTCTACTTTATATTTTGAGAAAATCAAGATGTCTGGTTCAATATTTGTCAGCAGGTCGAAAAAAAGAAGAAGAATACATGAGATATTTTGACATTGGTTTTAGTTTTGTTATAAATGTCGGTGAAACATCAGACTCGGAATCAGATATTTCTGAAACGAGTGATTAACGATTTTATTTTCTCAATATAGATCAATAAAACTTTTTCACGTATTTCATTTATGTTTATTGTTACCCCTACTCCCCCGGTGACGCTGTAATAGCCAACAGAGCTAACAGTATAGACAAACAAAACAAAAAAAAATGTTACCCACAATGCTAGTATTATCGTGTATTAACTAATAATCATTTAAAATATCCACACCAAAAAATAAAAAAATACATAGCCCTATCCTTTCAGTCGGGTAAAAAATATTAAATTGAAGAAGAGCATCTCTCACTGTGACAATGACGCTCTCTCCTGATTAGTCTATTCATTGTAGTGTGCGTGGGCACTCATAGGTAATTAGTGTGTACCGATAACTCTCAACATTGACAAAACATATCACACATATAATGCACGAACTATAATAGTAAACTTATTATATACTAGCTTTTGCCCGAGGCTTCGCACGCCTTAAATTCGTAGTAAAACGATTCCCCTTTCCCTTGTTTTTTGTATTGGCTTCTATATGACTTGTTTTAAGTGATTCAATCAAAATTCTGACATCGGCAGACTTCGCTCACTGCCAAAAATCTATTTAAAGTTTTTAATAAGGATACAATATTAGGTAGGTACTGTATTTTTTATACCTCTCTAGTTTTTACCTAAACATCCAATAAAATACTTAATAACCATTCTAACCATATATCACACTTATAGATTTTCATTGAACATAATCAAAATATCTATTTTAAATGCTAAATAATATGTATTAGACATTCAGTTAGCTATATGCATTGACAAATTTTTCAATACTGAACATTCACAAAAGCCATTTTAGAGACGATTTGCACGGTTCCAAACCGTAGTGCGCCGGCCGACTGTACCACCGCAAACGCGAAGACCCTATATTTTAAATCTGTAATATTTTCAAAAATATACATTTAAATTACATGCTATAAAGGGCTATATTGTTTAATTTTAAATGTAAAAAGTGCTTAAGTTACGTAATTAGATAAGGGTTAAGGCTGTATTGCTTCAAATCGCTTCGTAAGTAAGCCCTTATTTCTCCTAAAAAGTAAAGAATAAAAATTGGCTACTGTGGGTTATCTCTAAGAGATAACATATACCATCGCGTATTTTCTTGTAGAACTTTTTAAGGTAGGTATACAGTAATTACCACCTTATTCTGATGTATCTCGTAGAGATCAGCCAGCGTTTGCAATGTAAGCGTAAATCAATGTGTTTGTTTACGACTTCGCAAAACAATGTATTAAGTATGTTATTATACATATAAACCTTTTTCTTGCATCACTCTATCTATTAAAATAACTGCATCAAAATCATGTAGTTTTGAAGATCTAAGCATACATAGAAACAAAGGGACAGACGCGGGAAGCGACTTTGCTTTATACTATGTAATGATTTATAATCCACTAATGATAATGAATGTACTTTACAGTCTGCACAAATTTAAAATATGTCATGTTATTCGTTAATAATTAATATTAACTTAATATCGAATATAAAATAAATTACAATTAGAGATAGCATAAACAATTATTTTAGCCGATGTAAATATGTACCAACTATCAATATGCGCAGTTCAAATAACAATTGCGCAGTGGGGATGACAATAGACCTAACTCGCCATCTCACTCGCACCTATACGTGTACAATACCTCGCGCTCCTTCTTACAGCTACCCTATTTTATTGTCTGGCAAGGGGTAAGAACTATGAAAAGTGTCTGGCTGATGAGAAAACATCATCTAATTATTATGTAATTATTATATTTAAAAATCAGCTTTTATACTATAACGTAAGTAAGGTTAAAATTTTCATAACATTAAGGGTGTCTGGCAAGGAGTTGCCACTGTGGAAAGTGTCTGGCAATGAATGACGGAATTTTTAATAATATTCTTAAGGTATTACCAAAAAATCAGCCTTTATAATATGACGAAAGTAAAGTGGTAATGTTCTCACCTTCAGCACTGATTACCTGCTGAAGCCACTATAGTCTGAACTTCATAACGCTCCATCGTTCCTACCTGTGTTGGTAGTGTGCGCTGACAAACTTTCAGCTTTTATAAAATAAGGAAGGTCTGGGGTTCACGGGCTCTTAGCATAATAGCTTTTCCAGAGAACTAACTACCGAATAAATCATTGACGAAAAGGTCGTTTAGTCTTAGATCGCTATATCCAATTTATATTAAAATAAACGTATCTCACGAAGCTCTAAATCTTTCAAATTTAAAAGTTAGGTAAGAATTATACGGTAGAAAAAAAAAACAGTTTTCATCTCGCACAATAAATGTCAACAAAAAAACCCGATGTAACAAGGAAAACTGTTCGTGACATTTTATAAGAAAAGTTTTTCAAATATTATGTTGTAAAAAATTGTGTGTAGGCGTGCAAATAAATATCCGTATATATGTATGTTTGTATCCACGCATACTTATAAAAACACATATATAATATACATATAAAAACATTCTTGCTCTATAGGTTATACTTATTCTGATACATTTATAATAATTTAATTTTATTTGTTATTAAAGTTTACTAAATTACTTTAAGAAAATTTTCTTAATTCATTACACAAAATTAAAATTTATAAGTATTAATATACAGGCTTCATATTATTTCATATTAAATTTGACAACTGACAGAGAATATATAACGGAGAAAAATATATTGATATCACTTCGTAGGAAAATCGATAGTCATAAAGGCAATTGTGAAGGCCGTATTACATCACTCTCAAGTGGGACATATATCCACTTCAGACACATGAGAACAGAATGTTTTTATGCACAAAATTATATATCACAAATATTCAGCCCTAGATAGATAATAATACCGATAAAAGTTATAAAACCAGTATAAGACCTTATAAAAGTATGATGACAATGAACGAATAAATCAAATAATGATTATTAATTAATTAGTATTTAATAATTTATTACGTAGTTACTTAGTTCACAAGATCAGACAAAATACTTACTTTTCTGTTATTTAATATATATTTACGTACTACTTCATAAACAATTGTGCCTGTGGTTCAGAAATCGCTGTCGCTGTGGTTGTCGATTTCTGAGGAAACTTATTAAAATTTATATATATATATATATATATATATATATATATATATATATATATATATATATATATATATATATATATATATATATATATATATATATATATATCAGAGTGAAGACCTCTGTAAGTATTGTTAAAAGGTGAGACGTCAGCATTGCTGCCGTCACTGTATAGTCATCGTGATGGTGATTCATAATGACATTTTCAAAATAAAACTACAAAAATAATTATATCCTCGTTTATTCAACGGACAGAGTAACAGTATTCTTATAGAGATCCGAACAGTCCAACGACTTGAGCAAGACTAACTCTCGGACTGTCGACCGCCCGTATTTATACTACAATGAATTATACTAGAATATAAAGTTCATACGGCCATTAACATATTATGATAATTTATATATATACTGATAATTTAAATCTAGGCATCTTAAGAAGCAATAAACACGATGTAACAGATTACCGGCTCGTTTCCTAACCAAAACTATATTCGAAAGGTAGTGTAGTGAAAGTTTGCGTCGGTAAAATCATGTCATACGATACTTTCTTATGTCAAAATACTATCTAAACTTTTATTAAGATTGTAAATGTCTGGCGAACATTTTTCCTTGAAATATTCTATCAACACTCAGTACAGTCAGCATTTGAAATCGGTTAAACATGTTAAGCGATTCCGTGTGATTTATTACACATAAGGATAAATAGTTTGTAACTTTTAATATACTTTTGTTTGAATTAAGATAAGTTTTACTTTGTTTATAAGAGTTTCGTGTACAAGTTAGTTTTATAAGAATCATCGTTAAAGTTTTTGAGAAATTCTATACTTAACATAACTTTGAACATATCCTTTTTATTAACATAATATAATAAATATGTCAATAATATGCATAATATAAAAATGTTTATACTTCAATTATGTTCGATACAATAACTATATTCTTATACCATAATAATATTATTTTTTGTCTAACAAAGCCAGTCCTAGCCTGTAGGTGCTGTAGCAATTTGCTACGTGGCGCGCTACGGCAGATATGTAGCAAGACCGTTTTACTGTACAGAGGTTGTAGTATAACAATAATCATCTTTTTTATATCAATTTCAATCAACGAACAACCAGGGATGAACAAGAACTTATAACTTGAATATATATGAATATATAATTAAATAGAAGTATTAATGTTAGAAGTCGTCGGTATTTTATTTAATATAATTAATTACGCTCTAGTTATAAATTACTGGTATACTTTATTTTATTTCTATATCCAATATGAGTATGATTGGGATAATATGGTACAACTAAACAATATAGACAGGTCGACAAATAAACAATGTTGGCCAAACATAAGATAAAAATCATTTAAGCTATTATTTCTTTATTTCTTACCTGAACAATACAAACTAATGACATAATAGCCTTGGTTTGTTTGTTCTTGACAAGTGACTATAAAAATGTTACGTTCTTAAATATTAACAACAGTTGCACTCGTAAAGATATATTACGAACATTCTTCAACAAACTTGACCGCTTGCTAAACCACGCCTCCGACATTAAATTTTGCCTGATATAATATATTGTATATTTTGTTATACAGAATAAAATTTCCAAGAAAAGAAAAGACGTTATTTTAGTAAGATAGACCTTATATCTTTGCCCAAACATTGATGTAAATTATCTTTATTGTTGTTTATATTAAAACTTAATGGATTGACCGTTGACTACCAACATGTTAATATGTATATTTTTGGTACAATTTCATTTTATATTTGAAAGTTCTCATGTAGAGTCTTAATTAAAAATAAAATAAAATATGATATAATGTTTAAATAAAATAAATATGTAGTATAAATAGTTAATTTAGACTCTGTTTATACTAAAGAATAGGTTATTTAATAAATTGTAACACTCTTTATTTCCAGCGAAATTATTTCATTTCATAAATAGTTTAAAATATGAGCCTCAGAGCTACAAAGATTTTCAAGTTAATTTCATTAAGTGAGCTTCATATACATTTATAATTCGTTGAAGTTCACAGGAGCTTATTTTAATCAAATTCTCTTTGTTAATTTAATTTCGTTTCAAATTTTCATTTCCAGACCTATTGTCTATTGGTTAATCATCTATCCTTACTAGGGAAATTTATACAAATATGATATTTTTCGTATCCCAGCATTGTGTGTCAATCCAGTTTGTGTTTAATGTGTTTAACATACATATTTAAGCCCTAATTAACTATAAGGAATGCTAACTATTGTCAGTATTTATTAACAAATACTTCATCATACTTACCGTAATTAGCACTCATAAAACCCCGAACCAAAATTTAAAACTTTATCCTCCCACATCTTAACATAAAATTATTACACCTAAAATATTTAACACCACTGAATAACCACTGCATACAAGGTTTACAAGGTAAACAATTGTAAGTGTATACAGCAGCCAACTTAGCCGAACTACTGGTTAATATAAGAACTTTCTTTTACATTGTACAGATTATAATAGTAAAGAAGAACTATAAAATAGAAAAGTTTCTCAGTAGTCAAGTAAACTAAATATTTAGAATTCAATTTTTAATATGTAATTAAAATTATTTTAGATAACTAAAGCAAACTGAAAAAATCTTGTAATTTATTTTTCTCTTTTTTACAAACTAAAATGACGCAATTCATGATTAACAATAGATATTTCAGGCCTAATCACCAGAAAGGGTTTTTGCCCGGAATTTCTGGATGCCTGGAACATAATACGTTAATATCGGAAAGCCTTAAAGATGCTAGAACTAGCGAGAGACATATAATAGACTTAGAAAACGCTTTTGGGTCGGTACGACATGAACTAATGATGTTCGCGCTTAAATGGTATAACTTTCCTATGGTAGTTCGCGACATTATTGCATCATATTATTCAAAATTAAAATTCTCAATAATTTTTAATGAAAACCATTCAAAACCACTTAATTATAACGTTGGTTTATTTCAGGGCTGTTGTATTTCTCCTATTATATTTAATATAGTTATTAATATTTTAATAGACAAATTAACCTTTAACTGGTGACAAGCGGTCTCACAGGCCGAGCGGTGTCAGTGAAACGTCATTTCACCCCCTTCCCCGTACTTCCTTTGTTTCAACGTCTAAGTAGCTGTAAGTTTATTTGCGTCCACGCCGCAGATAGTGACAGTTGTGTCATATTTTCCTATATTCGTAAATTACAACAACATAAAATTCTACAGCGGTCTCTCAGACCGTACGTCACCACTGACGTAACTTTTTAACGTAATTTAGCTATATTGTTTTTTCTTGTTTTTACGCTAATAACTAGAAATTAGTAATTCTGCACCTCCAAAAAAGAAGCGTAAGGAGTCAGGCGTGGGAAATGTACTGTCAAATACTCAAATTGAAGCGTATCTGGCACGGAAAGACTCAAGTGGGTCGGAAGCAGAAAATGTTCCCGAAAATTTCATCCCGGAATTCAGGAATCAGAAACCAAACAACCTGAAATTATCGCCTATTACAATTCAACAAAAGGAGGGGTTGACGAGATAGATAAAAAATGCTCCATCTACATCTGCAGTCGCCGAACGCAAAGGTGGCCCATGGTAATATTTTATCGAATGTTGGACATAAGTACGGTGAATGCACATGTTTTATATCAAGCTGATGGTGTTAAAGCTATTCTTCGAAGACAATTCATTAAAATTTTTGCTAGAACCGCGGTATTATCATACATGCAGCGCAAAGTTTATAATACTCACATTCCACGCGATATACGCGTCAACTTGGCTATTTATATTTTGGGTTCTGATTTGCCACCGTAACCACAAAACTTAGAGGATAGGCCGAAAACACGGAAAACCTGTGTCAGTTGTCCTCCTAAATTAAGTCGCAAATCAAATTACCAATGTAATACATGTATAAAACATGTGTGCTTGCAATGTGCCAAACAATTATGCCCCGACTGTCAATAAAAATAACCAAAGTTTGACCAATGCCAGTTTTTTAAATGATACCTGTATTAAAGAATATTTTTTTTTGTTGATAAGAGTATCGTAACTATAAGGAAAAAAAAGTATTTTTGTTATAATTATCTTGATTTAATTTTTTTTGTGTGATTATTGATCTCATCTTTAGATTTTGGATTTTTGTTCCTACTTACATTTTAATAGCATGCTTATAATTAAAAATTACATTCAGAGTCTATTGGATGGTTTTATTTTATCCTTTTATATATTAATCAACTGTTTTTAAAACTGAGGTAAGCTAGCATAAATACTTTCGATGCTATAGACCATTTCACAGCAGCGGCTTCTTAGGCCGCGCGTCACCAGTTACGTTACACAAAAACCATGTCACCAGTCAAAGGTTAATTAGAAATGAAAAAAAGTGGGGCTATCGGTTTAAGTTCAACAACAAATACACAGAATCCATACTAGCTTTTGCAGATGATCTCGCGATACTGACACGTAATCCGAAACAATGTCAGGTACTTTTAAATGTAGTTGAGGATTTCTGTACGTGGACGGGCGGATTGAGGACAAAACCAAGTAAATGTTTTAGTCTGTGTCTGGGTAGACGGAATACCAAATATACCTCTTACGATCCGGGTCTTATAATAGGCGGTCAGTGCGTTAGTACGGTTACGGAAGCAGCTCCGTTTAAATTTTTTGGTAAAAAAATCGATTACCAAGGCCGTACTCCATCGTTGGATGTAATAGTCGATAGCTTTTTAAACGATCTCAAAAAGGTAGACAACCAACCAATAAGTAACGTCAAAAAAGCTTGGATTTACGATAATTATTTAACATCACGTCTAAATTGGCCTTTCCTCGTGTATGATATAAATAAAACCCTTTTGTCAAAGTTAGATGCAAGCGTCATAAAGACATTGAAGTTATGGCTCGGGTTAGCGCACTCAGCGGACTCTTCAACCTTATTTAGAGACCGTAACAACTTTGGATTAAAATTAAAGAAACCATCGGAGCTCTACAAACATCTAAGAGTTACCAAAAGACATATCATCGGAAAATCTAAAGATGATACTGTAACTTCTCTCCCAAAAGACAAAGTTGCCTCAGAGCTCGAGTCACGACTTCAATTCCATAAAAAGTTTATGATAGGTGCTCAAACAAATAAAGTAGGGCTAGGATCAAGTAGGAAAGTTGAAGACATAGACATAACAAAATCTTTTATTCGACAAGACGAAAACGATAATTACCGACTCCACGCGATGAGCCTAGAAATTCAAAACGAATGGGTGACCATAGGAGATTTTTGTATTCCACTAGCTTTGAAGTGGCGCATCTTAATTTATGATTGGTCCCCAGCATTATTAAAATTATATCTTAATGCATTCCAAATGACTCTCCCAGATCAAAGTAATTTAGTAAGATGGGGCAAAGCCACCGAAAAGTCTTGCAACATCTGTGGGGAGGCAATAGGAACCGCGAAACACTATTGGTAGGGTGTAGGGTACTTCTAGATAAAGGTCAATACTCGCGTCGCCACGACAAGGTATTAGAAATTATACGGGAAGCGGTTAGTCTTTCAGTAGCAAGAGCGCGGAAGGGTATAACAACCACCGAACGATCTATAGAATTCGTAAAAGAAGGCTCCTCCAAAAAATCAAAAGCGAAGCCTTATTCAATATTAGGCGCGGCTCCTGATTGGATTCTCATGATGGACACGTATGAAAGGCATTACAAAATCCCTGGGGATGTTGGTGTTTCGTCATCCAGACCGGACTTATTCCTGTATTCGAAACATCTGAGGCGCGTGATACTTGTGGAGCTTACTGTTCCTTGGGAAACAAACATCCCAAGGGATCACACATTCAAGCTCAATAAATATTACGAACTAACCAACGAACTGATCAGGAATAAATTTATAGTTAGTTTGTACGCGGTAGAAGTGGGAGCGAGAGGTATAACAGCAAAATCTCTCTATAGCCTACTTAAAGATCTTGGCCTCTCTAGAACAAGCATCGGTTCATTTCTAGAACGTACTTCAAAGGCGGCATTAGTAGGTTCTTTCCAAATTTGGTTAGGTAGGGAGAGGAGTGTGGAGGGTGAAGGTGAGCGTTTTTGCGCATAATAAAGGGGCCCCTTAAACCTACTCCTGGGTCGCAAGTACCAGGCACTGCTTGCACTCCTCTCCTTGCAACGCGATGGGCCCGGCACCCGCACGGTGAATCCATGGATTGCTAAGAAGCTTCGTCGTCTATATTTACATAGTTATAATGTTCTTAAGTTTTAGGTTTCAGTGAAGTAAAAACTATACGTGATTACTAAGATTGTTTAAATCTTGAAATAATATAAATAAATATAAATATATATATATATATATATATATATATATATATATATATATATAAATAATATAAATAGGATAGAATGCCAATCTACAAAAAATAATTTAACTGCATCTAATTTTAGTTGTTGCCTTGTTGCCAGTTGCCTCGATAGTTTCTCTCTTTTAGTAAGGATTTATTGCGTACACATCAAACATAATGTACATTCTCTTAAACACAACACTCAGATTTTTTCATTAAACACGAATTTTTTTTTTGTATAATATTTGTGAAGATCTCAACCCTTAGGTAAGTTTTACAAAATGTCTATTATTGCGCTAAGGATTCGAAATATTAGAACAGGCTCTAGTTGTAATAGTAGCTTAGTTAATAATTATATGTAACCAAATATATTTATTATTTAAAATATTTCGTCTGTTAAGGCTGCAACTACTTGTACAATAGCAGGCGTAACAATCTTGCAAAGCAAACAGATCATATATTGTTTATTGGGAAAGTAAGTAAATTTAAACGTTGAATTATCAACAAAAACAATGTATTCAAGTTTAAGTTTTTGTAAGCATATAGACATGTTAAGTTTTAATGGCATTTAATAAACGTCATTTTTTTGCAATCTCTGAACATCTGTCTCGAACATAATTTCGGAGCAACATATTCAAGATGGTTTGAAAACTTTTATTAAGAAAGTAATTTCTGTCACCTGAACCTTTTTCCTTATTACTCTGCACGATATACTGATAACCCTTAGTGGCTTTAGTATTTGAATTCAATTAAATAGTTATAATTTGTAATAAAATTTCAAATCTTAAAATATAACATCTTTTCTTACATCTTTCTAACATCTTATAAATGTTAAAATATAACATCTTTTAGTATGTTATTTCTAAATCTATACATATAATAAAATTGCCACTGATTCATTTTTGTGAATGGAAAATATAAAAAAAAACAAAACGTAGCCTTTATAAGAGCAAGTTTTTCAGTTAGTCTGTTTGTCGGTATATCTGTATGTCTGTATGTTTGTGCACGCTAATCTCAGAAACGGCTTAACCAATTTGAATACGTTTTTCAGGAATATATTATCACAGTCTTCACTTAACATTTAGTGTTTATTTCATCTAAATAGGTTTATAAATAAATAAGTTAAGTCAATTTATTTCAATCATGTAATAGGTACCATGCAAATTTTATTCTATAAATGTAATAAATCTATAGAGGAGTAGTTTTTGTACATTGAAAATATTATGTAAAGTGATAACTAACAAAATCCATTTTCAGCATTTTTTAAAATCTTTGTCTGTTTATTTGTTTTTCTTTTAGTTGTGCACACAACACGAAAAAAAAATATTTTCAAAAATTCATATAGGGGACCTTTATATAAGCAGAAGAACTCAAAACAATGTTTTTTCATTTTGTCTGTTCGTCTGTATATTCGTCTATATGTATGTCTGTATGTTTGTGCATGCTGTTCTCAAAAACGGATTAATAGATTTGGATGCAGTTTTCGGGAATATATTGGATTCACGAGATTCACTTTATATTTACAAATAGAGTAGTTAATAATCCCTTATTATCGTACTATTGCTGCTTACCAGTTTAAAGGTTTAAAGTTTTTACATACATTGGTAATTACAAAGGGTTTTATCAAAATCGAAGTCGCAGGCACAGCTAGCGGTAAAATAAAATTTAATAAAACTACAGTTCTCTTTTACTGTGAATGATATGGTTTTTTTATATTCCGTATTTACTACCTTTAAACTTAACAAAAGTAGTATACGATTCGATACTATTTCCGAGATTTAATCGACCTTTGGTCACGAAAACTTTTTCATCGACCTTTACAGAACTAGACAAAAAAGGAAAAATATTACGTTTACTTTATGAAGATTCATTTTTAAATATATTAGTTGTTTTAGACATTAGACAGTGCTAACTTGAAAATATAGATTTTTTTACACTATTGTTGGGTTTTACAATCATATAACATTAAATTATTTATATTTACTAATGGCAACATTTAATATTTAATAATGCATTTATTAGTATTTTGGGTCTGAATATATAATAAATGAATTTGGCACTAATTCAATATTTATTCATCCCTATATTTAAATAATTAACCTGAAGTGCCGAATAGAAATGACTTTATATAAGTAACTAATTACTCAAATTTTCTATTTACATCAGGTACCTACACATTAGTCTTATTAAAACTGTTGTTTCTAGGTAATTTATGTTATATGATCTATTGTCCTATGGAGGGCAAGCGGCAAAATTAATGTTCGGACTGTAAAGCACTTATACTTAATTATTACTTTTTATTTGTATCTTTTATAATTAAAAAAATAAATTGAAACATCCTTCATATTTTTATTTTTATTTATTTATTATTTCTATGGATTTATTAATTTTATTATATCTCTTCAAATATAATAATATTTATATTTTTTTATTTTTTTTAGGAAGGATAGTTCTCAAATGAAAGACCGATTTTAATCCTTCTAACCAGTTTAATTACCTTGTATTTAATCCTACAAAAGGGTGTTTTCAAATGAGATTATATGTTTTTTTGTTGGAATATAATATTTTTAAAATATGTAAATCCAAAAGAAGATATATATAGTAACAGAGGGAAAAACGAATCTGCGGGTCATCTGATGTTAAGTGACATTATATGGACAAAAGCGTATAAATATGGTACCATCAACTTTAGCAGTTGATTTGAATAAATTATACTTAAGTATACTAGAGATACCTTATTGTTATTCTTGAGTTAACATTACTTTAATTGAATTGTTTAATTGGTCTACCTACATAACAAATATACATGTTTGTATAGATTACACAACCGTCTTATTATAATGGTATTACTAATTAATAATAAATTGTCTGGCTGAAAAAGTTTTTTTTTTTTTCAGTTTAAGTTATTCAGACATAGAAAATGAGTAAAAAATATAAATACTCTTCCAAAATTATAATTTATATTTATAAATTATATTAGTAAATTGTCAGATTAAAATAATGTGCTATATTAGAAGCCCTGTCAAATGCAAAAGCAATTCAAATGTCAAAGTAAATAACAACAAATTTATATTAATGTAAAAGCTAACTTAATAATAATTGCGCTGAGTCCGGCTTCCTTCCAGCAGCGAAAATGTTTTCAGAGAAATCCTGTCATTTACATTTCAAGTACATTTTCACTAATTTAACAAAAAGAATTTGTCAACTAAAAGGGCTTTTGTTAAGGCTAATTACGATTACAATTACAATTTTTATCAGTATAAAATTTCATCACCCTGCAAAATATTTAAATATAAAGGTGATGTTGAACGACACATGAGATGTTTCAATACAGAATTATTTCTGAATAATTGAAGAAAATGTAAAAGGTATTATTTAATAAGCAATTTAATAATAGAATGGGGCATATAATTTACATATATGCTAAATTTTCATCGATCGTATCGTATATTTTATTTATTTTAAAACGTATGTAACAGAAGAATTATTATAGTAAAATGAAAATGGTAAATTAAATTATTAGAAGCAAGTAACAATAAAAAGTATTGCGTGTTCCCGGTCTATATATTTCAAGATCTAACGTAGAGTTATGGAAAAGGTCAGAGCTATTAATAAAAGTCAAAATTATACGAAGTGCACGATTATATTTTTTTCTTTTTTAAATTAGAAAAAAATAGGAAAGGTTTAATTCAGGTATTTAGTTTAATTAATTGCTATTTTTATTTAAGCAATTAGTAGAACTTTTCGCTTTGTCCATCTTTCTTACCAAATGAATTAATAATAAAACAAAAAGAATAAAATTTCACATATTTATTCGTTTAAGCCATTTTTTATTTTAAAACTAGTAATTCCACCTTACCTCTACTTTTCTATTTTTCTCTATACTTTTAATACTTATTATTAAATAGTGCAGTGCTATTTGGTTTATAAGCTTAAACGGTTCTGACATTGATAAAATATTAAATAAAACAAACAGAGGCTGTTAAATGTTAACCATTACTTAATTGTTAGACGATCGTACAAAGCCTAAGACTGCAATTATTGTTTAATTTTAGAAATGGTTTAATATTCTTATTTTAAATAACAATAGGAACTGACGTCTGGGAAAATGGTCTCGTCGCTCTACCAATTCAGCTACCTTATAGTTAGCTACCTTCTGCTAAGAATTTAGCGTTATATATATCAGACTACTTTATCGGGAGACTGGAGTGTGACCAATGTTGCTTTACAGCATACAATAACATTGAAAAGATCATGCCCTAAATTAATGTTTCATAATGCTTATGTAAATTTTGGATCTGAAAAAAAGTTTATTCTGACAATAAAATGTTATATTGATTATATTCTCAAATGTTCCCAACTTAATCCAACAATTATATATTTTTGGACGGGAAAAATGGTGATGTATTAAATATTTTAAAGAAAAAGCTTTTATTGATGTGAAGATATAAGACGGTGAAAGACCATTTTTCATGTAAGACTCGGGTATTATTCTATCCTTACTAATATAAAACTAATGTATACTGCAAACAGATATTTGAAAAAAAACTTAAAAATATAATAACATTTTAAAAACGTGTTTGACTGTTGTTATTTAAATATTTTTTTTAATAATAATCTTCAAAGATCTATAAAGTACTAAGGAAAGAACATGACACCTAAAATAAGAAATTATTACTATAATATAACTTAATATTCTGGTCAAGATACTGTGGAAAAACATTTTCAATAACAAAAGTTTTAAATTTGCCTTGAATTTTCGTTAAAGTCTTATTGTATTCTGAACCAAACAAAGTCGTATCGATGCATTCATTTGATAAAAGTCATTATTTGGACCTCACTTTCGAAATAGGATAAGAATTTTTGATTACAAGAACTTGCAATGAAAATTACCATATGATTATAAAAACCGTGGAGTTTAATTTTATTTAGGTGCACTATATTGAAGGATTTTCAGAAGGGATTTATTAACTTGATATCTTTTTTTGTACTGTTGTAAACGAAATAAACAAATACGGCTTTTTTTTCTCTACCCCAATTTATATCAATTTGTAATTTCATTCAAATTAGGATGTTACCTACCTTATTTTTTTATAATAATAATAATAATAATATATCGGGACAAATTACACACATTGATCTAACCCCTAAGTAAGCAAATTATTTGCTTGTGTTAAGGGTGTTAGACAACGATACTAATACATAGAAATACACATATAAATACTGAAAATATATTTAATAAACGACCAAACCCAGAAACACAGACATCTATGCTCATCACACAAATGCCTGTGCTCTGCCGGGAATCGAACCCGAGCCCCGTTGCGCCGTGACACGTTAGGCGTCTGCGCTAACCACTCGACCAACAGGGCGGTCAAATATGTCTTTACTCAAATATAATATTTATATTTGAGTAAAGACATAATGTATTTTTGTTTTTATGTACAATAAACGGTGCAACTAAACTAACATATTACGAACCATGGTATTTTATTAAAATAGAATAGAACAATGAATAATATATCAGATTGTTTGCATATTACCGACTGTTATTACATTAGATAACTACTTTAAGAACGTTTAAAAGTAACAAACTTAATATCGTTTGTATGAGGAATCCAAAAAATACAGAGCGATGAAAATGTCCTTCACTCATTATTAAGCTAAAATTATCAGCGCCATTTCTAGTAACTTTATTTCAACAGAAAAGTCTTTTTTTTATTTATTTTTTATATAATCTAGGGTAATGCTTGACTACATTCCACCTGATGGTAAGTGGAATGTAGTCTTAGGTCTTATCCTAGTAACCTATTGTATGTTGTGGTAATGAATAGATGTAATGTATAAATACCTAAAAAAAGCCAAGTCAGTTTACCTGCCAACATTATTCCTCCGTTTTCATAAACTAAACCGTAAAGCTGTAATGATCCAATCCTTCTTGAGTTACTTGAATTACTGTATGGATTATTGTAATCCTTGTACTGTGTTCGGTGTCACAGATGCTATTTAAAGTAATAATATATCACGCGGGTACAGCACGCTTCGAATTATATTTTCTATACAAAAAGGTTTGAAAATCATACCTTTATTACAATTGGTGATTATATCTTTGGAAATAATTTAAATAATTAGGAAAAAGTCTATAATGTAAGAAAATACTCATTTTAAATTGTAACCGTAGAAAAAATTAAATAAGCAGAATTCTAAATTCAAAAGACGTCTATTTTAATTTTTTAACTTTAACAAATATCAATTTTTTATATATAGACCAAAACAGCCATTGAAGCTATGAAGTTTAATGTAAGTCCTATATTAAATCTGAAATAAATTATACTAAGAGATAATATTACAATAGATGAGCATTACGTGAGCCGTAAAGTAAGACCTCTATACGTTTTACAGACTCCAAGAAAGTGATTAAGGTAGATAAGTATCCATTTTTTTAGGTAAAAAGGGGCATTCAAATTTGAACTTTTGTTTTATTTATATTAAATTATTCCGTATTATTGTATGCTTTTCTGACACTTTGGTATTTGTTAGAAAAATAAATTATAATAATACAGGACAAATTATATACATTGATCTAACCTCTAAGTAAGCAAATTATTTGCTTGTGTTAAGGATGTTAGACAACGATACAAAAACATACATAGAAATACATATTATAAATATTGAGAATATATTTAATAAACGACCAAACCCAGAAATACAGACATACATACATTCATCATCATCATCATCACCATCATTCATCATATACATGCCTGTCCCTGTCAGGAATTGAACCCGAGCCCCATTGAGTCGCTATACGTTAGGCGTCTGCGCTAACCACTCGGCCAACGAGACGGTTATATACATAAAGTAAATGGTTTTTTTTTAAATTAATAACAATATTCTGTTACAGTTGCCTCCACCAATAATTAAAGGACGAAAAAGTGGGGATTTCCCGATCGCGCGATGCCTATACAAGGTGCCGAGGGACGCATCGTCGTGTCAGACGAACAAATATCTCGGTCAGGAGTTTGTGTGATTGTTTGTAAGTAGTGATCGACCGCCTTGAGATTCGAATGAACCCGATGAATGTTAATTGGTTCTTTTAACGAAAGAGTACGAGGGTAGTCGCTGTAAACCTTTACCCTTTTTAGTGCTCCAAGATTTTTTTATAGAGTGAAATAAAAGTGAATTGCTATCAAGTCACATTAGAAAGAAATGTTAAAGTAAAAAGAGGATAAGAAAATATTTACATTTGAGAATGACAAGGAAAACAATTAATAAAATCAAAATTACCGACTTATCTTTTCATTGTATAAAGTAAAAGTTAATTGAATAACATTAGAACATAATTAAATAATTTGTTTCTTTTATAGCATAATCTGTTTATCTTTCCTTATTTATATCTGCGGTTTAAATAACTTGTGTCGAAATTTAATTAACTTTATATAAATGGTATTTTACGGTTCCAATTCGTAGAAAATACTAGATTTTTTTTAATTACGGCCTGTATGAAATATTAAATTCAATTAATGAATTATTCTGAATTAATGTTTGAAAATATCTTTAAACATGTAGAACCATGTTAAGTTTATTTAGATTTATATAAATATAGAATAAAAAATAAATTCATACGGACAGGGAATCAAACAGGGAGCTACCAATGTTAGGTACATTTCACATTATGTTGTATATTTCTATATTATAACATACACATTTTAAGAAATAATGTGCATTTCATTGACACTATTTCCAAAACCCTAAACACAAAACAGCAATCCTTTTCATTTGTAAGAAGTATTAAAAGGACAGAGGAGTCGTTTTAATACTTCTTACAAATTGGACGGCAGTGTCAGTCGGCAGAAGAAGTCTAAATAAATGCTTAAGGTTTAGTGTTAGACAACAAAATACATAGAAATACACATTATAAATACTTGAGATATATTTAATAAACATCATATACTATATGCCATGCCTTGGCGGGAATCGAACCGGGGTCATTTTGATAGGTTAGGCGTAACCAATCGATCGAAGAATTTTGCTAACATTTTGTTGTTTTGTTTTGTACCTAATTGGGATCTTAAAACATTCGATCGATTCATATAATGGCTTCTTGTTTGCATTCCTTCAACTAATATTTTATATTTTTTTATAATACCTTAGTTATAACTATCTGTTGCCGGCGGCTCCGCTCCGTACCTATAATACACTTATAGTAAATTCTATAGTATCCTATTCCAGTGGCAATTTGATACATATAGGCATTACATTGCTACGATATCAAACTGAAAAAAATAACATACATACACATCACACACACACACACACCCCCAGGACACATTCAGATATACGTAATAAAGCCTATGAATACAAAATATTTTTTACCAACTATTATGTTTTTGAGTAAAGTTCAATAAAATATTTTTTTTTGTAGAATTTCAAACTGCTATACCATATAGGTACGAAAACATAATCATAGCGAGTTCTAAAAAAAGTCAGCGCCATGTATTGACATTTTAAGCAACTAATTTTAAAATGGGCATATATATGTATGGCATTCATAGTCAATATGTTATTTTATTAAAAATCAGATAAAACAAAGTAGAAATTCTAGCTTTATCTAAATTAAATATGTTTGTGTAAACCGCATTCAATTTTGTTAAATAGTTTTAAAACAGTGCTTGAAGTAAATTTTCAATTGACCATAACTTCTTTTTCCCTTAACGGATTTTGACTAAACAAAGTTTTGACAACGATCAAAATTATATATATAAATATACCTGTGAAAACTGAGTTCAAATTCGTAAAGTAGATTCGACGTTATAACGTTCCAGACGGACAGATAGACAAAAATTCCAAAAAATGTTTTTTTGGTTTCTGTTATTAGTCTTTACTGTCCCCTGTCAGTTTTTTTGAAAAATATTTAATGTACAGACACTCGATTTTTATTGTTTTATTATATATTTGAGATTGAGATTTGAGATATATAATATATTCATTAAGACCGAACACTGTCGCCGGCTATGCACTTTTATAATGCTTATAATTTTTTAACAAAAACAAAACAATAATCCGTATTCATCTAATTTATTTCGTTTACAGGTATATTATAAGTACCTACACTTTTATTTTTTCTTTTGCTATCAATTAAAGGTGCTCTTATTTTGAAAATTAATGCACGATATCAAATGCCTGAACCCGCTTATGATTGATTGTTTGATCAAAAACGAACAAATTAACATGCTTGTAAACTAAGCCAGTTGCCGTTTCTACCTTTATACCTAGAATTAATACTCAAAATCTTACCTTAAGTACGAACAGTTACGTTCACTTATACTAACTTAACTTTCATTGGCCATTCAATATTGAACTGATTCGATTTACTTTATTCATCAACAACTGTAACATAGTAAATTATAACTATAATTTCATTTGATGGGCAACCGCCCCGTTGGTCGAGTGGTTAGCGCAGACGCCTAACGTGTCACGGCGCAATGGGGCTCGGGTTCGATTCCCGGCGGAGACAGGCATTTATGTGATGAGCATAGATGTCTGTTTCTGGGTTTGGTCGTTTATTAAATATATTTTCAGTATTTATATGTGTATTTCTATGTATTTGTATCGTTGTCTAACACCCTTACCACAAGCAAATAATTTGCTTACTTAGGGGTTAGATCAATGTGTGTAATTTGTCCTGATATTATTATTATATTATTATTATTTGATTGTATGTAAAAAGTTACATCCGCATGGTGTCCGCAATTTCGAACTATTAGAAAATAAATAAGCTAATCAAGTTATTAAGAAATTATGATTACTCATACACAGGGAAGTCAATTTATTAAATTTTAATACCATATTGAAAATATTGTTAGCAATATTTATTTATAATAACTTAAATATTAAATACATCGGAATTTACATGTTAATAACATGGTTATAAGTTTCGAAATAGTATACAAAAGTAGCGCCACATAATTAATTATGATATGTTATTTAGTCTGTACTGTTAAATGTTTTCAGAATTCGAAGCATAGGATACTTCAATGATAGAATAATTCAATAGGCCCTCCTGACATTTTCATGTTGACGTACACAAGTGATCACTGATTATGATTCTAAGTGGAAAAGATATAAATGAATAAATAAATAAATAAAACATAATGTTTAATCTTTTATTAATTATTAGAACTTATTATAAGGTATAAATAATATCATCTGTAAGTTGGTTATGAAATTGTAAATTACCCTCACCTAAATATTATCATGTTAAAATATTATAAAAGGAGTTGTAAGGGCTATTCTCGCCCATTCTATTACAAATTGTTGGATATTGAACATTGAAGTGCAATTACTGTGTATTATTGAAACAAGTCCTAAAAATATATACTTTACTTTTAATTCGACAATATTTTTTAGTATTGAGTCAATTATGATTACTCTAAAAATAAATTAAACGTAAAATTCTTATTCTATAAACGATCTGAGTGGCCTACATAAAAGTAATCGAAATGTTTATTTCCATTTAAAATAAGCAAAACCACAAGCAAACAAACTTTGACTACCCGCTCTGTGCACCGGAAACTGAATTAGCATGGGTGCATATAATTGGCAAGAGATCCTCGAAGCAATTCTAATAAAAAAAACTTTAAAAAAAAGTAAGATATTTAAAACATTGAACAACAAAAAAAGTATATCCAATTTTTTTTAAATAGGGTGTATCGTTCTCGAGTTACTCAATTGTTAAACATTTATTTGAGGTTTAGGAAAGTTCCATAGAGCCTATGTTGCCTAATTGGTTATCATCGCAGCACTGGCAAGTATAAAACATTAATCTATAGTTTTATTAAAATTGCTTATTAAATGCTATCTATATCTAGTATTTATAATGAACCAGTATAAAAATTACAAAACCTTTTTTTTTCATTTTTATAGAAGCAAGTGAAAAAGCTTTTTTGCAATAATTAGCATTGCAAAAAATACTACATTTTCAAGCTTTCGTGTCGTGTCGGTTACAATTTGAAAATGTATTAATACATAGTAATGTATATTTTGTTGTGAAACACGCGCCGGTTGGTAAATCAGCTCAGTAATAACTTATTATTTCGTATATTATTTACTTTAATTTTTATATCACATTTTTTTGGATGTGAACTCTTATTATTACTTATATCTTAATTAATGTAGAAAATTCTAACTTAAGTTACTTTGCCTCACAACGACAGTATGGCGAATTAAAACCAGCCAATTAAAACTTTTGGTGCGGTTTTTTATATTTCTCCGTAAAATGTTGAAATTTTTAAATATATTTAAAATCTATATAAGGATAATTGTAATTAAATTACCTGATAACGTTATTACAGTAAAAAAAAACATTATTTAGTTCTGTAAACAATAAAACGGAAAACAAAGTATACCTATCATTGTTGAAAAAAGAAATTTAAAGAGATTTATAACACTTGATTTATATATGTAAATAAACATAGATAGTAATGGATCTATGTTTTATATTAAATCGGTTAATAAATAATGAAAAAAAAGAAACAAAAACGCAAATAATCTAGAAAGTCGAAGTTGACTAAACTAATAAATTCTTAATTTATATAAAAATATCATATAAATCTGTGTATCTTAATAAAGTCATTTCTATTCAGAACGACACGTACATTAAATAATTAACAGCCGAAGTAATATTCAAAACGTGCCTGATTCGTTAATTGGATAAAATAATCAGAGTTCCGGAATATTTCATTTTCATAGGAATGTAAGGTGTCATTTTATATTATGTTAGTCATATTTATTTATAATAATTTAAATGGTAAATACATTGGAATTTACATGATATTAGTTCATAAGTTTCAACAGTAGCGCCACCTACATAATTAATTATGGAATATTATTTAATATTTACTGTTAAATGTTTTAAGAATTAGAAGCATAGAATATTTTAACATAATGTTTAATCTTTTATTAATTATTAGAACTTATTATAAGGTATAAATAATATCATCTGTAAGTTGGTTATGAAATTGTAAATTACCCTCGCCTAAATATTATAGTGTTAAAATATTATAAAACGAGTTGTAAGGGCTGCTCTCGCCCATTCTATTACAAATGGTTGGATATTAAACATTGAAGTGCAAGTACAGTGTATTACTAAAACAAGTCTTAACAAGTCAGAAGTGTTCGACCGCTGTAGTATTACGCGCCACGAGTCGATATACACCGTTCGCAAGATATCCTCTCCAAGAATGCTGATGAAGATGATGTGCTGCCACTGCCGTTGAAAAGCCACGAAAATAAGAGACGACGTTAAAGTTACGTCTAAGAATGCTGATGAAGATGGAGTGCTGCCACTGCCGTTGAAAAGCCACGAAAATAAGAGACTACGTTAAAGTTAGTATTTGGGCCTTCTCCGAGTGCTGCTGTAGTAACCTCAAGCGACAAGGAGTCGTAGATTTAAAATGATATTGCAAGTACGTAAGTTTTTTTTTTTTCTTAATACCCACGTTTTGCCATCTGCTTAGAAGGCTAATTATCTAGCTGGTTATTTGGCAGCATGCTCAATATAGATTATTAATAACTTTGTAGCTTGAAGTTAATAGCACTACTATTAAATTCTATTCATCATATATATCATATTCACTATTAACCATATCCTGTTAAAGTTCAATCATATGCGAAATACAATAAGAGCCTGAATATTTACCAAAACTTTACAGTGTTATTAATACAATATCTCTCCATACATGTTTACATCGCTTGGAGTCTTTGGTGAAGACGTACGTCGGAGATGGAAAACTCTAAACTACTACTTGACTGCTAATCTGGAAGGGAATTCGTTGCTATGTTATGAAAATCAACAACATATCAACATGTACTGGAAGAAGCGGTCAACCAAGTACTTTCTTCCTGATCGCGGGATGGCAGTGCAAGCAAGCAGCACTATACAACGATGGACCTGAATACAACGACAAGGTGACAGATAAACTTTATTATAAGAAACTAGCCCTAGAAAAGTTTTGCATAATTAAGTGACCATGTGATTTATAATATTATTGTTACTACGTATACCAACTTTCATAGCTTTTAAGACCCAGTTGTAGGTTAGAGACACGATTTTTTTTTTCTCTTTGCTTTTATTAAGTTACTAGCTGTAGGCCGCGGCTCCGCCCGCGTGTAGGTCGCTTTTCGCGTAATCTGTGGAAACTACAATTATCCAGACCTATAATAGACTTATAGTTAATTCTATAGTATCCTATTCAAGTGGAAATTTTATCTATACATTGCTACGATATCAAACTGAAAATAATAACATACATCTACATCACACACACACGACCAGGAGATTATTCAGATATACGTATTAAAGCATATGGATTCGAAATATTATGTTTTTGACAATATAAGTATAGACATAGATATAGAAAATCAAATGCTGTTTAGAACAAGGTTGTTCATAATTGAATGTCTGTGACATTTAAATAATTTATTTGGATAAGGAATAATATCGTAATTATTAAAATACCTTCGAAAGTGTATATTAATTTAGAACTAATTTCATAACCATAGAAAACGTTATAGTGAGTCAACCTTAAAAGCTAGATATATCTTGTCGCGGACTTATTTTTAAAACATTTAAAGAGAAACAATTTCATAGAACATCATTTTTGCGTAACTTTCACCGTTTCCGCAGCGCACGCAGTTTTTTGTTTATTTTTTTACACCTTGCGTTAGAATATTCAAGTTTTAGTAATCATCCCTATTTTTTTGAAAATGAAACATAGCCTATGTCACTCGGGAATAGTGTAGCTTGCCAACGGTGAAAGAATTATTAAAATCGGTCCAGTAGTTTCGGAGCCTATTCATTTCAAACATACAAAAAAATAAACGAACCTTTCCTCTTTTTAATATTAGTATAGATATAACTGACGCGGTAGTTGAGACTTTGAGACTTGCAATATAAAAGTAATGTTAGTATTTTAGATTACGATTTAGGCTTTAATGTCTTTATATATGACATAGAAGTGAACACTCAATGAAGGGGTAATATTCGGTTTACAAAATGTATGTAGGTTATTTAAAGAACGATTTCTTAAAAAAAAGAGTATATTCAGTTGTAAATGATTAAAATATAAAACCCAATATTAAACAAAAAGAAAAGGAATAACGTTAGATATTTATATATATATTTTTTTAAAGTAGCACTTAACATCATAAAACTATTTTCAAATCGTAATGATCCTTTTGTTTAAGATAGTAAATAGTAAGTAGTTCCTTATAGTATATGGATATATATTTACACAATATGAATAGATGAAGTATAATTTTAATTTATACAGATTAAAATGTAGACTTGTCTCCTTTCAGAGAAATTAAAATTCTAGAATATCTTATAGATAGACTTAAATAAATATGACTCTGTAAATATTACACTCCATAAATTTGGTAGGGTCAGATCTAAATGCCCTTGAGGACCGTATGGAAATATTTTGCCAATGCTTTGACGCTATAAGGGGTAGATTTAGATATGTTTACATTTATTAAATAGGTAAAGATTTGAATTCACGATATTATTTTATTACTTCTGCAACTATATTTTATTTTGTTTTGCTAAAACTACTCCATAGATCTTAAAATATTTATATTTAATTTTGAATTTGTAAGTTTAGCATCAGGTTTCGATAGACGTTCATTTTTAAAACCAAGTTGGATACTTGGTTATCCACGAGGATAGGGTTATGCCATATCAAGTGGAGAAATTAAATTTTATGGAACCCAATAATATCTGTTTTGAGAAGTTTCATTGGTTACTTTCATAAATCAAATTTGCTTTAAAAAACCATTTTTTAGGTGGGTAAAAATAAAGTTTAAAAACGTTTAAAATCTGAACCGGTACTGTCTAAATATAATCCCGAACTAAACAGACTAATTCAATAATAACGCGTATGAATATGAAGCAATGATACTGGTATTTATTACTAAAACATATTTCTATTATCTTTTATTTGACCGTTCAAATTATTTACTGAGTGTTAAGTTCTCAGTAGTAGGTATCTGTACGAATTTATGATCTTAAATTTTGAATCGATTATTGAAAAGGTAAAACGCAATAGGTATTCCGAGATAAATTCGTTAGAATCGATAAATTATTTCAGAATGATGATAATATAGGTTTAACATTTAGATCGATTTTAAACTACACCAATAAACGCGTACATTTCGTATTAAATTGTAAAAAAAATAAAGCACGGGACGGTTTCCCAGTAGTCGCGGGTTCGAATCCCTGCCCGTATCGGTTTATTTTTCATTCTTTATTTATATAAATTTAAAAATAAAGCAAGCAATTAGGTCTTCTAAATCCCTATTAAAAAAAAAAACTTTAAACGATATGCGTGGCACTCGATTATTTAATTTCCGATAGTATGTTAAAGAAGAAAAGAAATAACTACGATGAATTATCTTACACGCGTTTTTGAACTGTCAAATCGAGGAATTATATAAATCCACAGTAAAAGTTTTACTAAACAAGAAATAATTGCATACCTAAACAATATACCATAATTGACAGTTCAGACAGTTCAAATTAGGTATTTCAAATTGATGAACTTTAAAAAATATATAATTTTCTAGGTTATGACTGTTTATTACTTAAAAATAGAATTATTATAAAACATGCCTCCTAAATATTCTTATTAGCAATATGAAACATAAACACGTTAGACTTAAAGACTCTGGTAACTTGAACTCTAGACAAGACAAACATAAGAAAATTAGCAAGGAATATATATTGTCGTACCTTAGGGTATAAGAAGTAATATTATATATGGCACGGCCTCCTAAACCCCAAGCCCCAACCCCCTAAATTTCCAAGAATCGTATTATTTTCAGTATAACGTTTGTAAAATTTAATGCAGTTGAATTCTTTTAAATAATTTATACTGTAGATAATAATAAAACAAAAAAATAAAATACGTTTTGAATAATTGTATCATTCATTGTTCCGATTATATAGTAAACTAGATGTAGGTATACAATGTACAATATTACGATTTCAAACTCGGAATAAAATTAATAACACTTTTATAACAAGTGATTGAAAATTTAATGGACTTACGTTTTAATGCTTTATAAATAAATTAGTTAATCATTAGTTATTGATTTAGTGCAAATTAGAACAATTGGAAATAATAATATAAATAGTAAACTTCTAAGGAAATATGCTTGGTTTTATATTGTTCTCCAATTGTATGAAAAGTATCGTTACATCTTCAAAATAAAAAAAGAGGACTATAAAAATGTTCTATTCCCACTAATGATTATTTTTTTTAGTTAAGAATATTTTCAATATTGATACGGACAGAGTAAATAAAGAATGTAAAAATGTAAAAAAAAAAAATATATTTATTTATAAAATCTTTATTATACAAAGAAATTTGGGGGTTTTTAACAATTGGCGGACTTAATGCTATAGTACTTGACACCTACTAATTATCTAGAAGTACCCTCGACCCCTAACAATATATTACAATTTCTTAAATAAAAAGAAATATTTATTTTATTTATTTATTTTAAAAACTTATTGCACATACAATTATTACAAAAAATTACAGTAGTAGGATGTTGATACAGTAAGAAATTTTTGTGCAAAGGCGGTCTTATCGCTTAAAAGCGATCTCTTACAGACAACCCTTGATGAGTAATGAATATTTGCAAGGTCATAGGATAGTGCACGCATACTACGAGAATAAGAATTTATACATAAGGACACAATAAAAATAAAAACTATCGTTTTTAATTATATAAGTAACTAGCTTTCCGCCCGCGGCTTCGCCCACGTGTAATTCGGTTATATATAGCGTTTTTTAATGATCTCGACAGGGCTTTTTCTTCCACAGGCTGAAATCTTGTTACAACTGGAATTAAATATAGCCTGTGTTACTCAGGGATGATGTAGCTTTCTAATGGTGAATGTTTGAAATCGATTCAGTAGTTTCGGAGTTTATCGATTACATGTGTAAACAAACAAACATATAAAAAAATAGATTGTTCCTCTTTATAATATTAGTATACATACAAATCTATATAGAAAAAGTAAAGTGAGACAAAATCATCGTCTCAAAAGAAAAAAAAACAGGATTTATAGGACGAAGAGGCCTTACAGGATTTCCTTGTAAACAATATTTTTAGTTTTTTTATTATTTACCAGGATGAACAGGTTAGAGGGAGAGCTGACACGCGAGCAAGCAACATACAGTTGTCCATGAGAGAAACAATCTTCTCTTAAATCAACACCAGCGACTTTAAAAGTTTGCCCTTGAGACTTATTTATCGTCATCGCAAAGCAAACTTTTAGAGGAAATTGAAGGCGCTTAAATTCAAATGGAAGGTCATTGGGCATTAGAGGAATGCGCGGGACGAATACCGTTTCTCCTCGGGCACATCCTGTCAAAATAACGGCCTCAACTAAATATTTATGTAAGGCTTTGACTTGCAACCTGGTGCCGTTACACAATTTCGGTGGTTTCAGATTACGTAGCAACATTACCGGTGTACCTTTTCGCAGTGCAAGCCTATGGTATGGAAGACCAGCTGGTTTAAGTGAATTTAAGAATTCGACCGGATAATTTGTAGCGTCGTCTGCATGGCATGGTGTGTCTATGGATTTATAAATCTTTTCTTCTCCGTCGAATGACTTTAAAAGTATGTCGTTAATAAATGCAGCTTGTTCGTTCTTCGGAGTCAAAATAGCTCGTTCGCAAAACCATTCTATAGGCTTGTCTTCTATGTCGGAAATACCTGGATAAATGTGTTGTATTAGCTCCTCGATGGTATATACTAATGTACACATATCTTCAGGGATGTCAAATATACCATCCCTGGTAGGATGTTCACCATTTCCTATTTTTAGAAGACTGGTTGAAAATATACCAGCCGTCGAATCACTCCCCAGATAGGCTCTCATGTTTTTAGTTAACGTTATACTTTTTACGGAGGACCACAAAATCGATCTTTTAAGGCATACTTGTACTTCATCAGCACGAGTTCCCTTGGGTACCACCGGTAAGGTTTGTCTAAAATCTCCAGCAAACAGCACGGTTACGCCACCCATTAAATTTTTATTACCCCGAATATCTTGTAAAGATCTGTTCAAAGCCTCAATTCCTCTTTTGTGTGCCATGGTGATTTCATCCCAGATAATAATTTTTGTATTTTTTAATACTTCAGCTAGGTGACTTTGTTTTGAAATACTGCATAAGGGTGTTTCTACGCGAGTCAAGTCGAGTGGTAACTTAAAACATGCATGCGCAGTTCGACCACCTTCCAGCAATGTGGCCGCGATCCCTGATGAGGCGACAGCCAAAGCAATATGTTTTGAGCTTCTAATTTTAGCTAAAATTAAGTTTATTAAGTAGGTTTTTCCTGTGCCACCTGGCGCGTCTAGAAAGAAAAGTTGTCCTGAATTTGTGTTAACACTATGCATAATTTTATCGTATGCTTCCGTTTGTTCTATTGTTAAAGTATTTTTATGGTCCTTGACGAATCTCTCTAGAAAATCTGTATTGTAATTAGTCTCTCTTAATAACATAATGTTCCCTAAATCGAGTGGCCTGGTTGGTTGTGGCAACCCATATTCCTTAAGTGAACGCCCACCTAATGAAAGAACGGCTTCCTCAAGAACTTGCAGGCATTTGTTGTATACTTCACTACAAATGTTATCAACATCCTCTATGTTTCTGTGGACTTGATGTTTATAAT
Organism: Napeogenes sylphis; assembly: GCA_959347405.1. Taxonomy (NCBI): domain Eukaryota; kingdom Metazoa; phylum Arthropoda; class Insecta; order Lepidoptera; family Nymphalidae; genus Napeogenes; species Napeogenes sylphis. The sequence continues at coordinate 7,575,465 of OY365783.1, forward strand.
CTTCCGATAAAATATCTTTAAATTTATCCCAAAGTCCTAATGGATCTGACACTTGACAAAACACTAATAATATTACAAACAAATCCCGAATTCTAGAGGGAGATTCAGAAAGTGCAGCATCTTGTAAGGTAGCATACCAGTGCTGGTCGTCTTCAAGCAAACCCAAAGCTTTGCAAGCAGATTGAAAAGTGGGATGTACTTCACCGTTAACCGTTCTTAGAGCCTCAAATGAAGTTGGCCCTTTTACTTCATGCAGAAGCATACGTAAATAGAAACACTCCGCATTATTGGGATGCACAGTATACACTCGGCCCAACGCGTTTTCTTTTTTTATATCTGGCCAGTCCTGTACGTCAGCTCCTCTTTTTCTTCTTTCAAAGTGACTATTTTTATGCCAAGCATAATAATACGATGGTACATCTGAATAAATCAAAGTTTTCGCAAAAATATCTAATTGACAAAGTTTAAAGAAGGCTAGAAGCGTAGTATTTGGTGGATTATTTAATCTTTCGATAATATTTTCTTGGTTAAAGTATATTCTCTGTCCGTTCTCTAAGTGTACTGCAAGATGAATAACTGGAGGAAAATGTTCATGAATCGGAAAGCCAAAAATCCGCCAAACAGCCTCCGAACTACTTATATATCTACCATTTTCGTAAGTAGTCACCTCGTCATTTTTATTTTCAAGGGCGAAAGTAGCCTGATCCGTCCCTTTATTCACATATTTGCATACATATTTAATAGAGTTTACTGAATTACAGTACTCGACGTTAATATGAGCACCAAAACTTCTTGAAAGTACAGCATTGTAAGGAACAACCCATCGATTATCTAAACATACTCCTTTAATGTCAACAGTAAAGCCACCATCTTCTGGAGAACGACGCCTGTATTGTGGGTAACCGTCTTCGCCAGTTTGAGTTTCTTTAATGAGTTGTTTCGGAAATCTTTTACTGCAACTGTTTTGTTTCATGCAAGGTGACTTGAAATTAAAACTTCCACATGGACCATGCATCATGTTAGATTTAACGATTTCATACAGTTTTGGGTCTGTTTCTGGATCTGATATTTCGGCACTAATAACTTTATCAATGAGATCTGTCGTTATGCTATTTTTAAGCCAGAGTAGTATGTGAATGTGTGGAAGGCCACGCTTTTGCCATTCGACTGAGTACATAAAACAGCATACTTCACCGAATATTTTACGTTTCGTCAGTAAGTCCATGATTTTTCTAACTTTTAAACGGAACACTCTAGCGATTAAGTCATGACGGTCGTGGGTATTTTGACCTGGTAACAAATGTTTTGTAATGTCTTCCCATTGTGGGTTACATGTAAATGTTATAAAAAGATCCGGTCGTCCAAAACGGCGAACGTAGGTCATGGCATCTTGGGTTCGCTCATGCATGTATCGAGGTCCACCTGTAAAAGAAGAAGGCAACACTACCATTTGACCAAGATCATTAGGGTCTGCGTCTTGCCTACCTACGGCATCCTTTAAATGGATATAATTTTCTGCTCTTAGTTTAGACTGATTATAACGTATATAATTGAGTCTTTCGGTCTCAATCTTAGCATATACGTCAACCAAAAATTGACTGAAGAGGGAGCGATAGTAAAGGAGATGATTGATTTGACCGTCTCTGGACATTATTCGGTAAGAATAGAAATCTGCGGCAGAAATTGTCTTTTTAAGACCCATTTTAGTTTTCGGATCGATCTGGGGTAAATGAATAGAGTAACCATCCTCACCACGACAAAAAAGCAAAGGATATTGCAAAGCGTCGTAAGATCTATGGATTTCGCTGATTCGATGCAAACCACTACTATGGCTTTCTAAGACAATGTCACGCTTTTCAAATTCTTGCCCAACAATGACTAACGCTACTTCATTTGTCGTAGGTGCATTATAACGACCTAAATGACCATCTATTGGTTTTTTTTCGGCGTTAATAACAACTTTAAATGTTTCACAATTAGCTGGAACCTTTTCGATAGCTGTTTTTAAGTCTTTTATGTATGGATTTACATCATGAAGCATTTTTTGAAGCACTTTCACTAAATTTTTCTTTACACCTGGAAAATTTGAACATCTCAAGTTTGCTTCCCTTTCGTCCTCTCCTACAAAATAAATTTGCAAAAATCGAGCATTCTGTTGATCCATAGGCAGTAAACTTCCAATCAGATGATAAACCTGGCCTTGTACCTTAAATGTCGGCATGAATCCATCTTCTGAGACCAGTTTTGCTCCAAATGAGGTCATTTGAAAACACCCATTATATTTTCGGATGTTACTCATAAAATGATTGTGATCAGGATGAAAATCCATAATTATTAAGCTATAAAGTGGCTCTGGAGGTAGTTCAAAGGCCTCAAGCAAAACCTTCCCTCCACTGCAACACATTCCAACAGTTTCTTCTTTCCACTTTAAAGCATTGCACCACTGGCATTTATGATCCATAGTTCCTATACATACATCTTTATCTGCTTCGTATGACAACTCAGGATTATACGCCAGTCCCGACAGTAATTTTGTATGCCATGTTTTTGCTTTAATATTTTTACGATATTGAGACTGAATATTTCTTCGTTCCTCCAAGTGTGTATGTTGATAATTTGCAACTTCCTGTCGATGTTCGTCAGGATGTGAAGTTCGATAAGCAGCTTGTGCTTTCCTGTGTATTTCGGGGTGTGAAGATTGGTAATCAGCTTGTGCTTTCCTATGAACTTGGGGGTAGTTTCGTTGATACACTGTAACCGCTTGCCGATGTGCTGCAGGGTTACTTCGAACTGACTTTTTTTGCTGATTTTTCCGAGTTTTATTCGTGTATCGAGCCCTACGTTTTTTGTTCACTTTTTTTATTTGTTTAGGCATTGGTTCATCGTGTTTTAATTCAGACTCAGACTCAGTCTCGGACTCACTGTTCGAAAATATGATTTCGGGAATGGGTGAAGGCGTTTCTAACCTTCGTTGAATAATTTTTTTTGCGACCTTTGTTGCCGAAAACGATGAAACTGGAACATAAACGTCAAAATGACCACCAGAAAGCCCGCCAGTAAAGCGAAGACGTTTTACAGGAAGACCTTCAACTTCAGTTTTCACATAAAACTGGCCATCACGAAATACTTCGAAAACATATTCATATATTCGCCCAGCAGCTTCTAATTCGCACAAACTTCCATATGTAGTGGTTTTCATCATGTCGTTGTAATATTCATTTGGCGTTGAATAATTATCTCCAAGTGCAGTACACGACATAATCGAAAATTCCGTCCAGTTTTCAATAACAAAGCCGATTATGCGTTCACGTACATCCCTAGCCCTGTCTTGAGTTCCGAACATCAAAAAAGATAAAGCTCTAAATAAACAGGCTCCATCTTTTTCTATATCTACCACAGCATGAGGAATATAATTCCCATTAACAAACAAAATTTCTTGAACCATTTTAATTAGAAATTTTTTAACTAAAACTATATCTATGGAAATTAACTAAGACTAATAAAGTAACAAACAAATGAATAAAAAATGAAGAATATATTAAAAAATCAACTCACACTATAAAACTTATCCAACACTAACTAAATATACTATCAAAAATATCAAATCTAATCAACAAATCAAAAATTAACTGAAATAGAGAGTAAAATAAGTTAAATAAGTCAAGTTAAAAGTTAATGAATTAAACGTTAAATATTTGTAGTGTGTAATATGTAGTTTCGCGTATGTCCGCTAGGGGCGCTGCTAAAATTACACGATAAATTAAAATATTTTACGCTACCTAGCTAAATGACGGTAACGAAACCATAGCGCGATCTATCTCGATGCCAACGCCATCTATCGAGCATCGAGACAACTCGTGATAGTTAATAGAAAATAAAATTCGGGTGTTTTATTTATGCATACCGATTACGCCGAGATTTATGGATCGATTTACGTGATTCTTTTTTTGTTCGGTAGAGTATACTTTCAAGTTGGTCCCGTTGTTACCTAGTCAGGATCTGATGATGGTATTCCAGGGAAATCAAGGGCAAACCTCAAATTTACAGGCAATTACGTTTTTGACAATTTCATAGATCTGTTTAAGTATTTGCGTCTGATAGTCATCATCCCATGTGAATGAGCTGATGATGGAAGGTACAACTCCTCAACGGTTAGGAGTTGAAAGAAAATTGTGACTTTTACTGACTAAAACCCACCTCGTTCCTTCAGTTGCCCTTTGCGTTCCGGGGCCACGGTATCTCGTTAGAACTTTCCCGCAGCCCCGGCTCAGTTTATCCCGTTTCCCCCCCTTGGGGGTTGACATTTCAAAAATCCCTTCTTAGTGCTCACTTATGTTACTAAAGGAACCTCTGTTCAAAATCTCAGACTCCTATACCGAGCGGTTTCGGCTGTGCGTTAATAAATCAGTCACCCAATCGCACCCCCTAAATCACGATTGGAGGGTAGTTTGAAAAAATTTATAATGTCAAACATATTTACTTGTTTATGTACGTGTTCATGCCAAGTTTCAAGTTTATAAACCCAAGGAATAAGATTTTTCATACAAACGTTTTTACCCCTTTTCCCCCCCTTGGGGGTTGAATTTCCAAAAATCCTTTCTTAGTGCTCCCCTACATATCCCAAGGAACCTACATTCCAAATTTCAGCTATCTACGACCAGTAGTTTCGACTGTGCGTTGTCTGTCAGTCAGTCACTCAGTAACGGAAGAGTTTTATATATTAAGATTAAATAATGATTATATATAAATATACACATACGCACATACATATACATACATATATCCGTATATATAAATAAATAGAATAAAATAGATAACCTATATAATATATGGTATACATACTTATGATAAAAATATATATTGCGTAGATAAATAATATTGCTTCAAACGATTTTTCAAAATTGACAGTGATTTAGAAGTTTGAATTTCTAACGGTAGGTCATTCCAGAGTAATATAGAGAAATATATATAAATATTACAATTGTCGTGAATCTCGAATCGTGTTATGGTTAATAACTAAATGTAGCTTCCTTATTAACTAACGTTAAAGTATTAAAATTTTCTAAATTCGGGTGAATGAACATTTTCTTAAGATGTAAAATTTAAAACTGTTTCGATAAAATACGAAATCATTTAAAATTCATTTTTCTTTAAAAAAATATAAAGAAACTAACCAAATATAACAATACAAACGTAATACAATGTAAAAACAACCTGCTACTTCCAACAAAACCCATGCATAGTATGAATTTCAAAGTCATATATCTCTGTAGTCTGATCATTAATATAGCCTAACAAAATGAGCTTGGTTTGCTTTTATTAGTTAAAGATTTATTTGCTTAGAATGAGTTTTAAAAAGTTAAAATTAAATATATGTTCATAACAATGATATTAATAAGTAAATTATTGAATAATGTGTTGAGTACCAAGTTGGTGTGTTACGTGGTAAAAATAAATGTAAAGTACCATGTTGGTGTAAAAATGATAACGTAATAACATGTTTGTGTGTCCCGTAGTAAAAATAAGAAATTGATGCCATGTTGGTGTGTCCAATAGTAAAGGTAAGTATGAAATACCATCAATGGGTGCGTCCCATGGTATAAAAAAATAAGAATAAACTACCATCTGTGTGTGTTCCGTTGGTATATAAAAAAAAAATAATAAGAATAAACTACCATCTGTGTGTGTTCCGTTGGTAGTAGTAAAAGTATAAGAAATACCATCTGTGTGTGTTCCGTTGGTATATAAAAAAATAAATAATAAGAATAAACTACCATCTGTGTGTGTTCCGTTGGTAGTAGTAAAAGTATAAGAAATACCATCTGTGTGTGTTCCGTTGGTATATAAAAAAAATTAATAAGAATAAACTACCATCTGTGTGTGTTTCGTTGGTAGTAGTAAAAGTATAAGAAATACCATCTGTGTGTGTTCCGGTGGTATATAAAAAAAATTAATAAGAATAAACTACCATCTGTGTGTGTTCCGTTGGTAGTAGTAAAAGTATAAGAAATACCATCTGTGTGTGTTCCGGTGGTAATAGTAAAATTGAGATATATCCCATGTTGATGATGTGTGTCCATGGGCACCAGATCATAAGGGCGTTTCCGTTGATCTGGCTTTTTGTAAGCAGCCTGGTTTGTCCGGTACAAAGAGAACAAGTAATTATGATAAAAACGATTATTATTATATATTATTATTATATATTATTATTATATTAACGAGTATTTATGATAAAAAATATAATTATATTACGAGGACGTAATAAGATGTCAAAACGGCCGATAGTAAAGTTATATGTTGTATAAATGTTATGTAATTTCGCACATTAAAAGTATAATTGGATGTTTTTTTTCTTGATGCATTGTATTTTTAATAATTTGTTTTTCTCTATAACATTGTAAGATCCTGAATTCAGATGACCATTTGGTCTACTGGTTTCCAGAATGTTTATTAAATTAGAAATTAGTCATTTAATATATGATGGTTGGTAATTAAAGAAATTAATGATACAATTACGAGGTCGTAAGATTACAAATCAGGAAAGGCCGAGTGTTAGTCATATTTATTTATAATAATTTAAATGGTAAATACATTGGATTTACATGTTTTAGTTCATAAGTTTCAACAGTAGCGCCACCTACATAATTAATTATGGAATATTATTTAATATTTACTGTTAAATTTTTTAAGAATTAGAAGCATAGAATATTTTAACATAATGTTTAATCTTTTATTAATTATTAGAACTTATTATAAGGTATAAATAATATCATCTGTAAGTTGGTTATGAATTTGTAAATTACCCTCGCCTAAATATTATAGTGTTAAAATATTATAAAACGAGTTGTAAGGGCTGCTCTCGCCCATTCTATTACAAATGGTTGGATATTAAACATTGAAGTGCAAGTACAGTGTATTACTAAAACAAGTCTTAACAATTATTAATTGGATTATAAAATAAAACATTTATCTATATAATTTTTATATTTTCAATTCTTTGAACCTTTTAATAATTATATCGTAGAGTTAGCATTATTCTTATCAACCAATACAATACATGTCTTTATAAGGGAAATATTTATTTTATTTCCCATTGTATTCAGTTCCCGCAATGATTGACGTCAATATCACCATGTCACCAGATATCGTTTATAGGGCGGGAACAGTGTTTAATCATATTTACCACATAAATAAATGAAACCATATTTTTATTTAAGGTAACGTAACATAATCTTACATTTTTAACCCCCGACTAAAAAGAGGTGTTAAAAGTTTGACCTGTCGATCTGTGTATCTGTGTATCTGTCTGTGGCAATATGCTCGTCGAGATGGTTTTTATCCATGTTTGATTGAAATAAAAATAGTCGACTTCAAGATAACCCCGCACGAATAAAACGTGGTGTCTACCTATATGAAAAAGTCTTGAATCATGTTACTTAATACATTTATAATTTACTACGTTGTCAAAACTGCCACGCGGATCCTTGTTTTACTAAATATAATATACATATTTCTCGTATTAAATTTAACCTTTGTGTACAAAGCTGATGTGTCAGAGGGGTATTGTAGAATTCTAATGCTAAATGATTTTTTAAATCGATCCTGTAGTTTCAGAGCCTATTCAAATCATACAAATATTTCCTGTTTATAATATTAGGATAGATTAATAGAAATACTTAAACAATTGAAAATTTTGTCTCTTGGTTCATTTAGGACAACTCAGAAACCGTTACCGTAACTTTAAAAAGCCGAAAAAAAAAATATAATTTATATAAAATTAAAAAACCCTCGATACGAAATGACCTGTAAAAAGAATGAAAATAATATTATTATGTACATATTGAAGTCGTTGCGTTGGGGGACCGTTGTCGTACGTTGATAGTGTATATATTACGAAGTTAATCATTGAGGACTTAGACTATACGATTCGATATCGTAATTTCTTTATTTGCTTTGCTAACTTACTTGCATTTTAATTTCTTCCCTTATTAAACGATCCCCCGACGCAACGAATTCAATATGTACATAATACTATTATTTTTATTCTTTTTAGAGGTATTTTTGTAACGGGGGTTTTTAAATATTTTTTTTCTGCTTTTTAAAGTTATGTTACTAGTTTCTGAATTGTACTAAATGAACCTACGGACACACAAAGTTTTCAATTGTTTAAGTAGGAAAGATTGTTTGTTTGTTTGAATTGAATAGGCTCCGAAACTACGGGACCGAAAAAAATATTTTAGCATTAGAATCCTATATTATGATGTACAAAAATTATATTTAATACGAGAAATATATTTTATATTTAATAAAATAAGGATCCACGTGAAAGTTTCGACAATGTAATACATTATAAATGTATTAAGTAACATGATTCAAGACTTTTTTTATATGGGTAGGTGGATAGGTAGGTTTCATATATACGAATATTAATAAATATAAATATTTCGAGTTAAAATGATTTAAAATCTCTTATAACATTATGATGAAGGAATTTATATTATCACTAGCTGTTGCCCGTGATTCTTTATGACTACGATCATAAGCCATATAAATATATTTTTACAGTCTACGTGGACGCAGTCACGGGCAACAGCTATCCCTAATAATACTTTATTAGGGATATACTTTATTTACCTGAGTGAGTAAGTGTAAAAACCTTTTGGCCTTCATAACAAGGCTTTTTTTCTATATAGCGGGCGAAACAGCTGGGAACAGCTAATTATTGCATAAGAACAGAGGTTCTTATGCAATAATTGCAATTAGGGGTGATTTATTTCAACAAAAGAAAAATGAAGAAACTAAAATGCTGATTTATTTCAACAAAAGAATCTTATAATTTTTATTTATTAATTACGTATGAACATAGGAATTTAATAAACAGATACCTTAAAACAACACGACATTTATATTTTTTTATTTGTTAATAAATAATATACAATTGTAGTATAGACCATTAATTCGTAGAACAAGCACAATCGTAACGTAATTTTCATAAGGTAAACCTACGCATTGTAATACACATATCTATATTGTTTCTTCGATAAATATGTTACGTGCTCCACTGCCGTCGTTGTCATATAAAAATTTTAAGTATGATTCAAATTACTACAATGATCATACTTATAGAAATTTGCTACGCTTATCATGCATACTCATGCATACGGGTTAGTAATTACTTTTAGTCACATTGATGGTGGTTGCCCACTAGCCTCTAATTTTAAAATAAGCAAAAAAAATTAATGAATTAACAAAAAACAATGTCAATTATACCATAACGTCTTTGAGCAATAATATATATAATGTATAGCTTATATAATTTTAGCCTCTACCTCTCCGTCTATTTCATTTTTATGTCATGCATTTTATTATTAATTCATTATGCCCTGCCTCTCGTTAACAACATGTACGATGTGATGAAAACTCAAATAATTTCACTCGGGTGTGCTATTAACCTTAAAAATGTTAATAACGTTTTCTGCATTAACTTTGACTTTATATAAACATTAATAAAATAAGTGAACGCAAATAACTTTAATTGAAAAACTAGCTTAAAATAACGATAATTATATATAGAACATTCAACGTCATTGCATAATAGTTTATTGATTTTCAATGTACAAAAATATGTTGCAACAGATTCGAAATAAAACTTTATTATTTATTGAGGTGATCTGAGTACTATATAAAAATCTCATTTTGAATTCTTTGTTTATTCAAATACAATGTTTGTAAGCGTGTGTTCGTTTTCTTCATCAAAATCGAATAGACATTAATGGAAAACGGATGTTCTCAGAAACTTAAGCTACTTAACATTATGCAAATAAAGTCATGCTAGTTAATGGGGATCTAATTATAAAAGTGTGTGGTAAATTCTAACTTATAACTTTGGCTTATCATTATATTCTATTATTTATATATTTTATTATTTATTTAATGTACGGCTTGTTTCTGTTATTTTTAGTGTTACTAATAACAGCAGTGTGAAATCGTCTAAGGACACAAATTTAGCTATCAATCAGACTCAGACCACAACCAATGCAGCCTGATGAAAATGTCAGTCAATTTAAAGACATATAACTTATTATATGTCTATACTTATACTTATTTTATATGTCTTTAAATTGTTAACTTGACTGACATAATAGATAGTTTTCTAACAAGCTGTACAATGCCAAATCGGCGGCGTAACAAGCCCTTATTGATGCGTCCTTCAAAACAGCTGCTGTTTGTAAGTAACAAGCGAATCAATCCTGGGTTGAAGCACTGGTTAGTAAGATTCTATTTTTTTTTAGTTCTTAAAAGGAAATACACTCATGCCTCCATAGCTCACAAACGGCATATCATCAGAGTAAATTTCACGTAAGAGTATGTATGTACAAAAATCGACAAACCGTATATGACTTAGCCGTCTCGAAAATGCACTTATATTCCATCGCTTAGAATTATTAATAATGATTATGTATCGAAATCTATATTAAACTGCTCAGAAAAAGGAGTTCGAAGTTAGAAACAACTGTTCTTACCATATATAGCAGAAATCACTCAAAATTCTGACTACGTAAGTGTAATTAATTTTATTATTTTTGCAGGAAAAATTCTACAAATTTAGCTAAATTTAGGAAATGTGAAGTTAAGTGTTATATTAAGTACGACCTAGATAACATTGAAGTTGACTATTTAATGCGAATATTATTAAATTGTATTATTGTTTTTAAGAATTGGGTATATTATTTTATTAACTCAGTGGGTGGAATTAAATTACATCTAATAAATATTTATCTGTATCAGGTACCGATTGTGTTATTACTTTTTGTATTATAAATTTAAATTCACAAATAAACTTTGGTCATTCAAAGTCCTCTTCTGGTATAATGCTATTCATTATTTTCTTACCTTTTAAAAATATTACAATTGTTTAAACTTAAAATCTTAATAATATTCCAAAAACTTTGTAGCCTCTATATTTTAGTTTTTAAAGTAACCATGTAACATCTTGACGAAATTGTTACTGAGTTCGGTCGTTATGACGACGTCTGTGTAGTAATAATGTATTCTTGAGTTTCTAAGAACAGCGATTCTCATCGATCTTCCATTATATTAATATTACATTTGCTTTCTATATAATTTATTACTGTTAACAGTTTTAAATATACACGACTGAAATTGTATGTGTTTAGGTTACCCTACGTAAGTGAGTGCTTATATCCGTTGCGGATCTTCTATATGTGTTAAGTATTTTAGTACTTTAAATATTATAATGATAACAAAATATATAGAGGAAATTAAAACATAAATGCGACCTCATTTAGTATTTCGTTTTTGAGGTTGGCCTATACTAAAACAAATAAAATAATGTACAACCTGTCTACAGGTATTCGGAGTCGATTTTGTAGTTTGAAAGTTAGATGTTTCTTTTATTTTTTTCTTTATAATTATCTTTTCTATATAATTGCATAATTGCAATCTGAAATAAATTGGTTAACTATGATGAATGTAAAAAAAAGAACGTGCGGTACTCTGAGACTGCCGCGGTATAGCGATTAGCATAGCATAGCATTTTTTATCAATGTATGTAATTATAATTATTTATATAGATTATTTTTTTTTTATTAATTCAAGTTACACTTTTTAAGCGTGGTGACCGATAAGAAAAAAATTTTTCTTTTATTAAATAAATGACTGTTACAGGCCTGTATTATAGGCCTGTTGATATTTTCAATATACCGGCTTTTCGATATATCGATATTAATTTATTTAAATATATCAATATCGGGGTTTGATATTAAATAAAATATATCGATATTTGTATTTCGGCTTTATTTAAAATAATTGTTATAAGTTTTGTCCCGTATAAGTTAAATGAAACACTTCTTGTATCAACTTTTTTAAAATATTTACAATATATGCATACATAAATACAATGGTAGAAATTATTGAAGAAGATGTATTTAGATACTGAACTATTTCTATACTTCTATTAATAGATATTGAATACGGTTACGCTATTCTTAAATGATATATACACAATACTCGGTCGAGCTACATGGTATGCGGAGTGGGCGGTGTTAGGTTTTTTTGTTACGGAATTTCTTGATTCGGTCGTTGTTGATTCGGTGGTTGTTCGGATAAAAGCTATACAATAGCTTAAAACTCACTTTATTAAAACCTTACTTTCTATATTATACAATAATATTATATTTATTGTTTAATGTAGTATTAATAAATACAGTTTATATACCTTTATAAGAATAAAAATCCCTTTAATGTAAGCACAAAATAATAAATTTCGAAAGTTCACCTTTAAGATATTCTTTAAACAAGTTATATTTAGTTTTTAGCGAAAATCCTGATTTACTATAATATGTTATCTATGTACCTTTCTCAGCCTATAAAACAGTTTGCCCAATCGTGTTAAGATGAACGACCGCGTGGTTATTTGTTATTTCGTTACCTTGGTTGCCTACATTTATTTTAATTCTTTATCATGTAACTTCATTATAAATGACGTTAGTTTAAATTGGTTCAATCGTTTGCATGTAATACATATTTCTTTAAATTAAATGAAGTAACAATTACAACATTAATTAGAGGAAAGCCATTCAAAGCATGTTACTTGAAGAAAATAATTGTTATATTATTTTATATCTATTGTATTTCATTACTACTCTATTTAGTAATTTATGGTTAATCACAAAATAGCAATTAAAGTAACCTACGTTTAAATAATGCCGGCTGTTATTTATGGAGATCCTTTTTATTTCATTTATTTACATACAGTAAAATATTTTCGACCGTGACTGAACTCTGAACACTGAAATTCAAATGCAATTTTGACAACCTGTTTCATATATTTGTAAGTAAGGATTAAAAGTATGTGAAGCTTGAAAAACAAACGAATGTATGACTACATACTATGGTAACAAAAAAATATATATTACCTATGGTTTAAAAGATCCGAGACGATAAGTATTAGGTATAATTTAAATAAAATAGAAAAAAAATTATTATTAAAATTTGTTTTCAACTCTCAACAAAAAATATATATACATTTGCGTAAGCGATTTCACTTAACCAAAATTGCATTCTGAAACTCAGGCCATTTGTATCTAACAATGAATAAAAGGCACATTCATCTCTACAGTAAGAGGCTTATGACACATGAGTTAGAGTTAGAAATACGCATTGCAGCTAACAATAAGTTTTTGACTCCTTAGACTCCGCTGAATATTTAAATGAACAAATAAAAGCAAGAGTAATAAAACGATTTTTAAAAAGTTAAGGTCCCTCATAATGAGATTTACATTTTAAACACCCGGCGTTTTGAGTTTTTTACAGTAATGGTATTTATGGGAATAGATGTAGCTGTCTATCATTAAGTCAGTTAATTAGTTATCAACCTCCAACGATTTATCAAAATACAGTCGAAGAGTCGATGCAAAAAAAACGCACTTATATTGTCCGGAACTCACATATTGCGGTCACACATGGGGTCTTAAATTGTTCATGAGTGGGTCCCAAATTTCAGATAACCCCCAACCATCTTCTCTATTAAAATTAAGATGTGTTTACAATTTCAGTTGCCTCGAAATTATTATTGGATAACGTAAAAGGAACGTGTTTTTAGAAGATTAAATACAATTGATTCTTAAATTTTAATAAATCACGAAAACACAACAAATAAAAAAAAACTGGTGTTATATGTACCTTTTTCTATAATATATTCAAACTCTTGTATTATCGTAAAAATAGTTAAAAGGAGACACTATAAACACACAAACAAACATATTATACTGCAATATCTGCAATGCGTTGCATCGTTCTGACCGAGTGCAATGTTTCCTTAATTGAATGAAGCAAAGTATGTCACTAATTATTTAAAATAATGACTATTCTAATATAATGTTGGTCACTGATCTACACGGAAGATGATCATTATCATCTTTAGTACCATATACCTGAAATATTGATCATTTAAACTTTTGCCATTAATTCATTTTAATTACAACGTTAGGTTCATGCTGAAGAAACACTTAATGCTGCTTTTTGGAAAGGCATATTAATGTTAGCTTCTTAATGCTTGTTTATTAATTATTTCGTTCGAATTAAATAATAAAATCTTGTATTCGGTATAAAAAACAATATTAACATGATTTTGTCCTGTAAAGATAACGAATTTAGTAATAATTTAATTTCATTAAATTTTATTCTTTCAAGAAAGCTAGCCAATAAATATATTTATTAAATAAACGTATCGAATAAAATCCTGAATTCATACCAATAAACTTTCCATCGCTTGAAACGTAGCAGAAAATATAAATAAATGAAATAATAGAGTAAAGGGTTTCTAGAGTGGGAGGACTAATGAGTAATGGATCGTCTAGGTGTGAATGACGGGTGATTGCACTCTCCATTAATCAACTTTTGTAAGTATCAAGTTGTAATAAATATTACAACTGTTTATAAATGGTTTTAGTGTAAGTAAATAATGAGTGTAAGGCATGTAATTCATAAATTTGAATCGGAGACAGATTTCAGGTTCTTTGTTTATATACTTCGTCTGGCCATAAATACTGTTACAATTAAAAATAAAAAAAATATTACATTTGAATTTGGAATCTTTTCTTTTTATATGATTGTTCATTGTGTTTTCTCATTGTGACACCACAACATTGTGCAATATTTTGCGATATTAAAATGGAGTGGGGTAAAGAGAACAGAATCGCTGTGATTGCATTACACAAAGTAGGTATTATATAATTATATTCTCACGTAAATACATGTCAAACAAGGCCCAAGTCCCGATGTTTTTGTATAAATCTGTGCCGATAATATTATAATAATTGCTAATTAATACAACGGTTTCCAATACGGCTTACAGTAAATTTACACTCTTTCAAGTCGTTAGATTCTAGACTTGAAAAAGTGTACAATTTATACATAGATATTGCTTGCTTTCCTGCACAGGTAGTTTAGTATGCTAATGAAGTTTATTGTGTGTTTCATTTTAGGTAAACATAATTTATTTTGAGAATAAATTATTAAAACCAAAAATAAAATATAAGAGAAAGTTAAAAGCAACATGTTAGTCTGTCTGTCGATTTTCCCTACGATACATTAGATCTGGTTAAATACTATAAGCTAATAATAATTATAAGCACTTATTTATGGAGAGACGAATTATGTCTGACAAGAACGAGAACGATCAATATGAACCTAATATGAACATTTCTTTAACGCGGAGGGATGAGATGTACCATTATTATTATTAGTTAGAAGCCTATTATTATTTATTATTATTATCCCCACTCGACCCCTGACTACCACTAAAAGATAATAGTCTAGTTATGTTAGGGGTTTCACCTCGTGAAATACATGAGTGATAATAATCTCTAAAAACTCGCATAAGCCTTTATTTTAGGAATCTAAATCTGCATGAAAAGTGGAAAAAGTTAAAAAAATATATACGTCTCATTTCTTATGTTTTAATGTTATTCGCGTTTATTACAAATTTGGTAGAGAATTTCTTTTTTCTAACTTTTGTTTTAAAAAATAAATAAGGAATTTTTTTTAAAGAGTTCTATAATTATATTGAATGATTCCAACTTTTGAATTTTTTCATAATCTTGAATGTTTCCGCTTATATTTACTCGTAACACTCGTAAATGCTAATAAATAGTGTCGGTCCTTAATAACTTAAACCACTGGAGCTCAAAATTCAAAGTTTTGAGAATTTCATACTTCTTGTGGCATTGATAATTCAGCTGTAAGGCTGTATATGCTTTACCGATAGATACCATGCCTATAATTTCTTTATATCAAAGTTATAATATTCTTGCATATCGGTAAAATATGTAGACAGATTACCTAATATGTACTTATATATCTTTTTATTTATTGTACATATAATTAAGTATTTAAATCATATCTAGCGTAACTATTTGAAGTAGAACTAGTTGAAGTTTAAAAGGTTGGTACATGAGTTATTTTATTAATAAAGAAAAAAAACGAACTGAAAATCTAGAAATGAACCCAATATATTAAGATATCGTAAGATTTCATTAAAAATTGTAATAACTCAATAAAATACACATTTTGACTTGTAGCTAAATAAAAAATATTCCTTAAGCACGTTGGATGGATCTCAATAAATATCGTCTAGATTGCATTGCTATTCCTCCGGCGAGTGAGCTTCGAGATGATGTGTGCGCACTACAACGATCAAAGAACTTCAAATTAATATAGAATTTATTTCAAACAGGAATATTATGACAAGCGGGACATATAAAAAAAATATTTTGTTCGATGATAATAAGTTCTGGTTAGAGTTTTCATAGAAGTGTATTATACTTATTTGTGTATATAAACATGTTTGTTATCGTTGTCTAATATATATAGAGTGTAGCTTTTCATTGTGGATTCCTTTTATAACGAGAAGACTAGGAAAATTTATTTATTAATTTTGAATTATTTTTTATTGCCCCCCGTTGCGATCAAACTATTATATATGTTGGATTCATCAAGGCAGGTATCGGTAGCTCAATGTGCAGAGCGATTGATAGCTGCCCCAAAAATAGTAGATACGACATTTATTTTTTTTTTATAAAAACTAGGTTAATGCTTGACAACATTCCATCTGATTGAAAGTGGAAATCTATTCATAGGTGGCAAGACGCTTTAAATTATTCAATCTATTCAACCTATGCAACCTATTCACTCTACTATTGAAGACACCCACATATTTCACCGGAAATACCGAAGCAGGCAAGCTGTTCCAGTCCTTCGGTGTACGCACTAAAAAAGACGAAGTATAGCGTTTCGTTCGGACAGGTGGAGTATCGTAAGGACGGATATCTGCCCTGCGGTTGAAGGTCCGGTGATGGAAAGGGGACATCACATTTGCTCTTGTAGATGAAATTTTCATTTTAAATTTGTTTCAAATATATTTCTAGTTTTATTAAAAAAAAAATCTATTTTAAATGATAAACATTCAGTTAGCTATATGCATTAAAAAAATTCTATACTGAACATTCACAAAAGCCATTTTCGAGACGGTTTGCACGGTTCCATACCAGAGTGCGCCGGCAGACTGTACCGCCTCAAACGCGAAGACCCTATATTTTAAATCTGTAATATCTTTGAAAATATTTATTTAAATTACATGCTGTAAAGGGCTATATTGTTCCATATTAAAATGTAAAATGAATTTAAGTTACTTAATTAGATAAGGATTAAAGCTGTATTTTTTAAAATCGCTTCTTAAATAGCCTATTATTTTTCGTAAAAAGTAAAGGATAAAAATTTTGCTATTGTGGATTATCCCCAAGAGATAAACATATACCATCGCGAATTTTCTTGTAGAAATTTTTAAAGTATACAATACTTAGAACATTATTTTCACCTATCTCGTAGAGCTCAGCCAGCGTTTGCATTGTAAGTACAAAACAATGTCTTTGTTTACTACTTCGCATTAGAAATCTTGAAATTATCAGTGGTTCTCTGATATATTAAGTATGTTATTATACATATAAACCTTCCTCTTGCATCACTCTATCTATTAAAAAAAATCTGCATCAAAATCCTTTGCGTAGTTTTAACGCTCTAAGCATACATACATACAGACATAGGGACCGCGACGCGAAAAGCGACTTTGCTTTATAGTATGTAACTCGCTTAGTGTGCGACTTCGTACGTGTAGTTTTCGATTTTGATAAAAAGTACCCTTTGTTCCTTCTAATATATGTAAAAACTATAAACCTTCAAACTGGTAAGAAGCAATGGTACGACAATATGAGATTATTAACTTCTTTATTTGTTAACTGATTGTTAAAAACAAAAACAAAAACAAAATAAAAAGTGAATCCCATGACTATATATTCCCAAAAACAGCATCCAAATCGATTAATTCGTTTCTTAGATTAGCGTGCACAAACATACAGGCATTCAGACGAACAGACAAAATGAAAAAAACATTGTTTTGGGTTCTCTTGCTTATATAAAGGTGTATGATTTTAACGAAAAAATTTTTTTTTCGTGTTTTGTGCACAACTAAGACAAACAGATAAACAGACAAAGATTTTGAAAGTGCTGAAAATGGATTCTATTAGTTATTACTTCACATCCTGGTATATTTTTTTAAATATTTTCAATATTCAAAGACTACTCCTTTACAGACTTATTATATCTATAGAATAACATTCTCATGGTAGCTATTACTTCATTGACATAAATTATCGTAACTTTTTTATTTCTTAACCGATTTAAATGAAATATACACTAAATGTTAAGTGAAAACTGTGATAATATATTCCTGAAAACCGCATTCAAATTGGTTAAGCCGTTTCTAAGATTAGCGTGCACAAACAGGCATGCAGACAAACAGACAAACTGAAAAATCATTGTTTTGGGTTCTTTTGCTCTTATAAAGCCTCCTTATGATAATTTTTTTTATTCCATTTACATGAATGGATCAGTGACAATTCTATTGTATGTATAGATAAGTCATACTCATTACGTTTTTAAAAAATAATTACATGTATTGTATGTGTGGCATCTTTTTAATGCAATTCCAAATAAATGAAGACGTCATAGTAGGTACTTAGTTAAAAATTAAAGTTTACACGTGAAATTTTCCTAATTAGAACTCGAAGATATTTAACACACGTAATTGTTTTTCCGAAACACGTTTTCCGCAGGAAAGGTCTTTTGACACTGCAATTTAAGAATGGTTTAATATACTTAGTAGAAGATAAAAAAGCTTTTAATAAAAGATACGTTGTAATAGAAATGTAAATATATTTAATTATTCATTTAGAAGTTTATAATGATAATAAGAAATAATAGATGTAAAAATATTTCTTTTAACAAAACGTTCACCATGTAACATTGAGCCCGGTTCATGATAATGCATTAATTTCTGTGATATATTGTTTGTGATTTCCGACCCCTTTAATTCTGATTGAAAAGTTCATCGCTTTAAGCAAATATTATGTACTTACGTGTTCAAAAAGATAACTAGACAATATTGTAAAATGGTGTTTTCTGGATAGAAAAACCCACAACTTTCTTTTTACTCCTTGTAATTTCATAGAGTACAGAAAAAATAATTTCTTTTTATTATTCTCATATTCAAATTAATAAAAAACACTAAATGGGTTTTCAAACTATGTACATGTACTTTTTTATACAATTATACAATAAATTTTATTTAAATCCATTTAATTGATGAAAACATTTATTTATTCAAGAGAATTTACTTTGTTTAATTAAACAGCTTCAAAAAGCATCATTTGCGTTACAATAGAACTTGTAAGAGTAGATTTGGACTTAAAAATCTTTAAAAATAGACCTAAAATATATATTTTGTTAGCTTTCACAGTAACTTATTCTAGCAGAATTCTGTGGAGCGATTGACCAGCCTTGGTTGTTTAGCAGGTAGCTTTTCCACCATGGTTTGCAATTTCTGATAAAAGACCTCTGCAGTAATAGTCTGGCTAGATTTGAGAAAACTGTAATGAACAATAACGGCACAGCCCACCAAACGCTTACAAGTATTTTCTTTGAGTCAATTTTCAGGCAGGATTTGGCTGGCTGACCAGGATCCAACCATTGCAATGAGTGTTTCCGATTATCGTAAAGAATCCATTTGACATTTTCAGAATGCAAACGTTGCAACCAAAAACGAACTGTGTTTTCATTTAAAACACGACCGCCGTATACATCATTAACCCTCCGAGTCTTTTCCGCTGTTCTGTTGCCACGGTGGAACTCGTACTTGTAAATAATGCGATAGTTTTTCATTTTGTAAGCTGAGTAAAGCTGAGCAAACAGAGAAAACAGAATACAAAAACAAATAAGTCACAAAATAAATCAACGACACAAAAATACATGTGTAAATGGCCTTAATAATTTAATTTAGAATTCCTTACCAAAGAGGAGAAATCTGTGATTAAAGTGGTCAGTACGAATAACGCCAATTTTTTATGTAAGGACCTCATATTTATTTGCGTTGTGTACAATAAAGGAAAGGGGTAATGAGGAGTTCTGAGGGTAGAAGGCGGGAGGAAGGAAAATAGGGTAGGAAGGGGAAGGAGATGTATACCATTCATCATTTCCAGCTCTCATGTGCATTCTTTGCACTTGCAATTTCATTTAAATAAAACATTATACGTAATAGATATAATAATTATAGCAGTCTTAAAGTGACTCTAATATCCTCAAATTACATAAATAAATCTAAAGATGGAACAGCCTTTCAGATAACCTTTCACCCGCATCTCAGTAGGCTCATTAGTTAGTTTTATTTGTTCAACTTTGGAAGAATATAGGGTGACCTTTTTTATTAATTAATTAATTTAATACAGATCTCTTCGCCTAGTCAGTTTCTCGTGTCCCATTTTAACCAGGTTGGTCTAAAATACCCAAGGACAATGTCTTCCACGAATGCGATCCTATTCATAAGATCGATATATTTCTACATTACTTCTATAAGACTTAAACATTACCGCGCATTTTCTGACAAAATCTGGCTTATCATCTCTCTGATGCCATTTTGTAGTCGTAATAAATTAAGTAGTTACTCAGAAATTATATTTCCTTTGATTCGAGGCGAATATGATATAAGTTGGAAATTCCTGATTTGTCTTTCAGATATTAAGTACAAAGATTTTGACTCAATAAAAATTTTATTAATATTTAGGTAAACTTTGTACATAGTACGACTGATCTGTTAAATTGTGAAGAGTTAATCCGTAAAATTTTTAACGGATTAAATCTATAAATCTAACTAAACGAGAGCTTAATCCGATAAAAAATACTTATTCGATACGTCGTAATTTGCCTTTTAAGTAAAGTGAAGAAGATGGAAGACGAGACGAAGCTTCTTAGCATTCCATGGATTCACCGTGCGGGTGCCGGGCCCATCGCGTTGCAAGGAGAGGAGTGCAAGCAGTGTCTGGGACTTGCGACCCAGGAGTAGGTTTAAGGGGCCCCTTTATTGTGCGCAAAAACGCTCACCTTCACCCTCCATACTCCTCTCCCTACCTAACCAAATTTGGAAAGAACCTACTAATGCCGCCTTTGAAATACGTTTTAGAAATGAACCGATGCTTGTTCTAGAAAGGCCAAGGTCTTTAAGTAGGCTATAGAGAGATTTCGCTGTTATACCTCTCGCTCCCACTTCTACCGCGTACAAACTAACTATAAATTTATTCCTGATCAGTTCGTTGGTCAGTTCGTAATACTTATTGAGTAGTAATAATGCACAGTACAGAAGCGAAAAAATATGTAGATTCCGGCGAAATCGTATAGGTACCACTTGAGACGAGAACGAAATTCAGACACATGGTCATATTTGCACAAGCCAAATATGAATTGAATACTAAGGTTTTAAAGTCTCTCCAGTTTATTAAGCTGATCCTCAGCTATATTAGGAATTTTGCGTCACCATAGTCGAGAATCAAAAGCGGTAGGGATTGAGCTATATATTACATACTATGAGCCATATATTGAGCTATATATATACAATTATTTCTAAATTTATTTTTGTGTACGTTATACTTCGATAGATAATTCAGGATTGCATTTTATGCATTGATAGATAATTCAGGATCTTTCTGAATAAAAAAAATATATATATTGCAAACATTTTAATCAAATTGTTACAATTACTAATTAAGAATAATAATTTTATTTATTTTTACAATATTTTTATTTAAATGAATAAAATTATACATAAAATTTTATTATACATAAGTTGGAATTCACAAGACACAGACAAAAAGTCATTTGAGAGACATTAACTATAAAAACTAAGAGGTGTCAAAGGACACCCGGATGGAACAAAGTTCCTTTCGATTAATTATTGAAGGAATAGGGAATATGCATAAAATTTAAAATGGTCTCAAAGACTTTTTTTCGGATACTTATCTTATTATAATAAAATTTTTTTTTTTTTTACAAATCATTAAAGGCCATAAAATAATTTGTGAAAAGTGTAAATTAAGGGAGCGAAATTCAAACTTCCAAAACGCGCCACCATTGGTCGAAAGGAAATGTGACGTCATTTGACACGCCATTCAAATTATCGGAGTCGAAGTTTTCAAATTTACTCAATGATTTAATTTTCACTTTGAAAAAAAACTAGAATCTTTTCAAGCCTATTTATATTTTTTTCTACGATATAGAGAGGTAAACCGTAAATGATTAATTTACGTCAAAAAAAAAACATGAATATTACCTATTGTAATAAAAATATATTAAATTATTAATATAAGCTAATATACTAATGAATAATATTTGTATACTATTTTTGTATGATATTTCGCCGATGCCGATAAATGAAAAATAAAATGAATAACTAAATTAAAAAGTGTTAATCAATATACCCATGAATTATTGTCCCGACATCTAGCGGTTTCACTTTGTATTGATATCTTTATATAACAGATGTAGTTATGTTTCCCTAAGATATAAATAGATGGCGTTGTTACAAAACATAACGAGTATATTTGATCACAAATTTGTATTATTATTTTCATTTGAACTGTCTTATTTGCAAATTGATTCTAAAAGAACAAACTCCAATATCAAATAAATAATAAAAAACTACTAAGCAATTTAATATAATACAAAAATAATAATGATAGAAATGAAAATATCTCGCTTGCTTTTTATAAGAGAGAGAGAGAGAGAGATAGCAAAACAACCTAATGTTCAAAAAAACCCCTTTCATATCATACAAGAAAAACATTTATCATACTTAGTACTTTTTCTTAAAAGCCGCTGCAATATTTTAAAGTATAATAAACATTTAAATAATTGTTACTTGTTTGAATATTTCGGCTCAACTATAGTCTGGTACCGTCTGGCGTTATGTGCCGGAGACGACACAATTTACGATCTAGTGATCAGCATACTCGTTTTCCTTCCGTTTAAATAAACATGTATAAAAAATGCAAAACTAATGAAGAAGTAAAAGATAAACATAATTCTTTATGTCAGATGTAACCAATCATTAAGAAATAAAAACAAAAGTAAGAAATAAAATATAGGATAATAAATTATTAACATTTAAGAAAATCACCGAAAACAAGTAACGATCAAAATTCAAAATCAGAGAAAGCAATTGACGAAGAAAAGCAGTGGAAACAATTAACGAGGAATGACAAGGAAAACAATTAACGAATAAAAGTTAAATAACGAGGTCTTCTCATTTCTTTATAAGAAGGCTACCAAATTATTTAATTTATAATGTTTGTTTTTGACATATACCTACCCTCGGTAATCTTTCCTACTTTATATCTAAAATTGTACTTCCTATACATAAAAGGAAATTACATGCAAAAGTTTAATTTGTGAACCCAGTTCTTTAGTCATTAGTCAGCCGTAATTATCATTCAGTCTGAACCAAAAATTTAAATAAACAGAGAAATATTTTATAATAAGCTTACTTCTATGCAAGTGAAGTAAACAAAAAAAATGTCATTTCATATCTTCCGCGTATCATATTATCGTATTGCGCGTATCATAGATATATTTATAGATAAATTTAAACATTAGGATAATCTTTGGTACGATGAATTGTACGATATAAAATGAGACATGACCATCATTCATCACATAATAGGCCTTACGAGAATTTATTTCTGGGAACGTAATGTTTGGATGTAATTGGATAGGCGAGATTGGATATAATGTTGAACAAGTGCAAGACCAACCCTTTGAATGAAGAGAGCTATCTACCTTTAGACCTACTATCGGCAACAACCAAATCAACTGGGACAAATAATTAAGCAAACATATACCCATAGGCATCTATTAAATAAAATGTTATAATAATTAGTAATAATTCAGCAGAAGAACTAGCCACTAGCGATTACAAAGTGTTATTAGTCGTTCCATCATAAGTGATACAATAATTTAATATTTAAGTAATGATATCAGGTTCATATACTGTTTTTTTAAATTTAGTAATGAGCACAAAGCAATTATATTCTAACCTGATGGTAATATTGTATTAAATTGGTTTATGTAGAACTATATTCAGATACTTCTTTTATTATTTTTAAGTATACTCTGAATACAACCTTTAAAACGGATACAAACTTATTCAAGCAGACAATGGTATTGTTCTCTACTCTTGCAGAAGTGTACTCTTGCAATTTCTCGGTTTAATTTATAGACCAATATTTTAGTGCGCCGAGAATATTGAAAACTAGGGAAGCTATTACAGAGCCTTCCATTGCGATTAATATGTGATGAAATCAATGTTATATAATTACTGACTGAATGAGCTATGAAATTTAATATAACATTTATTAATATTTATTGTTGTAATATATTGTTTTAACTATATTTATTCATCTACGATTGTCCCATGTAAGATGTTCCTTTTGTAAAACATTCTTGCATATATTTTTACCATACGAAAATAACTGTTTTGAAATTTGCATATTTTAAGAAAACTACTCATATAAATATTTATTTAACCAAACCGTTCACGAATAGAAATTGTAATTTAAACTTGCAAAAAAATAATATAAAATGTAGTTTGTAGTATGCACTACTTCTTCTAATAATTATAAGAGAAAAATAGATTTACATGTTATTGTTAAAAAGATTAAGTTTTTCTAGGTATAAACAAAATGTAAAAAATTACCGTACTGTTTTAAAAAAAGTGACGTCAGCAACAATAAAAAAATAATAGCAAAACAAAACATAAGTAATATGTGAATTAATTCTGAAACAATTTAACAACAATAATAACAATTT
This sequence comes from Napeogenes sylphis, assembly GCA_959347405.1. NCBI lineage: Eukaryota > Metazoa > Arthropoda > Insecta > Lepidoptera > Nymphalidae > Napeogenes > Napeogenes sylphis. The sequence goes on from OY365783.1 coordinate 7,600,233, forward strand.
ACTTTGAGAGTCATAAGGACTAATTTTTGATTTGGAGTTCCGATTACGTGTTTTTATTCTTGAAATGCTGGTAACAGATATATATGGCAGATAAAAAACATTTGAAGAAATTAATTTTGTGCTCACGATTATATAATGATAAAAGAAACTAATTATTCCGTTTTATGAAACTCGTAGAAGGCAAAGCAAAAGCAGAGCATGATATTTTCTTTCTAGCATTCAATAATCTAAATGAAAGAAGCACTGAAACATGTTTTCATTATTTCTTTTGAAATACTTGCTTTATGAAAGTTACTATAAAGAATGCTCATATTACTATTACACAATTAAATGCTAATTCATATAAATTTTATTAACCTTTATTGTACTGCACGACTCACTATATGCTACATTTGTTCTTTTAAAATATGAAATAGATAAATAGATGAAATGCTTTGTTAATTTGCTAAGTAACAACATAAACGTGTAGTAAGTAGGTATTTACTATTCTTAACGAAATCTTTACAATTTATTTAACTTTTATGTGATTACTGATATATTTACATTGTATTTAAGTTAGTAATAAAATAGTAATAATAAAAATAAAACACTCTAAAAAATATCAGTTTATATGTTATATACAGTGTGTTTTATAATTATTTTTATATTTCGGAAGGTGCGCTTAATACTAAAAATAAAATGATATTGGTGATAAATGGTATATAATATATATAAAATTTTCTTTAATATATATTGAAACAAAATCAAACATAAACAATACGTTTAAATTTAATTTTGGTATTTGTAAGGTATTATCGTAAATATTATCATCATTATTCATCATCAATATTCAAATCATTTAAAAGCTTTAAACCACTAAATACAGAGGAATACACAGACACGCTTACCTAGGTAAGAGGTATGTTCTTGATTTTTCGATTGTATAAGCCCCGGGGAGTTTTTAATCCGAACTGTTGTAATAGAATTCTTGTCTGTTTTTACTCTGACAATTTTGTATCCTTTTAATATTTTACTTACATACTAGCTTTAAAATTTTGTTTCAGATTAGGTATATTTATTTCTCTGATTTCTAAACTTTATCTTAATTCAAATTATGCTAAATAAACCACACAGACACAGAGCTTTAGCAAAATATTCTAACTGCTTACAAAAACATAATTCTTAAAAAGTAGGTCAAGCCATCCTAAGTAATCAAGTGACTAACCCTTCTAAGATTTCAAGTACTTTGAAGTTTCGTGTTTGAAAAACCAAATAACATACCGTACATTACACCACTTTTATCAATTTTTTTAGTTTTATTTCTTTTATGCAAATTATATAAATTATAGTAAAACACTTGCACTTATACTCTGAAAAAAAAAGTTTTTAAAGTTGAGCTTAGACAAATTCAAACTTAACCACAACACCTCAAATCAACTATTTTTTTAAAAGAACGATTTAATTTTTATGGTTCCGTGCCCAAAGGGTGAAACAGAAAACCTGTCTGTCTGTCTCCACGCTGTATGTCACAAATAAACCGTTTTAAAATCTTTTATAAGAGTCAAAGTTTTAGTTTATGTTTCTCGAAATACTTCATACACTTTAATTATGTTTTATTATTACTGACATCACAGTTTATAAAACAATACTTAGTACCTATGCTAATTTCTCTGATATATAATATTAAAAAAAATAAGTGATTTTAAGAAAAATATATAAATCTTCTCATATAACTGTTAGATTAAAGCACTAAAAATTAATAGTTATTAAATTCTTTCGCGAGTTTAACGTACATTATCTATTAGTGAACGATTTCGTTAACCATAATATATAACATAATATAACATAACATATATATATAACATACATATACATATACATATACATATACATATACATATACATATACATATACATATACATATACATATACATATACATATACATATACATATACATATACATATACATATACATATACATATACATATACATATACATATACATATACATATACATATACATATACATATACATATACATATACATATACATATACATATACATATACATATACATATACATATACATATACATATACATATACATATACATATACATATACATATACATATACATATACATATACATATACATATACATATACATATACATATACATATACATATACATATACATATACATATACATATACATATACATATACATATACATATACATATACATATACATATACATATACATATACATATACATATACATATATGTATATATATAACATAATATATAACTGTTAACAAATAGTTTTATGTGTTGTTTTCTAAAACTATATCAGTATCTAAATAGTAATTTTCGTTTAGCAAAATATTTATATGTTAAGTTTTACTAATACTTCTCAATAAGGTCTGAAATACTAGTGATACTGGATGTTTCACTTGTAAGGGATGTTTTTATTGTACTACGTCTTTTATTTAAAGTAATAGTAGTTTGTTTCCTGCTACTCCATCTCTAAATTAATCGTCAAACTAGTTACTACCTATGTATTAAGTAGAATAAGTAAATGAAAATTATATATCTTATAAATTTAATAACAGTAATAAATGAAACATCATAAAAGGCAAAATGTGAAATTTCTAGTTCATCGTTCAATTTATATGCATTGTTTTTTTATAGAATATATAATGTGTAAACATAGGAAAACAGTTCTTTTAATTTGTGAAAGAGTTTTGCTTATTCTAGTTATTATTATTATTTCTTATTTTATTATGGAACCTTCGAATTAAACATTATTTTTTAATAAATAGGTTCGTTTTACATATTATGGATACATAAAATATGAAGATTAATAAGATATTAAGTTATTATCTCAATAAACCAAAATATAAGACAAATATCCTTTGTTTTTCTATCGTAGTCAAGAGGCACCCAATTTACTGCCTACTTCATTTAGAACATCTTAATATTCTATTATTTGCAAGCAAGATCTAAATATAATAATTAAAAATTCTTTCCCCATTATTACACGATTAATTGAGCTGAAATATTGAAAATCAGCTTCATTCTGCCAACGCAGTTCTATCAATAAATCCGTTCGATTACTATTTCTGATCGTGTCTATCGGTAATTTAATTAATTTTGCGAAGTCATTGAGATGAGTTGTGGAGTTCGATTCGTTGAGATTTATCGAATGTAATAAAATTTATTTTCAGTACTTTTCAGTAAGTCTGAACAACATAAGAATAATTTGATTGGAAATTTACTTAGCATCTTCTTCTCAACTTTCAGGGTTACTAATACTGACATTTTGCCCTTAGACTCTCAGTATTCTATAGGTAGGTTTCATTAAAGGTATTACGTTTTTACCTGAACAAACCTCTATATAAGATAAAAAAACTATCTTGACTTGATTTAAATCTCTCAAAGCCTCAAAGCCATGAACACAGCGAAAAACCTGCCTAACTTATCGCGGCGCAATGGGCCTCGAGTTCGATTCCCGAAAGGGGCAGGTATGTACGTGATGAGGATATGTCTTTATTTCTGGGTTTGGTCGTTTATTAAATATATTCGTTTATTAAATATATTTTATGGGAAATGGGTCTGAACAGTTGCGGTGCGTTGGCGAACCGGTCTGACGTCGGGTTGGTGTTTGTTTTGTCGGGTGTCTAGTCGAGGAGGGTAGCGGGATCCGAAGCGACGGCTTTCCGCTGGCCGCCCGCAGATAGTTGGGGACCCAATTAGTGGGATAGCCAACCACGAAAGGCTGCCCCGCCAGCTGTGAAAAATCCCAGGGTGGCTCCATCGTGCTGGTTGGCGACCAGACGAGGAGGCCCGATGGCGATCCCTGGGGGGGTTCGGGCGTCCCCGCAGTCTCCAGACTAGCCTCCCAATGGCAAGACATCACCAATTTCGACGTCGGGTTCGATACGTACCGTCTCGTTCAACTGCCATTTCCCATCCCTATTCACTTTTATATTTATTTATTTTTTTTATGAAAAAGTTAAGAAAAAAGAACAAGTTTACACAGCGGTTGCACTCCTCCTCATATAAAGTGCACCTTACTAATATCAGGGGTTTGCACTCAAATCTTTTAGCTGTCCACCACCACCTGGAGACAGAGCAGCCGCACTTGCTCTTTTTGACGGAGACGCAGATACAATGTCCTTTGAGCGCTGCATACTTGGATTATCCCGGTTACTCGTTAGAGCACAACTTTCGCTCACGGGCCGGAGTCAGTGTGTACGCGCGGAACGACCTCTGTGTTCAGCGTCTCCGTCACCTTGAAGACCCCACTTTTTCTTCCCTATGGGTTTTAGTGGACACAGGAAACGAAAAAATCCTGTATTCCTGTGTCTACCGTTCGCACAGCGGTGACCAGGAGACAACTCGTTTATTTGAGTATCTCAGTGAGGCTGCAGATATGGCTCTGTATCAGTACCCTTCGGCGCAGCTCGTCTTTCTGGGGGACTTTAATGCCTGTCATCAGGACTGGCTGTTCCCGTACCAGAAGACCGACCATGCTGGAAGAGAAGCGCGGAACTTTGCGTTGTCCTTGGACCTCTTTCAGCTGGTGAAGCAAGCGACAAGGGTACCAGATGTGGTAGGCCATACAGCCAATTGCCTGGACCTTCTGCTGACAACTGATCCGGACAGGTATCGTGTAGAGGTCACGTCCCCCTTGGGAACCTCCGATCACTGTCTGGTGAAATCTGTATTTACATATTCCCCACCAGCTTTCGAACCACATGGTGTTAGGCGAGTATGGAAATACAAGTCAGCAGATTGGGATGAGATGCGGCACTTTTTTGCGTCTTATCCTTGGCGGCAGGTCTGCTTCTCTTCTTTGGATCCGTCGAGTTGCGCGGATGCTATAACTGATGTACCCATCGGTGGCAAAGTAAAAAATGGAGTATTTTATTCCTTTTGCTGACGTACCCATCGGTGGCAAAGCTCGCCCATGGTTTAATGCCGAATGTCGTCATGCACATGACCGTAAACATTCGGCATACCTCATTTGGGCTGATGCTCGAAGCCGCAAAACTCCGGATGTAAGTACAAAGAAGAGAGCCTTTAACCAAGCTGCCAAGTCCTATAAAAAGGCATTGCGGAAGGCTCGTCTTGATCGGATCGTTAAGAATGGCGAAAAGCTCTCTGTCAGACCAACTGGCAGTCGAGCTTTCTGGTCTCTTGCCAAAGCGATCGAGTCGAACTTCTGCCAACCCTCACTGCCTGCTCTGCTGAAGCCTGATGGATCCCTGGCCCACACAGCAACAGAGAAAGCGAATGTATTTGCTTCTCTGTTTGCTGAGAATTCGCATCTAGACACTGGCAATGCTTCTCCAGAACATCTTCCTCACTGCGGTATTTCGATGCCTGAAATCCGCATCACTAACAAAGAGGTATGGAGAACATTGTGTCGTTTAGATGTGAATAAAGCCAGTGGTCCTGATGGTATACCAGCCATTCTGCTCAAGACATGCGCAGGTGAGTTGTCTCCTGTATTGACACGTCTGTATCGCCTCTCTTTCAAGACTGGAAAAGTGCCGGAATCCTGGAAGCTTGCCAACGTGCAACCCGTGCCCAAAAAAGGCAGCCGTGCCGATCCTGCCAATTATAGACCCATTTCAATCACCTCCATACTCTGCAAGATTATGGAGCGTGTATTGAACTCGCGGCTTCTAGCGTACGTAGAAGGTAACGATCTCCTCAGTGACCGACAGTACGGATTTCGCCGAAATAGGTCCACTGGGGACCTTCTAGCGTACGCAACACACATTTTAGGCGAAGCCATCGAGAGGAACGGAGAAGCGGTCGCCGTCTCTCTGGACGTCTCGAAGGCTTTTGACAGGGTCTGGCATGTGAGCCTTTTAAGCAAGCTTTCAGCTTACGGTATATCTCCTGGTCTGATTGGCTGGATAACGGACTTTTTGAGCCAGAGATCTCTGCGTGTTGTTGTCGACGGGTGTTCTTCGGAACCCTTGACAATAAATGCCGGAGTACCTCAGGGGTCCGTTCTTTCTGCAACTCTTTTTCTGCTGCACATTAACGATCTGTTGAAGCCCGGTATCTATGGGTATGCAGACGACAGCACAGTTGTAGAAAGATATCTGCCAAGTTCTCGGGCTAGTAGAGATGAAGTACAGTCTGAAAGAGAAGCCATGGTGCAACGTTTGAATGACAAACTTCAGGCAGTCTCCGCATGGAGCAATGCCAATCTTGTCAAATTCAACGCCACCAAAACGCAGACGTGTTTGTTCACCGCCAAAAGGAGCCCCTTCACCTTGGCTCCTACTTTCCAGAATGTATCCTTGGAATACAGTGACTGGCTTCAGTTGTTAGGCTTAGATATCTCCTCGAACCTCAACTTTGGTCGGTACATTGAGTCCAGAGCAAGAGCAGCTGCGGGAAAGCTTGCTGTACTTGCGAAGGTGCGACAGTACTTTACACCGGGACAGCTTCTTGTATTATACAAAGCACAGATCCGGTCGTGTGTAGAGTACTGTGGCCATATATTTGCTGGTGCCGCAAAGACTCATCTTGCGGTTCTGGACTCAATTGAGAGGCGAGCAAAGAGGCTTATTGGCGACCCTAAATTGGTTGACGCCAAACTCCACAGCCTTGAACACAGGCGTAGAATTGCTAGCCTCTCAGTATTCTATAGGATACATTTTGGTGAGTGTGCGCAGGAATTGCACGACCTAATTCCCCCATCCCCGTTCCTTTGCCGGACGTCCCGACGCACGGCGGGTATCCATCCCTACGTTGTGGACACTCCACCTGTCCGAACGAAGCGCTATGCTTCATCTTTTTTAGTGCGTACAGCGAAGGACTGGAACAATCTGCCTGCGTCGGTATTTCCGGCAAAATATAATGTGGGTGTCTTCAAGAGGAGAGTGAATAGGCTGCTAGGTTAATGCGCTTTACCACCTAAGACTACATTTCACTTTCCATCAGGTGTAATGTAGTCAAGCATTAACCTAGTTTTGTATAAAAAAAAAAAAAAAAAAAAAATTCGCTATATTTATTATGTGTTTTTCTATGTATTTATATCGTTTTCTAAAACCCTTTATACAAGCAAATAATTTGCTTACTTAAGGGCTAGATCAATGTGTGTAATTTGTCCTGTGATATTATTCTATTATTATTATTGTTATTATTAATTTCTTCTATCGCCAGACGTTCCAAGCTTTCACTCCGTCGTATACATCTGAGGGTCCGAGTTAGTTAGTAGGCTATTCCACCTATGATTATATTACCACTTACTATCAGGTAGAATGTAATCATTCATTTATTTACATAAAAAATATATAAAACTATTTAATGTTATTTAATCTGTACCTGTACCCTTTTGGTTTCCATTATATATCTTCAAAAGCTTTTAAATATAATGTACAGTGTTTTTAATTGTTAAGAAATCAAATACGACTAATTTTTTTTCTAGAACCCGTTTCTAGTCAACTTCCCTGGCTGACAACGCAGCAATCTCAGAAACCTTTTAATGTTCCTTACAAGTTGGACAGCATTGTCCGTGAATTCTTTGAACCAGAAAAGTTTACATCAAGTTAACGAGATTCCTCTATAAAAAAACGGATAAAAGACTTAATTTCGTTGAGCTGATACATTACAGTCTCTTCTGGGCCATTCTATAACTCCCTAACGTTATAACGTTATAGCTTATCATTACGGGTATATGTTCCTTCAAGCTGATACTTTACAATGAATGTTTACTATTATTGATATATTATGCAAATATTATAAATATTACTCGATATAAGTTGAAATTCGAAAATACTCTATTAATTCATATCTTTGCTTGTTATTACTATTTTATTATAATATACTGGCATACATACTGATATATTAATTCGAAATACATAGTAATAAATATAATTCATCATAAATAATATTTATGATTCGTCCTGAATTTCTTTTTAACCCCCGACTCAAAAAGAGGGGTGTTATAAGTTTGACCTCTCAATCTGAGTATCTGTGTATCTGTATGTCTGTCTGTGGCAATGTAGCAGCCAAACGCGAGGACGGATTTAATTGCGGTTTTTTTAATCGAAAGCCTGGTTTGTCTAGATGGTTCTTAGATATATTTGGTTAAAATAGAAACAGTTGTCTCAAAGATATTGAAATTTAATTAGTGAGGGTGAAAGGTTCTTATGCAATATTGATAGAAATAGGTTAATTTAGTATTAAAAAGAAACCAGTAACCACATAAAAAAAATATAATAAAAAAAAATAAATGAATAAAAAATATATAAAACCCGCGAAACAAAAAGAGCTACAAAAAGAACAATAATAATATTATTTTGTACTTATTGAAGCCGTAGCGTCGGGGACCCACATAATAAAGGAAACAATTATAATGCACGTAAATTACTAAGGCAAATAAAGAAATTACGTGTTACATTAAATCTATGTTAATCACATACATACCTGTTCTTGTCGAAAATCGAACTCTAACCCCGTTGTGCCGTAGGCTACACGTTAGGCTCCTGCGCTAATTACTCGACCAACGGGTTAGATATAAATATTTATTTATATTATATGTTTACACCATAACTTCACATAACTTGATAAATATATGTATAATAACTAAAAAATGTTAAAAAATCTAGCAGCATTTCGTTCTGAAAACATTAAAAAGGACACGGATACCCTTTCATACATTCTTGGGCCCAGATTGTAATAAGATGAAAGTTGTGTCAATTAATACTAAATATAATATTATAATATCACTAAAAATTTAGTGCATTTTGGGAATCTGAGAACAGAGAATATTAGACACTGAGTAAAAGGGAGATTATATTACTAAGTAGCGTAGCATTTAACTTTTATAATATGTTTTAAATAGGCATTATGTTTGAAGTTCATAAAAGTGATACCAGCTTGTAGTCCCTGTGCTGTGCAAAAGAGTCTTCTGATACGGAGATGGAACGAGCATTGATCTCTACGCTAGCTTAATGCAAATTGGCTATTTCGGACAGTTTTTAAAATCATATTCTTTATTCATGAGGTGGCATCGTTAACCTTTAAGCCACCACAAGTTGAGAAAAGTGGGTCAGATAATACTAAAATCATAGATTTAAGAATGCCATAAAATTGATGGATGCTTTTGACAGTGTCTTGTCGTGGCAGCCTAGAAAATAGTGTAGAGCTTGTATGTCACTCGAATGTCAAATCGACTAATTAAACGTAAATCGATAATTTATTTTCTTTTAATGTTATGAATGGTTTAATAATTGATTATAATATTTTGACTGATTGAATCATAAATCATAAAATTGCCTCACCATATTTGGTTTACAAATTAAATTTCCACGTTTAAATAATTCTAGACATAAAACAATTTTTGACGTCCAAGCAATATTAGGAATAAGTAGTTTAATTCTAATTGATTCGATTTAACTGTAATTTTGATGGATTTTATTTAATTTAAATTCTGGTTGATTTGATTTTGTTCTAATTTTGATTGATATTGATTCAATTGTAATTCTGATTGATTTATTTGTTTGTGTATGTTTTATCTATTCCAATTGTTATTTATAGTAATTATATTAGTGTTTTCTGACTGCACATACTGTCTCAGAATAATAATTTTAGAAACTGTTTAGGGTTAAGTATTATTTCATTTTTGTTATAGTACCGTTTGTTTCCATAATAAATGTATATGACTTTTTACTAGTACCTATGATATAGATCAAAAAACTTTTCTGAATATTTTTTTACAGAATTCTCGGTTTTTTACCTTATACTTTATTAACCATTAAACATATTTACAGATTGAATGTTACTTTCGACTTTTAAAACATACACAAAAGAGACGCCCGTTTGAGAACAAATTATTGGTAATAGAAGAATGAAATTTAATAAACGTCATGGTTTCTCTGCGATTTCTCAACCTAAGTTTTGAATAAAATGTCCTAGTGTAGAAAAATGTAGGCGGACTGTCACCAAAAAATGTCATTACCTTGTGGCGGTCGCCATTTATTGTGCGGGACGAATTCTTATCAACAACAAAGCCATGAACGGTCCCGGTATAATTTTAAAACACATTTTGCTTATTTATTTTTACTTCGTTTGAAAAATGTCTTTTTTTACTAAAATCCCTTAGTTGTTGTTTAATTTAACAAATATTATTTAATAAACTTATCATTAGATTACTGAATGAATGTTTTGAAAACGTTATCTCAGTTGAAGTTTCAGTATCTCAGAATCTCAGAATAAATTTGAAACAACAATTTCATAATTTATCTTACAAATTAATTAGGTAATAATTACAAAACGAATAAAAATGAAGCGCAGTGGTTATGTTCTTAATGAGCTGTTCAAGTTTATTCGAAATGGATATTCAGGTTATAATTACTTTCATCGTGTGATTATGATTAGTATAAAAAGATAATAAAAAACCTTTAACATAATTGCCTCTTATTTTAAAACAAATTGAGGGACGCACTTTGCTAGAAGTATTTTCAATGAAAAATATGTTAATTCTTTTATATTTTTCACATCTTTTGTTTCCCGTTTATGCATTTTTTTTATAAATTATATTTGGTTGAATAGTCAGAGTAGACATCTAACGTATTGCGGCACTTAATGGGTTCGGGTTTGATTCCCGATAGGGACAAGCAGGTATATGATGAGCAACGATGTCTGCATTCCTGGGATTAGCAGTTTATTTATTATCTTTGAAGTATTTATACTATGTATTTCTATGTATTTGTATCGTTAGCTAACACCCTTACAAGCATACCTTATAATTTCCTTACTCAGGAGTTAGATCAATTTGTATAATTCGTCCAATGATATAATAATTATTATTACGAATTACGCTTTTATTACTTCTAGATTCTATATGCATATGGACGTAAATAATCGCGAACTCTTTATTGATTGCACTGTCCTTCCACAGCGTCGGCATATACCTATCTCATAAGTGTAGCGTCAGCATGTATCTCTACCATGTCAAGAGAGTCTTCTTATTGATTAAGGGTTTAGAAAACATAAAAAATATGAGTACGTCCACGCCAAGTTCTTACTTTGTGACATTTACAATCAATATTTATATGTTCGAAATTAAAAACATAAAAAAAATAAGTTATGACACTTTGCGGAAGCATTTTTACAGGAGTTACGTTCTTGAGCAAAATAAAAAAAAATCTAAATAGTCAATACAAAATCCTATATCTTGTTAAAAACATTTTATTAAAAAGCCTACGAAGGAGCATTTCAATCAGTCAGTTACGTTAATTTATAGATCTGTATTTTCGTATTTACCCGATTAAAGTTAAACCTGAAAGTAATTCCAATAGGGAGTTAAGTCACATGTTGAAGGTAAGTTAAGGATTGCGTTTATGAAGATTGCTATCCGTATAGATGACAGAAATAACACGCCCTCACTTTCACTTAGGAAATAAATGGATAAATTTGGCAAACACTGTATTGTTTGTAATCACTTCAGCCCTTTTACGTATATTGATAACCTATCGTAACAGGTAATAATATAAATATAAACAATTGCGTGATATCACTTGTAAAACGACTTAAATATTTATAAAATAATAAATGCTTTTATGGACCTAAGACCATATAATATTAACATCCAATATCTTAAAAAAACCTATAAAGTAAAATATCTTAATTATTATTATTTAATTATATTAAGATTTAATTTTATTAAGATTATAATTCTTTATCATAACAATATCATAACTTAAAATACAACGCATACAATATTTATACGCAATACAAACAAGTTACGGATTTAGTTTGATGATGAACTGATATCAGGTAAGCTAGTATTCTCAGAGGTATTTGTATGTTTAGTCTGTGTCACAATAATAACGATTGTATGTCTGTCGCTGTTTTTTTATAGTCATTTAAATTTTGGCGTATATATAGTAAGTTATTAAAAATGTATTGAGAAGCGACCGTAAGAATACCGATTTCTTTAAAAACTTCTCTTAGGGAGTCTCTAGCTTTTAAGTTACAACTAGCCCGTATAGCTCGTTTTTGTAAAATAAATATAGAATTAATTTCGGCAGCGCTGCCCCATAGTAAGATACCGTAAGACAATATACTATGAAAATAACTAAAATAAACGAGTCGAGCCGTATTAACGTCTGTTAATTGTCTTACTTTTTTAATACAAACAATATCAATAACAGAAATGTATTGAAACTGCGAGACAAAGCTTTAAAATTCGTCTTGGATTAAAAAGCCTCTTAAATATATATATAAAAAAATAGAACCAATGATTGGAACCATAATTCCAATCATTAGTTCTATTGGACAAATTTTTAATCGATATAAATAACACAACATAGACCAAAATAAAAATATCACAGAACTACGTATACTCCAAAAATAATTTTGATAGAGAAGAACAGTGTTGTTGTAGGTAGCGTACTTTTCTTTTTATTTTCTGATTTGATAAAAAGTACTTTTGTTGGTCTTTTTACTTTAGCTTAGTTTAAAAACTAACTTTAAACTTTAAAAAGTTAAAGTTTGTAGAGTCTTACTTTAAAAGCTAATTCAGAAATACTTTACTTACAAAATACTGACACAAATAATCTGTACTGTAATAATTTACTATTCATAGTTCATCAGGTTATTTTTATATTAGGCATATTAGAAATAATATACGTTGAAGATAAAGATAAAAATATTTGCATTAATTTAGGTAGAGTGTAAAATGAAATACATTTAAAATATTAAATGAAATGTGAAATATGAATCATACTTAGAAATTAAGCTACTTAGAATTTATAATCATACTAAGAGTCATACTTAGAACGACTAATTGATAAATAAGGAATATATAGCTAATAGTAGTTGAAACTTATATAACCAGGCATTTTTTTATTTATCAAATGATAAATTCCTATTGAACTTTGTAAAATATTTATTCAATATCAATTTATTCTGTAATTTTCATATGGTATTTAAATCAATTGTCCTACGGTAATGCAAAAAATATATATTTTTTTTGTCTATCTATACCGTTAGCCCTGTTGGCTATTACAGCGTCACCGGAAGGGTAAAGAAATAGTTGTTTTATATTTCCTTCAAGTACTTAATGCAAAGTACTCAAATTAATATAATAATTTTGTACTTTTTATAGGTGTGTGTGTTTTTTTAATTGGTTTATGTATTGTATACTTTCTTCTAGAATTTAAATTAAATTACATGTTTAAATACTTTTTAACTGTTTACTTGTTAACCTTTGAATAGTGATTTAAATTTAGTTTCACTTGGCACGTTCTATAGTATGGTTACAACGAACAAGTTGTCGAAGCATTTAAGTTTGGAATGTTGCCAATCCTTAAAATTGATTAAATGATTGCAGAGTTTGTTAAATATATCAAGTAGTGTTAAATTGTTTGAAAAGTAAAAAATAAGAAGATCAATTGGTTCCCACAAAATGATTAAATTATTCACTACGACAAAAAAAAATCGTTTTAACTAAAACAATAATTAATTTAAAGTCCTGATAACTAGTCTTTATTATTATAAAAAACGCTCTACGGTCGATATTCTACAAGTTTGATAAGTAGACAAAAACTGAACCCAAAATATAAATATATATGTTATGCAAAATAATATATTAGCTTGGAAAGTTATTTGCTACACAAATAGTTCACCGTTAGCTCTGTTTCATGCCACTTTGGAGAATTAATTAAAGGCAACCTGAAGGAGTTGAACACTACTAAAGTCATACCGTGTATTATGTTTGTTCAGATACATAAGTCGATCATATTATTTTAGCATAATGATAGTCACATGTTTGAGATCTTAATAATTAAGTATTCAATCATCACATAATATCATAATTGTTATGATATGATGTGATGGTCGAATACTTACCATAATAATTCTTAAAATTGTTAAATAATATTACGTTAATATGACATACAACATTACTTTTATCACCAAGTGTCTTACTCTAATTATATCATGCTTATAACAAAATTACTTTATATTTTTTTGTGAAAAAGAAATCTATAAAATAATGCTGCTCTAATTTAAAAGTTAAGACATCTTTTCCAACCTTGTCATTCAAGAGTGAGTATCCCAAACCTTAATCTTAATTCTTTACAATCTCGACATCGGTAGAGGACCGTATAAGTGAATCTCTTCGCTATTTTAAGCCTTTTCATAGAACTTTTAATTAAATCTGGACTTTTGTATTTAAAAGCATAATATGAACATTCAAAAGTAGATCTCAGTAGAATTTATTGTTTCCCACTTCTTAATAATATAAAAACATATTCACCTATTACTCACTATAATCGAGTCCTGTGATTAGTAATTAAATAATATAAACTATTTTTTTCTTTAATAACTACTTCCGTTACCCTTAGCACCTAATCTTAAAACTTATCACGTAAGTCTTGTTTGGCAGCAAAACAATAAAGTATTTTTTATTTAGCCTATCTTCTGATAATTACATTAGTTAGATGTTTATCATATAATTTTTTTAACTAATGAAGTATGGCGATAAATAATTATATGAATTAACTATACTGTAATTATATTATATCAATACTGAGTTTCAAATATAAAACATTGTAGATATATCGGGACCAAGTTTCGTAAGAACATATCAAACAATTAAGCTGGGCAAACAAAGTTGATTAAAAAATGTGTCGGAGGATCAAAGAGCTCTCCGAGTTTAATATTGTATGTTTGAAATTATATGAGGGATACATGAAATTATTATTAGTAACTGTTGCTTCCATCAGTTTTTTTTTTATATTATGGTAAAATTCTGAATTAAAGGATCAATTTGTTGTACTAGAACCAAACACACAATATAATTTTTTATGGTTTATTCTAACATCAAACTTTTTTTAATTATTGTATGATAATTAATTTTCATTATCATACAAAAATTAAAATTAAAATTAAAAGAAAAAACAATTTTTTCAATGATTTAGCATTTGCTAAATCATTGAAAAAAATATTTTATTTTTCATTTTTGTTTGAATTCATTTTGGGAATCCAGGTGTAATGTGTAATATGAACATTTTAAAGGAACACAGTATAATATTATATATTAGAAATCCTTATAGAAAATATTATCGTAGCCCTTTCTATTTCAAAAATCATAACCAATCTTTCTAATTTTTGCAGTATAGAATATGATATAAACGATCCCGGAACCAAAATTATGTTTTGAAATATTCCATTAACATGAAGTGCAGTGTTAAGCTTATTTTTATAATCATTTTAAGTTTATTTAAGGTTACAAAACCTTATTAAGTCAAAAAGTGAAAGACTTACACGACAAAAAAAAATCTTTATATAAAAGTTTTCGAGAAATAAACAGTTAATAGTGGTTTTAATTGAACTTATGGAAAATATAACCAATCATCCGACTGACATTCGAAATCAAAAGAATAATTACAATATTTATAACAATTATGAATGATTATAATATTAATAATTACAATATTTATATGTCAGATGCATGTGTGAGAAAATGATAAATTCATATAATAAAAATGATTTATTAATACCCACAAATATAATAAATTCAATTTACAAATTGGAGTAAATAACAATATTACATATTTCCAACACAATTTTACCCTCGAAGATAAATATTAAACATAACTGAGTTAATAAGATTTATTTAACAAAACAATATAATTTCTAGCATTATAACAGTATAAGAGAATATATAAAGTACTTAACTGTATTCTCACCAGTGGTCCTTTCCTTAGTAGTCGATATTAGAGAATTAGCCAAGACCACGACAGCCATTGCTTTTTATACTTTTTGATAGTCATAATTTATTAACTACCGATAAACGATTATCAAAACAATGGTAGCATTATATTTTAATAATTCGTAACAACACACTTAAAATGATTCTAACTTATTAATAAATATATTAACAACATTATTATTCTAATAAAATTAAATTAAACATAAATATGATTCAAGTAGAAATAATCAATAGAACTCCTCTTTACAATAATATCGTCAATTGCAATCTCTTTATTTGATGTTTATAGAAATGGTATGTATTATAGATGTCTTTATTTCACACGGCCATACTGACATGTACTTCGTTCCCGAAGTACATACAAAAGATATCATCATTATAGTATTACTCCTTAAATTAGTACATTATAACATTGTTATTTTATTACTTTTCATATTAAGTGGACAAAATAACAATGGTCAGTTGCTTCGAGACAATATCAACTAGCCTCGCACCTGCTGCACATGAGACAGGCTAGATCAAAGCAAAGGACTTCAGCAGTTCAGTTCCATAAAATAGTATCTTTCTTTATATTTCCATATAACATAAATCCAGATATACCTACACACGTATATTTATATCACATCTCAGAAAATTAATCATATCAACATATTGCTTCATAATTATTGCAATTGTAAATATAAACTTATAACTATTACTTAGTATCTAAATGAAGGAATACAATATAAAAAAAAATAAACAAATGAAATAACTAATTAGATAAATTATTATTTATCCGTTATATTTAATTCTGAATCGACCAATTCTCCTCGCCATAGCCTTAATTTTTCTTTTGCTATTACAATGTTTCTAAGATTTCCTAGTCCTCGAAGATAATATCTATCATTGGGGAGAATGGCGCCTATTTCATATGGACCTTTAAATCTAACACTTAGTTTATCGTGCCGCCTATGATCTTGGTTTACATAAACTATATTGCCTACTTCAAGAATCTTACTGTCTCGTCTTACAGTATCAAACCGATTTTTTTTTTTTTTGCCTCCTCATATAAACGCTGGTAAGCTAGTTCGCGATCTGCTTTTAAATCTATTGGACACTCGGGAACGGAAACATCATTCAGATGTGCTTGAACACAGGGAATATTAGCATTACAGCCAATGAGCAAACGGATTGGTGTAAATCCGGTGGTTTTTTGAATTGTGCTATTAATTGACTGTTGAACCTTCCATAATCCGCTTGGCCAGTCTGACGCACCATTACACGTTGTATTTAACATATCGATAACTGTCGAAACATATCGCTCTACTTGGCCATTACCTCTGGGCGTGCCCGTGGCTACCATATGATGTTTTATTTGTAATTCTCGAAATAAAGATTGAATATGATTTGAACTAAAATTGGTACCTCTATCAGTTATTACTATTGATGGAGTTCCAAATATAGTAACGGTTTCCCGTATAAGTGGAACAAGCTCTTGGGCGTTTAGGGTTTTAAGCGGTTTTAGCAAACAAAATTTAGTAAATCCGTCTAATATAAGTAAAATATATTTGTGTCCTTCATTTGTTCGTGTAAATGGACCTGTGCAGTCTAAATGAATTTTGTAAAACGGAATAGGGGTTTTATCAATAGGGTGTAGGAAACCTTGTTTTGGACCAGAGTGAGATTTACGTTCGAGGCATATTAAACAGTGACTTAAATATTTTCGTACAAAAGGAACCATGCGGGGAAACCAAAAATATTCGTTAAGTTTTTTTAATGTTTTATAAAATCCTACATGGCAGTTTTCATCATGAAATAGTTTTAAAAGTTTTAATCTAAATCCTTTTGGTACAAATAATTTAGGTTCGTTAGGTTGAACTTTATAAAACAATAAACCGTCTTTAATAAAATATTGATTTTCATCAAGTTCGCCAGATATAACTTGACTAATTAAGTTTTGAGCTTCTGGGTCGTTTTGTTGAGCAATTTCTAACCAAGACTGACCCTCAATTAAATTTATCATTTTTGTGTGATTATTATTGAACGATGTCATGTTATCTGTAATTATAGTAGACTGATGTGATTTTGCATTTATTAATAATGAAATTGGGTTAATAGAGTTATCGGATTTTACAGGATTACGGCTAAGAAAGTCTACGTGGCCTATATATTTGCCTTTTTTATATATTATTTCAAAGTTAAAATCTTGCAAGAACGTCCACCAACGGGCGACACGAGGGGAAAGGTCTTTTTTATTAATCGTTGCTTTAATAGAATTACAATCAGTAAATATTTTAAAGGTAATACCTAAAAGGTAAACCCTGAAATGTTTTAGAGCGTTATAAATTGCTAAAGTTTCTAAATCGTACGAACAATACCTCTTTTCTGTAAGTGTAGTTCTTTTACTAAAGTAAGCTACAACCTTTTTCATATTATTATCTCTCTGTATTAGAATAGCCCCATATCCTAACGAACTAGCGTCAGTATAAAGTTCTGTGGGTAATTTTGGATCGAAAATTGTTAACAAAGGTTTAGTTGATAAACGTTTTATTACATATTCCCTAGCCTCATCCTGTTCTTTTCCCCAATTAAATTTTTGGTTATTTTTTGTAAGGTTCGTTATACAAGCTGTACGAGCTGCAAAATTTGGGATAAATTTTCTAAAATAACTTGCAAGTCCCATAAATTGACGTACCTGTTTGACGTTGTTAGGGACAGAAGAATTTACTAAGGCAACAACTTTAGACTCACTAGGCGTCACACCGTCTTGTGATATTATACGGCCAAGGTATTCTATTTTATCGACAAAAAATTTACATTTTTGAAGATTAATTGTGAATCCTGCTTGGTGCAATGCTTTTATAGTTTCCTCTAAATAATACAGACCCTCTTCTATTGTAGAAAATGGAATAAGTAGGTCATCTATGTATACTAACAGAAATTTAAGGTGTTGCACAGCTTTTGAAATAGCTCTTTGAAAGACAGATGGTCCATTACAAATACCAAATGGCATCTTTAAAAATTCATAATGACCGTCGGGTGTTACGAAAGCTGTGTATTTTATGGACTTTGGCGAAACGGGGATCTGGTAGAACCCATTTTTCATATCAATAGAAATAAAGAAACTTGCTTTACCTAGTCTGTCAATTTGATCTTCGATAAGAGGGAGCGGGTATCTATCTTTTTCTAAAATTTTATTTAACGCTCGGTAATCTATACATAATCTATCACTGCCATCTTTTTTTTTAACTAAGATTACGGGATTTGCAAAAGATGAATCACTTTCACGAATAATTTTTTTTTCTAAAAGGTCTTTAATTATTTGATTAACCTTTTCCCTCTCTATTGGAGCTAAACGATAAGGCCGATAGTAAACAATCTCATCCTTAATTAGACGCAGTTTTAGTTCACCGGTTTTTACAGTGCTCGTTTTATTTAAGACCGATGGGTATTTCTTAAAGATATCTTTAATTTTTTCTTTTAATTCTAAATCTAAATTTTCAATTTGCAAAACTAATTCATTAGGTTCTGACGCTATGGAACATAAATTGACTACTGACCTAATTTTAACATTCTTTCTAAATAGACGGCTACCTGACGAATCCGTAATTATTTCTATGTCTGGATATAGCACAGCGTTTCTACCTATAAGTAAATTGTAATGAAAATCGCGGTCCCTAACTACGTAAATATCAAGTTCCAAACAAACACCTTCGCACCTAACATTCACAGTAATAACAGCAAAAACATGTATTTTATTTTGACCGATTCCCGTTAGATAAATAGATATTGGTACAAGGTGGCAATCTAACTGTTTTGCTATTGATTCTTTTATTAAACTACAATTTGCTCCGGTGTCTATTAGAGATTCGATTTGAATATCATTTATAACAACTTTAGTTAGTTTTAATTCGATTTTCCTAAAAAATTGACTTCTTTATTTGGCCCCAAAGTTATTGAAGAAGTATTATTCGATTCAGCCCTTTGCTTATGGAAGCAAACGGATTCAGTATGACCAAACCTTTGACAATAATTACAAATTTTTTTACAAAAATCATTACTTTTAGGCAATTGTTGAATATTACTTGGTACTATTCGAGACATTTGATTCGGCTTATTCTTTGTACACTGGGACTGTAAATGACCTACTTGATTACAAGTAAAACATTTTCTCTCACCGTTTAACTTGAGTCTTTTAGCACTTGGAGGTCCAGCAGGATCAGCATTTTCTGTTCTCTTTTTGCTCTTCATATATATTGAAAGGAGGGAAATAAGAGCAGCAGTTGTATTAACGCCGCTATTTAACGACGCCATTCTCACCTCTACATCACTAATGCTTCCACAAACTAATTCTATTAACTGTTCATCTGTAAAGGCAATTTTAGTATTGCGTAATAATCTCATTTTTTCTCGAGCATATTCGCTGTAAGATTCTGACGAGTCAGAGGTATGCAAAACTGCCTTGGTAAGTTTTTCAGATAAGTTTTTCTTTTCTGGATAAGCATCGATGATATCCGAACGAAGTTTTTCCCAGGATCTTCCTTCTGAGGGTTCCCATGATTCAAACCACTTCAAGGCAGAACCCCTCAAAGCTTTACCAACTTTAGCTGCTGTCTTGATACTGCTCCACTTCATTTCCGTGGCTAGAATTTCGATGCTGGTGCACCAGTTTGTAGCTCCGCAGTCACTTTTATCCGGATCAAACGTAGGCAGAGCAATGTCATCGTCCTTTTGCTGTGTTGTTGATATGGCATCCTTGATTGCCTTAAGAAGTCCACTGATCGTTTCACAATCCATTCTGAAATATACGTAAAATTACTTATTTGATAGCCACGTATCCCACTTCTGATGTGAGAAAATGATAAATTCATATAATAAAAATGATTTATTAATACCCACAAATATAATAAATTCAATTTACAAATTGGAGTAAATAACAATATTACATATTTTCAACACAATTTTACCCTCGAAGATAAATATTAAACATAACTGAGTTAATAAGATTTATTTAACAAAACAATATAATTTCTAGCATTATAACAGTATAAGAGAATATATAAAGTACTTAACTGTATTCTCACCAGTGGTCCTTTCCTTAGTAGTCGATATTAGAGAATTAGCCAAGACCACGACAGCCATTGCTTTTTATACTTTTTGATAGTCATAATTTATTAACTACCGATAAACGATTATCAAAACAATGGTAGCATTATATTTTAATAATTCGTAACAACACACTTAAAATGATTCTAACTTATTAATAAATATATTAACAACATTATTATTCTAATAAAATTAAATTAAACATAAATATGATTCAAGTAGAAATAATCAATAGAACTCCTCTTTACAATAATATCGTCAATTGCAATCTCTTTATTTGATGTTTATAGAAATGGTATGTATTATAGATGTCTTTATTTCACACATGCTAACTTATTAATTACATTAATTCATTTACGTAATCATTCGTTTGATTAAATAAAATAGATATACAGTGTTTACCGAAATCAGTAAATTGGATTTTGGTTCTTAATTAATTTACGAACAGAGTCAATACAAAATGTCAATGTAAATACTAATAATTTTAACTGCATCGAATTTTAAATGGATTTGGTGTTATTATTGTATTAATTTTTGACAATAGCAGATTAAAAGTTCGGTTTAATTTTAACATAAATAGTCGCGCAGGAAGGGTTCCGTACATATAAAAAGTATGTAACTAGAAATTTAAGGTTTTTGAAGTTTTCCTTTTTAAGTGCTATAAAAGATTGCTTTATCCCAAATTTCAAGATTGTAGATTGGCTGGAAATACAAGAATTTGATTTTGTTTGATAAATCTAAGGTATTTGATATGACTATCAATTAAATAGTTCTATGTTTTCATGAAAGTTTTATAATATGGTAAAGAAAACCGGACCGATAGAATGAAAACTTAAAATTTCGAATTACACTCGCTTTTATTGTTTAATAAATTGTTTAATAAATTTAATAAATTTTGTTAGATTGATCTAAGAATTTGAAAGCGTTAGTCGCATTACTTTATCATACTTTTTTTGAACCTTCAATAGAACACGTGAAACATCACACAATAGTTGGTAAATGGTACAATTGACAATTAGGTTCTACCAACTTAAAGATATATCTTATTTAACTTTACTACAGCATTTTATTATATAAGGAAAAGGGCAACGAAACAGTTTATCATACCATACTTTTTTTGAACCTTCAATAGAACACGTGAAACATCACACAATAGTTGGTAAATGGTACAATTGACAATTAGGTTCCACCAACTTAAAGATATATCTTATTTAACTTTACTACAGCATTTTATTATATAAGGAAAAGGGCAACGAAACAGTTTCAATAATAATAAAATTGTAGCATTAAACTAAAAGAATGTAAATATCCTTTTAAATTACGAAAACATTGAAATCAAAAATATTCAACTTGCCAATAATATTATTTAAATTTTACCCAAGCCGTCAAAATAAATAATTGATAAGTATTTTTATTCATAATTGTGTCAAGTCAGGCCTAAATAAACACTTTCATCGAAGCCTATTTTTTTAAGAGTGCTTACTTTAGGGAAATGGTTTTGTCATTAAATCTTATTTAAATAATAACGCTTTTTACAATGAATTTTGAATAATGAACTCCTTTATCATCTAGATTTAAAATAATCTATTTCTACTAATTAATTCAGGGGTTTAAAAATCTTTAATCCGAGGAAAAGAATGGAATATGTTTTAATAATAAATAAGAATCATAAAATATATATTTACTACTAAGAATTCGTATTAAGAGGTTATCATTCGTTGTAACCGTTTTTACTTTATATAATATATTTTATAAGTCTACATAATAAGACATCTGTAAGCAATATATTTTATGTGTGTATTTGTTTGTCCTTATTTAAGTTATAGACACGGGCCCGATATAGGGTCTGGAAAAGGCAAGCTACTTTTAATTTCTTGGAACTTTCATATTGAGAACGAGAGTTCTGAAATACTTATTCATTCATAACTAGCCGTAGATTTCTCTTTCTCTTATACGTTCCGGTATTAATAGTCGTATTCGCACCATATATATTCTAAGACATAAAATATTAAACAAGGAATTAAAAACTTCTAAGCGCTCCGACATAATTGGGACAACTGTGATTAACTTGCCCCATTGTATGATAATAATACTTGAGGTTATTAAATAATGTAGTTTGCATATGTGAGCAATTTATTGTTTTGTACAATATTAGGTTGCGATTATATTATTAAATATTGCATATTATGCCAAAATTTCAAGATGATATTTTTTAATTAATTGATAAAAAAAAATCTTAAGACTCACAAGTCTAAAGATTACGCTATAGAGCAATATCATCGTCAATAACTAAATCAATTCAAAAATTATAAAAATCGACTTAATAAATGTTAAATGCAAAATATTTATTTTTTAAGTTCATTATTCATATACTTATTTATTCTTTAAACTTTATTGTACAAACTTATACAATTCGCGAACTTAGCGCTAAAGCATTATCTACCAGTCAACCGAACCACTATATAGATAAATAAAAACCAAAAAAAATAAAAAAAACTACTAGAGTATGCAATACAGAAAAAAAAACAGTTAAAATTCAAAACTATAGCAAAAAAAATCTAAAATATATAATACATTTTCAAACTAAAATATGATAAGTTAACAAACTTAAACATATACCTAACATACAATATACTAAATATACTATGAACTATAATAAATAAAAAACTACTACGTATACAACATAATATCTGATAAGTAATAAATCATTACGCCATATAAGACGGAAAATTTTAACTCATCTTCTCGAGAAGGTCTACATACACGTTTCTTGAACACCTGCTTATTAGGAGCACGCCGAAGATGATCAGACAGGCCGTTTCAGAGTTTCATTGCGTTTACTGTGAAAGTGGAAGACAGAAAACCTGTATGGTGTAAAGGAATATATATAAACTAAGGTTGAACGACGAAAGAAGATTCAAGCTGTGAGTTGTCTTGAGTAAATGAACTTTGGATTTCAGGTACCGAGAAGAAGATGGATCATTTAAGATAGAAAAAAGTTGATTTCTCGAAATTCGTCTTTCACGAATCAAATTTACGTAAGCCAAAAACAAATCGAATACAACTATTAAGAAGACGATTTAATTTACTAAGATTGGTTTCAGAGATGTTGTGTGTTCATCTGTATGTCTGTATGTTGGTACACGCTAATCTCAGATACGGATTAATCGGTTCGTATGCAGTTTTCGGGAATATATCATTAAGCATAAGCATTAAGCATCAAAGAATAAACAGTAAGCATTAGGTATTAAGCATAAAGCATTTAGCAATAAGCAGTAAGCATTAAATATAAGACAAAGCATAAAGCGTCAACTACTAAGCAGCAAGCATCAAGCACAAGCAAGAAGCATCAAGCATCAAGCATAAAGCATCAGTAAGCGGATTGTAAAGCAAATATTTTCCAATTCGTAACCCTTTATAACTTGGATGAAATATATTATGTTTGAGATACCAGACACTTACTCACTGATTTGAAAGATTATTTTGTTATTTTATAAATTTTTTACTTAGTTATTTCGAAATAAATACTTCTCGAAATTCCTTACATTTCAATTTTAGAAAATATTCTTTAAAATTATTTTGTATAAAGAAAGTGTTTTGAGATTGTGTATAAAATTTATTATAGCAGGAGAAGTTATTACAAACAATATATTAAATAAAATTCACCCAATTAGAATAAAAACACATATAAATTTACTATAAAGCTGAATTTAATTTAAACTCTTAACAAGTAGGAACAAAGCGTTAACTGTTTACAATTAACTCTTAAGTATCATGCATTAAGCATCGAACATTAAGAATAAAGCATAAGCCATTTAGCATTAAGCATTCAGCATGAGGCATTAAGCATTAAGCATAAATCATAAGCATTAAGCATAAGCATAAGCATTAAGCGTAAGCATTAAGAGTATGCATTAAGCGTAAGCATTAAGCATTAATCATTAAGCATAAGCATTAAGATATTAAGCATTAAGCATTAAGCATAAGCATTAAGCATTAGGCATTAAGCATTAAGCGTTAAGCATTAAGCACAAAGCATTCAGCATTAAGCATTAAGCATAAGCATTAAGCAAAAGCATTAAGCATAAGCATTAAGCATAAGCATTAGGCATAAGCATGAGGCATAAGCATTAGGCAAAAGCAATAAGCATAAACATTAAGCATAAGCATTAAGCATAAAGCATAAGCATTAAGCATAAGCATAAGCATTGAGCGTAAGCATTAAACGTAAGCATTAAGCGTAATCATTAAATTTACTATAAATCTGAATTTAATACAAACTCTTAACAAGTAGGAACAAAGCAAAAACTGTTTACAATTAACTCTTAAGTATCATGCATTAAGCATCGAACATTAAGAATAAAGCATTAAGCGTAAGCATTAAGCGTATGCATTAGGCGTAAGCATTAAGCATTAATCATTAAGCATAAGCATTAAAATATTAAGCATTAAGCATTAAGCATAAGCATTAAGCATTAGGCATTAAGCATTAAGCATTACGCGTTAAGCATTAAGCACAAAGCATTCAGCATTAAGCATTAGGCATAAGCATTAAGCAAAAGCATTAAGCATAAGCATTAAGCATAAGCATTAGGCATAAGCATTAAGCACAAAGCATTCAGCATTAAGCATTAAGCATAAGCATTAAGCAAAAGCATTAAGCATAAGCATTAAGTATAAGCATTAGGCATAAGCATTAGGCAAAAGCAATAAGCATAAACATTAAGCATAAGCATTAAGCATAAAGCATAAGCATTAAGCATAAGCATAAGCATTAAGCGTAAGCATTGAGCGTAAGCATTAAACGTAAGCATTAAGCGTAAGGATTAAATTTACTATAAATCTGAATTTAATACAAACTCTTAACAAGTAGGAACAAAGCAGTAACTGTTTACAATTAACTCTTAAGTATCATGCATTAAGCATCGAACATTAAGAATAAAGCATTAGGCATTAAGCATCAAGCATTCAGCATGAGGCATAAAGCATTAAAATTAAAGCATAAGCATTAAGCATAAGCATAAGCATTAAGCGTAAGCATTAAGCGTATGCATTAAGCGTAAGCATTAAGCATAAGCATTAAGCATAAGCATTAAGCATAAGCATTAAGCATAAGCATTAAGCATTAAGCATTAAGCATAAGTATTAAGAATAAGCATTAAGCATAAGCATTCATTATAATCATTCAGCATAAGCATTAAGCAAAAGCATTAAGCATAAGCATTAAGCATAAGCATTAGGCATAAGCACGAGGTATAAGCATTAGGCAAAAGCAATAAGCATAAACATTAAGCATAAGCATTAAGCATAAAGCATAAGCATTAAGCATAAGCATAAGCATTAAGCGTAAGCATTGAGCGTAAGCATTAAACGTAAGCATTAAGCGTAAGCATTAAATTTACTATAAATCTGAATTTAATACAAACTCTTAACAAGTAGGAACAAAGCAGTAACTGTTTACAATTAACTCTTAAGTATCATGCATTAAGCATCGAACATTAAGAATAAAGCATTAGGCATTAAGCATCAAGCATTCAGCATGAGGCATTAAGCATTAAAAATAAAGCATAAGCATTAAGCATAAGCATAAGCATTAAGCGTAAGCATTAAGCGTATGCATTAAGCGTAAGCATTAAGCATTAATCATTAAGCATAAGCATTAAGATATTAAGCATTAAGCATTAAGCATAAGCAATAAGCATTAGGCATTAAGCATTAAGCATTACGCGTTAAGCATTAAGCACAAAGCATTCAGCATTAAGCATTAAGCATAAGCATTAAGCAAAAGCATTAAGCATAAGCATTAAGCATAAGCATTAGGCATAAGCATGAGGCATAAGCATTAGGCAAAAGCAATAAGCATAAACATTAAGCATAAGCATTAAGCATAAAGCATAAGCATTAAACATAAGCATAAGCATTGAGCGTAAGCATTAAACGTAAGCATTAAGCGTAAGCATTAAATTTACTATAAGTCTGAATTAAATACAAACTCTTAACAAGTAGGAACAAAGCAAAAACTGTTTACAATTAACTCTTAAGTATCATGCATTAAGCATCGAACATTAAGAATAAAGCATTAGGCATTAAGCATCAAGCATTCAGCATGAGGCATTAAGCATTAAAAATAAAGCATAAGCATTAAGCATAACCATAAGCATTAAGCGTAAGCATTAAGCGTATGCATTAAGCGTAAGCATTAAGCATAAGCATTAAGATATTAAGCATTAAGCATTAAGCATAAGCATTAAGCATTAGGCATTAGGCATTAGGCATTAAGCATTAAGCATTACGCGTTAAGCAATAAGCACAAAGCATTCAGCATTAAGCATTAAGCATAAGCATTAAGCAAAAGCATTAAGCAAAAGCATTAAGCATAAGCATTAAGCATAAGCATTAGGCATAAGCATGAGGCATAAGCATTAGGCAAAAGCAATAAGCATAAACATTAAGCATAAGCATTAAGCATAAAGCATAAGCATTAAGCATAAACATAAGCATTAAGCGTAAGCATTGAGCGTAAGCATTAAACGTAAGCATTAAGCGTAAGCATTAAATTTACTATAAATCTGAATTTAATACAAACTCTTAACAAGTAGGAACAAAGCAGTAAATGTTTACAATTAACTCTTAAGTATCATGCATTAAGCATCGAACATTAAGAATAAAGCATTAGGCATTAAGCATCAAGCATTAAGAATAGGCATAAGCATTAAGCGTAAGCATTAAGCGTATGCATTAAGCGTAAGCATTAAGCATTAATCATTAAGCATAAGCATTAAGATATTAAGCATTAAGCATTAAGCATAAGCATTAAGCATTAGGCATTAAGCATAAAGCATTACGCGTTAAGCATTAAGCACAAAGCTTTCAGCATTAAGCACTAAGCATAAGCATTAAGCAAAAGCATTAAGCGTAAGCATTAAGCGTATGCATTAAGCGTAAGCATTAAGCATAAGCATTAAGCATAAGCATTAAGCATAAGCATTAAGCATTAAGCATTAAGCATTAAGCATTAAGCATTAAGCATAAGTATTAAGAATAAGCATTAAGCATAAGCATTCATTATAATCATTCAGCATAAGCATAAGCATTAAACATAAGCATTAGGCATAAACATTAAGCATAAGCAATAAGCATAAGCATTAAGCATTAAGCATAAGTATTAGGCATAAGCATAAGCATTAAGCATAAGCATAAACATTAAGCATAAACATTAAGCATAAGCATTAAGCATAAGCATTAATCATAAGCATTAAGCATAAGCATTAAGCATAAGCATTAAGCATAAGCATTAAGCATTAAGCATTAAGCATTAAGCATTAAGCATTAAGCATTAAGCATAAGTATTAAGAATAAGCATTAAGCATAAGCATTCATTATAATCATTCAGCATAAGCATAAGCATTAAACATAAGCATTAGGCATAAACATTAAGCATAAGCAATAAGCATAAGCATTAAGCATTAAGCATAAGTATTAGGCATAAGCATAAGCATTAAGCATAAGCATAAACATTAAGCATAAACATTAAGCATAAGCATTAAGCATAAGCATTAATCATAAGCATTAAGCATAAGCATTAAGCATAAGCATTTAGCATAAGCATTAAGCATAAGCATTAAGCATAGCCATTAAGCATAAGCATAAAGCATAAGCATTTAAAATAAGCTTTTTAAATAAGCTTTTAAAATAAGCTTTTAAAATAAGCATTAAAAAAAAGCATTTAGCATAAGCATTTAAAATAAGCTTTTAAAATAAGCATTTAAAATAAGCTTTTTAAATAAGCTTTTAAAATAAGCATAAATAAAAAGCATAAAGCATAAGCATTTAAAATAAGCTTTTTAAATAAGCTTTTAAAATAAGCATTAAGAAAAAGCATTAAGCATAAGCATTTAAAATGAGCTTTTATAATAAGCTTTTAAATAAGCATTAAGAAAAAGCTTTAAGCATAAGCATTTAAAATAAGCTTTTAAAATGAGCATTTAGCATAAGCATTAAGCATAAGCATTAAGCATAAGAATTTAAAATAAGCATTAAGCATAGGCATTAAACAGCAAGCCTCATGTCTAAAGCATGAGGCGCCTCGGATTTCTTGTTTTATAATATTTATATAAAATTTCAAATTTAATGTATCATCTCAAGTAACCCTCCGCTGAATCTAGCAGTCATAATTTAAGGCATTTAAAGGTCAATGTTGTTTATACTAAATCAATAAATTATTTTTAGCACAAAAGGTAAATTTCCTTTTTTTTTTTAAATAAGCTTTAAACATGAAGCATTTAACATTAAGCATAAGCATAAGCATAGGCATTAAGCATAAAGCATAAGCATTTAAAATAAGCTTTTTAAATAAGGTTTTAAAACAAGCATAAAAAAAAGCATTAAGCATAAGCTTTTAAAATAAGCATTAATAAAAAGCATTAAAAATAAGCTTTAAAAATAAGCATTTAAAATAAGCATTAAGCATAAGCATTTAAAATAAACGTTTTAAATAAGCTTTTAAAATAAGCATTTAGCATAAGCATTAAGCATAAGTATTATGCATAGCCATTAAGCATAAGCATTAATCATAAGCATAAAGCATAAGCATTTAAAATAAGCTTTTTAAATAAGCATTTAAAAAAGGCATTAAGAAAAAGCATTAAGCATAAGCATTTAAAATAAGCTTTGAAAAAAAGCATTAAGCACATGCATTAAGCATATGCATTAAGCATATGCATTAAGCATATGCATTAAGCATATGCATTAAGCATATGCATTAAGCATATGCATTTAAAATAAGCTTTTTAAATAAGCTTTAAAAATAAGCATTTAAAAAAAAGCATTAATCATAAGCATTTAAAATGAGCTTTTAAAAAAAAGCTTTTAAATAAGCATTAAGAAAAAGCATTAAGCATAAGCATTTAAAATAACCTTAATGCTTTTTTTTTAAATAAGCTTTAAACATGAAGCATTTAACATTAAGCATAAGCATAAGTATAAGCATTAAGCATAAGCATTAAGCAAAAGCATTTAAAATAAGCTTCTAAAACAAGCATACAGAAAAAGCACTAAGGATAAGCATTTAAAATAAGCATTAAACATTTAGCATAAGCATAAAGGATAAGCATAAAAAATAAGCTCAATATAAGCTTTTAAAATAAGCATTAAGCATAAGCATTTAAAATAAGCTTTTTAAATAAGCTTTTAAAATAAGCATTTAGCATAAGCATTATGCATAAGCATTAAGCATAGGCATTAAGCATTTAGCATAAGCATAAATCATAAGCATTTAAAATAAGCTTTTCAAATAAGCTTTTAAAACAAGCATAAAGAAAAAGCACTAAGCATAAGCTTTTAAAATAAGCATTAAACATTTAGCATAAGCATAAAGGATAAGCATTAAAAATAAGCTCAATATAAGCTTTTACAATAAGCATTAAACAAAAGCATTTAAAATAAGCTTTTTAAATAAGCTTTTAAAATAAGCATTTAGCATAAGCATTAAGCAAAAGCATTAAGCATAGGCATTAAGCATAAGAATAAAGCATAAACATTTAAAATAAGCTTTTTAAATAAGCTTTTAAAATAAGCATTAAGAAAAAGCATTAAGCATAAGCATTTAAAATTAGCTTTTAAAATAAGCATTAAGAAAAAGCAATAAAAATAAGTTTTTAAAATAAGCATTTAAAATAAGCATTAGGCATAATTATTTAAAATAAGCATTTAAAATAAGCTTTTAAAATGACCATTTAGCATAAGCTTTAAGCATAAGCATTAAGCATAAGCATTAAGAAAAAGCATTAAGCATAAGCTTTTAAAATAATCTTTTAAAATAAGCTTGAAGAAAAGCATTAAGCATAAGCATTCAAAATAAGCTTTTGAAATAAGCTTTTAAAATAAGCATTAAGAAAAAGCATTAAGCATAAGCATTTAAAATGAGCTATTAAAATAAGCTTTAAAATAAGCATTAAAAAAAATCATTAAGCATAAGCATTGAAAATAAGCTTAATGCTTTTTTTTTAAATAAGCTTTAAACAGGAAGCATTTAACATTAAGCATAAGCATAAGCAATAAGCATAAGCATTAAGCATAAGCATTTAATATAAGCATAAAGCATAAGCATTTAAAATAAGCTTTTTTAATAAGCTTTTAAAATAAGCATTAAGAAAAAGCATTAAAAATAAGCTTTAAAAATAAGCATTTAAAATAAGCATTAAGCATAAGCATTTAAAATAAGCTTTTTAAATAAGCTTTTAAAATAAGCATTTAGCATAAGCAATAAGCATAAGCATTAAGCATAGGCATTAAGCATAAGCATAAAGCATAAGCATTTAAAATAAGCATTTAAAATAAGCTTTTAAAATAAGCATTTAGCATAAGCATTAAAAATAAGCATTTAAAATAAGCTTCTAAAACAAGCATAAAGAAAAAGCACTAAGGATAAGCATTTAAAATAAGCATTAAACATTTAGCATAAGCATAAAGGATAAGGATTAAAAATAAGCTCAATATAAGCTTTTAAAAAAAGCATTAAGCATAAGCATTTAAAATAACCTCTTTAAATAAGCTTTTAAAATAAGCATTTAGCATAAGCATTAACGATAGGCATTAGGCATAAGCATTTAAAATAAGCATTAAGCATAGGCATTAAACAGCAAGCCTCATGTCTAAAGCATGAGGCGCCTCGGATTTCTTGTTTTATAATATTTATATAAAATTTCAAATTTAATGTATCATCTCAAGTAACCCTCCGCTGAATCTAGCTGTCATAATTTAAGGCATTTACCTAATTTTATTTTACTTTATTCATAATAAAGGTCAATGTTGTTTATACTAAATCAATAAATTATTTTTAGCACAAAAGGTAAATTTTCTTTTTTTTTAAATATGCTTTAAACATGAAGCATTTAACATTCAGCATAAGCATAAGCATTAAAAATAAGCATTTAAAATAAGCTTCTAAAACAAGCATTAAGAAAAAGCACTAAGCATAAGCATTTAAAATATGCATTAAACATTTAGCATAAGCATAAAGGATAAGCATTAAAAATAAGCTCAATATAAGCTTTTAAAATAAGCATTAAGCATAAGCATTTAAAATAACCTCTTTAAATAAGCTTTTAAAATAAGCATTTAGCATAAGCATTAAGCATAGGCATTAGGCATAAGCATTTAAAATAAGCTTTTAAAATGAGCATTTAGCATAAGCATTAATCATAAGCATTTTAAATAAGCATTAAGCATAGGCATTAAACAGCAAGCCTCATGTCTAAAGCATGAGGCGCCTCGGATTTCTTGTTTTATAATATTTATATAAAATTTCAAATTTAATGTCTTCTCTCAAGTAACCCTCCGCTGAATCTAGCAGTCATAATTTAAGGCATTTAAAGGTCAATGTTGTTTATACTAAATCAATAAATTATTTTTAGCACAAAAGGTAAATTTCCTTTTTTTTTTAAATAAGCTTTAAACATGAAGCATTTAACATTAAGCATAAGCATAAGCATAAGCATTAAGCAAAAGCATTTAAAATAAGCTTCTAAAACAAGCATACAGAAAAAGCACTAAGGATAAGCATTTAAAATAAGCATTAAACATTTAGCATAAGCATAAAGGATAAACATAAAAAATAAGCTCAATATAAGCTTTTAAAATAAGCATTTAGCATAAGCATTAAGCATAAGCATTAAGCATAGGCATTAAGCATTTAGCATAAGCATAAATCATAAGCATTTAAAATAAGCTTTTAAAATGAGCATTTAGCATAAGCATTAAGCATAAGCATTTAAAATAAGCATTAAGCATAGGCATTAAACAGCAAGCCTCATGTCTTAAGCATGAGGCGCCTCGGATTTCTTGTTTTATAATATTTATATAAAATTTCAAATTTAATGTCTTCTCTCAAGTAACCCTCCGCTGAATCTAGCTGTCATAATTTAAGGCATTTACCTAATTTTATTTTACTTTATTCATGATAAAAGTCAATGTTGTTTATACTAAATCAATAAATTATTTTTAGTACAAAAGGTAAATTTCCTTTTTTTTTTAATAAGCTTTAAACATGAAGAATTTAAGATTAAGCATAAGCATAAGCATTAAGCATAAGCATTTAAAATAAGCTTCAAAAACAAGGATAAAGAAAAAGCCCTAAGCATAAGCTTTTAAAATAAGCATTAAGAAAAAGCATTAAAAATAAGCTTTAAAAATAAGCATTTAAAATAGGCATTAAGCATAAGCATTTAAAATAAGCTTTTTAAAAAAGCTTTTAAAATAAGCATTTAGCATAAGCATAAGCATAGGCATTAAGCATAGGCATTAAGCATAGGCATTAAGCATAAGCATAAAGCATAAGCATTTAAAATAAGCTTTTTAAATAAGCTTTAAAAATAAGCATTTAAAAAAAAGCATTAAGCATAAGCATTTAAAATGAGCTTTTAAAATAAGCTTTTAAATAAGCATTAAGAAAAAGCATTAAGCATAAGCATTTAAAATAAGCTTAATGCTTTTTTTTTAAATAAGCTTTAAACAGAAAGCATTTAACATTAAGCATAAGCATAAGCATTAAGCATAAGCATTTAAAATAAGCTTTTTAAATAAGCTTTTAAAATAAGCATTTAACATAAGCATTAAGCATAAGCATTAAGCATAGGCATTAAGCATAAGCATAAAGCATAAGCATTTTAAATAAGCATTAAACATTTAGCATAAGCATAAAGGATAAGCATAAAAAATAAGCTCAATATAAGCTTTTAAAATAAGCATTAAGCATAAGCATTTAAAATAAGCTTTTTAAATAAGCTTTTAAAATAAGCATTTAGCATAAGCATTAAGCAAAAGCATTAAGCATAGGCATTAAGCATAAGAATAAAGCATAAGCATTCAAAATAAGCTTTTTAAATAAGCTTTTAAAATATGCATTAAGAAAAAGCATTAAGCATAAGCATTTAAAATTAGCTTTTAAAATAAGCATTAAGAAAAAGCAATAAAAATAAGTTTATAAAATAAGCATTTAAAATAAGCATTAAGCATAATTATTTAAAATAAGCATTTAAAATAAGCTTTTAAAATGACCATTTAGCATAAGCTTTAAGCATAAGCATTAAGCATAAGCATTAAGAAAAAGCATTAAGAAAAAGCATTAAGCATAAGCTTTTAAAATAATCTTTTAAAATAAACTTGAAGAAAAGCATTAAGCATAAGCACTCAAAATAAGCTTTTGAAATAAGCTTTTAAAATAAGCATTAGGAAAAAGCATTAAGCATAAGCATTTAAAATGAGCTTTTAAAATAAGCTTTAAAATAAGCATTAAGAAAAAGCATTAAGCATAAGCATTTAAAATAAGCTTAATGCTTTTTTTTAAAAAAAGCTTTAAACAGGAACCATTTAACATTAAGCATAAGCATAAGCATTAAGCATAAGCATTTAATATAAGCATAAAGCATAAGCATTTAAAATAAGCTTTTTAAATAAACTTTTAAAATAAACATTAAGAAAAAGCATTAAAATTAAGCTTTAAAAATAAGCTTTTAAAATAAGCATAAATAAAAAGCATTAAGCATAAGCATTTTAAATAAGCATCAAACATTTATCATTAGCATAAAGCATTATCTTTTAAAATAAGCTTTTAAAATAAGCGTTAAGAAAAAGCATTAAGCATAAGCATTAAGCATAATTATTAAGCATAAGCATTAAGCAGAAGCACTAAGCAGAAGCATTAAGCATAAGCATTAGGTATAAGCAATAAGCATTAACATTAAGCATAAGCATTAAGCATAAGCAATAAGCATAGGCATTAAGCATAAGCATTAAGCATAAGCATTAAGCATTAAGCATAAGCATAAAGCATAAGCATTAGGTATAAGCAATAAACATTAACATTAAGCATAAGCATTAAGCATAAGCAATAAGCATAGGCTTTAAGCAGCAAGCCTCATGTCTTAAGCATCAAGAATTAATAATTGAGCATTAAGCATTGAACATCAAGCATAGCATCCAACATAGAACATAGCATCGAACATCGAGCATATCATAGAGGATCATGCATATGTATTCGCTTTTAATTTGTCAGTGGCGCCCCGGATTTCTTGTTTTATAATATTTATATAAAATTTCAAATTTAATGTATCATCTCAAGTAACCCTCCGCTGAATCTAGCAGTCATAATTTAAGGCATTTAAAGGTCAATGTGGTTTATACTAAATCAATAAATTATTTTTAGCACAAAAGGTAAATTTCCTTTTTTTTTTAAATAAGCTTTAAACATGAAGCATTTAACATTAAGCATAAGCATAAGCATAAGCATTAAGCAAAAGCATTTAAAATAAGCTTCTAAAACAAGCATACAGAAAAAGCACTAAGGATAAGCATTTAAAATAAGCATTAAACATTTAGCATAAGCATAAAGGATAAGCATAAAAAATAAGCTCAATATAAGCTTTTAAAATAAGCATTAAGCATAAGCATTTAAAATAAGCTTTTTAAATAAGCTTTTAAAATAAGCATTTAGCATAAGCATTAAGCATAAGCATTAAGCATAGGCATTAAGCATAAGCATAAAGCATAGGCATTTAAAATAAGCATTTAAAATAAGCTTTTAAAAAAAGCTTTTAAAATAAGCATTTAGCATAAGCATTAAGCATTTAAAATAAGCATTAAGCACAGGCATTAAACAGCAAGCCTTATGTCTAAAGCATGAGGCGCTTCGGATTTCTTTTTTTATAATATTTATATAAAATTTCAAATTTAATGTATCATCTTAAGTAACCCTCTGCTGAATCTAGCTGTCATAATTTAAGGCATTTACCTAATTTTATTTTACTTTATTCATAATAAAAGTCAATGTTGTTTATACTAAATCAATAAATTATTTTTAGCACAAAAGGTAAATTTCCTTTTTTTTTTAAATAAGTTTTAAACATGAAGCATTTAACATTAAGCATAAGCATAAGCATTAAGCATAAGCATTTAAAATAAGCTTCTAAAACAAGCATACAGAAAAAGCACTAAGGATAAGCATTTAAAATAAGCATTAAATATTTAGCATAAGCATCAAGGATAAGCATAGAAAATAAGCTCAATATAAGCTTTGAAAATAAGCATTAAGCATAAGCATTTAAAATTAGCTTTTAAAATAAGCATTAAGAAAAAGCAATAAAAATAAGCTTTAAAAATAAGCATTTAAAATAAGCATTAAGCATAAATATTTAAAATAAGCATTTAAAATAAGCTTTTAAAATGACCATTTAGCATAAGCTTTAAGCATAAGCATTAAGCATAAGCATTAAGAAAAAGCATTAAGCATAAGCTTTTAAAATAATCTTTTAAAATAAGCTTGAAGAAAAGCATTAAGCATAAGCATTCAAAATAAGCTTTTAAAATAAGCATTCAGCATATGCATTAAGCATATGCATTTAAAATAAGCTTTTAAAATGAGCATAAATAAAAAGCATTAAGCATAAGCATTTTAAATAAGCATCAAACATTTAGCATAAGCATAAAGCATTAAGCATAAGCATTAAGCATAAGCATTCAGCACAAGCATTAGGTATAAGCAATAAGCATTAACATTAAGCATAAGCATTAAGCATAAGCAATAAGCATAGGCATTTAAAATAAGCTTCTAAAACAAGCATACAGAAAAAGCACTAAGGATAAGCATTTAAAATAAGCATTAAACATTTAGCATAAGCATCAAGGATAAGCATAGAAAATAAGCTCAATATAAGCTTTTAAAATAAGCATTAAGCATAAGCATTTAAAATTAGCTTTTAAAATAAGCATTAAGAAAAAGCAATAAAAATAAGCTTTAAAAATAATTATTTAAAATAAGCATTAAGCATAAATATTTAAAATAAGCATTTAAAATAAGTTTTTAAAATGACCATTTAGCATAAGCTTTAAGCATAAGCATTAAGCATAAGCATTAAGAAAAAGCATTAAGCATAAGCTTTTAAAATAATCTTTTAAAATAAGCTTGAAGAAAAGCATTAAGCATAAGCATTCAAAATAAGCTTTTAAAATAAGCATTCAGCATATGCATTAAGCATATGCATTTAAAATAAGCTTTTAAAATGAGCATAAATAAAAAGCATTAAGCATAAGCATTTTAAATAAGCATCAAACATTTAGCATAAGCATAAAGCATTAAGCATAAGCATTAAGCATAAGCATTCAGCACAAGCATTAGGTATAAGCAATAAGCATTAACATTAAGCATAAGCATTAAGCATAAGCAATAAGCATAGGCATTTAAAATAAGCTTCTAAAACAAGCATACAGAAAAAGCACTAAGGATAAGCATTTAAAATAAGCATTAAACATTTAGCATAAGCATCAAGGATAAGCATAGAAAATAAGCTCAATATAAGCTTTTAAAATAAGCATTAAGCATAAGCATTTAAAATAAGCTTTTTAAATAAGCTTTTAAAATAAGCATTTAGCATAAGCATTAAGCATAAGCATTAAGCATAGGCATTAAGCATAAGCATAAAGCATAAGCATTTAAAATAAGCATTTAAAATAAGCTTTTAAAATAAGCATTTAAAATAAGCTTTTAAAACAAGCTTTTAAAATAAGCATAAATAAAAAGCAAAAAGCATAAGCATTTAAAATAAACTTTTTAAATAAGCTTTTAAAATAAGCATTAAGAAAAAGCATTAAGCATAAGCATTTAAAATGAGCTTTTAAAATAAGCTTTTAAATAAGCATTAAGAAAAAGCATTAAGCATAAGCATTTAAAATAAGCTTTTAAAATAAGCATAAATAAAAAGCATAAAGCATAAGCATTTAAAATAAGCTTTTTAAATAAGCTTTTAAAATAAGCATTAAGAAAAAGCATTAAGCATACGCATTTAAAATGAGCTTTTAAAATAAGCTTTTAAATAAGCATTAAGAAAAAGCATTAAGCATAAGCATTTAAAATAAGCTTTTAAAATGAGCATTAAGCATAAGCATTAAGCATAAGCATTAAGCATAAGCATTAAGCATAAGCATTAAGCATAAGAATTTAAAATAAGCATTAAGCATGGGCATTAAACAGCAAGCCTCATGTCTAAAGCATGAGGCGCCTCGGATTTCTTGTTTTATAACATTTATATAAAATTTCAAATTTAATGTATCATCTCAAGTAACCCTCCGCTGAATCTAGCTGTCATAATTTAAGGCATTTACCTAATTTTATTTTACTTTATTCATAATAAATTATTTTTAGCACAAAAGGTAAATTTCCTTTTTTTTTTAAATAAGCTTTAAACATGAAGCATTTAACATTCAGCATAAGCATAAGCATTAAAAATAAGCATTTAAAATAAGCTTCTAAAACAAGCATAAAGGAAAAGCACTAAGCATAAGCATTTAAAATATGCATTAAACATTTAGCATAAGCATAAAGGATAAGGATTAAAAATAAGCTCAATATAAGCTTTTAAAATAAGCATTAAGCATAAGCATTTAAAATAACCTCTTTAAATAAGCTTTTAAAATAAGCATTTAGCATAAGCATTAAGCATAGGCATTAGGCATAAGCATTTAAAATAAGCTTTTAAAATGAGCATTTAGCATAAGCATTAAGCATAAGCATTTAAAATAAGCATTAAGCATAGGCATTAAACAGCAAGCCTCATGTCTAAAGCATGAGGCGCCTCGGATTTCTTGTTTTATAATATTTATATAAAATTTCAAATTTAATGTATCATCTCAAGTAACCCTCCGCTGAATCTAGCTGTCATAATTTAAGGCATTTACCTAATTTTATTTTACTTTATTCATAATAAAGGTCAATGTTGTTTATACTAAATCAATAAATTATTTTTAGCACAAAAGGTAAATTTCCTTTTTTTTTAAATAAGCTTTAAACATGAAGCATTTAACATTCAGCATAAGCATAAGCATTTGAAATAAGCTTCTAAAACAAGCATAAAGAAAAAGCACTAAGCATAAGCATTTAAAATATGCATTAAACATTTAGCATAAGCATAAAGGATAAGCATTAAAAATAAGCTCAATATAAGCATTTAAAATAACCTCTTTAAATAAGCTTTTAAAATAAGCATTTAGCATAAGCATTAAGCATAGGCATTAGGCATAAGCATTTAAAATAAGCTTTTAAAATGAGCATTTAGCATAAGCATTAAGCATAAGCATTTAAAATAAGCATTAAGCATAGGCATTAAACAGCAAGCCTCATGTCTAAAGCATGAGGCGCCTCGGATTTCTTGTTTTATAATATTTATATAAAATTTCAAATTTAATGTCTTCTCTCAAGTAACCCTCCGCTGAATCTAGCTGTCATAATTTAAGGCATTTAAAGGTCAATGTTGTTTATACTAAATCAATAAATAATTTTTAGTACAAAAGATAAATTTCCTTTTTTTTTTAAATAAGCTTTAAACATGAAGCATTTAACATTAAGCATAAGCATAAGCATAAGCATTAAGCATAAGCATTTAAAATAAACTTTTTAAATAAGCTTTTAAAATAAGCATTAAGAAAAAGCATTAAGCATAAGCATTTAAAATGAGCTTTTAAAATAAGCTTTTAAATAAGCATTAAGAAAAAGCATTAAGCATAAGCATTTAAAATAAGCTTTTAAAATAAGCATAAATAAAAAGCATAAAGCATAAGCATTTAAAATAAGCTTTTTAAATAAGCTTTTAAAATAAGCATTAAGAAAAAGCATTAAGCATACGCATTTTAAATGAGCTTTTAAAATAAGCTTTTAAATAAGCATTAAGAAAAAGCATTAAGCATAAGCATTTAAAATAAGCTTTTAAAATGAGCATTTAGCATAAGCATTAAGCATAAGCATTAAGCATAAGCATTAAGCATAAGAATTTAAAATAAGCATTAAGCATGGGCATTAAACAGCAAGCCTCATGTCTAAAGCATGAGGCGCCTCGGATTTCTTGTTTTATAACATTTATATAAAATTTCAAATTTAATGTATCATCTCAAGTAACCCTCCGCTGAATCTAGCTGTCATAATTTAAGGCATTTACCTAATTTTATTTTACTTTATTCATAATAAATTATTTTTAGCACAAAAGGTAAATTTCCTTTTTTTTTTAAATAAGCTTTAAACATGAAGCATTTAACATTCAGCATAAGCATAAGCATTAAAAATAAGCATTTAAAATAAGCTTCTAAAACAAGCATACAGAAAAAGCACTAAGGATAAGCATTTAAAATAAGCATTAAACATTTAGCATAAGCATAAAGGATAAACATAAAAAATAAGCTCAATATAAGCTTTTAAAATAAGCATTTAGCATAAGCATTAAGCATAAGCATTAAGCATAGGCATTAAGCATTTAGCATAAGCATAAATCATAAGCATTTAAAATAAGCTTTTAAAATGAGCATTTAGCATAAGCATTTAAAATAAGCATTAAGCATAGGCATTAAACAGCAAGCCTCATGTCTTAAGCATGAGGCGCCTCGGATTTCTTGTTTTATAATATTTATATAAAATTTCAAATTTAATGTCTTCTCTCAAGTAACCCTCCGCTGAATCTAGCTGTCATAATTTAAGGCATTTACCTAATTTTATTTTACTTTATTCATGATAAAGGTCAATGTTGTTTATACTAAATCAATAAATTATTTTTAGTACAAAAGGTAAATTTCCTTTTTTTTTTAATAAGCTTTAAACATGAAGAATTTAACATTAAGCATAAGCATAAGCATTAAGCATAAGCATTTAAAATAAGCTTCAAAAACAAGCATAAAGAAAAAGCACTAAGCATAAGCATAAGCATTTAAAATAAGCTTTTTAAATAAGCTTTAAAAATAAGCATTTAAAAAAAAGCATTAAGCATAAGCACTTAAAATAAGCTTTTGAAATAAGCTTTTAAAATAAGCATTAAGAAAAAGCATTAAGCATAAGCATTTAAAATGAGCTTTTAAAATAAGCTTTAAAATAAGCATTAAGAAAATGCATTAAGCATAAGCATTTAAAATAAGCTTTTAAAATAAGCTTTTAAATAAGCATTAAGAAAAAGCATTAAGCATAAGCATTTAAAATAAGCTTTGAAAAAAAGCATTAAGCATAAGCATTTAGCATAAGCATTAAGCATAAGCATTAAGCATAGGCATTAAGCATTTAGCATAAGCATAAATCATAAGCATTTAAAATAAGCTTTTTAAATAAGGTTTTAAAACAAGCATAAAAAAAAGCATTAAGTATAAGCTTTTAAAATAAGCATTAATAAAAAGCATTAAAAATAAGCTTTAAAAATAAGCATTTAAAATAAGCATTAAGCATAAGCATTTAAAATAAACGTTTTAAATAAGCTTTTAAAATAAGCATTTAGCATAAGCATTAAGCATAAGCATTATGCTTAGCCATTAAGCATAAGCATTATCATAAGCATAAAGCATAAGCATTTAAAATAAGCTTTTTAAATAAGCATTTAAAAAAGGCATTAAGAAAAAGCATTAAGCATAAGCATTTAAAATAAGCTTTGAAAAAAAGCATTAAGAACATGCATTAAGCATATGCATTAAGCATATGCATTAAGCATATGCATTAAGCATATGCATTAAGCATATGCATTAAGCATATGCATTAAGCATATGCATTTAAAATAAGCTTTTAAAATAAGCATAAATAAAAAGCATTAAGCATAAGCATTTTAAATAAGCATCAAACATTTAGCATAAGCATAAAGCATTATCTTTTAAAATAAGCTTTTTAAATAAGCGTTAAAAATAAGCATTTAAAAAAAAGCATTTAGCATAAGCATTTAAAATGAGCTTTTAAATAAGCATTAAGAAAAAGCATTAAGCATAAGCATTTAAAATAAGCTTAATGCTTTTTTTTTAAATAAGCTTTAAACAGAAAGCATTTAACATTAAGCATAAGCATAAGCATTAAGCATAAGCATTTAAAATAAGCTTTTTAAATAAGCTTTTAAAATAAGCATTTAACATAAGCATTAAGCATAAGCATTAAGCATAGGCATTAAGCATAAGCATAAAGCATAAGCATTTTAAATAAGCATTAAACATTTAGCATAAGCATAAAGGATAAGCATAAAAAATAAGCTCAATATAAGCTTTTAAAATAAGCATTAAGCATAAGCATTTAAAATAAGCTTTTTAAATAAGCTTTTAAAATAAGCATTTAGCATAAGCATTAAGCAAAAGCATTAAGCATAGGCATTAAGCATAAGAATAAAGCATAAGCATTCAAAATAAGCTTTTTAAATAAGCTTTTAAAATATGCATTAAGAAAAAGCATTAAGCATAAGCATTTAAAATTAGCTTTTAAAATAAGCATTAAGAAAAAGCAATAAAAATAAGTTTATAAAATAAGCATTTAAAATAAGCATTAAGCATAATTATTTAAAATAAGCATTTAAAATAAGCTTTTAAAATGACCATTTAGCATAAGCTTTAAGCATAAGCATTAAGCATAAGCATTAAGAAAAAGCATTAAGAAAAAGCATTAAGCATAAGCTTTTAAAATAATCTTTTAAAATAAACTTGAAGAAAAGCATTAAGCATAAGCACTCAAAATAAGCTTTTGAAATAAGCTTTTAAAATAAGCATTAGGAAAAAGCATTAAGCATAAGCATTTAAAATGAGCTTTTAAAATAAGCTTTAAAATAAGCATTAAGAAAAAGCATTAAGCATAAGCATTTAAAATAAGCTTAATGCTTTTTTTTAAAAAAAGCTTTAAACAGGAACCATTTAACATTAAGCATAAGCATAAGCATTAAGCATAAGCATTAAGCATAAGCATTAAGCATAAGCATTAAGCATAAGCATTAAGCAGAAGCATTAAGCATAAGCATTAGGTATAAGCAATAAGCATTAACATTAAGCATAAGCATTAAGCATAAGCAATAAGCATAGGCTTTAAGCAGCAAGCCTCATGTCTTAAGCATCAAGAATTAATAATTGAGCATTAAGCATTGAACATCAAGCATAGCATCCAACATAGAACATAGCATCGAACATCGAGCATATCATAGAGGATCATGCATATGTATTCGCTTTTAATTTGTCAGTGGCGCCCCGGATTTCTTGTTTTATAATATTTATATAAAATTTCAAATTTAATGTATCATCTCAAGTAACCCTCCGCTGAA
This sequence comes from Napeogenes sylphis, assembly GCA_959347405.1. Lineage (NCBI taxonomy): Eukaryota > Metazoa > Arthropoda > Insecta > Lepidoptera > Nymphalidae > Napeogenes > Napeogenes sylphis. The sequence goes on from OY365783.1 coordinate 7,643,130, forward strand.
TCTAGCAGTCATAATTTAAGGCATTTAAAGGTCAATGTGGTTTATACTAAATCAATAAATTATTTTTAGCACAAAAGGTAAATTTCCTTTTTTTTTTAAATAAGCTTTAAACATGAAGCATTTAACATTAAGCATAAGCATAAGCATAAGCATTAAGCAAAAGCATTTAAAATAAGCTTCTAAAACAAGCATACAGAAAAAGCACTAAGGATAAGCATTTAAAATAAGCATTAAACATTTAGCATAAGCATAAAGGATAAGCATAAAAAATAAGCTCAATATAAGCTTTTAAAATAAGCATTAAGCATAAGCATTTAAAATAAGCTTTTTAAATAAGCTTTTAAAATAAGCATTTAGCATAAGCATTAAGCATAAGCATTAAGCATAGGCATTAAGCATAAGCATAAAGCATAGGCATTTAAAATAAGCATTTAAAATAAGCTTTTAAAAAAAGCTTTTAAAATAAGCATTTAGCATAAGCATTAAGCATTTAAAATAAGCATTAAGCACAGGCATTAAACAGCAAGCCTTATGTCTAAAGCATGAGGCGCTTCGGATTTCTTTTTTTATAATATTTATATAAAATTTCAAATTTAATGTATCATCTCAAGTAACCCTCCGCTGAATCTAGCTGTCATAATTTAAGGCATTTACCTAATTTTATTTTACTTTATTCATAATAAAGGTCAATGTTGTTTATACTAAATCAATAAATTATTTTTAGCACAAAAGGTAAATTTCCTTTTTTTTTTAAATAAGCTTTAAACATGAAGCATTTAACATTAAGCATAAGCATAAGCATAAGCATTAAGCATAAGCATTTAAAATAAGCTTCTAAAACAAGCATACAGAAAGAGCACTAAGGATAAGCATTTAAAATAAGCATTAAACATTAAGCATAAGCATAAAGGATAAGCATAGAAAATAAGCTCAATATAAGCTTTTAAAATAAGCATTAAGCATAAGCATTTAAAATTAGCTTTTAAAATAAGCATTAAGAAAAAGCAATAAAAATAAGCTTTAAAAATAAGCATTTAAAATAAGCATTAAGCATAAATATTTAAAATAAGCATTTAAAATAAGCTTTTAAAATGACCATTTAGCATAAGCTTTAAGCATAAGCATTAAGCATAAGCATTAAGAAAAAGCATTAAGCATAAGCTTTTAAAATAATCTTTTAAAATAAGCTTGAAGAAAAGCATTAAGCATAAGCATTCAAAATAAGCTTTTAAAATAAGCATTCAGCATATGCATTAAGCATATGCATTTAAAATAAGCTTTTAAAATGAGCATAAATAAAAAGCATTAAGCATAAGCATTTTAAATAAGCATCAAACATTTAGCATAAGCATAAAGCATTAAGCATAAGCATTAAGCATAAGCATTAAGCATAAGCATTCAGCACAAGCATTAGGTATAAGCAATAAGCATTAACATTAAGCATAAGCATTAAGCATAAGCAATAAGCATAGGCATTTAAAATAAGCTTCTAAAACAAGCATACAGAAAAAGCACTAAGGATAAGCATTTAAAATAAGCATTAAACATTTAGCATAAGCATCAAGGATAAGCATAGAAAATAAGCTCAATATAAGCTTTTAAAATAAGCATTAAGCATAAGCATTTAAAATTAGCTTTTAAAATAAGCATTAAGAAAAAGCAATAAAAATAAGCTTTAAAAATAAGCATTTAAAATAAGCATTAAGCATAAATATTTAAAATAAGCATTTAAAATAAGCTTTTAAAATGACCATTTAGCATAAGCTTTAAGCATAAGCATTAAGCATAAGCATTAAGAAAAAGCATTGTAACGTAACGAGCGAACCGAGGTGGCCCGTCAGCGTCAGCTAGGGTCAGAGCACGAATTGGATATAGGTCTCTGCCGGTAAAACGATGGGTTCTCAAAAGTTATGTACGATTGGCCTGAACAAGAACAAGTACTTACAGTTTAGGGCTTGCAGCTATTCAGACCAGGCACCCGACGATCTTCAATGTCTTATTCTCGAAAGTTCTGGGGGTAGGTGGCACGTGGTGGCACCGCCGATTATGATAATGCTGGATATCACCTATACACTTACGTTCACCGATCACAATAACTCCTCGGCCAAGGAAGACGTTAAATTACACTGGGAAACACAAATCTTCAAAGAAATTAAATGTTTTGCGGTTTTTGCAACAGACGATTGAATTGTTCGCGCGACGACGCGATCACCATTTTCGAATGAATTGTCCGCCAATCACCCGATACTGTATGCTCTGTTCGAGCCTTGCTATTGGTCAGACCAATGACGCGCGCGAGTTTTAAATTAAGAATAAGTTAAGCGAATAGCGAACATACCGCCCACCAAAATACAGCTGGTATTTTCCGGATTAAGTTAGAATAATGTTAAACTTATCAAATAGATCTATAAAATTACATGCTACGTTACGATAAATACAAGCTAGGTATATAAATAAATACAAAAATCAATAAGGAATATATGTAAACTTAAGATTCTACAGGAAGAGGACATAATTTGACTAAGGGTCTTTTAATGACACTTTCTTTTGTTTTAATAGTTGCCACTCTGATAATACCATCAGGGCCCGAATGTAATTCGATAACTCTTCCTAAAGACCAGTGTAAAGGTGTACGATTATCGTCTTTGATAACTACTACAGAATTAACATTTAGGGGTTTACACGATTTCGTCCATTTTGAACGTTGTGTTAATGAGTTTAAATATTCGTTTTTCCATCGCATCCAAAAATTCTGAAGGAAAGATTGAATGAGCTGCCAACGATTTAATCGATGTAATTTAATATTATAATAGTCAGAGTCTGGAACAGTTGTTAGCGGTTCTTGAGTTAGGAAATGGCCTGGGGTCAGAACGTTGAGATCATTTGGATCTGCACTTAACGGACACAAAGGCCTCGAATTTAAAACTGCTTCGATCTGTACAAACAAAGTGGTAAGTTCTTCGAACGTTAACACTTGATTGCCAACAATTCGATATAAATGAGTCTTCGCAGCCTTAATTTGAATCTCCCACACACCACCGAAATGGGGAGCAGAAGGAGGATTAAATTTAAATTCAATATTTTCAGTTTGCGAAGCTGATTTAAACAACGATAAATAATTGCTGGCACCGATAAAGTTTGTACCACAATCGGCATGGATTACGGAGCAACGTCCTCGACGTCCGATAAATCGACGCAAGGCTGCTAAAAAGCCGTCGGCCGACAATGACGAAACTAATTCAAGATGAACAGCCTTCGTAGCCAAACAAACGAATAAACAAAGATATGCTTTGTCTATCTTGCCTCCACGGTAGACACCAAGTTTGATGCGAAAAGGACCGCCAAAATCAACTCCCACTATAGAAAAGGGTTTGATCTGGTTTACTCGATACGATGGAAGATCACTCATAAAAGGTTGTAAAGGTTGAGGTTGTGCTCTAAAACACCGTATACATTTAGAAAGACAACGACGAATAGCGCGTTTGGCAGATAAAATCCAAAAACGTTGTAGTAGTAAATATTGAGTAGTATTGTGTCCAGTATGACAGTGTTTACGATGTACTGATTCTATTAATTTAGTAGTAAACATGTGAGAACTAGGTACAAGAATAGGATGTCGCTGCTCAAATTCTAAACCTGAACGAGAAATACGACCGCCCACCCTGAGAATACCCTCTTCGTCTAAAAACGGGTTCAGTTTACGAATAGGCTTCGGTAAAGATTGATTTGATTGTAGGCGTTGCATTTCGATTGCAAAAGATGACTTCTGAACAAACTTAACAATTAATAGTAAAGAATTGTAATTATCATTTTCGGTTAGTATAGAAGTTTGTTTTCGGTTACGAGGATTTTTTAAATACGATATAAAGCGTTTAATATATGAAACAATCCGAATAATTTTGTCAAGAGATGAAAATCGATTCAATAAGTATTCGATTGGAGAATCTATAGGACCGGTGTCATTTTTCACCAACATGGCTGATCGACGCTCTTCAGTTCGTACGGTAACCTCCTCGTCATCGGTAGGAGAAGGAAATTTCATTGACCTTGACCAATCGTCAGAAGAACTGGATAGCCAAGATGGTCCCGACCACCATAACGAGTTATGTAGTAGATCGTTTGGTTGTTGACCACGAGAACAAATATCTGCTGGGTTGTCAGCTGAGGTGACATGGCGCCAGCATTCTGGAGGAAAATTGTCTTGGATATGGCTAACACGGTTAGCCACGAATGTAGTCCATCGCGACGAATGCGATCGAAGCCAAGACAAAACTACTGTTGAATCGCTCCACAGATTAATCGAACTTAAAACAACTTTAGTTCCAAACGTATCGAGAACGAAACGAAAAAGATCAGTGAGTAACACAGCTGCACAAAGCTCCAAACGAGGTATGGAAATTTTCTTAAGAGGAGCAACACGAGTTTTTGCACATAACAAACGAACTTCAACAATGCCGTCATGGCCAGTTATGCGTAAATAAATAACAGCCCCATAAGCTATTTCCGAACTATCACAAAAACCGTGAAGTTCATAAGCTTGAGCAGAATCGGTCATGAGCCGACGAGGTATTCGCAGGTTCTTTAAAATAGGTAGCTGGTCACATAGAGATGACCATTCGTTAGTTATCTCTTGGGGAGGACGTTCATCCCAAGAAATTCCCAAAATCCAAAGTTTCTGCATAAGGCATTTGGCTTTAATTGTAAGTGGAGATAAAAAACCTAATGGATCGAAAATTTTGGCAATTTCACTTAAAATTATCCGTTTAGTACAAATACGATTTGGCGATTTAATGTCAAATAAAAAGATATCAGTGACTGGGTTCCATTTGAGACCGAGCACTTTCAGAGTTGAAGGGTGACCATCTGAAAACGATTTTAAATCAAGAAGACATTCCTCTTGAGAAAGATCAGAAAGTAAAGCAGGTTCGTTACTGGCCCATTTTCGTAATAAAAAATGGCCTAACGAAAAAAGTTTAATGATTTGTGATTTAGCTTCGAAAGCATCTCCCAAAGTATCACAACCGGTGATTACGTCATCAATATAAATGTCTCGGGACAAAATTTGTTTTGCAAGAGGAAAAGAATCACCTTCGTCCTTTATTAGTTGTTGTATAGTTCTACAAGCTAAAAATGGAGCAGAGGACACGCCATAGGTGACGGTGTTTAAACGATATTCTTGCAAAACCTTCTCCGGAGTAGATCTCCAAAAGATACGTTGATAATTCTTATGGTCGTCTAAAACCTCTATTTGCCTATACATTTGACGAATATCAGCCATAAAAACTATAGCAGGTAAACGAAAATTTAGAAGGACTTCAAAAATATTTGATTGAAGCTTAGGTCCCGTCAATAAAGTGTCATTTAGTGATTTACCATTTATATCCTTAGCGGAAGCGTCAAACACGACACGTAATTTAGTTGTAGCGGCATCAGGCTTGATAATGCAATGATGTGGTATATAATATTTGCCTTTATCCAGCTCCTTACCTTTCACTAACGTCATATGACCAGCTGTCTCATATTCTTCCATGAACTCTGAATATAAATGTCGTAGATTGGAATCACGAGTCAGACGCCTTTCGACTGCTTTAAACCGTCTTAGCGCGATATCACGAGAACCTTCGAATTCTGGTTCCACACCTTCTTTGAAAGGCAAGGATACCACGTATCGTCCTATCGAATCACGATAGTGACTGGTGACATAATTTTGTTCACAAGACTGTTCGTCCGGTGTAAGAGATGAAGCACAAGGAACGCTGTCAACCTCCCAGAAACGTTCAACAGTCTCAGTCAAATTATTTGATGTCGAAGAAATAAGTAATGATGAAGAAATAAGTGGCGTTCTTCCTAACAAAAGCCACCCAAACACAGAATTAAAAGCGAGTGGCTGATTAGTCTTACCCTTTATGTGTTCGTCGAGAAGACATTCAGCGAACATATCAGCACCCAGCAAGATATCGATAGGACCAGGTATATCGAAACCTGGATCCGCTAGGGGCAACGAATTAATATGTGAGCAACCAGCAGTATTAATCTTAGCTATCGGCTGTTCACCACAAATATTAGAAAGAATGTATAAATCGATGTCGAATAAATAACGAGTGTTTGATGCAATAGAACAAGATACTTTATCAGTGATTTCAGCAGCAGTTCCACCCAAGCCGCTCACATTTGTTTCACATTGAACTGGTATTAAGTTCAAATGTTGTACTGCCTTGCGAGTAATGAAATGACTCTGGCTCCCAGAATCAAATAGAGCCCGAAAAGAATGATATTCACCATCAGCGCCTAAAACTCGAATAATCGCGGTAGCAAGAAGCACGGTAGTATTCACAGAAGCACATAAGGTGCTGTTAGCTCCTTTGGTAACAAGAGAAACCGCCTGCGAATTTTCCATTTTTGAATTAGAAATAGTACAATAATTATCAGCGCGATCCTTGTGTATTAAGGAGTGATGTTTATGTTTACACTTTAAACAACGAAAAATAGAATTACAATCCTTTAATTGATGTGATTGTTTAAGACAATTAAAACACCACTTTCTTTCATTTGCAATAGACATGCGTTCGTCCACAGATTTAGCCAAAAAAGATTTACATTGTGTTATAGAATGTGCTTCAGAACAGAATGAACACTTGCGAATATGGTTCATAGAACCCTTAGACCGTTGTTGATTATCGGTTAGCAAGACATGAGAAACGTTGGAACGTTTTACGTAAGTAGATGAAGTTCTAGAATTTTCTTTAATTGAAGTAACCTTCGAATTCGAAGATTCATTAAAATGACTATCCCTAAGAAGCGCTTCACATTTCGAATGTAAAAATAATTTTAATTGTAAATATTGGGGAAATTCTGAATCACAAAATTTCTCTTCAAAGTCACGACGTAATTTAGGTTCTAATTTTGATAAAATTAAATAAACAATAATAAAATCCCATTGTTCCACCGGTAAATTTAATTTTCGTAAAATACTTAAGTTTTCATCTATACTATCTAAAGAACGACGAAACTCGTTTAGGTTTTGACTTTTAAAAGTGATATTCAATAAATCCTTCCAACAAGTGAAAGCTAATTCTCTCTTATTTTGGTAACGCGCAATTAATGCTGCATATGCATCTGAGTAGTATTCACCTGCAACAGGATACACACGGATAAGAGCTAACGGATCGCCGCTTAAAGAGGAAACCAAGTAATGAAACTTCTCAATGCTAGAAAGAGATGGGCAATTATGAATCAATGCATTGAATGTATCTATAAATTCAGGCCACTTTTTAATACTTCCTGAAAATAGTGGTAGCTGTATCTTCGGTAATCTGACGCGTGATAACGTTGATTTATTATGAAAATCGCTTAAAGAGTTATTTATAGTTTCGGGAGAATTTAAATTATTTTTTGACAAACTACGGTGTATCGTCTTAACTTGGAAATATAAATCATCGAAACGAGTGCGTACAGCATCATCAACATCGACATCATCCTCTTCTAAAAGAACTAAAATTGAATAATGTGAATCTTCAAATTCGGAAACAATTTTTTTAATCTGGTCGCAATATGAAAAGAAAAGATCGCAATGAGTTTCATCGCTTCGCGCTAATTTACCTACTTCTAATGCCTTTGACATACGATTAATAGCAATTGTTCGTTTTCGACGTAAAGAAGGTAAATCATGCACAGTATAATGATCGACTTCTGAATATTTAGATTTAGATTTACTCGCAGAACTTAACTTACGAATAGTACGCTTTGGATGAAAAGACATTTTTATAAATGAATTTACAAAAGATCAAAAAACAACAAAATAATGTTATAACGCTAACGAGGTAAACAAATATAAATATGAAAATAAATATAACAGTTTTGTGCTTTAGGCAGTTCGCCGACGGTCGCTATTTGAATGAGTCACACAGAGCGTCTCGACAACCGATATAACGCGGCTAGCTTGAGTTGAAGTATACGGTACACAGAATACAACTTCCTTAAATGGGTTGGTTAATACAAACCTAAACAACGGTTTCTTAATATTATTTATGTTAAAATAATTAAGTAAGGTTTAAATTGTTTGTAAATTGATGAATATTGCAGCCGTTAATAAAAAAACACTTCGCATTTTAAAAGGTAGTAATATTGTGTTAAGATCTGCAATACCTTACAATACCAATATATAAAACACCGATAGCTTTGATTGTTTTATATACTATTAGATATAGAATGGTGAAGTAAAGGATTAATATATTAAATTGTCACAGCCGGTTGATACACATAAACACCGATTAATTGCTTTAAGATTGTTTATATGTGATCTGTAACCATTTATTATATTAGCGAATTCGAATTTGTGTTGCAAAAACGTTAATATATTATAACATTATTATGCAGTTTTAAATCTTTGTATGCAATTGATGCTAGTACAAAAGAACGAATAAGAACGATGTGTTAAAAGGAACTGAATGAACGTACATAGATAATGAATATTATCGAGTGCAAGTATTAACGAATGAACATGAATGATTTCAACTACTATTGAATGAAGTTGAAGATTCAATATAGAAATGGCCGAACGAATTTCAAATATGAATTTTATGTTATTGAAACTAGAACAATATGATATTATATATATTTATTTTAGAAAGTTAAGATAGTTAGGTATTAAATAAATAAGATAATAAGGAAATAACGTTAAATATAAAGTTAGTAGGTATTTCTAGAAAATGCCAGCTATATAATATGTTCGATATTTAAACAAGACAAAATGAAACTATCGGGCACCCGTATCCCGGGTTTCGGCACCAAAAATATGTAACGTAACGAGCGAACCGAGGTGGCCCGTCAGCGTCAGCTAGGGTCAGAGCACGAATTGGATATAGGTCTCTGCCGGTAAAACGATGGGTTCTCAAAAGTTATGTACGATTGGCCTGAACAAGAACAAGTACTTACAGTTTAGGGCTTGCAGCTATTCAGACCAGGCACCCGACGATCTTCAATGTCTTATTCTCGAAAGTTCTGGGGGTAGGTGGCACGTGGTGGCACCGCCGATTATGATAATGCTGGATATCACCTATACACTTACGTTCACCGATCACAATAACTCCTCGGCCAAGGAAGACGTTAAATTACACTGGGAAACACAAATCTTCAAAGAAATTAAATGTTTTGCGGTTTTTGCAACAGACGATTGAATTGTTCGCGCGACGACGCGATCACCATTTTCGAATGAATTGTCCGCCAATCACCCGATACTGTATGCTCTGTTCGAGCCTTGCTATTGGTCAGACCAATGACGCGCGCGAGTTTTAAATTAAGAATAAGTTAAGCGAATAGCGAAAAAGCATTAAGCATAAGCTTTTAAAATAATCTTTTAAAATAAGCTTGAAGAAAAGCATTAAGCATAAGCATTCAAAATAAGCTTTTAAAATAAGCATTCAGCATATGCATTAAGCATATGCATTTAAAATAAGCTTTTAAAATGAGCATAAATAAAAAGCATTAAGCATAAGCATTTTAAATAAGCATCAAACATTTAGCATAAGCATAAAGCATTAAGCATAAGCATTAAGCATAAGCATTCAGCACAAGCATTAGGTATAAGCAATAAGCATTAACATTAAGCATAAGCATTAAGCATAAGCAATAAGCATAGGCATTTAAAATAAGCTTCTAAAACAAGCATACAGAAAAAGCACTAAGGATAAGCATTTAAAATAAGCATTAAACATTTAGCATAAGCATCAAGGATAAGCATAGAAAATAAGCTCAATATAAGCTTTTAAAATAAGCATTAAGCATAAGCATTTAAAATAAGCTTTTTAAATAAGCTTTTAAAATAAGCATTTAGCATAAGCATTAAGCATAAGCATTAAGCATAGGCATTAAGCATAAGCATAAAGCATAAGCATTTAAAATAAGCATTTAAAATAAGCTTTTAAAATAAGCATTTAAAATAAGCTTTTAAAAAAAGCTTTTAAAATAAGCATAAATAAAAAGCAAAAAGCATAAGCATTTAAAATAAACTTTTTAAATAAGCTTTTAAAATAAGCATTAAGAAAAAGCATTAAGCATAAGCATTTAAAATGAGCTTTTAAAATAAGCTTTTAAATAAGCATTAAGAAAAAGCATTAAGCATAAGCATTTAAAATAAGCTTTTAAAATAAGCATAAATAAAAAGCATAAAGCATAAGCATTTAAAATAAGCTTTTTAAATAAGCTTTTAAAATAAGCATTAAGAAAAAGCATTAAGCATACGCATTTAAAATGAGCTTTTAAAATAAGCTTTTAAATAAGCATTAAGAAAAAGCATTAAGCATAAGCATTTAAAATAAGCTTTTAAAATGAGCATTAAGCATAAGCATTAAGCATAAGCATTAAGCATAAGCATTAAGCATAAGCATTAAGCATAAGAATTTAAAATAAGCATTAAGCATGGGCATTAAACAGCAAGCCTCATGTCTAAAGCATGAGGCGCCTCGGATTTCTTGTTTTATAACATTTATATAAAATTTCAAATTTAATGTATCATCTCAAGTAACCCTCCGCTGAATCTAGCTGTCATAATTTAAGGCATTTACCTAATTTTATTTTACTTTATTCATAATAAATTATTTTTAGCACAAAAGGTAAATTTCCTTTTTTTTTTAAATAAGCTTTAAACATGAAGCATTTAACATTCAGCATAAGCATAAGCATTAAAAATAAGCATTTAAAATAAGCTTCTAAAACAAGCATAAAGGAAAAGCACTAAGCATAAGCATTTAAAATATGCATTAAACATTTAGCATAAGCATAAAGGATAAGGATTAAAAATAAGCTCAATATAAGCTTTTAAAATAAGCATTAAGCATAAGCATTTAAAATAACCTCTTTAAATAAGCTTTTAAAATAAGCATTTAGCATAAGCATTAAGCATAGGCATTAGGCATAAGCATTTAAAATAAGCTTTTAAAATGAGCATTTAGCATAAGCATTAAGCATAAGCATTTAAAATAAGCATTAAGCATAGGCATTAAACAGCAAGCCTCATGTCTAAAGCATGAGGCGCCTCGGATTTCTTGTTTTATAATATTTATATAAAATTTCAAATTTAATGTATCATCTCAAGTAACCCTCCGCTGAATCTAGCTGTCATAATTTAAGGCATTTACCTAATTTTATTTTACTTTATTCATAATAAAGGTCAATGTTGTTTATACTAAATCAATAAATTATTTTTAGCACAAAAGGTAAATTTCCTTTTTTTTTAAATAAGCTTTAAACATGAAGCATTTAACATTCAGCATAAGCATAAGCATTTGAAATAAGCTTCTAAAACAAGCATAAAGAAAAAGCACTAAGCATAAGCATTTAAAATATGCATTAAACATTTAGCATAAGCATAAAGGATAAGCATTAAAAATAAGCTCAATATAAGCATTTAAAATAACCTCTTTAAATAAGCTTTTAAAATAAGCATTTAGCATAAGCATTAAGCATAGGCATTAGGCATAAGCATTTAAAATAAGCTTTTAAAATGAGCATTTAGCATAAGCATTAAGCATAAGCATTTAAAATAAGCATTAAGCATAGGCATTAAACAGCAAGCCTCATGTCTTAAGCATGAGGCGCCTCGGATTTCTTGTTTTATAATATTTATATAAAATTTCAATTTTAATGTCTTCTCTCAAGTAACCCTCCGCTGAATCTAGCTGTCATAATTTAAGGCATTTACCTAATTTTATTTTACTTTATTCATGATAAAGGTCAATGTTGTTTATACTAAATCAATAAATTATTTTTAGTACAAAAGGTAAATTTCCTTTTTTTTTTAATAAGCTTTAAACATGAAGAATTTAACATTAAGCATAAGCATAAGCATTAAGCATAAGCATTTAAAATAAGCTTCAAAAACAAGCATAAAGAAAAAGCACTAAGCATAAGCTTTTAAAATAAGCATTAAGAAAAAGCATTAAAAATAAGCTTTAAAAATAAGCATTTAAAATAAGCATTAAGCATAAGCATTTAAAATAAGCTTTTTAAAAAAGCTTTTAAAATAAGCATTTAGCATAAGCATTAAGCATAAGCATTAAGCATAGGCATTAAGCATAAGCATAAAGCATAAGCATTTAAAATAAGCTTTTTAAATAAGCTTTAAAAATAAGCATTTAAAAAAAAGCATTAAGCATAAGCACTTAAAATAAGCTTTTGAAATAAGCTTTTAAAATAAGCTTTAAAATAAGCATTAAGAAAATGCATTAAGCATAAGCATTTAAAATGAGCTTTTAAAATAAGCTTTTAAATAAGCATTAAGAAAAAGCATTAAGCATAAGCATTTAAAATAAGCTTTGAAAAAAAGCATTAAGCATAAGCATTTAAAATAAACTTTTTAAATAAGCTTTTAAAATAAGCATTTAGCATAAGCATTAAGCATAAGCATTAAGCATAGGCATTAAGCATTTAACATAAGCATAAATCATAAGCATTTAAAATAAGCTTTTTAAATAAGGTTTTAAAACAAGCATAAAAAAAAGCATTAAGTATAAGCTTTTAAAATAAGCATTAATAAAAAGCATTAAAAATAAGCTTTAAAAATAAGCATTTAAAATAAGCATTAAGCATAAGCATTTAAAATAAACGTTTTAAATAAGCTTTTAAAATAAGCATTTAGCATAAGCATTAAGCATAAGCATTATGCATAGCCATTAAGCATAAGCATTAATCATAAGCATAAAGCATAAGCATTTAAAATAAGCTTTTTAAATAAGCATTTAAAAAAGGCATTAAGAAAAAGCATTAAGCATAAGCATTTAAAATAAGCTTTGAAAAAAAGCATTAAGAACATGCATTAAGCATATGCATTAAGCATATGCATTAAGCATATGCATTAAGCATATGCATTAAGCATATGCATTTAAAATAAGCTTTTAAAATAAGCATAAATAAAAAGCATTAAGCATAAGCATTTTAAATAAGCATCAAACATTTAGCATAAGCATAAAGCATTATCTTTTAAAATAAGCTTTTTAAATAAGCGTTAAGAAAAAGCATTAAGCATAAGCATTAAGCATAAGCATTAAGCATAAGCATTAAGCATAAGCATTAAGCATAAGCATTAAGCATAAGCATTAAGCATAAGCATTAAGCATAAGCATTAAGCATAAGCATTAAGCATAAGCATTAAGCATAAGCATTAAGCATAAGCATTAAGCATAAGCATTAAGCATAAGCATTAAGCAGAAGCATTAAGCATAAGCATTAGGTATAAGCAATAAGCATTAACATTAAGCATAAACATTAAGCATAAGCAATAAGCATAGGCTTTAAGCAGCAAGCCTCATGTCTTAAGCATCAAGAATTAATAATTGAGCATAAAGTATTGAACATCAAGCATAGCATCCAACATAGAACATAGCATCGAACATCGAGCATATCATAGAGGATCATGCATATGTATTCGCTTTTAATTTGTCAGTGGCGCCCCGGATTTCTTGTTTTATAATAATTATATAAAATTTCAAATTTAATGTATCATCTCAAGTAACCCTCCTCTGAATCTAGCTGTCATAATTTAAGGCATTTACCTAATTTTATTTTACTTTATTCATGATAAAGGTCAATGTTGTTTATACTAAATCAATAAATTATTTTTAGTACAAAAGGTAAATTTCCTTTTTTTTTTAATAAGTTTTAAACATGAAGAATTTAACATTAAGCATAAGCATAAGCATTAAGCATAAGCATTTAAAATAAGCTTCAAAAACAATGATAAAGAAAAAGCCCTAAGCATAAGCTTTTAAAATAAGCATTAAGAAAAAGCATTAAAAATAAGCTTTAAAAATAAGCGTTTAAAATAAGCATTAAGCATAAGCATTTAAAATAAGCTTTTTAAAAAAGCTTTTAAAATAAGCATTTAGCATAAGCATTAAGCATAAGCATTAAGCATAGGCATTAAGCATAAGCATAAAGCATAAGCATTTAAAATAAGCTTTTTAAATAAGCTTTAAAAATAAGCATTTAAAAAAAAGCATTAAGCATAAGCACTTAAAATAAGCTTTTGAAATAAGCTTTTAAAATAAGCTTTAAAATAAGCATTAAGAAAATGCATTAAGCATAAGCATTTAAAATGAGCTTTTAAAATAAGCTTTTAAATAAGCATTAAGAAAAAGCATTAAGCATAAGCATTTAAAATAAGCTTTGAAAAAAAGCATTAAGCATAAGCATTTAAAATAAACTTTTTAAATAAGCTTTTAAAATAAGCATTTAGCATAAGCATTAAGCATAAGCATTAAGCATAGGCATTAAGCATTTAGCATAAGCATAAATCATAAGCATTTAAAATAAGCTTTTTAAATAAGGTTTTAAAACAAGCATAAAAAAAAGCATTAAGTATAAGCTTTTAAAATAAGCATTAATAAAAAGCATTAAAAATAAGCTTTAAAAATAAGCATTTAAAATAAGCATTAAGCATAAGCATTTAAAATAAACGTTTTAAATAAGCTTTTAAAATAAGCATTTAGCATAAGCATTAAGCATAAGCATTATGCATAGCCATTAAGCATAAGCATTAATCATAAGCATAAAGCATAAGCATTTAAAATAAGCTTTTTAAATAAGCATTTAAAAAAGGCATTAAGAAAAAGCATTAAGCATAAGCATTTAAAATAAGCTTTGAAAAAAAGCATTAAGAACATGCATTAAGCATATGCATTAAGCATATGCATTAAGCATATGCATTAAGCATATGCATTTAAAATAAGCTTTTAAAATAAGCATAAATAAAAAGCATTAAGCATAAGCATTTTAAATAAGCATCAAACATTTAGCATAAGCATAAAGCATTATCTTTTAAAATAAGCTTTTTAAATAAGCGTTAAGAAAAAGCATTAAGCATAAGCATTAAGCATAAGCATTAAGCATAAGCATTAAGCATAAGCATTAAGCATAAGCATTAAGCATAAGCATTAAGCATAAGCATTAAGCATAAGCATTAAGCATAAGCATTAAGCATAAGCATTAAGCATAAGCATTAAGCATAAGCATTAAGCATAAGCATTTAAAATAAGCATTAAGCATAGGCATTAAACAGCAAGCCTCATGTCTAAAGCATGAGGCGCCTCGGATTTCTTGTTTTATAATATTTATATAAAATTTCAAATTTAATGTATCATCTCAAGTAACCCTCCGCTGAATCTAGCTGTCATAATTTAAGGCATTTACCTAATTTTATTTTACTTTATTCATAATAAAGGTCAATGTTGTTTATACTAAATCAATAAATTATTTTTAGCACAAAAGGTAAATTTCCTTTTTTTTTAAATAAGCTTTAAACATGAAGCATTTAACATTCAGCATAAGCATAAGCATTTGAAATAAGCTTCTAAAACAAGCATAAAGAAAAAGCACTAAGCATAAGCATTTAAAATATGCATTAAACATTTAGCATAAGCATAAAGGATAAGCATTAAAAATAAGCTCAATATAAGCATTTAAAATAACCTCTTTAAATAAGCTTTTAAAATAAGCATTTAGCATAAGCATTAAGCATAGGCATTAGGCATAAGCATTTAAAATAAGCTTTTAAAATGAGCATTTAGCATAAGCATTAAGCATAAGCATTTAAAATAAGCATTAAGCATAGGCATTAAACAGCAAGCCTCATGTCTTAAGCATGAGGCGCCTCGGATTTCTTGTTTTATAATATTTATATAAAATTTCAATTTTAATGTCTTCTCTCAAGTAACCCTCCGCTGAATCTAGCTGTCATAATTTAAGGCATTTACCTAATTTTATTTTACTTTATTCATGATAAAGGTCAATGTTGTTTATACTAAATCAATAAATTATTTTTAGTACAAAAGGTAAATTTCCTTTTTTTTTTAATAAGCTTTAAACATGAAGAATTTAACATTAAGCATAAGCATAAGCATTAAGCATAAGCATTTAAAATAAGCTTCAAAAACAAGCATAAAGAAAAAGCACTAAGCATAAGCTTTTAAAATAAGCATTAAGAAAAAGCATTAAAAATAAGCTTTAAAAATAAGCATTTAAAATAAGCATTAAGCATAAGCATTTAAAATAAGCTTTTTAAAAAAGCTTTTAAAATAAGCATTTAGCATAAGCATTAAGCATAAGCATTAAGCATAGGCATTAAGCATAAGCATAAAGCATAAGCATTTAAAATAAGCTTTTTAAATAAGCTTTAAAAATAAGCATTTAAAAAAAAGCATTAAGCATAAGCACTTAAAATAAGCTTTTGAAATAAGCTTTTAAAATAAGCTTTAAAATAAGCATTAAGAAAATGCATTAAGCATAAGCATTTAAAATGAGCTTTTAAAATAAGCTTTTAAATAAGCATTAAGAAAAAGCATTAAGCATAAGCATTTAAAATAAGCTTTGAAAAAAAGCATTAAGCATAAGCATTTAAAATAAACTTTTTAAATAAGCTTTTAAAATAAGCATTTAGCATAAGCATTAAGCATAAGCATTAAGCATAGGCATTAAGCATTTAACATAAGCATAAATCATAAGCATTTAAAATAAGCTTTTTAAATAAGGTTTTAAAACAAGCATAAAAAAAAGCATTAAGTATAAGCTTTTAAAATAAGCATTAATAAAAAGCATTAAAAATAAGCTTTAAAAATAAGCATTTAAAATAAGCATTAAGCATAAGCATTTAAAATAAACGTTTTAAATAAGCTTTTAAAATAAGCATTTAGCATAAGCATTAAGCATAAGCATTATGCATAGCCATTAAGCATAAGCATTAATCATAAGCATAAAGCATAAGCATTTAAAATAAGCTTTTTAAATAAGCATTTAAAAAAGGCATTAAGAAAAAGCATTAAGCATAAGCATTTAAAATAAGCTTTGAAAAAAAGCATTAAGAACATGCATTAAGCATATGCATTAAGCATATGCATTAAGCATATGCATTAAGCATATGCATTTAAAATAAGCTTTTAAAATAAGCATAAATAAAAAGCATTAAGCATAAGCATTTTAAATAAGCATCAAACATTTAGCATAAGCATAAAGCATTATCTTTTAAAATAAGCTTTTTAAATAAGCGTTAAGAAAAAGCATTAAGCATAAGCATTAAGCATAAGCATTAAGCATAAGCATTAAGCATAAGCATTAAGCATAAGCATTAAGCATAAGCATTAAGCATAAGCATTAAGCATAAGCATTAAGCATAAGCATTAAGCATAAGCATTAAGCATAAGCATTAAGCATAAGCATTAAGCATAAGCATTAAGCAGAAGCATTAAGCATAAGCATTAGGTATAAGCAATAAGCATTAACATTAAGCATAAGCATTAAGCATAAGCAATAGGCATAGGCTTTAAGCAGCAAGCCTCATGTCTTAAGCATCAAGAATTAATAATTGAGCATAAAGTATTGAACATCAAGCATAGCATCCAACATAGAACATAGCATCGAACATCGAGCATATCATAGAGGATCATGCATATGTATTCGCTTTTAATTTGTCAGTGGCGCCCCGGATTTCTTGTTTTATAATAATTATATAAAATTTCAAATTTAATGTATCATCTCAAGTAACCCTCCGCTGAATCTAGCTGTCATAATTTAAGGCATTTACCTAATTTTATTTTACTTTATTCATGATAAAGGTCAATGTTGTTTATACTAAATCAATAAATTATTTTTAGTACAAAAGGTAAATTTCCTTTTTTTTTTAATAAGTTTTAAACATGAAGAATTTAACATTAAGCATAAGCATAAGCATTAAGCATAAGCATTTAAAATAAGCTTCAAAAACAATGATAAAGAAAAAGCCCTAAGCATAAGCTTTTAAAATAAGCATTAAGAAAAAGCATTAAAAATAAGCTTTAAAAATAAGCGTTTAAAATAAGCATTAAGCATAAGCATTTAAAATAAGCTTTTTAAAAAAGCTTTTAAAATAAGCATTTAGCATAAGCATTAAGCATAAGCATTAAGCATAGGCATTAAGCATAAGCATAAAGCATAAGCATTTAAAATAAGCTTTTTAAATAAGCTTTAAAAATAAGCATTTAAAAAAAAGCATTAAGCATAAGCACTTAAAATAAGCTTTTGAAATAAGCTTTTAAAATAAGCTTTAAAATAAGCATTAAGAAAATGCATTAAGCATAAGCATTTAAAATGAGCTTTTAAAATAAGCTTTTAAATAAGCATTAAGAAAAAGCATTAAGCATAAGCATTTAAAATAAGCTTTGAAAAAAAGCATTAAGCATAAGCATTTAAAATAAACTTTTTAAATAAGCTTTTAAAATAAGCATTTAGCATAAGCATTAAGCATAAGCATTAAGCATAGGCATTAAGCATTTAGCATAAGCATAAATCATAAGCATTTAAAATAAGCTTTTTAAATAAGGTTTTAAAACAAGCATAAAAAAAAGCATTAAGTATAAGCTTTTAAAATAAGCATTAATAAAAAGCATTAAAAATAAGCTTTAAAAATAAGCATTTAAAATAAGCATTAAGCATAAGCATTTAAAATAAACGTTTTAAATAAGCTTTTAAAATAAGCATTTAGCATAAGCATTAAGCATAAGCATTATGCATAGCCATTAAGCATAAGCATTAATCATAAGCATAAAGCATAAGCATTTAAAATAAGCTTTTTAAATAAGCATTTAAAAAAGGCATTAAGAAAAAGCATTAAGCATAAGCATTTAAAATAAGCTTTGAAAAAAAGCATTAAGAACATGCATTAAGCATATGCATTAAGCATATGCATTAAGCATATGCATTAAGCATATGCATTTAAAATAAGCTTTTAAAATAAGCATAAATAAAAAGCATTAAGCATAAGCATTTTAAATAAGCATCAAACATTTAGCATAAGCATAAAGCATTATCTTTTAAAATAAGCTTTTTAAATAAGCGTTAAGAAAAAGCATTAAGCATAAGCATTAAGCATAAGCATTAAGCATAAGCATTAAGCATAAGCATTAAGCATAAGCATTAAGCATAAGCATTAAGCATAAGCATTAAGCATAAGCATTAAGCATAAGCATTAAGCATAAGCATTAAGCATAAGCATTAAGCATAAGCATTAAGCAGAAGCATTAAGCATAAGCATTAGGTATAAGCAATAAGCATTAACATTAAGCATAAGCATTAAGCATAAGCAATAAGCATAGGCTTTAAGCAGCAAGCCTCATGTCTTAAGCATCAAGAATTAATAATTGAGCATAAAGTATTGAACATCAAGCATAGCATCCAACATAGAACATAGCATCGAACATCGAGCATATCATAGAGGATCATGCATATGTATTCGCTTTTAATTTGTCAGTGGCGCCCCGGATTTCTTGTTTTATAATAATTATATAAAATTTCAAATTTAATGTATCATCTCAAGTAACCCTCCGCTGAATCTAGCTGTCATAATTTAAGGCATTTACCTAATTTTATTTTACTTTATTCATGATAAAGGTCAATGTTGTTTATACTAAATCAATAAATTATTTTTAGTACAAAAGGTAAATTTCCTTTTTTTTTTAATAAGTTTTAAACATGAAGAATTTAACATTAAGCATAAGCATAAGCATTAAGCATAAGCATTTAAAATAAGCTTCAAAAACAATGATAAAGAAAAAGCCCTAAGCATAAGCTTTTAAAATAAGCATTAAGAAAAAGCATTAAAAATAAGCTTTAAAAATAAGCGTTTAAAATAAGCATTAAGCATAAGCATTTAAAATAAGCTTTTTAAAAAAGCTTTTAAAATAAGCATTTAGCATAAGCATTAAGCATAAGCATTAAGCATAGGCATTAAGCATAAGCATAAAGCATAAGCATTTAAAATAAGCTTTAAAAATAAGCATTTAAAAAAAAGCATTAAGCATAAGCATTTAAAATGAGCTTTTAAAAAAAGCTTTTAAATAAGCATTAAGAAAAAGCATTAAGCATAAGCATTTAAAATTAGCTTTTAAAATAAGCATTAAGAAAAAGCAATAAAAATAAGTTTATAAAATAAGCATTTAAAATAAGCATTAAGCATAATTATTTAAAATAAGCATTTAAAATAAGCTTTTAAAATGACCATTTAGCATAAGCTTTAAGCATAAGCATTAAGCATAAGCATTAAGAAAAAGCATTAAGAAAAAGCATTAAGCATAAGCTTTTAAAATAATCTTTTAAAATAAACTTGAAGAAAAGCATTAAGCATAAGCACTCAAAATAAGCTTTTGAAATAAGCTTTTAAAATAAGCATTAGGAAAAAGCATTAAGCATAAGCATTTAAAATGAGCTTTTAAAATAAGCTTTAAAATAAGCATTAAGAAAAAGCATTAAGCATAAGCAATTAAAATAAGCTTAATGCTTTTTTTTTAAAAAAGCTTTAAACAGGA
The DNA here is from genome assembly GCA_959347405.1 of Napeogenes sylphis. NCBI lineage: Eukaryota > Metazoa > Arthropoda > Insecta > Lepidoptera > Nymphalidae > Napeogenes > Napeogenes sylphis. The sequence continues at coordinate 7,663,454 of OY365783.1, forward strand.
ACTGTTTAACATTAAGCATAAACATAAGCATTAAGCATAATCATTTAATATAAGCATAAAGCATAAGCATTTAAAATAAGCTTTTTAAATAAACTTTTAAAATAAACATTAAGAAAAAGCATTAAAATTAAGCTTTAAAAATAAGCTTTTAAAATAAGCATAAATAAAAAGCATTAAGCATAAGCATTTTAAATAAGCATCAAACATTTATCATAAGCATAAAGCATTATCTTTTAAAATAAGCTTTTAAAATAAGCGTTAAGAAAAAGCATTAAGCATAAGCATTAAGCATAATTATTAAGCATAAGCATTAAGCAGAAGCATTAAGCATAAGCATTAGGTATAAGCAATAAGCATTAACATTAAGCATAAGCATTAA